>OY987249.1:19547699-20147699 GCA_963920765.1 Ulota crispa | reverse complement strand
AATCAAGTAGTGCAAGACTAGTGATTGATCAGTAGTGTTGGATCATTGATATCTTCAGCTTGTGCAAGTGATCGATTCTACTACATGCATTTGTAAATCCACAGCTTGTACATGATTGCCAATATTATACAGTTAGTGCATGGATTTTGACATTTTGTAGCATGTAGATCTGGTTCATTGAATTTTACTAGGTAATATTGGCCTTCAGTTGAACTTTATTAACAACTGCGGAAATATTACTCAAACTACTTATGTTTATTTTGCTTATAGCCAAATCTTGGTGATTTGAGATGCCTTGTTGCCAAGAAATTTGTTTGATTTTGATTTTGGTTGCCTCTGAAACTATTTATTTGTGAATGTTATAGCCACTTTGTGTGCAGCTAGCTTTGGAATTTTGCCACTAAATCATTACACTAAAAAATTTGTGTAGTCAAAGTTAACTTCAATAATATGTATTGTAGCAACTGCTACTTAGTCAATGAAGTAATTTCAAGGATCAAAAAACCCCTGAAAAAACACTGTGTCGGAGCACTGCAACGGGGGGTCGACGAACAATGCAAATGGATCGGAGGGAGTCCAGGACCCCATGCAGGTGGACGTGTCTGCTTTTTGCATTAGCAGCGTGACGGGGGGAGATCACTTGAACTGGGCGAAAACCGCGAAGGCCGTGGAAGGCAGCCACCTAGAAGAGGTGAAGAGCTTTGTCAAGACATTTTCCGAGACGAAGTTCGTGTCGCTGGAGGGCTTGAGCTTGACGGTTGCGCACTTCGCAGCTGTGGCACGGCGGCCGAAGGTTCAAGTGGTGCTGGACGCCGCCACTGCTAAACAGCGCGTGAACGAGAGCTCCAATTGGGTGTGGCAAATGATCATGCGCGGGTCGGACATCTATGGGGTGACCACGTGATTTGGTGCTGCGTCTCACCGCCGTACCCAGCAGGGTGTTGAACTCCAACGCGAACTCATCAGGTACTGAGATTGAATTTGTCAATTGATCAGTACGTTCAATTCATGCCGCTGGTTCCTGCTAGACCCTAATTTCCAATTGGCGCCGAGCTGGTGATTAATGCTCATTGAGGATTTTGTTTTCAGATTTCTAAATGCGGGAGTGGTCAACTCCGGCAACACGTTGCCCGTAGAGACGACGCGGGCTGCTATGCTGGTGCGCACCAACACCCTGCTTCAGGGCTTTTCCGGCATCCGGTGGGAGATTTTGGAGGCTATGGAGAAGCTGCTCAATAGCCAGGTGACGCCTCAGTTGCTACTGCGCGGCACCATTTCGGCCTTTAGTGACCTTGTCCCACTTTCCTATATTGCTGGTATGTCCCTATCTTTTCCATCTGCTGTTAGTATTGCGGAAACAGAGAGTTAGGGTTCAATGATTTTGTCACCTTATTGTGGGTTGGCTTCCGGAAAGATACACCAGCTCGGCGTTTGCTTGCAATTCCAGCCCATGTCATTGGTTCTGGCTTGACCATATGCTGCCATGTCCCTGCGTTTTACCTGTTTTCATTTACTTGATCTGAGCTAGTGTAATAGAAAATTCAACATGCCCTGTTTGCATTGACATGTGCGTTGTGCTCTTCTTGATAATGTGATCATCTTAAATAATGCTGATCCAAACAATCCGTTGAATTGCAAGGTTATTGACTACGAGACCAAATTCCAAGGCGACGACGGAGGACGGAAAGACAGTACCCGCAATCGAGGCGTTGAAGATGGCAGGGATTGAGAAGCCCTTCGAACTGTAGCCGAAGGAGGGGCTGGCTATGGTGAACGGCACAGCAGTGGAATCCGCGTTGGCGTCCACGGCCTGCTTTGACGCCAACGTGTTGGTCGTCATGGCGGAGGTTCTTGCTGCGCTTTTCTGCGAGGTCCTGCAAGGAAAGCCCAAATTTGCGGACCCATTAACACATAAGCTGAAGCATCATCCGGGTCAGATGGAAGCGGCGGCCGTGATGGAGTATATTCTCGATGGGAGTTCGTACATGAAGACCGCAGCCAAGTTGCACGAGACGGATCCCCTGAAGAAGCCGAAACTAGACCGATACGCGCTACGAACTTCCCCGCAGTGGCTGGGCCCGCAAGTGGAGACCATCCGCCAAGCGACCCACTCCATCCAACGTGAAATCAACTCCGTGAACGACAATCCCCTAATCGACGCCGCGGGCGATCGCGCGCTCCATGGCGGGAACTTTCAGGGAATACCCATCGGCGTCTCAATGGACAACATGCGGCTTGCCATCGCCGCCATCGGCAAGCTCATGTTTGCGCAGTTCAGCGAGCTAGTGAACGATTTCTACAACAACGGCTTGCCATCGAACCTGTCCGGCGGGCCGATCCGAGCTTGGATTACGGCATGAAGGGCGCGAAGATCGCCATGGCGTCGTACCTGTCCGAGCTGAACTATCTAGCGAATCCCGTGACCACGCATGTCCAGAGCGCGGAGCAGCACAACCAGGATGTGAATTCCTTAGGCCTCGTCTCAGCTCTCAAAACCGAGGAAGCCATTGAAATCCTGAAGCTCATGACGTCGACGTTTCTAGTAGGACTCTGCCAAGCTATTGACCTCCGCCATATCGAGGAGACCATGAAATCCGCGGTGAAGAACATCGTCACCCAAGTGGCAAAGAAGGCGCTCTTCATGAACCCCGCTGATGGAACTCTGCTTCCAGCCCGGTTCGCCGAAAAGGACCTGCTCCGCGTAGTGGATCACACTCCAGTGTTCACATACATCAACGATGCGGCGAGCATGACGTACCTGCTAATGGAGAAGCTAATGGAGAAGCTCCGTCAGGTGCTGGTCCAGCACGCCTTGCAAACGAACAAGAATGACAAAGAAGCCGCGGCGTCGGTGTTCAACCGCATTACGTCGTTCGAGGAGGAGCTGAAAGTCCGGCTGCAAAGCGAGGTGCCCCAGGTCCGCGAGGCTTACGACAACAAGGGATTCTCCCCTGTGCCCAACCGGATTGAGAATTGCAGGACGTACCAGCTGTACAAGTTTGTGCGCAATGGCCTGCAGACGCAACTGCTCACAGGTCTGCGCACGATCTCCCCCGGACAGGAGATTGAGAAGGTGTACGACGCTCTTTGTGCGGGGAAGCATGTAGCTCCCATGATGCAATGCTTGGATGGATGGAACGGCGCCCCGGGACCTTTCGCGTGTTGATAGGCCCTCATGGAAGTACCTTAGTTTTGTACCAGGCAGATATCCGAATGGCGTAGAACGAGATACACCTGTGATCAGTCCAAGCTCGCAGTCCAAGCTCGCACATACGAAACTGTGATGGAGACGCTGGTGATTCAAAGGAGGTTGGTATCCAAAGCATGATCGCCGCTGGACTCACGAAGAATGTTTTGTGACACAGACGGATTGTGCAACCCCTCACTCGGTCGCATGTTTACGTGACTCAAATAATTTTAAATGCGCACTGTGCGAGGAACCGGATGGACAGAAATTGGCGGAGCTTGGCTTCTTACCTTTCCAGATGTAAAATGTCATACATAAATTAAACTCGGTGGATGCGAATCCCCTTTTAATCGAACATTGTTTTTCAACTGAAAACTCTTGGTTGCTGTACCAAATTTCGGATGCTGTGCAAAACGTGAATGTGCACGCGAGCTTCATGTCAAATAGTTTGCATATTGAAATCTTGTGTGTACATGAGGGTCACATCGGCTACTCTTATCATAGGACTCCAATTGAATGCGACAGAAAAACATTCTTATGCTGCTGCTGATACAGTTTTAGTTATTTCTATAAATATTACGTTTGTACACTAGGACCGCTCTAGCTAAAAAAGCTGGCTATGTAGCATCTCCACCGATCGAGACTCGCTCAAAGTTTTCCATCTGGTATGGCAAGGCCCATGGTTGTTACATTGAGCCGCCTGTCCGCTTGCCCGCCCATACGTCCGAGGTGTCCGATTGAGGTCATGGTCCATCTAGTGAAGTCAATTCATATTTGACTTTAAAAAATGGTCCAAAATGATATAAAAAACTTACTTTGTACATGTTAGTGACACTCATTGTTGCCAACATGAAGTCATAATGTGGATTCAAAACCATATCACGTAATAAAAATGAAATATTATAATTTGATTCTTCCATTTTTAGGTCAAAAACCCTAAAAATGCCCTTATCCGCCTGTGCTGTCTGACAGCCTCAACTCGCCCAAAATAACAACCTTGGCGAGGCCTGAAGGCTCTCAATCTCCACCCATGCTCTTTGAAAAGGTGGCCTAACACTCCAGCATGCCCCATAAATAAGCAGTTGACCACTTGTCTAGGGAAGTAGAGAATAAAGCTCACTGAACTTAGGGTGAATAGTGCATGAGTAGTGGCTTGGAGAGTGGCTTGCTAAACTTATCAAATGAGAGAGTTGAGAGGGGCCTGGCTACTTTTCATCCACTTTGAGAGAGCCAGAGCCACCGGTGGAGATGCTCTAAACTTGTATAATTATGTGAAAATTGTTCTTGGTCCCAACTTCATGTACGTTGTTATGATCAACTTCTACTAATAAAATGCAGTCAGTTAGTTGACATGATACCCCATTGTAGTACCTCATGCTTGATATTGCTTTTAATTATACAGGCCTGCTGTCCTTCAGATATGGGGCGTGGTTGACATTGGGTACTCCCACCTTATGAAAAATTTCCATCTTTGCTCAATTTCCTAGCTGAATTGTGGAGTAGGGGATTTTGAGTAGTGACGGCAATTGAACTCAAAAATTTAGTGAAGATGCGAGGTGTTAAGGCCCAGAGTTTTGTAATGCCACAGCTCAAGATCAATAGTTGGGACATTAATTAATTTCATTTACAAGGGCGTGTGTTCACAACAAGGTCATAACACGTTTCTTTTACTTCGAATGTTGTAGTGAGCAAGAAGTAGTCTCTTTGTTGAGCAGAAATGCACAAGTATTGACATTGATCGTGTGTCCAAAATAGTTCTTGGCTACCAAAATTCATAATAAGCTCAACTTTGCAGATAAAATTATGAAATATTTGTAATCTCAATATTTCTTATCTTCCTACTTGGGAAAAAAGTGCGGCAACTCAAGCTCTTTGATATCTATTGCAAAATCGCTTAAATGATTGGGCCTTTTCCTCCACATTTAAGCTGCTACTCCGTTAGTTTCTCCCTCCAACTTTTGAAAGCATTCATATTCCTCTATTTGGAAAATTGCAAGATTTGATTTAAAATACACTCTCCTCCGTACCCCTCCCATTAGTTCTGGTCCTTCGTAGGAATCAGTATTTTTTTTGTAATGTAGATGAACAGTAAGAGCCTGCATGCCCTTGCATACCCTCCCAAGTGGAGAGTTTTTTAAGGGAGGCAAGTGCATTGGCGAAATTCAATTAAGGCAACTTTGAGTCTGGCACTGGAAGGCCCAAAAGGAAACCCTAGTAGGAATCATTCCAGTTGAACGCTTTTTCTTCTACACTACTCTTTGTTGAAGACAGTTGATTTTACTCACATCTGGAAAAAATGGATTTTTTTCTGGAAGTGGCCCGAAAATGGTAAAAAGGTTCATAGTTCTCGTTTGGGTCTTGGAAAATCGAAATCATTTCTCAATACTTCCAAGAGAATCATATTACGAGTGGATATCACCTTAGAAAAGGATACTCCGTTGCAATCCTTTGCAATAAGGAGATCTACATCATCAATTGAAGAGCAAATATTAAGCAAAATTTCAGGGCGTAATGTCGGTTAACAAAACAGAAAATACTTCGAAACAATGGATGTAATGCTATGGATAAGCAGGATAAAAAACCTCGGAATCCAGTGTGCTGAAATTGCATAAAACAGAAAAACATAATAAGGTACCGAATTGTCCAAATCCAAAATAAAAGTGGAGTCAAAACTGATATCCTTGAACAGTACAATACTTCGAAACATACTCGTGTAACATTAAAAACCATCCCACTGTAAAGAGAATGTAAAAGTAGGAAAATAATGTTTCAATAAAACAAGGGTTGAACCCACATCCTGTCACCTCGTCGTGGAGAACTGATGAAAATCTTGGTATTCAACGATCTCCAATAAAATGGAAAAGGACGAAAGAATTCCAAGTACCTTCCTTGCACTAATCAATTTGAGACCTCAAGGGAGGCGAAGGCAGAAATGCAGTTATTGAGCAGAAAGAATGAGCCAACCTTTCTAAAACCTGAGGGTACCTTTAGGCTTGTATGAATACGCTTCATAATTGATGGTTTGGCCAATGACACTCAACCTTGTGAAAACCGTAATCAAATCCACCTGCCACAACATAATAGAATACAAATACAAAAGCGACCTTATTAATCGAGGAATCTTGAAACAGGGCTCAGTAGTGAGCAGATGGAAATTGTTTAGCAGCATGTTCAATCTTTAACATAAATTATTTCTTCACTTTCCCTATTTTCACCTACATTTTCATCTAGATCAAAACTAGAGGTTTTTTTGTTATATCTGTAGAGGTATAAAGAACCAACTCTTGAAAATGTTAAATATCCATAAATTTAGAATTTATCATAAATATTGTAGGCTTCCCTTTGTGAAAGTATACTA
The DNA here is from genome assembly GCA_963920765.1 of Ulota crispa. Lineage (NCBI taxonomy): Eukaryota > Viridiplantae > Streptophyta > Bryopsida > Orthotrichales > Orthotrichaceae > Ulota > Ulota crispa. Next base: position 20,141,154 of record OY987249.1, on the reverse strand, counting down.
GTATTTTTTTACAACATCACAGTTATTTTCTTTCATACAAAACCTCCTTTTGAATTTTAAATAATTTAAACTTAACGCATGTGGTATTCAAACATCGGTACTTGATTTTAATAATTTTACAGTATGACTTCTTCGTTTTAAAAATTTCTTCACTATTTTGCCTTTTGTTAGTTTTGTTTTTGAGCATATCAACTCTACAAATATTCGTTGCAGAGAGGTCACAACTGATTAGTCCTATACCAAGTCTAGATGATTTCAGTGCTCCATTGCAAAGGTACATTTATGAATGTGTCTTTCTACAAGATTACACATGCTTTACATGTTTAGCGTAAACGCTACTTGCCAAGAATGTCAGACAGGAAAGGATAGCTACACAATGGAAAACACACTACAGCATGCATAAAAGTATGTTTTTGCAACTGTTCCTAACGTTCTAAATACATGAAAAACCATTTACTTTTGCAAAACAGAGTTAAGTTAAAAAAGTGAAAACGCGAAGAGAATTGCCTCAAGACCATGAAAGGGTTTAAGAGTTTCAGACACATGGCCTCTTAGGAATGGAGCTTACCTCATAGTCAGTCTGTGAAACAGTTTCCCTGCTCAGTTGGTACTTCTTCACCCACGGGGCAAACTCAGGGTCTGCAGCGAATTTCGCTTCTGTGGTAGCTTGGTCGGAGCCTAGAAAAGCGGATAAAACAACAATCTGCACACGTGGACAAAGCGGTATTATGTTACCAAGACACCATGATTCTTCACTTCGTGGGTGCGAACGAAACAGAAGGAAAGTGCAAGAGCCGTCCTATGGCAACTCACCTGTCTCGGCTTGATGCTCAAGGTGGCAAATCTGTCTTTGATTTCGGTGACGGAAGCTTTTTCCCAATCTAGCACTCTGCCTTCCGGATCCGCCTCAGAAGCATCAGCTCGGCCTAGCAACTTGTCAAACTGAGTCCACTGCGTACACGACAACAGAAACAAAATAGACCATTTAATAACTTTTCCACAGCATCATAAATAAATAACCTTCCATGTGATCTGTAAACCAGTGGGGGAGGTAGAAGCATTATGTATGTTTCACCCATTGACGCCAACTTTTCTTCGACCTTAACTGCCATATTCTCTCTATGGATTATGCTGGATAATGCTGGACTTATTAGGCGTTGACGAAAGAGGATTCCTTGTCAGGCTTCACGGCCTGTTTCAGTTCCCCTACTATTTTTTGGCGTCACGCCTTCTTAATTGAGAATAAATATGAGGTAACTCCATTCTCAGAGCATTCATACAAAGACATTCCTACGTATCATGGAGACGTGTCAATATGATCAACCATAGGAAATTTGTCCACAAATAGTAGAAAGATTCTATATACGACGCTGTCTGAAAGTACCTAAAGTTTTTGAATTTTACAAAAGCCCTAATGAATAACTTACCCACACAAATCTGGGTGCAAATAGACATGATTACCTCTCTTACAAAGTCTGGAAGCTAACCTGTCCAGTAGAGCCATAAGCAGTGTACAATTGCTCTCCCTTCTTCTGATCACCACCGCACTTGCGAACGGCAGCTTGGATGAAGGTGCGTTTCACGCAACTTTGTGCTACACATTACAGAGTTCAATTTTTTACAATGAGCTCAGAAAGATGAAGCAAAAATCTTTTCATTCAAATGTAGCTCTATTGACAGAGTTTATACAAGCAAAGAGACACCGAGAGTGTGCATGCTCAAAAACAACGTGGTCACGTACCAGCAATTTGGATAAGGTCCGCCCATGTGATGGACCCGCCCAGGTCAACGGCGGCTTCGTCTGTGCTCTTCTTGATGTTTTCCAGAAAGCTGATAGCCTTTTCTAGACCTTTATTTTCTGGCCTGTTCAGCTCTAGCCTGCACTTCAAAAAAGGCCAGATTTCTTAGCGCTTGATCTAAGTTTTACCCTAAATCTCTCGCAACGTGGAACGCTCTAAACTACGAGCGACATGATTAAGGCAAAATTTGAGACATACCGGACAGAGCCATTCGATCCACCAGTCTTCGTGTCCTGTACAAATGGGAAATCCATAAGCATCAACAAGGCAAATTCAGATGCTGCACAGGAAGGAATTCAGGGAAAAACAAAACAGGCAAACCTGAACCAAGAATTGCCTTTGCAATGGAAAGTAGAACTTAGCAAGTAAGCCAATGATTAATAAAAAAGCATGTGTAAAAACCAACCTTGTCATAGGTCAAGGCATCGTTGATTGCCAACCGGAGAAGATCCGGAATGAGATTGGAGTTTGCCTGTAGAATCCATCAAATGACACCGTTGAGTTTGAAGTTTGACCTCCTTATTGTATGCCTACAGTGTTCGATTGGTGAAACAAACAACTGAGAATGTAGGGTTTTAGCTTAGTACAGAAGAGTAGGGTTGAATTACCCAAAAATAACCTTTTTCTAGGAAATCAAAGTAATGAAAACATTATATAATGTTACGGGAAGGACCTGAAGAATTTCCTTACTATGTTGCCTATCTGTGCTTTGCTTTTCAACAGCAGACAAGAGGATGAATAATAGAGCTCCATAAAGAAAACTTACCGCCACCTCATCCCTGAGCTTGTTCTTCAAACTTGCTTCATGATCACCACACAAAAAAGATGCATTCAAAAATAGTACATGCGCCACTTCATTTTTACATCGACAGCACTGTGTGTAGAAGCAGTAGATTCACGGTACTGCGTCTCCAGGGACTTGAGTTCAAGCTGAAAACCAGTCAAACACGAAAGAAAAGGACGAGGTAAAGGCTCAAGGCTGGGCTCACTGAGAAATTTGCCACGTTGCTGTCTTTGGATAATGTCAGCGGCCTGTGCTTCAGGAGCCAAGGTCCAGACTCCAGCCTGTCAAAAGCCACATGCATACTAGTTTGACTTAACCATTGAATAACAACATAAAAATATCATACTTTAATTGGACGAAGAGAGCTCTCACTCAAATGCTCCTGCCAATAATGCAGGTTTTGCCATCAAAACCTTGAAAGGCTTTAGGACATGTTACTAAAGCAGCATTGAAAGAGAAACAGTGGTTAAGTTTGAAGACTGTTCACCGACACTGCTGCAGCAGAGAGGCCAACAAAAACGTCCCTCCGAGTCACTGCCACTTCATCATTCTCATTCGCTTGGCACCTCACACCAACCTACGCAAAACATATTTTAATAAAAAGAACAAAATCACAGCCAAAGATTCATGATCAGATTGTGAATGCGAGGATGAACAACATCTAATTCGCTAAGCATCCACGCTTCAGATGGCTTAAACAGTATTGTTCCAATTGACATTTTAATGGAAAATAGGATTGCCTTGCAAGGTTCAGCTAGAAGGAATACCTTGGAGAAATTGGCAGGCGCAGCAGCACGAGCTGGCACTGAGACCACCGAACTGCCACACAAGAAAGGCGAAGCATTGGTCCTGGAGATGGAGCTTGCCAAGGCAGGAGCACACACGGCGCGCGTCGCCGCCATAGTTCCTCCCTTTCGCTACTAAGGCACCGCCTAATCCCAAAGCAGCCCAACCCAATTCAGTATCTTCATAATCCTCATGAAAAAATGTAAGCGGGAAACACAGAAACAGCTCCAGCAACCCACATTGCATCCATCGCCCATCGCCCGTCGCCTATGCTGGAGCTTACAAAGCCAGCAAACAACAACAACAACACCAAAGAGGCAATGCAAGCAGTGCAGAGGCAGAGGCAATGCCATGGACAGTCAGGCATCTTACGGACGAGGGGATTGCACTGGTGCGAGATGCAATCGAAGAGCGGTGCGTTGTGCTGCAACGACGAGACAGGCAAGGCAGGCAAGGCAGTGCGGAGGATTGCGGAAGCTTATCCGCCGGTGTATGCCGGACTGTGCAGGAATGTGCCAAGTCAGCAATTCCAGCCATGCATCCAATCCACACTCCTCTCTTCTCATCATTCTCCCCCCGCCTCTGCTGATGTGAAACGGCCTCCTTTGTTCCCCCGACCCCCTCCCGGTCACCCTCTCTTCAAACTACCAGCGTAGAAACTGCTCTGACATGGCAGTGCCATGTCATTTCATCACCAGCAGGGCTGGAAGTACTCCACTGTCCACACTCCACACCAATGTACCGGTACATTAAGGTGGTATGCTGTAAAACAGCCACTTTAAGGGCTGGTCTGCTTTTTCATGGGCTTTTCAAGACAGGAAGATTGTTTGTTTAATTTTTAGACAAAAAGAATTGGATGCTAAATGTGATGCAATTTTTTTCATACTTTTTTGAAGTATTATTGAATTGTTGATGAACTTTCAAAGTTTAGTAGACACCTATTTGTGACTTTAGGCTTGCATACCATATTATCCCCGCTTTCTAGGCTGTTAGAACATATTCTTAATTTTAAATTTGGTGAAGAATTGATTGCATGGGAAGGGTTTGAATGAAGAATGGATCTTTTCCAAGTCTGCAAGAGCAACTAGAAATCATTGTTCAAATGCAATGCCTTTTTATAAAGTCCTCTAAATAGTATTGCAAGAAAAAATGCCCTAGAGATTACGATGATTGAAGCTCAAAATTTCTTGTATTGTAGCAAATTTTTAATATTAACTACTCTATATTACCTTTTTGCTGCAACTATTTCCATTTACACCAAATCTTTATTTGATAGTAAATTTCAAGGTTTGTATTCAAATATATTACATTATACTAGTATAGGCACCCATCAATTTGACAGCATGTAAAACAAATTCACACCCAATTATGCAATATGTTACCACCTCAAGATTTTTTTATATTTTTTATCCACGTGACCAATTTCAAACTTTACCCATGATTCCTATGCAACTTGTGAAGAGATGGGTGAAACCAAGGAGTATGATTGGCTCTTGCAATAGAATACACCTTTTCTTCTATGACTTGAAAGGGTCCACTCAAGGACCACTTCATGTCCATTCTTGATTTACCTATGGGGCACTTTATTGGAGAGGGTTGCAATTAGAGCATACTACCTTACTCCCTTGCAATTATTTTCATTCACCATTGTTTTATCATTCAAAAACTTTAACATTTTATAAAATAAAATTAGCATTTTAGTATCTTGTATCACTAGTCTTTAATTCTTAAGCAATCCCAATCAAGACACAAATTTTGAGTTTCAAAAAACCAAAACCCTACATTTGGTGAATTAATTTACATAACATTCATGGTTTTACATGATAAATCAATTTAAAAATTGGTGATGAAATTTTGAGGTTTGCACGGATGTGTACTAAAAATCCATACGCACATCTTTCCTTTTAACAAGCATCTCCAAAAAGCTTTAAAATTCCTTATGTAGATTTTAATGTTGAAGCACTCATGATCAAATCTTGTAAAATAATTATCTTTTATTTTTTCAACTAGCTTTTGGCAAAATAAATATAACATTCTGCTCATATTAAAACCTGATCATATTGTAAAATTCAAAAAGAAAAATCTAATTACCATAAGGAAATATTTTTCTTACAAGATTTGGGCACGGTCAACCCAACACTAAAATCTACATGAACGGAATTTTAAAGCTCTTTAGAAATGCTTGTTAAAAGCAAAGATGTGCATATGGAATTTTAGTACACATCTGTGCAATCAAATCTCAAAATTTCATCACTAATTTTTTAAATTGATGTATCATGTAAAACCATGAATATTATGTAAATTAATTCACCAAATGTAGGGTTTTGGTTTTTTGAAACTCAAAGTTTGTGTTTTGATTGGGATTGTGTATGAATCTAAGATTAACAAAAAAAAGATACAAAAATGCTAATTTTATTTTATAAAATGCTAAAGTTTTTGAACAGTAAAATAAGAATGAAAGAAAATAGTTGCAAGGGGAGAACCAACTTTTAGTTATAAGCTAAGGTGATGTGCTCAAATTGCAACCCTCTCTTGTAAAAGCATCCCTATACTTAGCTTAGGAATGAATATGAAGTGGTCTTTTAATGAAATTCTTTAATCATTAAGTGGATAGAAGAAAAGGTGTATTTTGTTGCAATAGTCAATCATACTTGTTGATTTCACCTCATCTCTTTACAAGTTGCAATAGAACGGATTTTGGGAGACCTACAAGTCAAAAATAGGTGCATACTACAAAAACGTTGAAAATTTGTCAACAATTTGATAAATGCTTCAAAAAATATGAAAAAATTTGTGTTACATTTGACATCTATTTCTCTTTGTTTGAAATTAGAAAAAAAACACCTCCTATCTTGGAAAGCCCATGAAAAAGCATACTAACCCTTAAATGGGTGTTTTTTAAGTAAACTACCTTAGTTAGGTTTTTTGGGAATTGCATGTATGAAATGAAAATTAGCAGATTTACATCCGATCACAAAAGCATGGTTTCAGAAAATGAGTTGTCTTACAACTTAATCTTAAGGAAATTTAGCCAAACTAGTACTTAAAAATGACAAAATGGGTCAAATTAAATTTGAAACAATTGGAAATCAACCTAGAAATTTTGTGATTTTTATGATATGGATTCTAAAAAGATTCAAAAACATCAAAAATGGTCTTAAAATCTAGTTTTCAATTCAAAATCATCTATTGTTGTCTTTATTTATTGGCTCATATTTGCATAGCCTAGCATTATTATGAGAAAACTTTCACCACAAGTTTGTTGATGTCACAAGTGTGGGGTTTATTATTTCACTAGTAGGAAATGGAGCAAAACACAACTGTACCTTTACAACTCCCTATCAAAAACAACTGCATGGCAACTGAAAAGAGAATTAAACAATAAAAATGCTAACGTGAACTCTCTCAAGTTGTATTGCAGTTGTGTTTACAACTACGCAAAACCATGATACAACTATGTCTGACAATTTTGTCCCTCACCAACGATTTTAGTGAGTTTGTAGATGAAAATTAGTGATGCAGTCCATATTTTTCATCATAGTTGTCATGTAGTTGTGTCTTGGTTTTGATTCTACCGCAATACTACTCACTAACAACTGTGTTACGACTATAATTCATTTCTTTTATTACATTCTCTTTACTTCAATCATGTAAATGAATTTTGCAATTTCTTTCTGCCCTAGAGAGTTGTTTATGCTCGAACTGACCTTTTTGAGGTTAGTGTGGATGGGTTATGTTGGGGCATTGGTAATGCAGTCACAATGTAGTTGCTATAGCATTTCTCTACTATTGTGCGACAACTAAAGAACGAGTGAAGTACAACTTTTTTTTTTATAAAATTCCCTAATTTTAGAAATTGGTTTAAGTGACTTATTTCTGACATTCTTAGATGTCATGGGCAGCAATGTCAGGTGCAATTATGCCTTTTCAAGGTTAGCGTGAATGGATTATGTTAGAGCATTGGTGATGCAGTCACAATGTAGTTATCCTAGCATTTCTACACTATTGTGGGGCAACTAAACAACAATTGAGGTACAACTTTTTTTTTTTAAATTCCCTTAATTTTTAAATTTGGCTTAAGTAACTTATTTCTGACATTCTTAGATGTCCTGGGCAGCAATGTCATGTGCAATTACACCTTTTCAAGGTTAGCGTGAATGGATTATGTTAGGACATTGGTGATGCAGTTGCATCATAGTTGTTCTTAGGTTTTCCTATTCATGTTTTACTACTTAGAAACGACAGCATCACAACTACCACTCACATTTTTTTAAACTTTCTTTATTCTTTGCTCCTCCAAAAATTTCATGCCATTATTTATTACCATAGTCAACAAGGTCAGTTGCAATTATGTCTTTTGATGTCAATGTGAATGCATTCTTTTAGAGCAGTTGTACTGCAATTGCTTTTTAGTTGTTCATGGACTCTTTTTGCTACTGCACTACTATTCAAATACAACTAGACTATGAGTGCCATTTTTTTGGGAATTTATTTTTCTAATTTTTTGTTCTTGTAAAATTTTATTGACATTTTTTTGCTATCTTAGATAGCAAATTCTATTGCAATTGTGTTTTTTGATGTTGGTGTAATACATTTTGTTAGAGTATTTGTATTGTAGTTGCATCCTACTTGTTTCTTTATTCTGTTTATTACTATGGTATCACTCAAAAATAATTGTATCATAATTGACACTCATATTTTTGGCAATGTTTTTTTAATCTTTTGTCCATGTAAATTTTTCTTGCCACATTTTGCTACCAAAGGCATTAATGTCCATTCCAATTATATTTTGTGTTGTTGATTTGCATCAAAGATGAATAATCAAAGTCTTAAAGTGATTGTAGGTTACTTTTAAGATTTTTTTAACTCTTTTATATAGATAATTTTTACACAACTTATACTCCTATCAACTAACAAAAATATTTAAAATATAGAAACAATTTTTTAACAAAATATTTGCAAATTCATAGCTAATGAATCTTTTGTTGAAAAAATTTAAAAAAATTAATTTTCCATATAAGCATACTATTTTTTTGAAGACTTTTTTTACATATTAACAAACCTTTCATGTTTTTGACATTTATTGTATCAATTACTTTTTTGTTTTTAAAATTTTCCATTTTAAAAAAGTACAATATTTAGATTAATTTCCATTTTTGACTTTACCATTGTACAAGTATGTGATGTTATTGATTAAAAATATGGTTTGCAAAGTCAAGCACCGCAAACATCATTGCATATTGCCAATAGTAATTGCTTTACAATTGCAATCAATTTCAATATCATTCTTATATCTGTGTTATAATTGTTTTTGAGTTGCAAATGTAAAGTGACAAACATTCAATTAATTAAACAATTGCACCACAATTGTAATTAGTTGAAATATTATTAATTGCAACTACATCTTAATTATTTTACAATTGTAAATAAGTGGTAATAAGCATGCAAACAAATAAACTAGGGAATTGATATGTGCACACCCAAGGTTTGATATATGCCTACTTGAAGGGGGGGTAAATTTTAGATATTTATCATCAACAAGCAAAATTTGGAAAGTTCAAATTCAAATTTCAATTTGGAACCTTGATTTAGTCTAGATCCACAAAGAAAGATAGAATTAAACAACGCCTAGTAGAAAGGCTTAGTTAAGGGGCAAATTATTATTTTTACTCTTGCTTATAAAAAAACTAAGCATTTCCACTGGGCATTGTTCAATTGTATCATTCTTTGTGGCTCTAGGCAAAATCAAAATCTCTAAGTCCAAATCTAAAATCAAACTTTCCAAATTCAGCTTGTTGATGATAGATATCTAAAATTTAGCCTCTCTCCCCCTCTAGATTTGCATATATCAAACCCCAAATATGCACACAATAATTCCATAAACAATTGCACTATAATTAACAACAACTTAATAACATTTAAAGCTTTCAATAAAAGTTATGATCATTAATACAAAACTCATATAATTTTTTTATGATTACCTTTCTTGTTTTTAAATTAGTTTTTTTCACAAAAATCATCTTCACTAAAAACTACCTATTTCCTTTCATATTAATTTAAAAAATTAATAGTTGAATATTAATATAGATTTTTTAAATTTAGATATTCAGTCTAAATTAGTTATGATTATGATCTAAAATTTACATAGAAGCTTTTGCATATTAATAAATTTCAATAAGTATAAATTAAAACATCACCAATAGGACTATTGTTTAATTATGCATTTTTAATTGTTAAATTTATTAATGTGAAGCTTCAAAAATCTCAATTTAGTAAATAATAATGTAAATTGGATTTCTGTACATTAAATTGGTAGTAAAAGAAACATAAAATATGGTTGGTTCATTTTAAAAAGTGAAAAAAACACCTTGAAAATTTTCTTAGTTTATTGAAATTTTTAATTTAATTTTGTTATTTTAGAACAATCAATCAATCAACTTCTCAAAAGCAATTGCAATTGATTTAAGTTAATTGACTTTTTTGTAATTGATAAATTATTGGCTTTATTTGATCAAAATCAAATTTCCAAATTTTCTAAATTTCAAATTTTTCCGAAAAAGATTTTGAAGTTCTAAAAGGTTTAAAAAAACATATGTGTTTAAAAATAGTAATATTGAAATAAAATTAAAACGCTTTACAATAGATTATAAAGTTCATGTATTCCAAAAATAAAATCATGTATTAGCACAAAATATTAATTGATAGTTAAAGGTTATTTAAAAGTCATCTTTGTTCTTTTAATTTTTTGGTAAATCACAAAAGGTAATAATCAAATGCTTCAATTTAAAAAAGTCCAATTTAGATATGTAGAAGATATGAAACATTGTTATTAAATTTATAACAATCTTTGAATTTAAATGCTACTTTATTGACTAAAACTCAAATGCAATTAATGATTGTAATAACTGTATTAAAAAACACGCAAGTATGAAACTATCACAAATTTAGTTTGCCTATTTTTAAATTGTGTTTCTAAGCTTAATCACCTTAACCTTGTATTGTACTTCAAAACTTACAAAATGCTAAATTAGATTGCAATAGCAATATTAAAAGAAGCAATATCACCAAAAGTTTATAATTAAAGTTTTTGAAAACTGAAATGAATTTTGTTCCAAAAAATGCTAATATTACCAATAATGTTAGTTATTTTTTGAAGATAGAAGATATAGAGTACAAAATTTCACTTACTTCTTCCAAAATAATCCACTAGATTCAAGAATTAAATGTTAGAATTTCAAAAATTGCAAACTAATTTGTTTTTTATGCTTCACAATTTGGATTTTAAAATATAATTAATCCATTTTGAGGTAAAAATGTGTTTTAAGCACATTCGTTATGTATTTGCCAAAAACACATTTTCCTTGGAATTATAAAAGCATGCAGCCCTAAAATTGGATTGTAATCTTAGACTCAATCACTTGAAGAAAAATATGCAATACATGACTATGCTGCAACAACTATACAACAATTGCACAATTGTAATAAATTATTTTGCAATTGTTTCACAGTTGTTTCATTGTTATTTTACCGTTGTTTCACTATTAGTTTACAGTTGTTACATAGTCATTTAGTTGTTGTGCAGTTGTGACGTAGTTGCTTATTGATTGATTTCTTCTAGTAAATGTGGACTCTTGATTCAGATTAGGGTTTGTAGTTTGGAGGGTGGAGATGTGGCCGCCACCCTTGAACCCTTGCACAAAAGGATAAAAAGGCTGATGGTTCCTCTCTTCCACTCATTCTTCTCACTTGTAGGGCAAAGTTACGCCAAGATTTTTTATGAATGAAAGTCCCTTTTCTTTTGTATTAGCTTGTTTCATTTGCTTGCTATAAGTTTGGATTTGATCTTTATTTTTTGAAAAATTTCAAAGTTCTTCCTTATGCTAGTAGCTTTCCAATGGCACCAAGCATGCTAGATTTTGAATCTTGAGGAGTTTTTGGTAGAATTTCTAGTAGAAGGATGTTTACTACAATGGCAGTTTTCAACCCAGCTTCAAAAATCCACATCTTGGTGAGTTTTAGCTCAATTTTGTGCAAATTTGAATGCTGGATATGTGGTAGAGTCTAGTTTTTGAAAGAAATTTGAAACCCTTATCTTGAGTTGTTAGTGAAATGTTGATTGCTTCTTGAATGCATAGTGGTTTTCAGCTCTATGTGTGTAATTAGGTAGTTTTCAAAAAATCATATCTCATTGTGTATACAGGATCTTGTGATGTGGCTTATATGGTTGCTAATCCTTATTGACCTAAATTTCAGAAGTGGTTTTTTGCAACTTTTAGGTTCATTTTGAAGTTTTGACAAGAGTTTAGAGAAAGTAGGGTTTGTGTGCTTATATCACACTATTAGCAAGAGTTTGCAATTTATAGAAGCACAATGTGCAATTAGAGTGCAACTACAATAGATTCTAGGATCTAGGTTAATTCCTATTGCAATTGGTTTGCAATTAAATTTCAATGTATTGACTACCAATTTTTGCAAATAATGTGTGACCTTGTCAAAATTGGTTGACAACTATATCACAATTGGTTATAGAGTGTGCTACAACTATAGCATAACTGTAGTGCAGTGTTGTTGCATCCCTTAACAACTGCTCTACAACCGCATTACAACTACATTACAACTGCATTGTTAGAATTTTTCATGTGAAACTGTTTGATTGACAATTGAATAGCATTTGAAACTTGTTGACTGTTTACTATTGTGTGGTAGTTGTATGCATGATTGTAATTACTTAGTGTACATTTTCCTACAAAAAATAATTACAACAAAATATATAATAAACAAATAAAAAACAATTACAAAGTAACTATCAAAATAGTCAAATATTAATATTTACAAAATTAGTGTAAATAACCACCGTACAACTACACAACAGTTATAGTACAACTCCATTACAATTGTGCTACAGTTATAAAACAATTAAATTACAACTATACAACAATTACATTACAACTATATATCAACCGTATTACAATTGCATTACATAATTACAATACAACTACAATACAACTAAACATTATATACACATAAACCAAAGTACAACTAGACTACAACCACACAATAATTTATTACAACTACACAACAACTTCATAACAATTGTACTGTAATTGCACTACAATTGTCTTACAATTGTGTCTGATATGTGTCATATTTTTCAAAAAAAAATCTAGGTAAATGAAATAATAAAAAATTGATCTTAACAAATGAAAATTTGACATATGTCGTAGGTGGGTCCTTTTGACAAGTATATGACAAAGGAAATTTATTGCAACATTGAAAACCGTTCAAAAGATTTCTTGTCACAAAAGAAAAAGAAGGGCAGGGGGGTTGAGGTAGTAAAAGTTTTGAAGGGCAGAGGATGATTTTCATGAGGATGAAATATTTGCAGTTGTAAAAATGTCACTGCATTGAAATAAGTCCCGAACAACTAAGAAGTGACTCTAAGACAACTACGTTAGTGATACAATTGCTGGGAGTCATTTAAAAGTCATGCCATGTCCTTTATGACTCTTAAGCAGTTGTAAAATGACAGTTGTCTTTTCCCCCAATTCTACTAGTGTTTGTGTTGAAATTGCTCAAATATTGATGTTATTTTTAGTGTAAAATTGTGACTTAAATGCTTTATTTTTTAATGCAAATACAAGTCATCATGTTATCCCTAAGTATGGCCCTTTGGGGTCGATCATCTTAGGAGGTTATTTAGTGAAATAAGAAGAAAATTTATCATTTATTTGAAATGGATAGATCACGTTTAGGTGTTGATTTAGAAAAGGCAATGCAAATTCAAAAAGCTTTTGCTAAGGCTATTTGTAACAATTTAGATACTTGTTTTAATGAAAATAATCTTATAGATTGTTTCAAAGTTCTTAATCCTCCTAACATGCCTAATAAGCAAGTGGATCAAAAGAGTTGGGATCGTACAAAAATAAATCAAGTAGTTGCTTATTTTGGACAAGAAAGGGAGATAGAAGATAAAGTCTATCTTCTTACACTTGTAGATGGCTGTGAGCCTCAAGGTTGACGCCCTGGGTGAAAAGCTCACTTTTTATTTTTATTTTGCAATTTTAGTAGTAAAAAGTGTAAAAAACACCTAAAAAGTAGTTAAAGCTAAATTTAAAAATAGTTAATTGTACATAGATATCCCCTATATTTTTTACTACCTATTTTATACTTTTTGCAAATTAAAAATAGCTAAAAGGATAAAATTTTAAACAGCATGATAGAGGTACAGCCAATTTTAAATCGGCCACAATTTAAGGAAATTGGATTAAAAATGAAAGTTTCTCTAAATGTTTTAAAACCCCATAAGAGATTCTACAAAAACTTCCGAAAAATATCAATTGTCAAATTACTCTCTCCGGCCGGTCAACCACTAGAATTAATGACAAAATATTCCTAGAAAATTCCCAATTAGTGGTAAAATCCCACAAAAATTAAAAGTAAATTATTTTGTCTTAATAAGACACCCCAACAAAATTGGAGCCGTTTCGAGCACGGGAACTATCTCAACTAGCAACGTTGCACAACTTTAGCAGCTCCAAGAGCGGGAAATGCGTTGACTGCAATTCCGGGAGAATCTAAAGTCTAGATTTGGCAAAAAAAGAATATTTCCTACTTTCTCAAACCTTTTGGAAAAGTTGATTAAGTTAAAAGTTTGAAAAAAAGTAAATTCCAAAATTTGGAGTTTTACTTTCCATATTTTGACCAATTTTAAGTTTTTTAAGTTCTAACTATCGGAATTAAGAGTTTTTTGGTGTCTAAATCAACAAATTTTTGCATTCTGAAGCCAATGGCATTATTCATTTGTGATTTGGAGCTTTTTTCCAAAAATTAGCTTGTAACTCCAGACTATTATTATTAGAAAGTTTGAGAATTGGAAGAAAAAAGAATTATGAGTCAATGGTCACTCCATGGATGGATGAAAGATCCTTGGATGGATAGTTTATAGTACCTCCCTTCTCCTTCCTTTTAACCCTTTTATTTCATTTGTTTACTTTTGCAATGTCAAATTTTGAACTTTCTTTGTATTTTGGTGTCCATGTGGTGTTTTTGGAAGACTTTTTAGTGAATCTTACTCCTAGAAGGATTTGAGGGTCCCTTCTAAGCTACTAACATATAATTACAATCAAATTCTTGTTGCTTGTTGTGTTTATGCTTGGTGTGTTTATGCTTGGTGGGTGCAATTAAGACCCATAAGTATTAGTTTAAGATCTTGTGGTGTCAATTATTAACCACTAAGAAGCTCTTGGCCGGGACCTGGCGATGTCGCTAACCAAGAGCTCTTAGAGTCCTTCTTATATGCTTTGCTTACCTATTAACTAATATTGAGGTCATCATACTAACTTTGTGTGCAAATTAATACTAACCCTTCTATTTTGAGTGTGTCATGGTTTTAGATTGTTACTAAATTAGGAGAACCTCTGGCAAATTTTTACCAAAATTAAAGTTGTAGTTTTGAAAAAATAAAATTAAAGAGAATCTTTGGCAAATTTTTGCTAGAATTAGAAATGATGAGTAAAAAAACATTTAATCAATTATGTGGTTGAAATAAGTGAGATTGGAATTTAGTTTTGAAGATAGCAATTTATGATAAAATGTTGATCTTTGAGACTTGAAGCTATTCATCATTAGAAAAACTTCAATTAAGTGAATAACATCTTAGTTTAAAAAAAAAAACTAGATGATATTTAAAGAGAGCTTAAAGAATTAACTGATATCTAAGAAATAGATAATAGTGATTTGGCTTGACTATGATATTGAGTGTTTATAAACACTCATAAATCCTTTCTGGTTTGCTGGTCGCTCTTAACGACCAAGACGGAGTAATTCCAAATTTTGGCCAAGTTTATAGCAATAACGGCAAAATTTGTCTGTAGTTTATTTTTCCTGGTAAAGCTCGGCAGTAGTTACTGGAAGCAAAAGGAGTAGCAAGCGCGGGGATTCAACCCTGAGACATGCTGGTCAAGAGTCAAGAGCCCCATC
This sequence comes from Ulota crispa, assembly GCA_963920765.1. Classification (NCBI taxonomy): domain Eukaryota; kingdom Viridiplantae; phylum Streptophyta; class Bryopsida; order Orthotrichales; family Orthotrichaceae; genus Ulota; species Ulota crispa. Next base: position 20,125,806 of record OY987249.1, on the reverse strand, counting down.
CAAAGCCACGGACTAGCTGGGCTAGCTACAGCCCTTGCTGTGCAAAGAAGGTACGCGACGGTATATTTGTACGTTGTTAATTGGACAAGCAGATGGACGAGGGACAACGAAGCGGCGATGACAACTGGGCGATAGCAAAAAAGACAAGCAGCAAGGGGGTTCAAACTCATGCTGCGTAGCGGTGAGTTGAACGCCCCGCCTCAAGGTACGGGCTAGTGGCTCCAGCCACAGCTACTGCTATACAAGAAGGCTAGTGCTGAGGATATTTGTACACTTATTTTTCTTGTTTTTCCCCTTAGTACGACCAGGGCTAGCAGTGCAGCATTGGGCGCGACGCAGCAGCACGAGGGAAGAAGAAAAATGGGTCAAAATTGGTTAGAGAAGACTTTCAAGTCTCAACTTCCATATTTTAGAGCATATGCTTTCTAATCTCCCAATCTTGATCCTAATTAACAAATCCTTAATTGAGGATTAAATTCAAATAAAAATAAAAATAAAAAATAAAAAATAATAAAAGAAGAGTGAACTTTCCTTGAATGTTGATTTGATTTTGTTTTCTTATGGAGCTCAGGGATGAGGCACGGTTTGTGGAGGAGATAGAGATGGAGGTATGACCCTCCATCATGGCCTTTGTTTTATGTTTTCTTGTGTTTTGAGTTCTTTTTTGTTGAAAGTTTGAATTGTTAATTGTTTAAAACACCTTAAACTATTATAAAAAACTTAAGACATAGAAAATCTAAGTTTCATTCATTGTATGGAAGGCACTAGTTGAACCAAACGTAAATCCACCCAAATTATAAGTTTTTTCTATTTCTATTTCTAGAACCTGGTTGTGTTTACTTTTTCATCATAGGTGGAAGAAAAAACGCTCATAATAGCCTTGCTATCCAATAAGGATTCTTTGGTTTTAAGCTTCAAGCCACCACATAGTGTCTTGAAAAAAACTGTAGAGATTTGTGAAGCATGATTACTTAGAGTCATAGTCTTCAAACACATTATATATCAATTTTAATCCTTAAACGACCAAAAGGCCTTTTGCGACTAGTACAATACGATGTATTTTTCTTGTATTTGGAATGGATCCACACCTCTACTACATTTGAGACCAACAATGAAATTGGAGAATAGATCAATACGATTGTAGTGAGCTACTTGAGATCTCACATTTAAATTTCTTGTCGATAGCAAATGACAATTACATACGGTTCCTTATGGTCATATAAGGGTTAATCTACTTGGGTTACTTATGTTGAATAGAGTTCAAAATACTAGTACAGCTCTTGGGAGGGTCACTTAGTGTATCTATAGTACACCATGTGCAATCAAGTGATGTTTAACCCCTATTTACCTTTTAGTAAACTATGATTTCAACCTATAATTTTGAGCATTGTTTAATCAAAACTATAGAATTTTATTGCCAAATTATTCAATCCAAATAATATATTAAATGATTTCTAGAGAAGGTTGAAAAATGAATTAATATGGCATGTTTTTCAACTCAAATATTTATAAAGAACACATTTAAATGACCATTGCATCAGTATTCAAGAAATATAAATTGTCAATAGAGCCTCATTTTTTAAATATTTTTGTGTATTTTTTAAACATTTTTTTCTTATATAAAATAGAGGTGTGAAAGTTATTTTTAGCTCTGCAATAATGCATTATATCATTTTACTTCAAAAAATTTAACTAACTATAATTAATGAATAAAATTATCAATAATTTAGAACATATACTTTCAAAGTAGGAGAATCTACTCATGTTTTTTTCTTTTTCTTTTATTTAAGTTTTAGAACATAAAATAGGGGGGTCAAAATTTGATTGCACGAGGTTTGTATAAATGCACTAAGTGACCCCCCCTTCCCCGAGGTACAACTACTTGTGAATAATCATTCTCTATCCAATAATTGGTAAAAACTAAGGTGAGGAATAAATTGCATCAAAGAATTTAAAAGTAATAATAGAACTTTATTTGGAAGGACCCTCGGAAGGACCAAGATGAAAATCTTGAATATACAATTCATGAAGCAATTCCTCCCCAAATTCCTCTTTGAAAAAATGATATTAAGTTTAGATTTCTCTACTCTAATCCAAAGAGATATTTGACCTCAAGTTTAGATGATAGTTGTGAAGAATTTTTTGAGGAAATATTGTGTAATAAAATTTGATTTGCATGTCTCTTTGATGTATTACCTAGTTTCCAAAAAACATATGAATTTCCAATTTGGAGTTTTAACATTTTTTGAAAACTAAATTTTTAATTCCAATATGATGAAACTTAACCTAGTTCAAATCCAACCAAAGATTTATGAGCATCAAAGTTTAACAATAAATCCCTTCAAAAAAAAAAAAAAAAAAAAAAAGACTAAAATTTAGAGTTTAACCAAATTGATTTTCTAAGTTTAGGAAATCAACCAAATGGAAAAAAAAATCAAAGGTTATCAACTGATCAAAGTATACATGCTTACACTGAATATTGCTTTTAGATTGACCCACACTAATTTCTCAACATTTTCCACTATATAAATATTGGGGGATATTTCAAATAAGGGCATGAAAATGAAAAATATCACAAATAGGGGCACAATTCAAAACAATTACAAACAAGGGCATAATATCTAAATAGTTTCTAAATTTTTGTAGTTTTTTTTGCTTGGACATTGGTTGATTTAGATACATAAGTACATCACATCAAATGTTAGCTAACTTCCAAAAAACTTAGAGGTTTTCCCAAAAGTTGTCACCCCTTTTACCAAAATTTCTATATTTAGGCCTGATTTGGAGAGGCTTTTAAGTTTCTTTGAAAGTTATCTTACATTCAATGTGATATATCTAAATCAACCAATGTCCAAACCAAAAAAATTACAAAATTTTAGAAATCATTTTAAAATTGTCCCCCTATTTGCAATCATTTTAAAATTGTGCCCCTATCTATAATATTTTTCATTTTCATGCCCTTGTTTGTAATTTTTACTAAATATTAACTACAATTACAATAACTTTCATTGAAATTACTACAACAAACAATTTTAAAGGGCTTGATAATAACAACAAAGCTACAAAAGATCAAAATAACGGCATCCAAGTCATAAATCATGTGAAATCTAAGTATTTAGAGGGTTGCATGCGCCTCCAAATGACCAAATGATGACTTATAAGCCAATTTACCAAGGTAAGGCAACCTAATTGTCAAGGCAACCTAAATGCGGAAATGACCGATTTAAAAAAAGAGAAAACCGAGTGAACTGGAAAAGAATAGGAAGTTCACCGAGTTGCACAAGAAACCTCCCCGGACCCTGATTGGGGGTATGAGAATAACTTACTGTATCCATGAGACCTGGGGCGTGGGACTATTCGACCTTTGAACCGCCTCTGATTAGCTGGTGCAATTTCGGAACCACTCCGTTCAGTTTCCAGGGAACGCGCAAAGCCCAACACGGACAGAAAAAAGAGAACACGTTCCCTACTTCGCACCTTCCCATACGCAGTCCTGTACTCCACTGGACATACTACGATTTGTATACGTATATAAACAGTTCCCTCTGCTCTTGAGAACAGAAACAAAGTATCCACACACACACAAGCACTTTTACCAAGGGGTTTTCTAACCATCCTTTCTCCGCACCTCTAGAGACTCCATTGTATTGCAAGACTGATTTTAATTCGCAGCATTTGAGGATTGTGTGAGACTTTGAAGCGGAGGTTTGGAGAGATTTGTTGAGGAGATCACCATGGCGCAGGTGGCGACGTTTGCAGCGGGGTGTTTCTGGAGTGTGGAATTGGCGTTCCAACGCGTGCCTGGCGTTACCAAGGTGGGTTGCCATTCCGCAGTGTTTTCTTTTGTTGATGGATTCGGAAACTATCCTCATTTCTGCCACTGTTATCCTTTTCTGGTGAACAGGAGTGTTGAGGTTGCGATGTTTGTTGTGTGATGGTGCAGACATCGGTAGGGTACACGCAGGGCACGACCAAGAACCCCACGTATAGAGATGTATGCAGTGGGAGGACCGGTCACGTGGAGGCTGTGCAGGTCGAATATGACGCTGCGCAAGTCTCCTACAAGCAGCTCCTCGACGTCTTTTGGAAGAAACACGACCCCACTCAAAAGAATCGCCAGGTTTGAGCCACTCCCATTTCACAAATTTCATCGTAGGGTAGGATATAGTCAGAATTTTAGGGTTTTGTTTGGGCTGAAGCTCACATGTTTTTACAGGAAATTGGGTTAGAGGGGGGGGCTTGCTCAAGGGATACTGGTGTCCAAAGATTACAGGATATTATATACTAATGATGGAGGGATCCCTTTCTTAGCTTTGACTTCTAGGTGTTATTTATGGTTTAAGCGTAATACTGACTCTGATAATTCACCGAGTATTTGTGTCGCATTCTTAGGTCCTCTGAATCCGTTCCTGTTAATGTTCTTTTAGGGTAACAACATATGGGAGTAATTTGGGGCGCTAGGCATCTTGGGAAAGCGTATTCGTCTTGTTCACCCGTACGAAAGGAAGGAGATGATCCCGGTCTATACTGTTATGTATGCTAATTTTTGTGAATTACACTTGGCAGGGTAACGACGAAGGTTCACAATATCGATCAGGGATCTACTACCATACAAACCAGCAAAAGGAAGAGGCTATTGCTTCATTGAAAGAAGAAGAACCGAAATTGAAGAAGCCCATCATGACTGAGATTCTGCCTGCAACCACGTACTATGTGGCAGAGGAATACCATCAGCAGTATCTGGAGAAGGGGGTAAGCGGACGCAAGCAGTCCGCGTCCAAGATGTGCAACGACCCCATCCGATGCTACGGTTGAAGCTTCGTCAATTTGGAGATGAGAGTCACATATGTGCAGGAGCTTTAGTTGTCTTTTTCTCTCACAGATGCTGCGCAAATGCGAAGGTGCAGCTTCTGGGGTAACGTTGATAGGGATACGAATCTCAATTGTACTTTTAGTGTTGAAGTAAAGGACCATGATGTCTGTAAAAAACTGTCGGTGATTATTTTGTTCAATAGTCTCGCGCGGAACTTGCGTTCTGGTAAAACAGGATATTTTATACACTGGTGACGTTTACTCTTCTCTATTTTTTCCTGTTTATTCTTAAAATGTATGGAACTGGAAGATTTATATTCTCGTATGTAATAAACGATCAACTAGTTGCTTTTAGAGCAAGAAGTTGTCGTTGAATTGGACGGGCACTCATCTTCCTCAACTTTCTGGAGCCGTTATCAATAATAACAAGTCTGTTGTGTTCGTCCAACTTTTGAAGCCACTGGTTAAAGATATTGATATACAGTTACTCTTGTATGCGGCAGCTCGTCAAATCAATATAGAATACTGACGTACATAAGACCTGCGTGCTTGCATTCGTCAGCTGAAAACTGCCATCTCTGTCCTCACACTGTAAGAAGCTGAAGAAACATCATAATGCCCGTTAATGAAAGAAGAAATTTAAGAATGTGGTACGGAAGGAGGTAAACATGCACCTGAATAAAATCCCTATCTGGGCTCCGTGGCATATGGAGCATTGAAAGGACCGTCATTGCTTGAGTAGAAGAGCGGTTTGGGAGGTAGCTGTCAAACGAGTGTCAGAAAAAAATTGTTTTAGTTGCACCAACTAACTGGATTTTGAAGCTAACTGACTACCGCTATGCAGAACCAGAACAAGATAAGCTTCAGAGCAAGTTGGTTCCTATCATGCAGATGCTGCTTAAGCTTTCAAACGATCAAATAGTAGTGTCCAGCCTTACGATGACACAGAAGAAGAAATAGATTGTGACAATAAGAGATGGAGCACGTGATGGAGAACGCGATTACCCGGTTGTAATGTACTTCATCACGATCCCAAGGCGCTTGAAATCCTGTCTTCTTGTTTGGCTGCAAGTACCAAAGGACGTCCGTCCCAATTCATGCAACCAAAAGACCATTAGCAGAATAGTTTATCGTCATGTTATACACCATGCGAAACCAATGTTCTCCACGGGTTGTGCAGTAGTGAATACAGAAATCCAGGGAGCTAATAAACATGACGTAAAGCTATTACTGAAAGTCTACTCCCTAAGCACTTGTACCGTCTACCTTGAGTTCTCAATTTCATCATGAGTCACTTCATTTTAATTATATATTTTGCTCACGTATATGAGTGGCCCGGAGACTACCCGCGCTTATTTACAGAAAATGTAAACAAAAAATTCATCACCAAAGAAAAATCTCAGAAAATTCAACTTATTTGCAATAATATCTATCTTCAATAAATGTCTTGCAAATTAACAAAACTTATGGATACGTTGAAATATTAAAAGTATCTTGAGTATACTCTTCTAATTTACCTTGGGAGTGGTGCGGTTATCAAATGTGGCATAGGGAGCTGTGTGTGAATTTGCCGAGCCGCCACAATCGTAGCAAGTCTTGCCTAACGTGATCGTAGGTTGGATCTTATTCCATGGAGCTACATCAATCTCCCTTGTTGACTGAGAGTACCTTCAAAAAATTTGCTCCCTGTTGGTGGTTGAATTAGAGAGGACAGTCATCTTCTCATGTCTTAAACTATCAATTGAACCCTATGGAGCTAAATTGAGAGTTTGTATGGACCACTACTTGCATTGTTTGGAATGCACGCACTTTGTATTCCTATCAAAGCCCTTGACTGCTAATAAATATCCAAGAAGAAAAGAAGTAAATTCACACTTACCTTCTCTTGATGATGCATGTTTTCAGAGGTTCCGTAAGGGACACTCTTAAAGTGATCCTCAGGAGGGCCTTTTTGTTGATTGGCTGGCCGCTGGTCCTTGTCCCAAGGAGCATTTGGCATTGGTCCGTCATACTGAATGCATGACCAAATGTAGTACTAAGTTACCATAATTGGATTTGTTTTTTTATAAAATCAGGAGTTCAAGAGGTCAATTATAGTGGTGCCTCGATAAGATGAAGGTATCCGGACAGCATATTCATTTCGTGTAAGGAAAGCATTCATTGTAACCAAACACATCTTTTGTAGCTCCCCAACCGTCAGGGACAGTCATCTCCTTCATCTTAGCTAAGTGTTTTTTCTTATAAAGGTTCATCTTAAGGAGGCACTACTGTATATCTACACTATTGTCAAACATTGAGAGATCTTCTCCAAGTTACTAGCAAATGGGCATGAAATGAGGACTTGCCTGCTTTTGTTCCTCATAATTTTCAGTTGTTGCAAAAGGAGCAGTTTGAGACGATGGCAAATTAGAACGCTCATGGACACCACTACCTCGACTTGGTATCTGATCTGGTAGTTTTTTGTCCCAGGGTGCATCTTCTACAACTCCACTATTCTGTCAAATGGGCAATCAACAATGGGTAGCGAGTAAGTAGAGGCAACTGCATAGCATTTAGTCAAAGATTGTGAACTTCCGAGTTCATGAAACCAAAGACATTACATAGTAGTCTATAGAGTAGGGTTTGAAAAATTGTGAAACATAATCATCAATTGAGAACCACAATCACAATTTTAATTGAGACAGCCTCATGTGTGTATAAACAAAAAGATAAAATTAGAAATATCCAATAGGAGATAATAGAACAGGTCTTTGACAGCTCAATAGTAGTCAATTCTATCTAACCCTTATTAGCATGATGCTTTGAATTCCATCTCAACAATGTCTCCAAAGCCAAAGAATGTTATCCAACTCTTTGATTCCGCAACTCAGAGAAGACCTAAAGATGAAATTTGAGATCCTAATTTGGCTTACAGTAACGTACAAACAAGAATAGCAAATTTCCAACTAAATGTTTGTTACAATGATATCACATAGATTTCAAGTTGGAAGTGTGAAAATTGTACATCGAGCATATCATATCAAAAGCTTGAGTAGTTCAAGTATCAAAAAAATGAATCAGCCTTCACTCTCTATTGAAAGTATGTGTCACGAGTCCAAACCTGAGATGTCAGCTGTGGTTGGTAATTCTCCAAAGTACCAAACGGAGTGGTATTACATATTTGATCATGTGGTTGTTGGCCTCGATGAGTGGGGTGCACTGGTATCTCTTTGTTCCAGGGTGCTTCAGGCAATGGTCCAACATACTGCAATAACCTTAATCATTTCAAGTTGTCAATTGTAAACATCCTAAATCAAATTCTATTACATAGTAGCTACACAAAGACCAAAGAGACGGTTCCACAAACCAACTAGAAGCAAAACTTATTCTCAAGAACAACATTCTCCATCATGAGATTGACCAATATGTACACTGGTTGAACTAACTCTGCATCTTGAGAGACATTGCATGAGAATACAATAGAATGAAAATGAATGAGTTACTTACACAAACCCCACTTGCATTTTAAGTTTGCCTGTGATTGTTTGAGGTTTGAACCTAGTATAACTATTATTGCACCTTGGAACCTCTCAGATGTCACAAAATTGAACTTGTCCTTTGAATGCTTGGTAAATGCAATTACCAAGCAAATGGATCATAAAATTCATACTTATTTTGATCAAAATGATTCACTTGTAAAATGCCACTTGCTCGCAACCTAGTTTCCATGCAATTTTGCCCAGAAAAAGACATCACTTGTCATCTGTGGCTTTATAATACACAAGACATGAAGTTTATAAATCAATAGTGTTGGAAAATCAAATATAACAGGCTTGAAAATTCAATGAGCGGGATTCTTGAGTACAATGCCCACAGTAACTAGAGTCATCTTGTACTGCTCTCAAATTAAAAAAGACTAGTGAAAGAAATGTTGGATAGAATGCAATATTTGTTAATTTAGGAAAAAACCCTAATTTGGGGACTTTTGAATTTTTCATTTTTAAAAGTTTTTAGGTGATTGAGAGTGAATTTTATGATGATTTCTTCAAGATCTTACTTCAATGATGAAATATCTTGAAGGAGTTATCAAAAAAATTCACTTAAAACCACCAGAGTATTCTCACAAATGCAAAATTCAGGATCTCCAAAGTCCGTTTTGGGAAATTGTTTTTCCCAAACTAACAAATATCGTGTTATAGGAAGTAGGGTCCATTTTGAGATAGAATATGATTGCACAAAATATGAGATTCATAGGCTTACCTCATAGGATTGTGGCACATTGTGAAAAGTAGCGTACGGAGCAGTTTGGGAGTTGCAAGGCATGAAAGTATCTGGATCATGGCTACGACCGGTTAGAATTTCTGGTTCATTCTTGAACCAAGGTGCAACAGCTGCTTTTCGTCGCGACTCGTAGATGGGTGGATCGTGAATAGTCGCGTAAGGAGACGACAAACCACCTTTGGCCCCCGCCATGGCACTGGAGTGATCAGTTCTGGATCTTTCCTTTTCGGTTAGAATTACATCTTAATTGCCCAAATCATATACAACTCCCTGAAGTGGATGATGAAAGCTCTGCTGAATCAACTGATTCACATGCAAAGATCACATGAAAAGAAAATTTTGAAAGATTTACTTTCCAAACATCACAGGTCTTGTTCAATGGATTACTGGAAACCTGACTGACAGAATAAATTCAGCAGCATGAGAGATTTAACGAATGCGCTAGCTTCACAGTGACTGCCTAATTGCATCCCGAAGGTGTCATTTGCGAAACAGGCTACGAGAGAAGAAGGGAGGCACGCAACTCAACGTACCTGATTTGGATGACACGTGATGTTGTTCCTTGGAGGATAAAAGCTCTACGTATGTTGTTTCCAAGTGCACATGCGGTCCACATTGTAAAACATGCCCTGTTTTTTGTAGTTGTGTAGGCTCTTCCCCAATGGAACAATAGTAAAGCCGTTAGACCCATGCGCACTTGGAAAGTACACTCGTAGAAAATATCATCTCCAATGGCCTCGGAACAAAATTCAAGAGGATGCTTCTAACCAGATCTATGTTACCCATACTAGCCGGTCGCTTGCGTGATACTCAGTAGCCTGGTCAATACAGAGATCAACCACTTATAAAATTATGAAGACTATAAGTTAGGGCTTACGATGTTCTTAGATATTCTCCTACTGCGTTTTCATGGAACTAGTGCATACTCCCAGTTGAAACATATTGGAAGAAAAGTTGAAACAACAACATTAGAACGTCATACCAAACTCTCAGACATCAATTTCTTCCACCCTCCGAGTGGTCCTGGTGCGGGCTTGCTGGACTCTGAAACATGTGGCCTGCAAAATCATGTACAGCTAACAAAATTGCTAGGAGATTTGATTGCTTTTCGAGCAAGTGAGCTTGTTGATGAGGCAACAAATTTCGCTGCAAAGTTCTTCCATTTAACAAGTTCCAAGTAGAGGTAGGAACTGGCCCAAGTAACTGGAAGTGAATCAGAACTTATTGAATGTTGCCATTTCCCGCAATCAGGACTTTTGGTGTAAATATGCTTTGGCAAGGTGGAACTTGAAAGAAACTGAGCTCAGAGTCTGGAAGTCCCTCGGATACAAGTTCAAGTAAGTACCGCAGTATCAAGGGTCAGTTGCAGTCCATGCCCAAAACTTTGACGCCCAAAAAATCTGGTGCTGGTCGGCGAAGCAAATGTTTGTGAATGAAACCAGCTCGAAATTGGCGTGAGATGAAACCATGAAACTCATTTAATGTCCGACAGAAAATACGATGCAAAAGAAGGTTAGACAAATGCGCAGTTAGCAGAAGACTCCAATTAGACCTCTGACAAAGAAAGGCCGATGCACTCGTTGGCTCAAGACATCAAGAGAAGAAAGAAAGACCTCTTTGACGAATGCATCGTGCATTGGTCAATTGTTCTTAAAAAAAGTTTACAATCCGCATTGACCTAGGAAGTGAAGATTGACACATTTCAATAAAAGGCAAACTGCTCTTGTGCACCCTCTGCAATGGATATATTCTGTGACATTTAAACATTTCTTGATGGAACCTCGTCCTTCATGCAAGCATTCGACTGATGAACAATTCTATGGTTGCTCCAATTTCTGCACCCTGACAAAATGCCCAAAGAAAGGGCCTCAAAGCTACTTCATGCTACATCAAAATCTGAAAGGGATTTTCATCAAACATTTTATGACAAATCTTAGATGTGCTCTTCATGTAGGATAATTTGTGTGTGAACAACATAAATATTTTGATGCAAGGGGCTAAATTGCCAATTTGGTGTAGACTGTGACATTTCTAAGGACCTTGCAAATGATTCAGACCTTCTATGACTAAATTAGCTACATTGACTATAGTCACAATCCATGATTAAACAACTATAGTCATGTGAGAAAAGCTCTTTGCCAATGCCAAAATTATGGTCAACCATAATCATGCCAACGGGTAGCTCTCACAATTGAAGTTGACTATAGCTAGTATGGCAGTTATATACCTAACATGGCAGTTATATAGTTAACATGGCAGTCATCAAAAATCTGAAATGGTTATATGACTCACTTCTTACCATAGTCATGGTTACCAAGAGATATTACATCATGGTGAGGGCCTTTGAGACTCATTTAGACTCTCTCAAATTCCATTTACATTTATAAGGAGTGGACTTGTTAGGAGTGGAGAGTACCTGGCGTGTGATGAGCCGATGTTCTTGATTATTAGTCCTGTTTGAATAGAAATATATATGAAAATCAAAACTAAAGAGGAAAAAACTGGAACTACTCTTACTAAGTCTAATCATAGAGACTACACACTGTGAATTCAAGCATCAATTGACTTCAATGGGCAACCATTTATGCAAAAAGATTGCATAGAGCACCCACACTTAGTGCACCCATGTAGCGCATAGAGCCTTGGTGCTTCACCTTAAATCATTAGCAACACTTGTAGGAGGATACATACATGTTACCAGTGACAATAGATGCGGTAGCAACTGAATGTCCCCAACTACAAATCTGTGTGAATGGAATCCGCATAATGGCTTCCTATTCAATAAACATAGTATTTGAGAGTTACCCTCAAATTTTCAGGCTAAATATTACACAATCAACATTTCAACCAATGCAAAGATACCCATTTTTACTAGGAGTACTATGCAAGGAAGACATAGACACATATGCAACTGCCATAATAATAGCTTTCCACAATCTTAGGAGGGGACTACTTATTTATAATACAATTGAAATGATTTATCTTTTGGTCCCCACAACTTCAAGAGCTTATAGTTGAAACTTAATCAATAATGAGATCAAAATGATAGATCTGAAGAGTTTTAGAAGAAACCTTTGTCACTGGATCAGTGAAGTAAACGCCTGTTGCATTGATAGCCACAAACAATTCACTTGGCAACTTTGAGTCTCCCTTTTGCTGCACCACAAGAAATGTTCTATTTGTGAGGGCAAGAAGTTGATTTGAAGTCATAGTGGAGACATTGTCTTTACTAATGATTGAAAAGAAAGAGTCTAGACAAGGTGTTTCTAACCTAATCCACACCATTGAAAGGCAAGTAAAAGTATTGACAAAATTCATCAATATGCCAATACCATCATCAACATAGTAAGAAAGGTATGTTGTGTGATATCAAATTCACTAATAATATTTAACTCAGATGCCATTCACACCCAAAATTTAACATTTTAATACCATGGAAGCGCCAGCTAAAACCTTCAAAATCTAATCTATGGTTGAGTAGGGAATCACCTTCACAAACATCCATGTTGATTGATAGAGGGGGCATCTACTCTTGAGATAATCAACATAGTCAGACATCCGCAAAATCTTATTGGGTTCCTCTGGCAAAGATTGCAATGTTTTTACAAGGTCAGCTCTCCAGTCATCTTGATTTCTTGTGATAAATGTTTTTGGCTCATATTTGTGCATGTCCACACCCCTGCATATACTTAATTTGAACATTGGTAATATACATTTTTAGCTCTTTTTTAAAATATGGACAATGTGCAAGATTGGTTTTAAGATGACAAAGGTGAAGCTCGTTTAAGCTTTGGAAGCGTGTCAACATTTAGATTTAAGCTGATTCAAGCAACTATGTTATTCCTAAAATTTAATTGCACCTTTTTTTATTACCAATGTGATATACTTAAACGTAATCAAGTCTCAACAAGAAGAGACCTTAAAGATTTTTCGTTATATTTTTTGTTCTCATCAAGGTCAACTCGTAGCTGTAAAGCTCCTAACATCAATGCATCTCTTGACTTTAGCAGGTACGCTCCAGTCATTACTTCATGCATTGCCTGCAAATGCACTCAAACAAAGTATCATCTCTTTTGCACTAATTCATCGGCTACAAAACTAAGAACCAACACCATTTTAGGAGAGTTTGTGTATGTGTTAATTCTAAATTTGTTGAAGATAATCTAACTGCAGAGTTTTACAAGTCTACCTTAAAGTATAAGATAAGATATATACAAAGACAATTCATTATAATTGCCCTAATATAATTGTGGAATAATTGAGAAGGTTTAAACAACATACTTGGTTGTAGTCAAATTCAATTGTCCTATCCTTGATCAAATGATCAATTGCAATTGATACATCAATGAACAACTTCCTCTTTAGCATAAGGCGCCCTTTCTTATTGCCTACCAAGGTTGGAATACTAGAAATGTCGTTTGCCTCATCAACCTTTGAAAAGCCACAAGTTCACAACAAAGTTTACTTGTTTTCACAAACTACTATATATATCTACAAAAACTTAAACTCTATCTAAAAATGAAGTTCTATTTAATAGTACCAAAAGTGGCCAAAATAGAGTTGCAACATTTCATGAAAAAAGAGGTGATTGCCTCAAAAGTGTTGTATTGAAGTTTCAGACTACAATTCAACATGACCTAAATGGATTGCAATACACTAAGATTGAAATTCCTCCCCTTTACAAGACACAGGCAGTAAGGTGAAGGAATTGGAGATTACTTCATTGACAGGTGCCTTATTTGCAAAGAATAATTTGATCTTTTTCATCAAGCGCCAATCTTCAAGGGTTTGAAGTTTCAAATTCAAGTTCCAACCATTGTGTATGTCAATGAGGTACCCCAGCATAGGACACAGCTTCTCAACTGCCTCAACCATCCACATCAGCTCATATTAGTACATAAACCAAGCCATTAAAAACAGAAAAAAATGCTAAAAAGGATTCCTAAAAAAAGACAAAACAAGAAAAAGATCTACAATACTGCTCTAGGAACAATTCATATTTTGAAAAAAACATCTTTGTTATTGCTAGTAAATTTGTTATAGCCATCAATAGAAAACAATGTGCTTTGATATAGATATTAAGCAGATGCACTTAATTACCACCAATTTGACTACTACTAAAATTTGGATATTGATGTTCCAAAGCCTACCTCCATCTGTGCCACTTTGGAAGATTCCATACTGAGAAGGGTCAAGAAGTCTAAGCTCCTCTACCATTTCTTGAGATATCTCTGACGTAGTCGTCATGGTGTGCACTGAGCGTACCTTCATTCACAATTACTAATGTCTTTCTAAGAAAAGTCATAACTTCTGGCTCTCAATGTAATGGTATTGGCCTTAAAGACTGCATGTTTATACAAATATGATGTTTTAATGCCCATCAATCTGCGGTTTGTTAAACATCTAGGAAACTAAAAGACACTTGGAAGTCTATCAAAACTCTATGGCTACAACCAAGATCTCAAGCGTAAGCTACAAGGACAATTTTTTTTTGGATATGGAAGCAACTCATCCACACATTTGTTCATAAAACTATGCTAGGGCTACACCTCCAACATACAAAGATTCTTTATTAACCAAGTAACATGGATGGGACTTCTAAGCCTAGAAAGCCAAAAACACCTCCACTCTTAATCGTTCAAATATATAACCACATTCTAAACAGAGTGTAGGAGACAAAAACATCAAAGCGAAGGAACTATGCTACAAAAAGGCAGTTCTTATCAAACTACCTGACTAGATCCATCAGGTAGATATAAATCCACCGGCATTGTTGTCTCGCTCTACTCCCAAACATGCACCAGCAAAGAATGTTCATAATAGTACTATTTGCCAATTTAAGATAATAGATGCTCAAATTTTACATACATAAATGGCACATGCATTTAAAATTAGCATACAAGAACTTGCCAAGGAGAAATAAGTGAGTCATAAGTCTAGAGAATGACCCGAATGGCTTCAATTTCATCATGTGAAGGGAGGAAGTAGCGCGGCCCAGATTTTGCTACACGTTGCAAGCGCTCAAGACACCTTTTGGCTTGCTCATCCCCTTTAAACCCCTTCACTGCTCCTCTTGCTACCTGCAAGGAATTTCAATACTTAATGTACATTGATTGTAGTAGGATTGACCAGTATAAATATATGTGTAACAAATGATTCAAAAAAAATATACACTTCCTAGAGATGTCTACCTGCTGAAAATGGCCCTCCAAAGCTGGGAGAAAGTCCTTTGAGGGTGGAAAACTACTACAGCAGAGCAAAAGAAGATCCCATCCCTTCTTATCTTTTTCCCTGATTAGTATGGTGACATCAACACAAAGCAAATAATGTGAAATAGAAGAAATTCAGCTTACATTCCAAAACCGTTGTACATAGATATTTATTTTTTAGAGTTTACATCATAGTTTGCATCTTCTTCATATGTGCAACCAAGAACATGTATGTTACTCATTCATGTTATAATTTGTCTGCCTGCACAGTTGGCAGTATATTTCATCACGAAGGTCTGGCCGACTTATTCCTGTTGACAATATTTGATACACATGCTTGAACTTTGTGGGCACACCGGGTATGAGTTCCATATATGCCAAGATGTCTGCATCACTTGTCATCACCACCAAGAAAAAAATAATTAACACGCCAACCTGTATTATTTAACAAAAGAGATCAAGAATATTGGAGCAAACACAAAGGAGACAAGACCATACAAACTACATTAGCAAGCTTCTTGACATAGATCCTAGGACTTGGGAAGCAAGACATACACTAGCACAATCTCATGTTAAATTAACACATTGAAAAGAACTCAACATTAGTTGTTTCAAGCTTCCAATGTTGTTTTAACAAGAGCCTCACAATAGTGAGTGAAGAACATGAAGCATGATGCAAAAACACTGACTCATTAGACCTCCTTCACCAATCCAAGGTTTATTTTTTCTATTACAACTTGTTTATGACCTCTTCAAACCTTGATTTGTTAGGTAAGTGATAAGTATGCAAACAAGTAATTGAAGGAGCAAGACACATATAAGAGCGCAATTTACGTGCAAAGATTGTGACAGCCATCCATGTTGTCTTTACACCATACAAATTTTTTAGCAACGGACTATTTATCTCCTTCTGCATGAGTATACACATCAATTTGATCAAGAAGTATTCAAACATTTCTTTTGTAGCTAATGCTAAATTGGAAGAATCATGTTTCTGCTCATTCTAAAGATTTGGCTGTTCTCACATAAATAAGGAAATTGTCAGCTATCATGATTGAGACTTTCCTTTAGTGTTCAATTCAAGCTGTAAAAAAATAGGATGATGAGCTCCATGACAAGAATCCAAAGCTATACAACAGATGCATGCAATAATACAATTAGATCTTTAACGACATTTACATGAGCTTGTGGTGGCAAAAAACTTTGCATTACACGTCAATGATACTCACAGGCATGAATCGTAGACACTTGTTCAAATATGGCTTCGAGAGATCTTTCTCTGCCATACCAAACTCAAAATAAACTCTAGCAAATCCTTCATAAGAAAGTGTCTTCACGCGAATGCCAACAGATGATAGAAAAAATCTCCTATAAACAAGTGTATGGCCAAGTAAAGGACACAAACTTTTCATACTCACAAGTAAGAGATTCCAGTTATTGCTAATCTTGCAGATAAACTCAATGAAAGAACCATGATTTGAACTGATCTCCTTACATGCAAAGCCTAAGAAACACTTGCAACAACATAACTCCTAGCAACATCATCCATAAAGTCACAATGTAAGTGCAAACTATAATGCAACTCATGACTTTGGATATGTGCTTAGCAGCCACCATAGAACATAAAACAAAACATAAAAATGATGGATCAAGGCGGTCAACAAAGTGCAAACCCCGCTGGAGAAGCTGAGCGTGTCCGACTTGGATCATGAATCTCCGACCTCTCGCGAGAAGTTCTCTGCATTTCCAATTGGGAAGATCTCAACGTACTACCTAGTTGAGAAGGTCTTGGCATAACCTCAAGTCTTGATTGTGAAGGTGGCATATTTTGCTGCAATGCTGCTTGTTGAGGTGTCCCTTGCTGTCTAGGTTGTTGATAGTTTTGTTGTTGAAAACTGTGCTGATGCGGAAAATTTCGTTGTGAAGGGTTCTGTTGCTGATATTGGCGTTGTGGTATTGATACATAAGTTTGCTGACCCTGTGCAATTTGCTGTTGAGGCTGTTGTTGTTGATTTTGCAACCTTTGAGACATTTGTCTTTGCAATTGATTTTGTGGTGGTTGCTGGAATTGCTCATTTTGAAATTGTTGCTGCTGAAAGCTTTGTCTTTGTGGTTGCGGCTGCTGGGATGGCTCATTTTGTTGATTCTGAGATTGAAAGTTCTGTCGTTGTGGACTTCCCCTTTGTAGATCATTGTTGAGTCTACTCATAATTCAAGTCATTCAATCATCTAACGTCTGGTGATTTTTCATGTAGTTACCTCATCCAAAAATCTTGCAAATCACCATCATCATAGGCAATTTCTTAAATTTTATGTAGACATAATCATGTAATCCACTGCAACCTAGCAAATTGCAATACAACCTATAACTGACAAAGTTTTTCATTAGATTTGCGTAAAAATAAACTAAGATTTACATTGAAAGAACCTAACCTTGTTCAATAACCACATATGAAATATTAGGGTTACCTTGAACCCTAACAACCAAAGAAATGTTAGGGTTGCCTTGAACCAACAAACTATTGAAAAGCCTTGTTTATGAACAAATAAATTCTGCAAGCCAACCATCATGAAAGCTGTAAGTGACTCGTTCATATCTATACAAGAGAAAAATACAAAGTCAGCTCACTACTACTAAAATTGAATAAATTATATACGCAACCAAGATAGAGATAACTTTACGCAATGTAAGGTGGATAGCACAAACTGCAAGTAGATCCAATGAAAAAATGGATTACAAAGCACAAACATGAGTTTAGAACATGGAGGCAAAAGGAACTTACCAATTGCCAGATTTGAAATTTAGGCTTCCACTATTAAGATTGAAGAAGCGCAAAGGAACAAGAAATGAATCAAAATATATGACGTCACAAGCTAAGGTTCCGTCCGTAGCCTCTTGTTGCAAAACCTCATATATTAAAAGCTGTTGGTCAATTAGGCAATGCAGTGAACTGAAACACATTCAGCAAAGAGAATTTCTTGAGCTTTCTTGCATTGACAAGACCTCAATGCTCAACATGTGTGATGAAAGGCTTTAACGGAAGAAATATGACTTTCCACGCACAGTTTGCTGCTTCCATATGATTTCACCCTAATTCCAAAAAGCAAATGGAGAAACAATTGCTAGCAACTACTAGAAGGTTCTCAAAATTGTGACAATACAAGTGTAGTCAAGCGGCTGGCTATCTGGATGACAAAACGTAAGATAAATGACACATTTGTTTCCACAATCAATATGACTTACATCCTATTCTTTGATGCAGTCTTTTTGTGCGGAAAGAATAGGACATATGAAGTGAAGTGTTGGTCAATGCTTGTATATGGAAGTGTGACTAAGCAACAAAAGAAAATTTTCAAATTTGGTTAGTGAGTTAAGAGCAAAGTTTATGCTTGATTAAAGTTTTGGAGGTTGAGGATTTGGTTGAATTTGGAAATTGAATCTGATCTGCAATGAAATTCACCATTCTCTCAAGACTCGTTGTAAATAATATTGAGAATCTCAATTCACTGTCAAATGGGACATTAAAAATATTATTGGAAAGGTGTTATTGGAGGCTTTAACACCATATATATTAGGTAAATTGGGAAAAACAAAGGGATCATTTTATATTCAACACCATATTTGTTAATTTGAGAAGAAATTCTAATTTTGGGATTTTAAGGTGACCACCTTAAATCGAGCTCTAGGTGTAAGGTGAGTTGGGAACCTCGTTTTTCCAATTTAATGAATTTGGCATTATTTCACATTAATCTTACATACAATAAATTAAGGTATAATTATAGCTCAAAATCGTGATTATTTGAAATTCTTGAAGGCAATCACTAAGATATCAATGTTGTACAAAAAATTGCATTGTACGCTTAACACATATTTGTTAATTTGGGAAAAACAAGTGTCCCACTTTGTACTCCACCTTAAACCCAAAAAGTTACCTTAAACCAAATTCAAAGGTATCAGATTTAGTCTCAGCCACTAAGATTTTTCCCCTCGCAAATTCTTCCTCTTAGGTGAAGACACGTGTACAAAAAAAAATGCTAAGCTTGGTTTTAGGTGATCACCTAAAACCTTCACCTCAAAATTTGAAAATCCCAAAATGTACCGTTTTTCCCAAATTAATGAATTTGGTGTCGCTTGTTTTTTAAAAACATGCTAAATTTTACATAATGATAAAATTAGCAAAAGTCCCAAAATGTATTGCTTTTCTCAATTTATCTAACTATGGTGTTCTTTCCAATTATGTATCACACATCTACCTTAGATTGTAAAATCACTAATAGGACTATGCTAAAAATTAGATGAAAACACATTGTTTATATAAGTACATCAAAATGTCTTGCACAACAAGATAATCCTATTCCTTAACTTGTTTTTATCTTTGGCACATGGAAGTGATATCTATCATCAAAAAATTGTTTATTATGTGAAGCTTTACTTTAACAACTCCAATAACATCTTGCCAACTTTGGTGGTGCATAGAAGTATGGCCTTACCTAGTTTGGGCTATTGGTCTTAGACCTAAATGTGTGAGTCTATTGCTTTTGTCTTTACAAAAGTTACATTTATACTTAAACTAAGGGAACTGAGTAAGCTTTTTTTTTTAAAGATGTTGTAGTTTGGATAACAACTATAGCAAACTTGAGATAAGATAGGGGACGAACTAGGGAGACACCCCCTAGTTGCTAAGGAGACACCTCCTATAGTCCAACCTATTAAATTTGAGATTATTGTTACATCAAAATAAGAAATAAAATCAAAACAATATTTTAGCGCACATCTGCATCTGCAAGCCTTGCAAACATATAACAAATATGTCTTATTTGTGACATGGTCAAGAGTTAAAACTAGTCATTCCTTTGCGTTTGTAAGTTTAACTTTTGATCATGTCACAAATGAGATATATTTGTTATATGTTTGCAACATTTGCATATGCATATGTGCCCTAAAATATTGTTTTGATTTTATTTCTTATTTTGACAAAACAATAATCTCAAATTTAATAGGTTGGACTATAAGGGTATCTCCCTAGCAATTGGGGGTATCTCCCTAGTCTATCCCATAAGATATTATATACAAAACTCATAACTTAACAGCGTAGTGTCCACTAGCAAATTTGATTGATTTGCCTACAAACAGAACAAAAAGAAAAAAAATGGAAGACACAGTAGTTTTGTTTGTTCAAGTTGGATTTCAAAGGGTTTTGGTTTGTACACCTCAAAGTTTATCATAGATAAGCTACAATGAAGGAAACCTGCATGCGTGCTTTCAACTAGGCAGAAGCACCTTATTAGTACCTAATAATTATATTATTGGTTGCTTCTAGCACACCTCTAATTGTTGCCAGTTCATTCTTTGATTTTTCATTCCATTGATGTCCACTATACATCTAACTTAATTCTACATTTAAATTTATTTCTAAACTTTTTTTTATAGTGTTATTTTTGTAGAATTTTGTATTTGAAGAATATATACTACAAAAGCTAATGGATTTTTTTTCAAAAAGTTAAATTTTAATAGTGAACATATAGTATCATATAAATTAAACTTTTTTTTGCTATGAAATTGTTTATTTAGAAACATATAACTGCTTTACTATGCTTTACAAATTATACTCAAATGGCATGTGTGTTTTGGCCAAATTATGTAGTAATATTTAAAATAAACATGTGTTTATCTAATGTACTCAAGAAAACGTGAACAAGTTGGCTTGATTTATTGCTTTCTAAGGCATCATCTTTTGTTGTTCATCATGATATTATTATTATTATTTTGTTTCTAAGCATTATTTTCAAGTTGTTTGTTTGAGATCTAATCAAATTTGGGGTAATCCATTTTACATGATTTGAGTAGGTTAAAATGTGACATTGAAATGCATATAAGACAAAATTTAAAACTACTTTGGAACTTGACTTAAATGAAAAATTGTGAAAATTAACAATTTTTGCATTTAATTGTAATGAAATATTTGAAATTGTGTCATCAGCATTTTCCAAATATTGTGAAAATTAATGAAAAACCCAAGAACAAGTCACCACTAATGAAGTTGTATTCTTGGAAAGTGAAAGTTGGAATAATTAATTAAGAATATACAAGAATGAAATTATTTTTCTGTGTTGAAAAAATGCCTGTTGTAGAAGCACATACAAACAATTTTTTGAAAGAGTAAATAATAAAATTGTATGCTCTCTAAAAGATGTTGTAAATAAATTATCAAACAACACTTTCTATAACTATGAGTATTAATTTGATTTTAAATATCCAAATTGTGACATTAAGGTTTAAATGCCAAATCAGCTTGTTCAATAATAAAAAAATCCTTCTTTAAATGTATATGTTGCCATTAATTTAAGGGAAAATTTCATGCATACCCTTGAAGTTTGTAGTAATTTCATAGATACCCTTGCTTTTTCAGAAATATCACAAATACACTTGAAGTTCTTGAACCAAAAAGTTAGGAGTTTGTTTTGTTGTGCGCATTTATTTCCTTTCTTCCTTTGTGCGCATGCATAACAAGAAAGAAGTAGTGTGCATGCAAAAGGGGAATGAAGTGACATGCATAAGAAAACAAACGCCTATATTTTTTGGTCCAAGGATATTTCTGAAATTTCTGAAAAAGCAAGGGTATCTATGAAAATATTGCAAACTTTAGGGGTATTTATGAATTTTTCCCTTAATTCAAATGCAATTTTGTTCAACTATTAATGAAAAAAAATCTAAATTTCAAAATTTTATTAAAATTAACCCCTACATGACCAAAGTCCCCTTAGGAGACTTTTGGGATTTTGGATAGGCTTGTGTGACCTCAATTTTTGTCATGATTTTTTGAAACATTTTATGGGTGTGTAGGAATGTATAAGGTTTGTGGGATGCAAAAAATCATATGATTATGTCACACGGTTCACAAGCTATAGGCTTTTTTTGGCCAAAAGCAATTTGAGGGGCTGCTTGGGCAAGGAAAAAGATATTGAATTTGGAAGGGGGGGTTAGGGAAGGGCCGGGGAAGGGGCAGGGAAGGGGCTACCACATGCTGCTCTAAAGTAGGGCAGTGGGTGAGAACACGGGCTTTGGGATGGGAGTGAGGGAACAAAGCTTTTGGAATGGGAGCATAAAGGATGGGGGAATTCTACTAGAACCACAGGATTACAATTTGAGAACTTCAAAGATTAAGCGGGGAATAGTGAGGGCACATAATGGTCCCCATTATTTTGTCACTTCCCCCTTTCATTTCCAATTTCCAATTGGGAGGTCAGATTAGGCTTGGGGAGCTTCTAAATTTAGAGATTTTGAGCTTTTTATCTTTTCTTCTTCTAACATCTGAACTACATGTTTATCTCAAATACATTGTTTGGATTTTCCATATCTAAAAACATGTGGTGTCAGTAACTTCACTCAAAAATGTCATAGTATATTGACAAAACTTGTTAGTGGCATTGCAATATTTTTAAAGATGTGTTCCGTGTCTTTGATTACTTTGAAAATTGGTTTACATAAGTCTAACTTGATTACCTATAAGATAAAATTATAACTTGAAGGTTTATAGTGCAAAAAAATTCAGCAATGGCAATCAAAGTCAACTGAAATTTTTGGGCACCATTGAAAAAAAAAATTCCCTTCAAATGCTCAGAACTTTCAATCTATATAGTCAAATGTCACTAAATATTTACCACTTCTTCTTCTACAAGTGCATTACAAGATCCTACAGTTAGATTTCCAAGAAAAACATTTTATTGAAATTTTTGATGAACGCAGACTAGAGGTATTTTAGGGGTTAATGACACTTTCAACTAAGTAAGATACTTTTTTTGTATAGAAATAACTTCTCCATCTGCAAGATTTGACACAAATCATTTAAATATTTGATAGAATGAAATAAAATGTATAAAAAAAAAGTATAAAAAAAAAGTATAATCAGGTCTAAGAATCTTAAAAAGAGGTTATTATATGATCAATCTAATCACTCAATACTTTCTACAATGAATTTTTATTTTTAATTTACTAACTAAAATACTGAACTAAATTGGATGTGGTAAGAAGTGCGCCTACTTGTATAAACAAGTAAAAGTACCTTTAAGTATTCATCCTAAATTCTAATCCCATGGGTAAAAGGTTTTGTATTCATCAAAAGATATAAGTCTACAATAATATATTGGCAATTTTAAGTTACCCTTTTCAAGGACGACGCTATTTGGTGAGTTTAAAATGGTGAGCCATGAGCAGGGATTCAAGCTTATGCAAGCATGAACAAATTCTTAACTCAAAATCAATGAAATAACTAAAAAAATAGTAAGCTTTTCAAGAGATAATAGTTTAAAATACACAATTATAGGGTCCTATATACTAGTTGGAATATATTATTTTGATTAAAAATCCTGGCTCATGGATGACAACTCACAAATCCCCACTTATGAAATAGCATACCCCCCTCTCAACCACAAAATTTTTGTTTGATAGTACATCATTTAACATATTACAAATTCTAAAATATTGACAATCTTCAAATTAAATATAAATCATATCTTGGTTCAATTCCATCTGCAGAATTTCATGAACCAAACCACAATCTAAAATACTAAGTGTCTCAACTTAACACTTTTAAAAAACTAACATATGAAAGCGTTGCAAGTTATTTTACAACTGCGGTTCATGCATTAAATACATTTTTTTTAAATCCATGGAATTACCCCATTTAGTTTCAAAATTTTACACCCTAAGACCCTAAATCACAACTGGAGGTTTCTTTTTTCACATAGTATACCCTAAGATATCATTGCTTATTGCTCATTACACATTACTCATGTCTCACAATTTAGCATTTAAGCAATTTCAAAAGCATATTTTGATGTTGTTAACCGTAAAAAGGTATGTGTTTCTTAAACAAACTCAACAGTTCATATACTACTCAAATTTTAATTATTAGTCAAAATCCTAGGTTTTGATACAAACAAAGTGCACTTGAAATTTTTGCAAGCTATTTGAGAAGCATCAATTGACAAATTTTGAAAGTTTTGGAATCTAAAGTGTGGAACTTTGTAACGTAAACTCATCAACATATTACTCAAAGTTTAATTCTTTCTCAATCAAAATATTCAACTTTGGTACATAAGTTGTTTGGATGTGAGTTTCATATCATTATAAGGAAACCATGTCTGAATTGACACGTCCTAATTAACTAAATGTGTCCAAACTGACACAAAATGTCTTAATTGACAAAAAAAAATGTCCAAATTGACATGTCCTAATTGACAGTGTTCCCTTGTAGTGCTGCAATAATACCATACTTAAACCAATGTGATGCAAGAAAATAATATTTGTAGCATAAGTTTATGTCACATGTTTTTAAACATTGCTACTTAAATTAGCATGTACAATGTTAAATGACATATTCAATGAGAGAAATAGTTGCAACTTTTTTGTTCTCTAATATTCAAATGGGACAAAATTTAGTGGATCTTCTTTCTAGAAAAGTATGATTTCAAATGAATAGATCAAAAAATCAACCAGAAAGCTAGTAATATTTGTGTAGTTTTTTTTTGTACACCCTGCAAGTAGCGCACAATTATCAGCACACCAAGACGAGGAGTATTTGCAGCCTATTTGTTTTGGTAGGAATTAGTCCCCAAGGTCCTAAGACATTTGCTTCCGCCAACAAGGAACTCTACAAGGCCGCAAGGCACAGCAGCTAAAAAGCTACACATAATAACATAATAATTCCGGAAGTATATACTTTGGATAATTCTAGAAAAAAATATTTTTTCATTTCGGTCTCCTTTTTTGTCCTAGTGACTCATCCGGCGACCTTGCCAATAACTTCCCTACAAAGGAGTTGACCTGAGGCGAACCACAATAACGTCTAATCTTTGTTCTACATCGAATAACAAACTGTATTTTTATCTAAATAAGTCTGCGTTTTAGACCTTAACATCTTTTAAATAGGTAACAAACAAGTGTGGACAAAATAACTCCAATTTGTTCGGCAATCAATATAGACCTTAACATCTTTTAAATAGGTAACAAACAAGTGTGGACAAAATAACTCCAATTTGTTCGGCAATCAATATATTTCTGTCAGTTGTCTGGTGGGAGCAAGAAGTTTGGGATATGTTTGGTGTTTATTTTTCTAATCATCTTGATTTACGCCGTATATTAACAGATTATGATTTTGAGGGTCATCCATTACAAAAAGACTTTCCTTTAAGTGGATATGTGGAAGTCCGTTATGATCTAATAAACACTCAAAGATTGATATAGAGTTAGACTAGTGTGGATAAACAATTGTTGATTATCCCTTAAATTACCATAGGGCATAGTATATACGCTGCCATATAATCTACATTTGCTACCAATAAAATGTTTTAATTTGGGACCTCAGGTAGCTCACTAGAACCGCTTTTATCTATTTTCCAACTTCTTTGTTGATCTCAACTGTGATAAAGGTGTGGATCTATTCCAAATACAAGTAAAACACTTTGTATTCTACTTGTCAGAGCAGCACGCTGAGACAATTAGGGGTTAAAAGCATTATTGCGGTATTGGGGGGCTATGACAATTTAGAGTCGAGGACAAAGCAATTTTTTTTAATGTTGTCCCCATGTCACGTGTGGTTAGATTTTAGCCCCTTCAATTCTAGCGCTTCCTATTCTCCATTCTATACTAGCACACTTGCTCATTGTTCCTTCGTTGACATCTCTCCTACAAGAGAGTTATTATAAACTTACCCTTCATCGCATCAAGTAGAAACATCAAAATTGTACTTTAGCAAACTTTTTTGGAGAATGTAACATGAATGAACGAGGACCAAGTTTAACCCCTAAACGATGTTGCTGTTTTGTACACGGACTCTCAAGTTGTATACAGTTGGGGTATTTGGATAGCACATGAACCTCATTGGAGTTGTAAGTTTCAAGTCAAATCATAAACATACTACTTGTCAATTAGGATTTTTTGGGGAATTTTTAACATTTGTCATATAGTCATTTCTTTAAGTACTAAATAGTTTATGTACAAATTAAACAACACTTTTGGTAGGTAACATCATTTAGGGGCTAAGCTTATTCCAAATGGAGTTGCTGCACAATCCCAACTCTCTAGAAAAAGGAGGGCGTTGCAGGGCAAGCGAGGAAAAGCGGCATTAGCCCCTCGCACATGGCACTTACGGCCTCCTTTGTCCGATGTCATACGGGGCAGGGCGGGCCCCCACCCCGACCTGGTTTTTTGGGGGAAGTAGGTTTGGGCCACCTTCCCTAATGTGAAAAAAAACACCCCCCTCCTCCCTCTTTGTATAGTACTGTTCCAAATTGAAGTCCACAATACTTGTCTAAACCAATATCTCCTATAAACAAATATATAACACCTGGCCCCATAGTACAAAGAGTAGAAACTAAGTTAGGTGAAAGTAATGTTTGCACCACTGTTTTTGTCCCATCAATGTCACTTCATTCTTTTACAAGGCTGACATGGCTAACATAGCTCACATGCCTGACATGCCTGACATGATCACTGCTCCAAGCTGGTCAAAGTTGTCACTGCTTGTCACTATTGTCATTGCTAGTTAAGGCTTCTTTCAAACAGGGTCACTAACTTACTAGGAGCTCCTAGTTGCAAAATATTTCATTCTCACTAAGCTCAAGATGCTCAAGTTGATCTTTCTTCTAGATGATCATTGATGAAGTTATTCACATCTAGATTGTTAGAGGAAACCTGCTCCTCCGGGTGGTTGAGGAAATTTGTAATGTCCATGGGATTGTGATACCCAAACCTATGGATCTGCAATTGCAAGTCATGCACAACTTCTTCATTCAAAGAATATTCATCTAAAGCACCCACCTCATGTTGCTCATCTTGTCTTGTTGAGCAAATTTTGCAATGACAAAAACAATTTGCTGTTGTTTCTGGCTTGACTTCTTACTTCCAAGCTGAAACACCCATTTGAATGGCACACAAAACATCAATTTTTTTTGGGTCTGGAACATTGTCTTCAAGGCGTTGCAAAAGATGGCAGTTAAAGTGACGTCAATAATAATCCTTCAAAGTACAAATGATGCCAGCATCACAAGGTTGGATCTTGGATGTAGTGTTTGGCAGAAGGTAGAAAATGGTGGTGTTCTTCAATTTTATGACATCCGGAATTTGCACAAGCGGGATGTGGCCACTGCAATTATCCAGAAGAAGAAGAACATTGCGCCTTGAAACATGAAGGTCAAAAGCCTTTAACCAATCCAAGAAAATCTCTCTAGTCATCCATGCTTTTGCATTACTCTAGTACTGACACTCAAGCATGCTCATATTGACATTCTTGAAACAATGAAGGTTCTTGTACTTGCCAATGATCCACAAAGGAAGTTTGTCACTTCCATTGCCATTGCAACAAACAACCAAGGTGATGCATTCTTTATTTTGCTTTTGCCCTTCAAGTTGTTTGGTTGCCAAGGAATTATCAGCCTGCAAGGAGAAAACAATTAAAGCTAAACCATCATATTTTAAACTTTGGCTAAATTCCAAAAGTTCACAACAAAAAGAAATTTAAGCCTAATCATCACACTCACAAACTTTGACTAAGTTCTAAAATTATGCAAGACAAAGAAATTTAAACCTAATCATCACACTCACAAACTTTGACTAAGTTCTAAAATTATGAAGTGTACTTGCATCCGATAGAAAAGTCCCGTTTCATCCATGTTGTAGATGTCATTCCAAGCATATTTGTCAAGGTCACAAATAGCAAGAAGGGCATTTGCAAGAGCAGCCATGTTTACAGAGCCGCTTTCACCAAAGCAACAGAATAAGTGGATGTTGTGGCGAGCTTTGAACAACTCCAACCAACCATTGGAAAACTCAAAAGGTTCGTGATTAGGGTAGAGGCAGTCAATAATCTTTCTACTGTTCTCTTTGATGAGGTCACCACTCAAATTCACCTGCTCTTCATTGGCTTGAAACCATGCAATCAATGCCGAATCTAGTGCTGGATACTGCACACTCCATTGGCACTTAGCATCAAGATTGATCTCATTTGTCATGGCAAGCAATTCAACATACCTTTTCAACGTTGTTGAAATGGTTGTTTGACTAACTTTTATGGCATGGTTACGCACAAGCCATGCCATCAATTCCTTTTACGAAGTCTCAGGATGGTCTTTCTTGTATTGACACAAAGCTATGCGAGTTTTGCTTGTCATGGTTGCATGACTTGTACCTCTTTGCGACATCGTTGTAAAAGCTTTGTGTTGTGAAAACCAAATGTTAGATTCCACAAAGGATTACAAATTGTCCCTCTTCCATAAGATGATATAAAATATCTAGTCATCAGTGATGACTCAATCCAAAGACCTTTCCTATGTTAGAGATAAATTTCAGTCTACACACATAATAAACTTCACTTCACTTTGTAATTTTTAGGAACTCCTACAGATAAATTTCAATTTTGACACACAATAAGCCTCACTTCACGTAGTAATTTTCAACAACTCATGTAACCCAATCTTGAATTGTTCAAAACCAATGTTTTATTAAATTAGAAGGTCACCATATGAACTACAGTAGTCAAATCCAAAAAAACTAGTGTGCCATCATGTCAAATTTAGAACAAATCAGTGGAACATCATGTCAATTAGTCAAATTTCAAATCAAATCAAGACATCATATCAACTAGTCAAATTTAAAAACAATCAAGTGGACATCATATCAACTTGTCAAAATTACAAATCAAATCAAATGGTCATCACATTAATTAGTCAAATTTGAGAACACGTTAGTTTTGAGAGAGCTAAAATATATTAATTTTGTAATGTAGTGTTAATTAGAATTCAGCTATTATAAACTAGAAGAGAATAAAAGCCATCCAAGTGTCATTTCAAAAATGGTTCCACTTCTAAGAAGTTGATACATCTTACTAATTCCATTTGTTGTGACAGTTTCAATTCCAATTCAAACTTACTAGTTCCATGTGATATGTAATTTAAATTCCAACCCACACACATCATAAACTTTCAATGTAATTTGTAGAAATTTGAAAATAAAAAGAAGATTGCGATTACCTCAAGTGAGCTGTAATTGATATGTTGTCCAAAAAGTTAGGTAGTTGTAGTGGTGCAATGCTCCAATATTCCAATATTGATGTCAACAAGAAGAAATAAAACAACAAAAGGTACTTTCTCCTCACTGTACCCCAAAAAATTGGCCCCTCCTAGCAGTGATGGTAGTTCTCATATTACAACTACGATAAAAAATCAAGTTGCAAGTTCCAATCACAACGTGCAAGCAACTACAATTGTAGTGTTTTCCAACTGGAATCCAGAGCCACAACAAGAAGAGCCATGACAAGAACACTGAAACAAACAAGAGAGCTCTCATGCTCACAATGCTTAGCCCATAAAAAGAACTAATTCATCACATGTTGACTAAGACTGATTAGATAGTATAGTAATGTAAAGAGCAGCATTCAATTAATGACTACTACAGATGCATGAAAATGATGCTAGTGACAGATGAGAGCAATTAATTTTGCCAGCACTACCTTCATAGTAACTAAATTTACACTTCCACAAAAATAATCAGAAGACTACTTATACTAATATGGATAATTCAGTCCCAACCATAATGGTTTAGAGAGGTTCTACTATACCTCACAAACATAATTGACATTTTTTTTTTTTATATTGTCAATATTTATTTATTATGCAATCTTGATTAAGCATACCAAATTTCAAATCCAAAAAATCAAAATCCCATTTTTCACGAGTTATTTTTTGTAGTACTCATGGTTTTACATGATAATTGAATAGAAAACATTGGTGATGAATTTTTGAGATTTGATTGCATGATTATATAGGAAAGGTCCATTTGCACATCTCATGAGTTACAAAAGATCCCATTAAATAAAAATATATATTTTTTGAAGAATTGAATGTGAGATGTGCTATGACCAAATTTTATAAAATATATATCTCTATGTTTTAACTAGTTTTTGGCAAAGTAAACATATCATCATGCTCAAATGCACAAACTTAATCATAATGTAAGAGTCAAATAGAAAATTCTATTTGTTCTAAAGAAATAAACATTTCAAAAAATTTGGAAATGGTCACCACAACATTGAAATCTCTAAAAAGGAATCTTGAAGCTCTTTTGGAGATGCTTGTAATAAGGAAAGATGTGCGTATGGATGTTTTCCACATACCCATGCAATCAAATCTCAAAAATTCATCACCAATTTTTTAAATTTAATTATCATAAAAATCCATGAATACTACAAAAAATAACTCACCAAAAATGCGATTTTGACTTTTTGGAATTGAGATTTGGTATGCTTCATCAAGATTGCATAAGAGTTCAATTTGGTGATGCAAAATATTAAAATGTCAATTATGTTCTGAGTTATGCAAGTTGTTTGAATGACATAAAAGCAAAAACTTAGACTTCTTTCTAGGAACTGTACAATGGTATACAACAAAGGTTGTAGTCCCACTTTACCATTCAAATAATTTAGCATGTTATAGAATAAAACTGGCATTAATTGGCATTTTATCGTCTTGAGTTTCATATATTTCATTCATACCCCTAATTCCAATCAAGCATATCAAAATTCAACCTCAAAAAATTGAAATCCAATTTTTGGTAAATTGTTTTGTGTCAAAAGCATGGTTTCACAAGAAAACTAATTGAAAAATATTGGTGATGAATTTCTGAGAATTAATTGCATGAATATATAAGAAAAATTTGTACGTACATTTTCCATGCTAAAAAATCCCCCTTACCTTAAGTAACAAAAACATGACCTTCAAAAGATTCAATGTGACTTGAAACATGCCCATATTTTGTAAAATAGATGTTTCTTTATCATAATCAAATTTTGCTATTTGGCCTATACACTGTGACTAAGTTTGTACCTTTGAACATGGTGTTATGTTGTTTGGTTAAAAGCTAGTTGATAAGTAAAAACTTGCATTTTACAAAATTTGGGCATATTGCATGTGACATTGAATCTTTTGAAGGGCAATTTTTTGTTACTTAAAGTAAGGGGGATTTCTTTAGCATGGAAGATGTGCATATAAATGTTTCGTACATATTCATGCAATTAATTCTTAGAAGTTCATCACCTACATTTTTCAATCAAGTTTCTTGTGAAACCATGATTTTGACACAAAACAATTTACCAAAAATTGGATTTTGATTTTTTGGGGTTGAATTTTGATATGCTTGACTGGAATTGGGGGTATGAATGCAATATAGAAAACTGAAGACAATAAAATGCCAACCAATGCTAGTTTTATTCTATAATATGCTAAGTAGTAAAAGGGGGCACCAAACTTTGTTGGACTTGGAGGGCATTATATTGCCACCCTTGAACTACCCATGGAGTCTGAGCAATTCTAGAATGCGGTTTGAAGAAGGTGAGAGGAGTCAGTTCAATTCAAATTTTTATATTATTTTTGTAGTTTTATTTGGGGATGCTACTAGATGCTATAAGAAGTGTTTTTATAAATTTCTATACTTTTTGTTTTTGGGTATTGAAAATTTATGAGGTTTTTTTTTTTTTTTTTTCAAAGTTTGAGAAGCATTTACAAGGGAAAATTTGAAGAACCTCCCTAACCCTTCTCTAGGATCACTTGAGAAACATGACCTTCTTCATCATCAAACATTAGTGCCAATATCCTAGGCCTCTTCAATTTATGTTTTTTCATAAATTAACAAGTCAGCTTAATTTATGCACATCATGAAAGTTAATTTGTGTGTTGTCATAAATTAACAAAAAAAAATTTATTTGCATATTTGATATCATATTAATTGTGACAAAGCATTAAAGTGTTTGCATTGCAACACCCCCTCAAATGAGAGGTTAGTCAACAATTTACAATGTTCATCTTTTAAAAGTTTGAGAATAGAGAAGCCAAATTCAACTCTAGCCACGCTAAGGAATATGGTGGCCTTATGGCCACAAAAGTTGTCCAATAATTGCCATGTGGCATATGCCAAGTGCAATTTTTTTATAGGGAACTAATGAGCTTAATTTGTGCACATTGTCAAGAGTTAATTTGTTAATTTTTGCATTTATTTTTAGAAAACATAAATTAAAGAGACCTGCAATATCCCCTCTAGGAAGCTCTATAATGCCACCTAAATATTTAATCCTAACTCACTTGGGCCCTCTTCCAAGAGGAGAGAAGAAAAGCCTCTATTACACAAGAATTCAATTTCTGAAAGTTGTTAAGAAGGTGCTTTTAGAAATTACTTGACATAAAAAGTTTACCTGACAGGTGAAAAAACAAAAAGTGAGGGCTACAAGGCCTACAGTCCGTGAGCCGTGATGGCTGGAGCGAGCAAACCCGCATCCTCGCGCCCTCATATGCGACGTCGCACGGGCTTCGTAAGCCTCATGTGCGCGGGCGTATTGCCGACTTTTCAATGTCTCATTTGGCTTTCTTTTCTTGATTTTGCATCTTCGTGGGACCTTTTCGCGGTTTTACTGTCAATTCCCGCTTAGTTGCCGGCGGTACGTAAGCTTAAGTGAAGGGCTTCGTCGGGACGCAGGCCCCTGTCATGGTCCAAACAGCACGACCCACTTTGATCGAAAGACATATATTTTGATACTCTTTTGAATGCTAACCCTGAATCATAGAACGAAAGAAGGCGTCCTTGGACACGTTACTATGGGATACTTAGCAATTTCTGCCATCGATGCAATTGTGTGCAAGAGTGGGCACGGTTTGTGATTGATGAAGAGTGAGTAAGCTTAACATTAGACCCGGACAGCTTGGTTTCATCACGCCTGGGTGAGTTTTTTGGATCTCTCAGTATTCTATTGCCCTGGTGGCAACGCTTCTTACGTTCCAGTATAGAGAAAGTTGGATTGCTGTTTGGTGTTCCAACGAACTTGTGATTTGGT
This sequence comes from Ulota crispa, assembly GCA_963920765.1. Lineage (NCBI taxonomy): Eukaryota > Viridiplantae > Streptophyta > Bryopsida > Orthotrichales > Orthotrichaceae > Ulota > Ulota crispa. The sequence goes on along the minus strand of OY987249.1, from coordinate 20,092,649 downwards.
TTCTTCTGATGCGAGTCTCTTTGAAACCGTAATCGCATACATTAGGTTACAATAGGTTTAGGATTTATGCCATAGGCTAGGTCTGCTCTCTAGGAGTGTTGTCGTAGGGACTGAGGATTACACGTAATGCGTGGATGGTTTTCGCAACCGTTGTGGTTGCTTTTTGAGGGAATTTGGGGTTTAGGGTTTAGCAAACAGCTAATTTACAATTTCGACACCCGAGTCTGAATGGACGAGGCTACAGAAAATCTGATTATCACTATTTTGTTGTGGCTGTTTTATGCAGTAAATCTTTGCATGATTGAGCTGGATTTCAACGAGGTGAGAGATGAGAGAAGTGGTGACCGTGCAACTGGGCGGCTTTGCCAACTACGTGGGCGCTCATTTCTGGAATTTTCAGGTACAAACATGACGTACGAAATTCCAGTTGAACTGAAATTGGGCTCTCTTTTAGGTTGTAGATGGGTTTTCTTGGTCATGAGTGGTACTGCGTGTGTAAGGTTAGTGAGCGGTCAATTTTCTTTACATCTACATCTGCCCAGTGTCAAAGGGAAAGCGGAAGGGGCGGTTATTGGAGCTGGACGGCAAGGTCACGTCAGAAACAACGTGACAACATTGAGATTTCTGTCTTCATGCTTGATACTCTTAGTGTGCCAGTTCGGGGGTTTTCGTTCTCAAGTTTCAGCATTGTTTTGATGGTTAAGGGGTTTCTAAATTTGTTAGGATGAAGCTCTTGGAGCTGTTGAAGATGGAGGTGCGGTTGGAGTGGACATGGACGTTCTTTACAGAGTTGGTGAAACTCGGCAGGTGATTCAATTGTCTTTCCACTTGTCAATCCGTTTCTTTGTTGTTGCTTGGCAGTACCCTCTGAAATTAATAACAAAATGCTTGTGCTATGGTAGCGTATCAATCTCATTTGCGCGAAAGGAAAGCTAATATAATATTTTTCCTTGATTAATGTGGAGTCATGATGTCAATTGCTTACTAAATCCCTCTAGCACTTTTGCAGGGTATTGCAACATATACACCACGATTACTTGCTTTTGACCTTCGTGGTAAGTGATGCTTCAATATTTAGTATTTTCAGATGACTAGATAATCATTGTAAATAGAACAACAACCTGTATGTGGCGATATTTGTTGCATTTCACATGCACGGGGGATGCTTTCACTCATGCAGCATGTTATGGCTACAAATTAAGGATTAGCATGTAAATTTACCATACATTCTGTTTTGCATTGTTTTGGCACAGGGAGCCTGGGTGCAGTGCGTGCTGCAGGGTCTATGTATGAGCGGTCACCACACCCTGAGTCCTCTCCTGTTACCACATGGTAAATTTAACTTCTGAAGTATTTCTCACTAAAGTATGATGTGCTTATGCAATGTTTTATCTTGTCAGTGAGAAGATCTCATCTTGTTTATTGATCATGAATACAGGACTGGATCGACAATCACACATAGGCAGGAGCCCGTTCCAAAGAACGACTTTCTCAAGAGCTTGGATGATGAATCAGAAGGTTGGACTGGTGAAGACCGTAGTAGTCAACCTAGTAGTTCCGGTAGCGGATTTCAATCAGCCAGTATCGCTGCCAGCGAGAGGTCCTTGGTGCAGTCTCTGGACGATTCTGTGGAGTATTGGACAGATTATCTTAAGGTGCACCTACATCCCCGCAGCGTCTACGAGCTACCAAACACTTTCTACGGTGTCACTCCCTTTGACAATTTTTCAAGTGGCCAAAGTTTTTTGAAAGAGCGGGAGCAGCTTGAGGAAGTAGAAAATCGATTACGTTTCTTTGTTGAGGAATGCGACCATCTACAGGTCTGATTCAGTTGCAGTTTTTAGCGTGCATGTTTCATTGTATCTTCAATTATTATTTTTTCTTTGATAGTTGTATTAGTCATCGATGGGTTGCTCGTACGGATGAATGCGCTTCTCTTGCATGTAATTTGATTGTTTGGGTTGCAAGTACCAGTTCAGGGTGTTTATTTTGCGGACATGAAAATTACTAGTAGTCTCACGGTCAAGAGTTATCCATTGAACTTATAGTAGTCAAGGTGTACTGCTTTAATATCTTCCTTTTTGCTTTTGTAGGGTTTCCAATTCATGGTTGACACATCGGGGGGCTTTGCAGCAGTTGCGGCTGATTTTCTGGAAGCTATGGGGGACGAGTACAATCGAAATCCACAACTACTATTTTCCTTGCGGCCCCCTTGGACCCCTCCAGCAAACAGCCACCGAGACGCAATTGTAGCTAGTCTCCATGAGTCTGTCTCTCTTGCTCGGCTCGCTTCTCTTTCAAACCTTCTTGTACCAGCAGGGCTTCAGCAGCTTGCCTCCAGTGAGTGTGTTGTGATATTTAACGATGTCTTTCTTTTGGCTTGCTCTATCTTGTCTCTTTTATTGTATTATCAAGGCATTGAATCGCTGTTTTAGATTTTTATTTCGCTCTTGGGCCTCAGCTGGGTCTACGGAAGTTTGAACTGCTTATCATTAACCTGCGGTGCATTGCACACTTACAATGGCAGGTCAATTTGCAAGACATATTTGTGTGAATGACTCGAAGCTTTTCCATACAAGTGCCGTCTATGCAACTGCATTAAACACCATCACGCTACCTTTCCGAATGGAAGTACCAGGGCCAACTGCAAATATTCTAGAGAAAGGGGTTGGTAGCAGTGATATAGGCAATACGATCAGGCTTGTTTCTTGCTCGCAGCAGAAAAAAGTCGCCCTTCTTGAAGCTGCGGTTCCTGGGTCAGCCCTACCTGGTATGTTGTCCATTAGCGTCTATGTTATCGTGTAGGTCGACGCTGTTCAGATGCCATTCCGGATCCAACAACCATTCAAACCTCAACATACCTTAGGTGCTGTCATCCATCATCATAAATTTTTGTATGCAAGCTCGAAACGTACATGAAAGTTCGTGGGTTTGCCTGGCAGTGGCTGGAATGTCGGGAGGTTTTGATTTGACATCACTATCGACCCTGACACCGGACGTTGACCATTCAAGTTGTGGTACTCAAGCAGCAGAAGCACTAGTGATTCAAGGGGCTCGATTGGCAGGTACGATGTTCACATAATATTCAAAACAAAGCATCAGATAAACTGTTTTAAAATTTCTTATTGGATCTTTACTCTCCCCTCTTCAGGATACCTTGTCGAAATAGCTCACAAGTCACGACCTAGTGTGATCATACCAATAAAGACGATGTATTTATCACATGCTCTCAACCTAATTTCGATACTGTTCCTAAGGCAGGAAATCTGAATGAAAGTTGGCTTCCTGTCGCATTCTTGTGTAATTTTACAATAAAATGTACACCCAGACCTCTTTAACCTATAATCGCCCAAATTAAGAGCAGGAAGTCCTCTTAGAAGCTAATAGTCAATTCCAGTAACTTCGAAAACATACTTCTATGGTACAAGAATGTAGGAGGATTTCTTCTTTCGATTGATACATTTGACACCTTCCTTGAAGCTTTCTTAACGGTTTACTTCAACTGTCAAATATACGGAAGCTGCCACTTTGGCCATTTGGGGCGCTTACGGGGTAGTATAGACTTCTCTGCAATGACATTCTGGAACATTTTACACATTCCATACTGTCGTTGACTGTAGGATAATTTTCACAAATTGGAACCATTGGTCAACTATTGTCATTGCTTCATTTCTGGACCAGATTTTCTAAATGCTATCATTTGCCTAGTTTGCGGAAAGTTATCACTTTGTTGTGCACACTTGACGTGGTATAGCCTACAGCATGTTGAGAATTTAAACTGGGTCAGTTTGTGCAGGTGGAGCAGGTTCAGCGTCTGTGGCGCAAGTCCTTGAATCCACCTCCACGGGAAAGACGGCGGTCCGAAGAGGAGCACTATCTCTCTGTCATCTTTCGATCTCTCCCAACCCACTTGCAATTCCGTTACCATTCCCTTGTATATTTGGCCCTCACGTGAGTGCCAGGGGGGACATATTGCCAAATCCGATCGCATCTATTGCAGGGCGAGGGGGTGTCGATGTGCTGTCCATACCCGTGGCCGCAAGGGTGTCGAGCAGTGACTCTCTTTTACCTTACGTGAAAGGGCGTTTGATGAGTTTCCGTAAATTAGGCCTTTCACGGGCATCAATTGGCAGTAACGTGTTGGAGGACTGGGGGTTTGCGAAAGCAGAGGCGCAGGATTTAGCCGAAGTTTTGAGTAACCTAGCTGGTGCTTACAGTGACAGAGCGTATGACAGTTCAACAGATTCTGATTAGAACACGGCTTTTGTAGTGAGATTTGAATCTTCTTCCTAACTATTCATGCTGTTGAACAACTGCAAGTTGTTATGGGATTTGCACGGAAGTAAGATCGTAGCACAGCTGCACCGCATTTGAGCAATTTACTAGTAATTTACATAAACGAGATCCATTTAATTTGACTGTGATGCCTCGGTACTTTTCAATGGACAACTTAGCAAGCTGCTCGCTTTTTTGTGCATATGCGATTTCTGGAGGTTCCTGCCGAGTCAACCAAGTGTGACATCGATTCGGCTGCGAGTCAACACGATATTACTCGATTTTGTAAAGAACTTTCCGGTAAAATATCTTCGAAACACTGGAGTTGACGTAACGAAACAAGGGGTGGGGATTTGCAGTGGATAGGTTCGTTCGACCTTCCAATCCGTCCGTCGCAGTGTCCAGTCGGTGGATTAAAAAAGAAAGCTGGACGACTGCATGAGGCACTCCGTTGCATGGACTGACGGACCGCTGGATTCATCCTTGTCCAACCAACTGCGACGGAAGGATTTGCTCCATGTCCCCATCTCGGCTCGTATCATCACTTGGAGGGTGGCCAATGACCATACGTCCTCTCATTCTCGAGGGCGTCCTATTTCTCATCCATCTTCATTCGTCGTGACCCGAAAGACAGAGCGGCGTTTTCAATCCTCCTCTCCGGCGCTATCGTTGCTTCCCCTCAGATTTCACGAGTGCCGGACTGTTGTTGCCGGAAGCTCCGACGATCTGCGTCGTCCACGTTGTTCTCGGAGGACAAGGACCATTGCTGTTCGTGTGAGCCTCCGTGAGCTGCTATTGCTGTGATCTTGGACTCGTAAGCAGCAAGGGTTTAACTTACAAGGCACGAGCTTTGGAGCTGGGCTGCTTTGTCTCCTGGTGATTGCATGTAAATTAATATCTTTGATGATCGCACTTGTGGGGCAGGTTGGGTTTTGGGTCCGAGCGCTTGTTTGTGGCCGGGGGATGAAATTACGAAGACCACTGTAGAGTGAGGGGCGGGTGTTTCTGAGGAGCACGGTGTTTTCGATGGCGCCAGGAGCAATGGCGGGCGTTTGTATCATACCTTCCGCCATGGCCGCACAATCCTGTGGACCCTCCTTACAGTCCTTGCTCTCATCCCTTGCTCCTCCTAAACTCAATTCATCGTCTTTGCAATCCGCGTCCCTTTGTCGTCGGCGCGCACCGCCGTGTTCGGCTCGTTTGGACTATAATCATAATTCATCTTCCCCGTTTGGGGGGCCCGTAAAGGAGATGTATGTTCGGAATTCGCAAAGAAGTCGAAGTGTCGTCGTCACGGAGGCGTCCAGCGTCACAGGGAGTAATGACGACTTATCGGGTGCGGCGGCTGTGGCTGCGTCGTCGGACGAGAAGAGCTCGGGTCCACGGGCAAAGTTCATAGCCAAGCGGACGGAGACGTACGAACTGGAAGAAGTGGAGAGGCCGCTGGCGGAGTACATGGCGTTGCCAGCGAGCCAGTACTCGGTGTTGGACGCGGAGCGAATCGAGCGAGTGGAAGACACCATGTTCAAGTGCTACGCCCACCGCTTCAAGTTCTTCAATTTCGAGGTGGGGCCGGTGCTGCTGGTGCGCGTGGAGGAGCAGCCCGACGGGTGCTGCATTCGCCTGCTCTCGTGCACCCTGGAAGGTTCACCCATTGTGGTGGCGCAAAACCAGAAATTCTCCGCCAGTATGGTCAACAGGGTTTCGTGGCGAGTGAGTGAACAGTCGCCCTCTGCCCGGCAGCTCATTTCTGACACCACTCTGGAAGTGACGGTGGACATTCCCTTTCCCTTCCGGACTATTCCGGTCTCCGCCATCGAAGGCAGCGGCAACAAAGTGATGTCGCAGCTGCTCAAGGTCATGCTCCCGCGCTTCCTGTCTCAGCTGGGCAAAGATTATTATGCTTGGGCGTCTGGCGACACCTCCCGCAAGCCTGTTGGCACCGGCGAGCTTTAGGGTTTGGTCACCACTCCTCTGTTCTGCTCCTTTCTTTCGTCTCTTTATCATGCAGGCCTCCCCTTGCAGAGGGCTGTGAATTTTGTCTTATTGGCTGCTGGAGTTAGACAGTACTACTACACTGTCACCATTGTTGCAAGACGATGAGTGGCAGCACGTAGGTTCAATTTTCGTCGGAACAGAGATTTTAGTTAGGACAATGCAAGGCTCACAATGCTAGACAATCTGCATGTCTTGAGAGTATCATGTAAAGCCTTGACGTGGTGAGTGTCCATTCATGTCGGAGGTAACTCATTGTATGGGTGGTTGGGTTCCACGCACCGGTACGCGTGCGTCCCCGAGTTTGTGCCGGCTGTTGCATTGAACATCTTAAAAGAACGTGGATTGAGGTTGAGGGGTCTCGTCACTTTTTGAACGTGATTATCTGTGACACTGGACTATGTATGAAACCAATGGCAGTAAAGGTTGAGAAAGCAGCCCATTTGTCAATGCGTTTGCCTATGTTCTCTGTTTATCATGTGACTTCTATTCCGTCTTACCGTGATTTTGTTTGATTGGACCCTGAAGTTAATTTCTACTTCCGGGAGCCCTGAGCCGAGAAAGTGCTTACTAGCAGGATTACCACCAGGTGGATGTGTGACGGCACCGTGCATGTCTGGTTGCGGTTCAGGATGCAACAAACTCGAAGTATACTTTCTTGGTGGAACAGGTCAAGTCCAGAAGATATAAAATCCTCCATTCTAAGCACAATCTTTCGGTAGGGGAGCTTCATGATGGAGTCTTTCGCATGGATTCACTACTCTTGCAGCATCCTCTTGCGCAGAGTCGTCAGCTTGCGAGAACGCAGGACCCACCCGGAAGGCGGAAACGCAGAGAGAGGCCAAGGACCTCCACTACAGCGCCGGAAATGGCCGCCACATTCGTGCATTTATGCTTGGTCGATGAATTATTGCCTGTTTTATTGCCTGCAACGTGTAAATACGAATGACCTGCGGATTGATATTGCCCGTTGAGGAGCGCCTTCTGCCTCAGGCAACAACCAGACGAGTAAAAAGTCTCTCTTAATTTCGAATTCAAGTAAAAGTAACAGCACTCATCCCACTGTGATCCCGTTTTCCGGGTTTTTGTGACATCAGCCATTGAATGTCGGGACCATTGGCCAGTCCAGAGCTCCAGCAGAAACCATTGTGTCGGGGTCACTCGTGCAGTTGCTGTAGAATGCAGGCGTCTCGATTCTCTTGCACTCGAACCTTTGGTCGCTGCGATCGACAAACTTAACTTCCTCGACAGGGCAACCGCAAATGCCATTTCTATTGCTGCAGATGGCGCTGGGACCACAGAAACCTGAAACAGTGCAATCACCATCTACCCCTTGTCATTCGATGGTCCAGGTCGATCTACTGCCCCCGGACCAGCTAGGATTAGCCGTTTGTCCATGTTTAGGGTTAGCCGGAGGTCAAAGGGTGGTTCCTGATCCTGACAGTTTTTGGTGCACCGAATTATTAGGAGGCTTCAAACATGAAATCTGGCCTCCGAACTTCTCACCTCTCGTTCTCTTGCATGCGCAAAGTATGAGACACCCGTGAGTTTGCCGAAATTTCTGCGAAAGAAGTTTAGGGGTCTAAGGATGCAGGTGCATGAGTCCTGGGAAGCACAAAAGTGAGTTTCTGAAGTTCACGCCTCACATGAATCACGTTAGGAGTGAAGTCTAGAGGTGAGTAACGTCATGGTTCACTAGTAAATTCACAGAGGTGAATCGCAACGTGAGTCATCTGAAAAAGTTTAAGTTTGAAACCCCTATTGCATGGTTCCTAAAGAAGTGAGATGTGTATTGAGTAATATGAAAACTCAAATATGTCTCCTTCACGTACCAATGAGTAGGGGGCTTCAAACATCAACTTTTTTAGGTGACTCACGTTACGATTCGCCTCTGTGAATTCACTTGTGAACCTTGCCATGACTCACCTTCACTCCTAACGTGATTCAAGTGAGGTGTGAACTTCAGAAACTCATCTTCATGGCTTCTCACAGCTCATTCACGTGCGTCCTCAAACCCCGAAACTTCTCTCGTAGAAATTTCTACAAACTCACGGGTGTCTCAGACTTTGCGCGTGCAAGGGAACAACAACAATTCACTTGAGCCGGAGATCTTGTGAGATGAGAAGTTCAAGGGCCAGATTTCATGTTTGAAGCCCCCTAATAAGTACAGACTACCAAGTGTATTGTGCCTTTCCAATGACAAAGTGTATTGTGCCCTTTTAGTGATGTTTTTGTTTGGTCATCTAATAACTACCAAGTACCATCTTATAGTGCTCTATCTGTCACAAAGTTTATAGAGTTGAGGTTGATTAAATTTCTATTAAGTAATCCTATTTTAATAGTTCTAACTAAAACATCTTTGGAGTTGCTAGGTTTCAAAGATCATTGTAGAATACATGGTGTATAATAGCATTTGTGACACCATATGCGGATGTAAAACTTTTCAAACTGTTAAAGGATTATTAGCAACTAGTGTCTGTTGTAGAAATTAGTTGTCATTGCACCAGTTGTTACGCAACTAAGCTTAGTGCGTAGCTATGGATAGGCAAGGAAGTTTTCTTTGGAGTAATAAAGCTTTGCCATAGCACCTGGTTGACATTGTTCACAAGCACAGGGTCCCTCTCTCAATATTGTCTATCATAGTAACTTTCTACTATAAAGGACATATTTTAGTTGTGAAAAGATGTGCTTACTTAGAAAGATGCATGCACGTTGACTTAATTATCAAACGTCTCATACAAGATGCAAGCACACAAAAATTGTGACAATCTAAAAATTGAAACTTCATCATGCAATTCTTGGGGAGATTGCTCCCTCTTACATTTTGCATACACTTGCTATAATAACCTATTTAAATGGGGGCTATTTACCTTGTCAAAAAGATTATAAGACATGGTATTTTTTTAAATAAAGGTAAATGTTAGTGATTAAGTGCATTGTATTGGTACTTATAATTTTTCCACGGGTTCATTTTAAGCTACTATATATTACTTACAATCCTTTATTTTCCTTATACCCCAATTATTCCTTGTAAATCATTCTATTTGTTATATGCACTTTGATTCCTAATTTAGCACTATTTTGAAAGTGTTTGGTACTATGAGCCATTGTACAATGACATATACACAATTTCAACATAAGAAACCAAAGGCAAAAAAGAGCTAGCAGAAGCCTTGGAAATACATATGGTAACATAAGAAACAGTAGAAGAGTATAATTTGTGTTGAAAAACACAATGAAGAATGGGAACATGTGCCTTCCATTGCTGTACATTTGCTATTTGTAATTTGCCCCAAAGTATGCAGCACATAGGTCAATTGGCAAGAGTGTTTTTTTCAAACAATCTGACTTCCATTAGCATCTCCATAGCAATGAAGGCAAGTCTTGAAAGTAAAACTAAAACCATTGGATACCCACTTCTCCATTGATGACCAAGCGGTTGGTGACAGCCATCCATCCACAAATTTAGGACAGTAAAATGTATTTTTTGTTCTTGTTGAATGAACCCTAAAGCCCATGGCCCCAAACCCTATACCTTACACCCTATATCCTAAGTACTCACTAGTCACTACTAACCTTTTTTCTTTATACTATTTTACATCTACAGCTTACATAATTCTATCATTTTTTGTCTACCCCATATTATATATAATTATGGGAGAAATTACAAAATGAGTAATGAAAACAAAAGAAATTAGAGTTTGGGTAACAATTTGAAACTAATTATAGTTTGGGTAACAAAATTTGATAACCTTAATGGATTTTGCAATTATTGAGGGCGCAAGTTGATGCAATTGGCATTGACGCCATTTTCGACTTGTCATTAGTCATGATCCTTGTCCTCTAAGTGGCGACTCAGAGAACAAGGATCATGACCAATGACAAGTTGGCAATGGCGTTGATGCTGGCTTCAACAACTTGATTACAATTGAGAGAACAAGGATCATGACTAATGACAAGCTGGCAATGGCATTGGTGCTGGCTTCAATGGCTTGCGCTTTCAACAATTGCAAAATCCATTGAGGTTATTGGATTTTGTTACCCATTTTGTAATTACTTTCAAACTATTACCCAAATTGTAATATCTTTTGTTTTTGTTATTCAATTTATAATTTTCCCATAATCATGTTTTCCACTACTAGACCACCCTATATTATACATATTTCTTTTACAAATTTACCCAAAATTAATATAATAGACCTATAGTTTATTGCACGTAGTTTCTACTTTTTTTGCAAGTGATCCCTCGAGATACAATTAAATGAGGAGTGCTTATATTGTTTATAAGCTTTTTGGAATTAGAGAGCTTTTAGATTGAAAATTTGGAAATGAGCTTACAGATGCTTTACAATTCATTAATACAATTAGGAAATCAATCATATTTAGCATTGTCCAAGAAGTGAATTGCATGTTACTTTCAAAGAGAAAATGATTAGCAAATGGAAAATCTAGTAATCATATATTTTGTTAATTATTACCTTGTACTTACAATATTATATTATTCATAGAAATTAAGACACTACGCGTATCAATAGTTGGCTAATTTTACACAAGATAGATCTAAATAGAGCAATATATTTTATTCATCATCAAATCATTACAACTAGTGTGGCCATGTGCCGTTGGCTCAAATTTCATCTAAAATAAGAGTAAAAGTCATTTTCTAAAATTTTCATTCATATAAAACTTTGAAATTCAATAACTTTTTCATCATAAGTCCAAACGCCACAAAAACAAGCCCGTGCATCCCTACTTGCTGAGAGCTTTGTGATGGTACCAAGCATGCAACAAGGAAACACATGGTCAAGGAGAATTCAATGTGACAAATAAACAAAACAAGCAAACAAACAAACAAACAAACAAACAACCTCATTTAAGGTATTGATTAAGGTCAAACCCATCCTTTACAAAGATATGACTCTAGGCAAAAAAAACACGCTCCTCACTTGACATCTTCCATTGTAAAAGTGTATATTTTTGTAAGTTGAAGATAGCACTTTTCTTAAAGTTTGTGTTTGGAAGATATTATAAATATAAAGAGGTTTAATTATTATTTCTCATTGAGTTTCTAATAAGATTGTTGTTATAGCCAAAATAACCAAGACCACCAACATCATTAATGGCTTTTCTTATTAGTGAACCATCCAATTTAGCTTTCTACTAATATTTCAATATCATTTTGCATTTTTGGTAAAATTCATTAGGCTCTTGGTAGACTGTAGTATTTTTCTTTTTGATCTAAGTTGATTGATATTTCTTCTTGATTTGAATAAGTTGTTATCAACACAATAGCTAACAAGGGCATAGCAGGCAAAAGTGGTAAATTATTTTGACAATTTTTTTTGATGAATAAGAGTTAACATTATATATGCATAGTGTGTATAGTGATAGCAAATCATGCCATTTGGTGACCAAGAAGTTGAGCTCTCTTTTATATAGAGATGGAGACACAATGATTCATTCCTCAATCACACGCCTCCCACACAATCAATACTTCACTAAATCTAAAATTCAAAATTACATATCTTGAAAGTTTTAATAATAGGGTGAGAATTTATTGATTTTAGATTAATGGTGGACTTGTAGTGTATTTGAAAGCATTTTTATTGTAATTTGATGTTTTTTTAATGATTTTATTAATTCTTCTCTTAATTTGATTCATGTTAAATTTTAGTGCATTGTGTCCCTCTTTCTATCTACAAGAGGTTTGCTTGAGTTGAGGCAATTTTGAGCTCTAAAAGGTGGTTAAAAGCTAAAAAAAATGTTGGAGGAAGACTAAAGGTTGATGAATATAGCATAAACTATTTGATGGTGCAAAATTGCACTTGGCATGGGTTAGAGGCATGGAGTTGAAACACTCTACTTTTCAAAATTTAATGCGTATTTTCCCCTTTTATAGGCTTTTAAAATATGTACTTGGTTTTGGATTTGCAAAGAGTTGATTGCATGAGAAGAGTTTGAGTGAGGAATGAATAATTTTGTCCACATCTCTACTAGAATTTTCTCACAAGGGTACTAAGTATTGAGTAACAAAACACCTACAACAAAATTTTCATTTAGTAATGCTGAGCCTTAGAATCAATTCAAGTCAAAGCATAATTGTTGCTATTTTATATGTTTTTACAATTATAGTGAACGTATCAATTCAAAACTCTTTCTAAAGATAGTCACAAAAATGGTACTTTGGTCTTGTAATCAATACATCAAGCATATTGAGCTCAAAAACATTGCTCAAACTCCATAAGAAAGTGTTTGACCTTGTGTCTGAACCACCTCTTTGAAGGATGTTCAACTTTCTACTAGGCTCTTCGTGTGTTCACTTTGGGATCCATGCATTGGACTCAACATGCAATAAATCTTATACCTTGATATTGATACAAATTCACCTAAATCATAGAGATGTATTGCTAACGATTTACCATAGAGCAAATAGCCATCCACTAGCCATCAAAACGTATAAAAAAGCATTTTGTGGTGCTACGAAGGGCATGAAGCCTCATTAAAAATGTTATCTAATTTTCATGTAGGGATACCAAAGAACATTTTATGAAGCTATAAAAACAATGATGAGATATTTATAAAAGTTGTGATGAGGTCATCACCAAAGTGGTGATGAGGTCTTAATAAATATAATCACCTACAAGTTGCCATAGCTCACCATTGCTTAATATAAAAATAAACAAGAATATTTCCATTGCTTGATACCAAAAGGACAAAATTACTATTCACTATATAGTGAAGAAAAAATCGTCCTAAACGATTGATTCACGACAACTATAAATGTCCTAAATGACTATACAATGACTCAATTATAGTTGTTTAGTATATTTGTAGTCGTTGTGAACAAGTCGTTTATTGCAAGATTTCTTCTAGTGATATGACTCAATGCCAAATGAAATAGGGAAATTATTTTTTTTCATGATACTTTTAATAGTTTTTGATAATCCAAAAAATCTCTTTTTTTAAGGAACTTTAAAGGACTTTGAAGGTGCATTTTCTTTTTGGAAGATCATCCATGACACATCTAACTACTTATGAACTCCTCATGTGAATATGGACTTTGTATATCCTCAAACATTTGAGATTTTCCAACATATTGTATATATTTTTCTTAAAATTTTGCATGTCTTTACACTGAACATACATCTTGATGGTTTGCAAGTATCTTCAAATGTTTTGCAAGTACCTCTAAATATTTTGATTTTGCAAAACAATTTCAAGATGTTACCTATGGATTTTGATTGTCCATTTCTACCTAAATGAGGCATGTGCAAATTTAAGCTATTATTATAGAGTAGGCATTCAAAGGACTAAATCTTTTCTTCAAAATAAAATTTCAATTCTTGTATTCAAGTGGAACATGCAATTTCATTTTTGTAATCAACTCTCAGGGGGTTACTCTCCAATTTTTTTGTAAACTACGTGAGATAAAAAATAGGGTCAATTTTATTCATTGGAGGTAAATTTTATATATTTTTTAGAAATACCATAGCAGCAAAAATATGTCTCTTACTTCATTATATGTAAAATAGAGTGGTGAATAATGCCTTCATTTCAGAATTCTGTAAAAAAAAATAGGGTAGGAAATATAAGATCCTCTAAAAATTTTTAGTAGGATGAGTTTGATTATTATTATTTGACAAGTTTGAATGAAAAATTAAGTACGATTTGTCCAAATTTTTTTAAAAATGGAGGGGAATTTGTTCAAAATTACTTGGACAACTAGGCAGGAGTGTGCAAACTTGTGTGTAATGTGGAATTGTGATAGGTTCTTTGCTTAAGCTTATGTGAGGTGGGGGAGTGTAATTGGGTGTCTACATAAGATTAAGTGTGGTGTAGGATTGATTGGTTGTTTGCTTTAGCTTCATGTTGATTGCTGCGTTTTCTCTTTCAAATGTGTATTTTTGTAATTCAAATGCTTGTAAGAGTCAAAGTCTTTTATAAACCCATTGTATGCATACAATTTTTTCTTATGATATTTTTGTGTTAGTAAAAAAAATAGGGTATGAAATGTTAGGTCATATAACCATTTAGAAATAAGCGTAGGGTACCTTAAAATACACTAAAGTAGCTTTTTATCTAAAGAAAGGGAGGAAAAAATTACCTTAAAAAATCTAAATACCCCCCATTTAATTACCCTATTATCGCAAGTGGTATCCAATAGTAAAGAGGTGTGACCCCCCCAAGAATCAACTTGATAAGTAATCAAATTTTTTTTTCTCTTTCATATATCTTAGTGTTGGAGCAAAAGACATCTAGACTCAACATCAAAACACATCATTTTGGTCAATGTTGTATAATAAGATAATTGTTCTTACTAAGTTTTATTAATTCTTTTATTAAAATATTTAAAATAAAACATTTGAATTCATACCAAAGTTCTTTAAATATCAATTCAATAAATGCAAGTGTTGTGGTGAATCTTACTTATTTGAAATTAAAATTATGATAAGAGATACATATCAAAAAACAACAAAACTATCAAAAATGTTGTTTTCATGTCAAACCATAAATCCCTAAAGGACCAAGCAAAGTTTTCACCAAAAACTCTTCGAAATTGCCATTTGTAGAGCATCAACCAAATTTGAATACAAAAACATTTTTATGCATATGTGACCATAGGATCTTGTAGAAGAATGGTTTTGGAAGATGCAAAAAACAATTTCAGAGTTTTCTACCACGTGGATTGGAAGTTAGAATGGTTTGAATATTAAAAAACATCGTGTGAAAAACCGGGCAGCTACCCTTTAGAAGGTGAAATTCCTAAGGAAAAAAGGCCATGTGGATGGTGCTTCTCTAAATTCCTTATTCAACCTAAGTAAAATACATGTCAAAAAAGTTTCAAATCATTTGGAGTTGTATAACATATGGAAAAAAATTAGTAACTAAAAAGAAGTAGAGAATGATTCAAAACACTAAATTGTTAAGAGTTTAATTATGGAAATGAAAAATGCCAATCCCAATGGTCATAATGTTTTCATAAACAATCTTCATGCTTTGGTTTTGTTTTTTTTCCAAAATGTTGAAAGTTGAGTAAAATAAAGGACTTCAAAGTTTATTTTGGAGTAGAAAATCCATAACTACCCGCAAACAAAAAATCCTCATAACTTTCATCTCGTTGATCTAGATGGAATGGTTCAAAGCTTCCTACATTCACATAAATCTCCTAAACCCATTTAAAATTTTTGTTTTTGAAAAAAGTGATTTTTAGAAATTTGCATAAGCTGCCCTACAAACGTAAAAAATAATATATTAGGCCATAACTTTTTACTCATAATTCCAAATGACATGAAATTTAGTGCATGGGTGATTGCAAGAAACTCTTGTACTATGTCTTGTCCCCTTCACCTCTTGCAGGTGCTTTTTGGCTTGTAACTTTTGAGCAACAAGTTCTTTTGAGCTAAATTTTCAAAGGAAGGTACACGTCATAGTTACACACCTTTCCTGATTTTTGTGGTTTTTTAAAAATTAATTTTACTATTTTTAAACAGCTCCCAAATAGGTGTCTACCTAAGCCATTTTGGGGGTTTTTAGTACTATTTTGGGTCCAAAAAAGCTTTTCTAGGGTTATAAATCAGGGATGTTGTTTATGGAGCATGTTTACACACATTTGTAGAAGGGTTTTGCAAAATTATAAATTCCATGGCATCTACATTGTCTAAAAGTGGGCATCCTATCTCCCTTCATTGGCAAAATACAAAGAAATTTCTTAGCAAAGCAATTGTACCATGTGAATGTGTTTAATGGTTCTCAAATGGCCAATTCTTATTTTATTTTTTTGAATGATTTTACTATTTTCTAAAAAGCAAGAAAGAAATTGGCTTTTTGTAGGTGATTTTGTTTTGCGCATAACTTTTAGAATAAAATTTTTCTAGGTCTGAATTTTCACAAGTATGCTATTTTAAGTGCTTTGAAAATTTTCCATATTTTATTTTATTTTAAAAAATTATTTCAAAAGCTTGGTAGTACTATTAGTACTACCAGTACTAAGGGTGTTTGAGACAAAACTTTGAAATGTTTCTTGCAACTACCCATATGAAAGATAAACCTTGTCCCCACATTCCATTAAAATTTCATCCTAAAATATGAAAGATCCAATCACAAGTACGTGCCCAAAATTGCTATGTTTCTAAAAAAGGGGGTCTAGTCCTTTAGGGGTTAATGATCAATTGGTAAAACCTTTTGTGGTTGAAAATGGATATGACAATGAAACAATAGATTTCATTTGTTTAGGTACTATTTAAATTTCAAAATCCATAAATGATTAGATATGATTGTGAATTGAATCTATAAACATTATGTTTGCTAGCTTCCAAAGAATTTTAACAAGAAAACATACACTAAATTGAGATTTAATAATTACTTGACAAACTTATAAGAAAAAAACATACAAAGATGTAGGGAGATGGAAGAATCAACCTAGTTGGTTTGAATATTTTTGAGAAGTGCATGAGTAAATAAAAATTAAGATCATAGGAGAACCTAAAACTGGAACTAGAGTACTTTTAAATGTGCACATGTGACGTGTGATATGCAGCAAAAATGTCTTCATTTCATTAACAACCTATAAAGTCTCAATGGATTTTATTGATTGTGGGTTTTGATATTGATTCAAAATATAGTAGGGATTGAACTGATAAAAATGTATCATTCTAACAAGATAACTATTTAAAAAAGCTACTATCTAGATCATTCTACATGGCCATGCTGAGATTTTTTTTGAAATAAAACACAAATTGAGAACTTATAAAATGAATGAGTTTATAAAGGGAATACATAACATACAAATGAATTCCTCAAAGAAGTGGACAATGTATACACATCTGGTGTGCCTTTTGAAAGTGATCATCGGTTTGATACCCCTCAAGTAAAATAGTTGTCTAAGACGAGAAGATCATTCCCTAAACTTCAAAATAATATACAAGACAACCGCAATCTACTGGCATGTATTGTACAAGGCCCAGAATGAGGACAAAATGACGTCATATGTGGATGTCCTGGGAGGGAGAAGCTATGATTGGTGAAGAGGGAGGGCTATAGAGGAACAAATCAGCAACAGCCCTTTTTTTCGGCACCAAAGTGCCACTTGTGCTCTCCATATTGGAGCAAAATTGGAGGAACAGAAATCTAGTGGTGGAAACTGACACTCTGGTGCCAAAAAAAGGCTGGTCAGCAATGCCACAAAAAGGAGGGCAGAGTAGGGCAGGGAAACCAACCGAGGGTATCCAGATAGGTTAGCAGCAAGGGTAGCAGGAAGGGTAACAGCAAGGGTAGCAGGAAGGGTAACAGCAAGGGTAGCAGCAAGAGGGTAGCGTCGCTGTGGTCGGCGGGTGCCGTGGTGCCGGGGCAGGGCTTTAGCGTGGAACAGGGGCGGAAGGGAAGGAAGCGGGCGAAAGGGAAGGAAGGTAGGAAGAGGGGGAGGGGGGGCAGTGCCGCCTTTGAGGCTTGAGCTGTTCATCATTCAATAAGTTACGCTAACTTATTACCTACCCTACTGTGTCCGACCTTTTCTTTCGTTCTTTCGGTCCTTCGTTCACACAGCCCCTTCACTTTCTCCTCCGCTGCATCATCGTCGTCGTTGTTGTCCGCTCCGTCCTCGCCCTCCCCTCCCCTCTCGTCTCTCTCTCGTAACCCCAGCCCCTCCTTCCTGCTCTCAATTGCCTTCTGCTTTCGTTTGCCTTCTGCGGGATCTTTGCCTCTCTGCTTTCTAGCGCGCGTCCGCGTGCTGCCGTTCCTGCCAGATCCACTTCTACCACGCCTTGCGCAGATCGCCTGACGACACCATGAATCCCGAATAGTAAGTGTTCCCTTCTCTTTCCCTCCCCGTTTCGCTTTTCGTCGCGCTCCCTTCTGCCTTGTGCTACCATCCATGCTTGTCGCAGCCTTGGTTGTGGTTTGCGTATGTCTTTGCCCGCATGCCTTCTGTCTTTCGGGAAGTCAACCTCGTTTCTGGCGCTAGCGGAGAGTTCTGTAGGTTTTGATTGTAGACACAGATCGACAGGGAGGTCTTTCACTCGCTTGCAACCCCCTCGCGAAACAGCGGCGCTTGTTGCATCTCGTCTAATGAGTTGTGGTGGCCAGTTTCCGCCTACGAACATGAGTGTCGGCGGTCGAGCGAAATCGGTTTTTTGTAAGTTGTCGGACTCACGCATCAGTCGCGGCCAGGATCCGCAAGCAGCATGGGCGGTGATGACTCGGGCTTTTGTGAGTCGGTAGATGGGCTGGTGATTCGACATCTCGAATAGGACACCTTCGAATTTCCTACTTTCTTCGTTCATCTTTGCTGAAGGTGCTCCAATTAGTGTGCGCCATCATCGTTCGACTTGTTCAGCGCAGTGTTTCGCTCTGTTTCGTTTATACGTGATGCAGACGTTTAGGCGCACAAAAGGCATGACACCTTTAGGTCTGTCCTGGGAGCTGGATGTCGGGCTTAATATGGATGCCGTTGGAAGTGGATGCTTGTGTAAAGAGCTTAGGTCGTCATCAGCTTTGATTCGGCCAATGAGCTCCCTAGTGCGATATGTCGAAACCCTGGGGATTCGATCCTGCTTCTTGGATTTGAGCGTTTTGGTTCCTGGCGGCTGCGTTAGCACTCCCATTTGAGTTTTTGTTGAAGAACTTCTCGAACTCTGTCGTGCTGGAGCGGTTCGCTTTCTGTCATTAATAATTTGCAAGGCTGCTTTTTATTTATGAGGAGTGGGATTGTATCTGATGTCTTCGAAAACTTCCTTTATTGTTGCAGTGATTACCTTTTCAAGCTATTGCTGATCGGAGATTCGGGTGTCGGGAAGAGTTGCCTCCTGTTGCGATTTGCGGTATGTTTCATATTCCGGCTTCGATCTCCCAAACAAAATGATGTTGTGTCAAGAAGAGATTACTTCAGACAGACTGACATTTGCGACCTTGCTTTGCGACCATACCGTGTTTAGAGTTCGATAGCCACCCGTTACACACGTGCTCTGATTCACGACCGTGAACATAAATTCATCGTGATGTTTGTGCAGGATGACTCGTATTTGGAGAGTTACATCAGCACCATTGGAGTTGATTTCGTAAGTTACGTCAATTTTATGCATGTTTGTGACATTACGTTTGTGCTACTGTGGTAAAAACTTATTTGCTTGGTGATGTTTGTTAGCTGATTGAAAGATTTTGATCGCAAGTTCCTGCGCATCATCCAAATACGCTAATAGGGGCTGTGCTCAAGTTGAGGTGCTCCGCCTGCAGAAGCAGGCGATCAGGAATGCCTGAGCGAAGAGCTGTAGCTCTGTTTTAAATTGCTTGTTGAATTTCCCTGTTGTGTCTGATCACTCTAGGTTTGGTGGTGATTGTGATGAATTGGCCACAGTTGACTTCAGAAGTTTGAAGGATTTGGGATGCTTGTTGTATGGTTTTGCAGAAAATCCGTACCGTGGAGTTGGACGGAAAGACTATCAAGCTGCAGATTGTGAGTCACTTCTCACGTTTAGCAGATGCCTTGTGCAATGATGGCGCGCATTTGAACAGGGGTTTCTTTAGTAGAGATGTCGTATTTACCAAATGAGGTGGGCGGTTGATTGGGTATGGGGGTTGTGAACGTGCAGTGGGATACCGCCGGTCAAGAAAGGTTCAGGACAATTACAAGCAGCTACTACCGTGGTGCCCATGGAATCATTGTAAGTGGCTCGTTGAAGTTTTTCGTGCGGGATGTGTCGTAGGGATTGCACTTTGGGGGTTTTGAGGGCAAATGGTGTACTTAAGTCGACCCTCGATGGTTACAGCTTCCAGCTCCCAGAAGGGATTTCTAGTCCCCTAAACTTTTATAACTGCGAGAACGGTCACCCTGTGTGGCACTGTTTCTAATGGGCGGCATACGAAATCGTCGATCGCATAAGTTTGCAATCGTTTTCCACGATGACGACAAGTTAACGCGGTATTACGGCCTGTAACGCAAGAGCATATAAAGAGATATTTTTTGCCTGAAATTGAGTTTTGCACTTGATGAAGGATCAGACTGTGGTCTTTTAAGCCAGCAGGAGTTTACGTTGAGAATTGGTGAGGGGGTTTCATATTTTTGGTAGTGTTGTAGATGATGACCTGAAAACATGCTCGTTGTTACCGTGCAGGTCGTGTACGACGTTACGGACCAGGAAAGTTTCAACAATGTGAAGCAGTGGTTGAACGAGATCGACCGTTATGCCAGCGAGAATGTGAACAAGCTGCTCGTTGGCAACAAGTCTGATCTTGCGTCCAAGAAGGTGGTGGACTATGCCACTGCGAAGGTGCGTGAATGCGACGATGTTCGTACTTCCTCGTTTTGCGCTGTAGATGATCCACGCTGGCCTCCTGTTGGCCTCTATTGGTGCTTGCTCCCGTTCCGATGTCAATAAGTGGTCGTTTTGTGAACCAGGCCTTCGCCGACGAGATCGGAATTCCTTTCTTGGAAACGAGTGCAAAGAATGCCACGAACGTGGAACAGGCTTTCATGACGATGGCGGCGGAGATCAAGAACAGGTGAGTGTGGTGCAGATGGCGTGCATGTTATTGTGGACGTGGTTTTGGCTGCATGCTATGCCCAGCCGTGCTGTAGTATGGGTTTCCTGGGCTGTCCTTTCTGAGTTTTGCAAGAACACTCTGAAGCATTCAGATGCTCAGTGACTACCATCTGATTGTTAGTGCCGTGAAATCATGCTCGGTAATGAGCATTTAAGTTTGCAAGCATTACCCTGGATCAGGTGCGCTCTTGTGGGGAAGAGACTATAACAACTTGCGATAACTTGACGGACTCGGATCGAGAGGGATGTGGGTTAACGGTTCTTTGTTTGCTTGCAGGATGGCTAGTCAGCCTGCCTTGAGCAGCACCAGCAAACCAAACAACGTTCAGTTGCGCGGACAAACGATCCCTCAGAAGAGCGGCTGTTGCTCGTAGGCCGTTTCATTCTGGCATGGAGTAGGCGCTACAGTGCTTTGTTATTCGAGGCTTTGCGTGTCTGCATGCACCTCTGCGGCTTCTCTCGGAAGCCTCGTGTAGTTGGCCGATTTGTTGTTTGGTGGCAGGCTGGCCTGGAGATCATGGGACCGTTCTTGCTTTGTGCATGGGACAGGAGTGCTCTCTTTAGTTTCTTTGTATCTCTTCATTTGCAAGACTAGTTGAAACATTCAGGTGATAGGTATCTGCCTTGATACGGGTGGATAATTTGAAGGGTTCGCGTGTAGGCGGACACATTCATTTGTGTGTCCATACTACTGTAAAGTGGGGCAATGGTAGGAGGGTGTACGTGGGATTCTTAAGCTGAAAATCATGCTTAGGCTTGTGCTGTCTGGAAAGAAAAAAGGTTGCCATTCGTCCCGGCGGTGCTTATAGCATCCGTTTACCGCTTTTGTCATCCAAGCATGTTGGTATTATCAGTCTACCTACTATTGGTCGAATTTTCTCTTCCTTTATTCTCCTGTCGGTTAATAATCGAAACGGTCGCATTTACTTCCATTCTTGAAGTGAGTTGCTGAGACTAGTGTAGATGGGTTACTGATGGATGGCTTCATCATGCTGGTCTAACGCCAGCTTGACGTAGAAACTTCAATAATGTCTTGAGATTCTTATAGGAAGGGTTCACGTACTCGAAGATTTGATAAGGTTATTTGCTGTATGAATGTGTAAGGTAGTTAGTACCACCACTTTTACTATTGCCACTCTAGTCACTTTGCTATTGCTACCAGAATTTATCACCCATCACTAAATACTTCTGTACTGTACTTCTTGATACGTTTGTCGTAGCCTAGCTGAACCCAATCTCAAGAGACTACATTTTCAAGAGGTATTAAAATGTTTCATCACATTTGCTTCACTAACCTGCTTTTTGAATGTAGGTACTCAAAGCTCCATGGTTTGCATAGCTGGTAGTAAGTGTTAACCTCCGCGAGAACAAAATATTGAGCAAAAATTGGTGAAGAGAGCTACGGGTTCGTGTTATGTAGCAGTATCAGATGCTTTGTGCTGGGTTGTGGGAATGGATACGGTGGCAATAGTAAAGAGGGGACGGAATGTGGTGACACTTGACAGAAATTTGTTAGTTGAGGTGATAATAGCAAAACATGTGGTGACAATCGCAATATCAAAAGAATGATTAAACTCCAGAACTTCAAATTAAAAACCAGCCAATTCGTTTGGAATTGTCTATGAATACCGTAGTATAAATCTAAGCAGCATTTAGTATAGGTGTCGAAGGTGGGGGTATGTAGCCAATGAAGCTCGCAAACCTCTATGAGTTCCAATATTTTAATCCCTAAAGGACCGAGCCCTTCTAGAGCCCAACCGTAGGATCCTGCCCTAGATTATGGGAGGAGGTAAGGTAGGAGGTAAGGTAGGAGGTAAGGTAGGAGCACCCATAAACGTCAAACTAAGGGTTTTGAACATGATGTCTATTAATATACATCCAGCAAATTATAGGATCATGTTAGCAACAAAAAAATAGTAAGTTTGCACTTTTAAATGTATTATTTGGATATTGTGAGAACAAGTTGTGAATTTTTGAAGAGCAAACTGCCATTGCACCCATAACCACTTTTAAGATTTCATGTTCATTTGTTGTACATCCTTGTCATTACATCTATTCACTTCCACAAATTTTTCAAGATTTCAGAGGTGATGGTTATGGAGACATTGACGCTTATGGGTGTTCCTACCTTGTGGAAAAAAATTCAGCGCACTCTAGATGTAGAGGAGTGAGATATTGACATCTAAAGTGCAAAAAAAGTTTTTTTTCTTGTTGCCTAAAAATTTCAAAAACCTTTGACCTCTCCTAAATCAAAAAATTGCTCTACACAAAGTACATGCTTATTTTTTCCATGCAGAAGACCAAGTTAGGTGAGTGTGGGAGATTTTTCAAATGAATTGGAGGTGTGAATCATACTTTGTAAAATCTTGCAATGCCAAAAGGCCATGAAATTTGCATATATGTAAGGCAAAATTGGATGATTATGTAAAGTTCAGAAATTTAAATTACTTTGATCTAAATGGTGAAAACCAAGGAATCTTAGTCTACTACAACTTGGAAAAAAAAAGTTGAAAAAAAAATCAAATCACCAAATTTTACAAGGGGCAAAAAGAATGGAGATTTGGGAGTCCAATACCTACCCGCAAACTAAAACTTCTAACTCACCAATCAAAATTGAATGATTCAAAGCTTCCCACATATATAAAAATTTAAAGAACCAATTTTAGATATTTATTTATTTTAAATGCAATTTTTAAAGAAGCTTTTTGGGCTGCCCGAGCTGTCCATCCTCCCCCGTTTTTCATAAACTCATGCATAACTTCTTCAATAAATGTCAAAATGAAGAAAAAATCAGATGTGCACGCACATCTTTGAATTCCCCACCAACCTCCAAAATGTCAAAAATTTATAAAAACTGATTTAATCATAGGTACATGCCTGAGGTCTAATAGGTCTAATTTATCCCTTGCAGGAACAACAGTCCTTTAGGGGTTAAAGATAAGGCTTCTCTATGATACTTGTGCAAAAGCAATTTGTTAGTACATGTAATCGTTTGGGAAAATTTGATGGTAACCAAGGATATATGTACTGTACATATGCACTTGGTTTTTCAGAAATTGTACAAATGACCTTGGCATATTTTCATAAATTCCAAAATTCTCTTCATCATAATTAACAAAGGTGACTATCACTTACTTTTGGGCATGACTTGTGCTATAATGAACCTTTCAATTTCTTAGTAAAAATCCTTTCCAAAATAGGTGACAAGCACTTTTGATAACTATGGAAAAGAGTATTCTTGTATTTATGTATGTCATATATATATTTGTGCAATTTCTAAAAAAGTAGGGGCATTTGTACAAATATTGCAAATTTCACTAGTATCCATTGAAGTTTTCATACCTATTTTGGGAATATTGATCACCGTATGAAGATTATGATTGCAATTTGTACCAATAAAATTCAAGGTGGCTTCAAAAAACAACTATATATACATACATTTACCCCTAAATGCCCAATGCCTTTCTAAGCTTCTTAGAATTTCCATGAAACTGAACAATCAATCAACCTTTTCATAAATTTCATCAAGATTTTTTCAATTGTAACCGTATAAATTTAAACTAGACATGTTAGAGATTACATAGAAAAAGAAAACACAACAATATCACTTATAGTTTGAGAAAATGTAATGTTTGAACATGAGGGTGTTAAAATTGTAAATGTGACTTGAAGTCTTCTAATCCTCATTTCACATGTCAAAATCAAAAAGTTAGTCACCAAAACAATATGAAGTTTGAGGTCATTACAAGTCTAACTTTAATAAATTTTTAGTTTTAAAAATCTACTTCTATATTATTTTTAAATGGATTTCTAATGTGACTTTTAATCCAAACTCTAGTGTATTTGAGGCTCATTTTCAAGATCTCTCAACATTAGAAAATTCAAGATTTTAGTGGAAACCCTTGTATAAAATCTTGAGTAGACAAATCATCAACTTTCATTTTCAAAATCAGATTTTTAATGTTGAAAATCACCTTCAAAGTAAACTTATATTGTAAAAAAAACTAAAAATAGTGATTTGATAAGGTTTTATTCATTTTCCAAGTTTTGTAAACACCCAAACATGGTTGCTTAACCCCTAAAGCCCAAAAATCCCCTCGGGGGACTTTTGGGATTTTGGGTAGGCTTGTGTGACCTCAATTTTTTACATGATTTTTGAAACTTTTTATGAGTGTGTAGGAATGTATAAGGTTTGTGGGATGCAAAAAATCATGTGATTATGTCACATGGTTCACAAGTTAAGGACTTTTTTTGGCCAAAAGCAGTTGGAGGGGCAGTTTGGGCAAGGGAGAAAATATTGACTTTGGAGGGGGGAGCAAGGAGGGGTTGCCACATGTTGATTTGGTGGTCCCCATTATTCCCTTCCATTTCCAATTAGGAGGCCAGATTGGACTTTGGGAGCTTCTATATTTTAGAGTTTTAGAGTTTTTTTACTTTTACTTTTTTTAACATTTGAAGTACATATTCATCTCCAAATATACCATTTGGATTTTCCAATCTAGAAACATGTGGTGAGAAAATTCACTCAAAGTTGTCATAGTGTATTTGCAAAACTTGTCATATAGTGGCATTGCAATATTTTTTAGGATGTGTTTTGTGTCTTTGACAACCTTGAGAATTGGTATACATATGTGTTACTTGATTACCAATAAGATAAAATTAGAACTTCAAGGTCTGTATTGCAAAAAAAATCAGCAAATGTCAGTCAAAGCCATCTGAAATTTTCAGGCTCCATGAAAAAAAAAAATTCTCCTCCAAATGCTCATAACTTTCAATCCATATGGTCAAATGTCACAAAATTTTTATGGCTTCTTCTTCTACAAGTGCATTACAAGATCCTGTGGTTAGATTTTCAAGAAAATCATTTTGTTGTAATTTTTGATGAATGTAGTAGTAGGGGCAATTTTGAGTGGTTTTTGGCAGAAAATGGCCTTGGTAGTTTAAGGGTTAAGCATTTAGGGGTTAATACTTGAACGCCCTAGAAGACCAAGGATGTCCTCACATGATTTTGTAAGGCACTTTAAGGCACTAGATCTAATTTTTTGACCTTGTTGTAAACTTCAATTATCAAGGCATTCAAATGATTCAAGTGGTTCATGCAAGTGGAGTAACGGCAAGGCAAGCCAAAGGTTGCACAAGTGTTGCAAGTCTCATTAGCAAAATTTTGAATCCTCGAGAAGGCCCTTAAGAAGTCTCACATAGGATCAAGAAGGACCCCAAGACATGTACTTATTGCAACAAACAAATCACTAATCCCCTATTTTTGCCCACTTTTTGAATTCAACGCAAATATGAAAATTATATTGATGTGCCATCTCAAAAGGATAATGATGTGGGTGCAATAGAACCATAAATTCTATTTTACTCTATTTGTATACATGAGTGAAGTACTTGGATAGTGACTAGTGAGTTTGTTTACATATTTTACCAATGCAATGTCTTTTTGTATTGTTTTAGATTGTGCGTGTGGATAAGGTCCTTCATACAAGGACTAGATTACCATTTTCTATTCATGGTCTTTATAATGTATTGTACAGTGGGGTACACTAATCTTACCAACTGCCGTTTTTGGCCATCCAATTTTCTTGGTGAAACATGGACTATAATTGGTATATTTATGTCAAAAAACTATCATTGCATCTTTATGCAATAGCAATTAAGGATACCAAATGTAAGTTCCTAAAAACCAAAACTCCATTTTTGGTGAATTATTTTATAAGAAATTCATGGTTTTATATGATAATTAATTGAAAGACATTGATGATGAATTTTTGAGATTTGATTCCACTCATATGTAAGAAACATCCACATGCACATCTTCCATGCTGAAAAACACCTCCCTAAGTAACAAATTTGATCTACAAAAGATTCAGTGAAACTTGCGATATGCTCAAATTTTGTAAAATATATGTTTTTATTTTTTAATTTGCTTTTCATTAGTTAAACAAAACACCATGTTTAGAGATACAAAATTAGTTATTGTATTTGAATCAAACAATAAAAGTTGATTTTGGTAGAAAAACATATATTGTACAAAATTTGGGCGTATCACAAATTTCACTACATCTTTTGTAGATCAATATTTTGTTACTTAAGGGGGAATTTTTTAGCATGGGAGATGTGCATATGGATTTTTTCTACATATCCGTGGAATCAAATCTCAATAATTCATCATCAATGTCTTTCAATCAATTATCATATAAAATCATGAATTTCTTATAAAATAATTCACCAAAAATGGAGTTTTGGTTTTTAGGAACTTACGTTTGGTATGCTTGATTGCTACTGCATACGGATGCAATGATAATTTTTTTGACAAAAATACACCAATTATACTCCACAAGTCTTTATTGCATGTTGTACCAACATGATAATGCCCCATGGTCCCCATGACCCCATGCCATCCATGATTCCATGCCTCCATGACCCCATGTCCCCCATGATCCCCATGATCCTTGTCACCCATGTCCTTCATGACCCATGCCCTTGCATGACTTGATCCCAACAAAGCCTGATTCCCCAACCAATCCTGATTCCCCAGCCAACCCCGATTCCCCAGCCAACCTTGATCCCCAGCCAACCCCAATCCCTCAACCAACTCCAATCCCACAGCTAACTCTGATCCTCTAGCCAAGCCCCATCTTCACTTAAACACAATTTAGTTGATTTAGTTGACAATGGCTCTAGTTCAATTCAAAAAATCAATTACAGAACCTGCCTTCGCCCAATCAAGTGAAGGACTACAGCTTTAGATAAAATCAAACCGCATTCTAGTACATATAGATAGATAATATCAATATCACCTAACGGCACTTGTGTACAAGTTTTGTGCTTTGTAAAACATTCTTCATTTATTAAGGTCTTGGCATTGACATCATCCTTTGCTGTCTTACAAACGCCCTGATAAGATTAGGCTAATGAGCAATTCCCAAACCTTGCATACAATGTGGATATACCTTATTATGTCTCAACCCCTCACCACCCAAGGGGCCCAAACCGGGTCCCTCTAAATTTTACTCATGGATACGCAACCTTTTTTCAAGATTTTTTTAAGTGATATTTGTTTTATTTAAATTCTTATTGAAGTCTAGTTTCAGCATCAGGAGTCTGATTTTGTAAATGAATTAACATGATTTATCTATTGAAGATTTTGTGTAAGGGTACCCATTGCAAATCTTCACTATCTAGTTTTGAAGGCTCTTGGAAATGAGCCTCAAGTACACTAGAACTTGGAGAAAAAATCACATTCAAAATTCAAACTAAAAAATTTAGAACAGATTTTGAGAAGCCGTAAATTGATTGGGGTTATGCATGTTATACTTTACATACTCATATTTTTTTGGTACCCTCAATTTTAGGTTTGAGATGCAAAAAGAGGATTGAAAGACTTCAAATCACTTTTACAGTTTTAATACCCTCATGATCAAACATTATAATCTTTCAATCCATAAATGATATTGTTGTGATTTTTTTTCCTATGTGATCTACAACATGTCTACTTTGAATATGTACAGTTGTGTGCTTTAGAGAAAATTGATAAGATTGATAAAAATGCAAGCATTTTGTTCACTTTTAAACAAATTTTGAGATACTCAAAAATACCATGGGCGGTGAGGAGTTAACCCTTAAGCGCCCTAGCAATGGGATCTTGTTGTTTGGGATCTTGACTTTGTCTCACTGTTTCTCTTGAATTGTACGGTGAAAGCAGTCGTGGCTAGTCCCCATCAACAGAGAAGGTAGTCCTTTTTCAAATTCTACGGTCACTTTTTGTGGATGTAGTTTTCCAAGCTCTAGTGACCATTAAACCCTGCATTTTCTAAAACAACTCCGGGCGCTCAAGGGTTTAGGTTGTGATATAATAGTATTCTCTTTTGTTATATTAGTATCATTGTTGTACCTTCTTAGATTGGTACAATTTTAACCGCTAAAGGACCAAGCCCCCTTTTGGTGGACAAATGGAATTTTGGGCATGTATCTATGGCTAAACTACTTTGCGTAATTTTTTGAAACTTTTATGGAAGATGTGGAATTCAAAGATCTATGCAGGCATATAATTTTTTCATTTTGACATTTATTGAAGAAGTTAAAAATGAATATTTGGGAAAAGGTCCAAATTGGGCAGCCCAAAATTTCTTAAAAACTGCACTAAAATAAAAAAAATATGAAATAGGTTCATTAGACTTATATATAAGTGGGCAGCTTTGAATCATTTAATTTTCATTGATGAGATGAAAGTTATAAGATATTTTTGTTTACGGGTAGGTGTGATTTTGAGAGAAACCACACCTACCTGCAAACAAAAACTTCTCATAACTTTCAGCCCATCAATGAAAATTGAATTATTCAAAGCTGCCCACTTATATATGTCTAATGAACCTATTTCATATTTTATTTATTTTTAATGCAATTTTTAAGAAATTTTGGGCTGCCCATTTGGACCTTTTCCCAAATATTCATTTTTAACTACTTCAATAAATGTCAAAATGAAAAAAATATATGCCTACAATCTTTGAATTCCCCATCTTCCATAAAAGTTTCAAAAAATCACGCAAAGGAGTTTAGCCATAGGTACATGCCCAAAATTCCATTTGTCCCCCAAGGGAGAGTTGGTCCTTTAGGGGTTAATGACAAAATTCTTGAGGCTTCACTAATCCATTCTAAAATCATACATGTGGAAGACATAAAAAAGGCAAACCTAATTAGAATGAAAACAAAACAAAGTTGTGTATAAGGTTACTTCTGAATTAATACAACTGATATATATATAGTTGTATGCATCATTTTCGAGGCTAAAGTGTGTGTTCACCCAAATGTTCAAAACTGAAGACTCTTGGAAGATGATGTGCTTTGAAAGATAATGGGAGAAAGTCATTGACTTATACAATTAAGAGTGCAAGGAGTGGTTAATGAGTATCATATCGATGAAGACTTCTTACGTCAAGGCTGCTACATTATTAAGGATGAAAAGTAGCAAAGTTGTGAGCAAGCAATTACCACCAGTATATTACAGAACTAAAGCTCCTCACATCATATGATTATTTCAGCTAAAAGATACTCCAGGCAAACAATTGGAACTGCTTCGAGAGTCATGTTTCGGGACGAAAAAAGAGGTAACTGTAGTTCCAGTAAAAACTATCCGTAGATTATTTCTAATTGTCCACACCTTGCCGATGCCATATTCTCACCATTAAAAGCTTTCCCCGTCCATACAGATGCGCGAACTTGCATACTCGAGGCTTCCAGAACTACCGGTGCTGCCAAAAGGAGCATACATCGGAACTTGCTGACATACAAAAAATCCCCGAAGCTTGCCCTTCTTGTCTAATTCTGGCAATCGTAGCAACTAAGCGATTTCCATAGGCATAAAATAGTGAATAACCTCTGCCAGTTTGCCTTACTCAAGTTTTTAAAAAGGACTCATGACTCTCAAAACTACCAAGACCTGGATACTTGTAGGGTCAACCTAGAGTCTACAATTCCATCAGCAACCACGCGGTGTCTTATTTTTGACTGGGCGCCTTGCAATCACTCAAAAACTGTTTGACATCGTGACACAACAAGCACTGCAAAATTTGAGTTCATCCTCCTTGGAACAGCTGTCCCACATACAAGCCACAAATAAACGAACCACCAAGGCTGGAGGCAGATTGAACGCACTTCCTTAGAATATGATGTGGAAGATGCCGGTAGGTTCAGTCGCGCTGCCGTATGGGTCACAGAAAACGCATCTATGGCCTGCACCCCATTACAAGCAGACACCATGTCATTGAGCTGCAGGTGGTTTCTCAGACTCATTGCTCCCCACAGTATAACACACTACCCAGCCCCTCCCCGGGACTTGAGCACCGCTGCTTTCGAGCTGTGGACGGTTCAGTCTCAGCAAACTTGGAGAAACGTTCCTATGCTTAACACAAGGGTCCTGTCTAACCCTCCCATAAAACAGAGAAAACTTCACAAAGCTCAGCATATCACGTCCAATTGCATAGCAACAGAATCCGCACTCAAAGCGAGTGGCTGCACGGAGCAAGACGCCCAACAGGGAGGACACCACCCTACATGCTCAAAAGAAAGGCAAACCCCTCCAAGGTCTGGCTGCGCACCAAGCACCTGTGAACCAAATGCACAAACTGGCATTCCGATGCACAATCTGCACGGAACCACTGCTCGGCTGTGCGGTGCCTATCAATCAAGTGAAACTAGCAAGAGTGCACATTCGGCTACGGCCAACACTCGGCTTGCCGTTCGTCGCCTGTAAATCCCAATCCGTACCTTATCCTTGCCAGGTCGTTCTCTCTGCGCGTTGTAACCGTTCGCTTGTCCCGTATATCTCTTCTCGGCCATGCTCTCCATCAATTTCTGAACCTGCAGGCCAGAGCAAGGTGACGTTCGATGCTGTTTCACGTAGATGATGTCCTTCCCTCCAACTTGGAGACTCGTAATGATGTGAGTTCCATACTTCTCTATAAAGCTGACGAGAACAACCAAAAACAAACTTTTCAGTCCTCCCGTCGATCTCCCGTACCAACTACGATGCCAGGTTCCCTACTCCTAGCACACGGGTTTGTGCAGGTTCTTCCAGAACGAGGAAACAGGAAGACAAACAAAACTTAACCGGACGAAGAAAAGCATTTGGCCCGACGAGAGAATGACCACGAAGCATACAGTGACCGTGAAAGTCCAAGCTCGGCAATCTCTATTCAAGGAGTGGTAGCATTATCGACCTGGCTAGTGCCTTCGGCTCCCACGAAGACGGAATCGCTTTTCTGATTTCATCTCGTAGAGTGAGCGGGGTCCTTGTCAGCTGCAGATTGTAGAGTTTGACGAACCACCCATCCAACGCCAGAGCTTTGGTAGCATGCTGATCTGTTTGCCACGGGCCGGTGAAGCTGAACATGTTGTTGAAGAGGCCCAACGGCATCTTTCCGTCGATGGCAGCAGCTTGGTTGAAGCGACCGCACATCTGCGCACGAACGTGACGGTCGGCAAACTGACACACTAGGGCATTTGCCCGAACGACAAGGACGTGCTTTCTGAGCAGACCCCTCCACCAAGGAGTGTCCCAAACACGAGCATGCCATCCCGACCAAGAAGACTCCACGCGCCGACGAGTGCTCGACAGAATATCTAGCATCGTCCAACACTAGCAACCGAATCGAACACCACGCAAGCAGATGTGTTCGAGCCAGCGAGTGAACACGATGCACAGACCAAGAGTGCGTGAAACGCTGACCACACCTCGTGCGGGTCGCACTACTAAAGTGGGCCAAATCATCCAGGTCGGCAGCTTTTCCGGCACAAAAATCACAGGATTGCAACCGCCGTCTCACACTGATACCATTCGTTCGTTCGTACACACAGAACCGGCAGATTTCACTTCGGGCAGTAGTCGCGTCCAAGATGACGGTGAGGTAGTAAAGAGGGTGGATGGGACGGTGGGGGAGCGCCATCCGGTACGTCCAGCATCAGGCTGTGTGAACTAGTCCGAATAGGATCAAGTACTAGCGGGGGCCTGCATACACCTCAACCAACAAGCGACGAACCTACCCGTGACTGTCAATGAGAAACTATACAAGCACTGACCGCCCGCTGCGAAGACCCAGCACCATAATTGACCGAGAGGTTTATTTCCATGCTGCACTCAAACCGTTGGTCAAAGTTCATATCAAGAGAAGGAACTCGGGACTTCGAGGAAGACCTGACGTTGGGTGGCTGCGCGAAATCCCCACGCACTCGATGGCTAAAATTCGACCGCGCGGACTTTCCCAATTAGGTTACGCCAGAAAGGAGGATCGCATATGGAAGATATAGCAGCGAACAAGACGAATCATGTCAAACAAGACGAACCGTGTCAGCGATCTCCTCGGTACGGCTGCGAGCTGCTGCAACGGCAGCACACAACAAAGGAACGATTCTGGCATCCACTTCCTCCGTCAGTCAGCCACCCCCACCGACCTAGTACTACAAACTAGGGCTCAATCGAGCACTCGGTGCCACTGCCATCGGACCGGATGGCACACTCAACCAACTCTCGTCCTGCGACTCCGCACACGTAAATCACGAGCAGAGCCAGCGCGGCGAAAGTGCGTCGTCCTCGGCGTAACAGCCCAGCGGGAACGGCTAGGTTGACCAAACGAAAAGGCTGGAAGGGAGGAGTACCTGGGCGAATGTCAGGACCTCCGATGCGTAGTGCGTCTTCTCGCCTTTGTCGCACCGGATGTCCACGGACACGCTGGGTACGACGACGTTCCCGGGGGCCACGATGTCCTGGATGTTGCTTTCGTCAATTTCCACCAAACGCGATCCGGAGGAACCCTTGGCGAATCCCAGCCGAAAATCTGAAGTCACGTCGAAACCCCTACCTAGTGCGTTCGCTGCGTCCATCGCCACCTTCCACGCGTATTGGGATTCTTTCGGAGCCTGCTTGATGTGCGCACCCGCAACCGCACCCGGTGCTCCCACCGCAGCTGCGACGGCGGAGTCCGAGTCCGGGATCTGCTGCTCCTGCTGCTGCGAAGCTCTGTCGCCCTTACTATGCACGAGATCCGAGGGGTATATGGTTTTAAGACTATCTGCTACTTGGGCGGGAGAAGCGAAGCGCTTGGCAGCACCGCTGGTTTCGTAGCCAGCACGCGTTCCCTCCTTCGTCATACGCCTAGTTTCATACCGCGGTGGATCATAATCTGCCTGCTCCTCGATTCTGCCTGATCCGCGGGGCGCCTCTCGACCCGAATTACGTGCCAAATACAGCCCTGTGGCCGACATGGAATGAGCCTCGGACTCAAACCCCCGAGCTTCCATTCTTCAGGTGCCAACCATCACCCCGCTTATCGTCCTGCGTTGACTAGACTACTTCCTGTCCAGGAGTCGTCTTCCCAGTCTTGTTGGTCGTGTCGTCGGCTCCAACACGTGCCTTGACAACATCAACGACGACCTGCCATGTCCGATGGCGTCCCATGCACAGGCGGAGGGCAAAGCAGATGTGCGAAATCTTACCCGAAGTAGACGAGGTGAAGCACCGAAAGCGGTCCTAGAACAACGAAGGCATCAACGCCTAGGGCAGCAACACATGGGCATGGAAGCTATACCGGCCGTGGGGGCAAGCAAGCGCAAAAGCAGGAAGGAAAAGGAGCAGCAAAGGAAGGAGGGGAATCCACGGACCAATCTGCAGCGGCGAGAGCAGGGCGAAATGAATCGGGGAAGGCGAGTTGAGGAGCGAGCGCCCGAGCGAGCGGGGGAGATGGGGGATGGCAGGGAAGTGGGGCTCAGATTGCGAGGCTAGGAAAGGAGAGAACGTGGAGAAGGAGGGGACGCCGAGGCTTCATCCATGGCTGGGCGAAATGAGCTGTGCCTGTACCGACACACTTACAGGCACTTACAGGAAGGAAGGCTCGGACGAGCGGACGGACTGACGGCAGGGAGTAAGTTAAAGGGGAGAGCGAGAAGAGAGGAGAGTGTGAAGCAGTTGAGGGACTCTCGGGCGGGCAGAGAGAGCCAGGAAGAGGAAGAGAGGGAGAGGAGCTGCAGCAGTCAGCTTAGGGCGACCAAGGGGGCGCTCCCTACAAGAGGCAGCCAGGGATGAGCGAAGTCCAGCCAGCCATCGAGCGAGCGAAAGCAGGGAGAAGACGGGAGGGAGAGGCAGGAAAGCAGGCACGAGGAGGGGGGCAGGAAGAGAGCGGAAGCGAGGGAGGAGAGAGGGACAGAGGACGGGGAGAATGAGACGACAGTAACTTGGCGTGGTGGACCGGGCCTGCCCTGGACTTGACTGGAGGGGCGGGAGTGGGACGGGACGAAGGAAGGTGGGAAGAAGGGCCGGAGGGTTGGAGCAGCAAGACGACGACAACGTGGAGAACTTCTCCCTTTGAGGAACCTCCTGCAGCATCCATCGCACTTTGCTGATGGTTGTCTGCCCCTTCCTTCCACAGAAACGTAGCCCGCCTTTCTAGGTCGTGTCCTCCCTCGGCGATTAGTTATCTCTTTACATGTTGTGATTTTCTGCCCGCTTTGTCAGAGGAGGAGATCTCTTAGAGTGATTCCCTTGAATACGGGGTAGTTCCGTGTGCTGAGCCGTTTGTCTCCAATCTTTGATTCCCGCCCTGCTTCATCGTTGTAGACACTGTCCTTGAGATCAATTGCCACTTCTTCACTGTCACTTGCAGTTTCCCACTCAGATTCGTCATCTTCATTGTCATCTATCTCTTCGGGTTCGAGTTCCTCCTCCGAGTCCACACCATTACTCTCGTCATACTGAATGTCACCATGCTTTACCGCAGCCTCTTTGAATAGCCAGGACGCTTGCATCTGCTTCTTGACAAGACGCTCAACATAATCAGGCACTTTATTTCCTGCCTTCAAATCAGGTTCGCTTGCAGATTGCTGGGAACACTCGTTTATAAACATGATGGCATCTAGAAGGCTTTCCTTGTGGAGACATAGGAGCTCGTATGCCTGCGAGTACAGTCATCAGTGTTGCAATCAGTGTTCTAGAAATGAGCGACTGATATCTGGCAGAGCTATGGAACTCCAGCTTACTTTAAACGAAAAATGAAAACAGTGCAAATGCGTTGTCTCAAAGATGCAAAAGATTAGCTAACAAAATTTCAGAATAAAAAAAGCAAGGGATACAAATCCGCAGCACATTTTGAAAAGGCCATTGTCTCATTCCATCGCTATTAAATACTGCCTGCTAGTAATCCACAATCAGATCAAATACAAACCAGGACCGTTACAGTGTGAATAGTCATAGAAGTGCAAAATTAATTTACCTGGGCTCTTCTCCACAAACTTTTGCTGTGGCGGTTGACTGGATTGTGAATTGATAAAGCTCGAGTGGTGTCGCTGATAGCTCCTTCTGCATTATGGAGAAGCAAGTGACATTGAGCCCGGTTGCTGTGTAGCACAACCCTCTCCTTCTTAGCTCTCACAGGACACAATGACAGTGCTTCACTGTACTTGGCCGCAGCACCACCGATGTCTCCAGCAGAAAATCTAGAATTGCCTTCTAATTTGACAACAAGAGCCGCGGCTTGCTTTATTTGTAGATCCTCCTTTGGCACAGTTCTTTCCCATTTAGTTTTCTTTCGTAAAGCTGCAAACTCATCCAGCAATTGCCTCGTCCTTGTTGACACATGTGCTACTACCATTGGTGAGGGATGAGGAATGTAGTCCTCAAGCAGTACGTTGGTTAAGACCTCCCCCAAACGCTTGTGCTCTCCAAGGCTTGGTAGTTCTGCTAAGTCGACCAGAGCAACTGCAGCCTTATCCAACACCTAGATGGACAAGTATATGGAAAAAAATTTACATGAGGCTTCACCATATGAGTTAACTAAGTAATACGAAAGTATGAGAAAAATGGCGAATTTAATTGTAGCGTTATGCTGGGCATAGGGAAGAGGAAGGAGAAAGCTTAGAAGAGCATTGGAGATGAAGTTCACTAAAAGTAGCCAAATAAAGAAGTTGGACCTAAACCCGGCACAAACGACTCTAACTCAAGCGCTAACTTCTGATGATAGTTAACAGATGCAATATTAAGAGTTGCCGGTAACCTTACGTAATGATAGTGAACAGAAGTTTTAAATAGTGCTACAGAAGTCCATGATCATAAATAATTTACAGACTCTTATGGTAGCGTAAAGATAGTAAGATACTGACCTTAAGCCGGGTATTTGGATCCTGGAGCAGCCAGACCAGACAGTCTACTGCCATGTATTGCCAATCGTCCGATGATCTTGCGATGTTACAAAGGGCCTCAATTATACCAGAACACTCGGCTACCGGGACCCTCCCCAGTCTCTGATGACAAATTGTGCGCAAAACACCCACACCTGCAGGTGAATTCTCATTTACAAGCCCTCCCCACATAGATGGGAGCTGCCCTAGGAAATCTGTCTGACAAATCGTTGGAAGGAACTCTTCCTTGAAGGCAAAACAATTTATAAGTTGTAGTGACCAACACTGCAACTGGCTAGCCCACTCTTCTGCCTTCCGAGACTCCATTTCCAGTCCACCCATTCCTCGTGTCAGAAGGTCACAATGGTAGCTCATTCGCTTGTCCACAAACTGCAAAAAATGCGTGTAGACAATCTCAAGTGCATCAATAGCCAATTGAATAGAGAGCTCGAGTATGTCCCTATGGGCGGCTACAGCTGGAAATGTGCTATCGTAGGTGGCCAAGTGACCAAGCGCCCGAACTGCTACTCGCTGCTCAACCCAGGTCAGTCGCCCCCGTAAAAGCTCCACCAGCGCAGGGATCACACCTAAAAGCATCAAGCATCTCGTTCAACCCGTGTACCTAAACATAAATTATGTCGACCATGATAGACACAATTGAATAGAAACCAGCAATGTTACCTTCAGGAAAAACTAGCAATCAAACTAAAAACTTCTCTTACATCGGCTCTCAACTTCTCAACCTGATAATAAGTAATTTGCCAACAGATTCAGCAAGCCTGGGAACTAAAGACGTGGATAAACCAACTCCAGTAAGATGCCGCATAAAAAGGAAAACCTCAGCTTTTTAGAAATGAAAGTACCTGCCCGAACAGCTTGCCCTGCAAATTCTTCCATGTTCATGGTATAAGAGCCAATGATGTGCGCAGCATAATAAGGAACATAGATGTTTTGGTCCTGAGCTAACCAGTGCCGATCTTCTATACCCTTCCAGATGAGCTGAGCCATACACTCAAAAATCCCAAGCTCGATGAACTCCTGATCATTAGGATGCGCCATGGCAGTATTCCAAAGCCCACTGATAGCAAGGACCTACAGGGTGACCAAACAGTTGTGACGCTTTCAATGATCATCTAACATTCAAAAAATCGACTTAGCAATCTCCATTGCTTTACACTGATGTCATAACTAGTTGAAAGTGACACATACAGTGCAGGTCTGAAAGATCCAATTCAAGAGAGCCTTGAAAATTCCTGACACGATAACAACCAAAAAATGGAGCGAAGCAAAAACAATAGATGGAAGAAAAAAAGGGACTCTTGAAACATAGAACGACATTTCAAATCAAGTCCAATGCCACGATAAGTAGCAGACCGAATGTAAAATGTATCAAAAACTGCGCATAGCGAGCTAATCATACCTGACCATCTTCGTTCTGCGAAGGCAACTCCTTGAAAAATTTGGCAACATTTACTCGCCGCTTAGAAGGGTTGGTCTCTTTCATCACACAAAAGAAGCAGCCCGGATAAGGGCAGTCAGGTGCATGTCGCTCCATCTTCGATAATTCCTCAGTGGCAGCTCCGTACCTGGATTCATGTAGACCAGTACAAGCTCAAATCATGTCCAAAGTCAACATACAAGATGAATGCTCAAAATGAATTGACCTGCAAGAGAAGGAGATGGGCTATTAACATCTGCCCATCACAGAGAATGACAGAAATATCCCATTTTCTTTCATAAATCCCGCACGTATCTAGCAACACATTCGTGATCCAAAATTCTTGGCAGAATTTCTAATGGAAATGCTAAAGCTTCCGCGAGGAATCAAAACGCTCAAATCCGAGACGCAGGATCGAATCCCAGGGTTTCAACGCAACACCCCGGGGAGCTCACTGGCCCAATCATAGCTGATGACGACCTAAACTCTCTACACAAGCATCCGCCTCCAATGACATCTTTACAAAGCCCGAAATCCAGCTCCCAGCGACAGACCTAAAGGTGTCACATCTTTCGTGCACGTCAACGTCTGCATCATGTATAAACGAAACAAAGCGAAACACTGCGCTGAACAAGTCGAACGGTGATGGCGCAAACTAATTGGAGCACCTTCAGCGAAGATGGATGGGACGAGGTAGAAAATCCGAAAGTGTCCGATTTGGGATGCCGAGTCACCGGCTCGTCCGCCCACTCACAAAAGCCCGAGTCAGTGCCGCCCGTGCTGCTTGCGGAACCTGGCCGCGACTGATGTGTGAGTCGACATCTTCCAGAAAACAGCGCACGCTCGACCGCCGATAGCCATGTTCGCAGCCGGAGACTGGCCACCACAACTCATGTGATGAGATGCAACAAGCGCCGCTGGTTCGCAAGGGGGAGCTGCGAGCGAGCAGAATATCTCCTGTTGATCTGTCTGTACAGACCAAACCTACAGGACTCTCTGGTAGCGACAGAGAAGCGAGGCTTATTTCCCGAAAGACAGGGGGGGGCAGTACGGACAAAGACACGTGCAAAGCAAAACCAAGGCTGCAACAAGTATGGCAGCTCAAGGCAGAAAGAGCGCGACGAAAAGCTAAGCTAAGCTAGATGAAGAAGAGAGGGAAGTAGAGAAAGAGAGAGGACGCTTACTACTGGGGATTCATGGTATCGTGTGGCGATGTGCGCAAGGGGTGAGAGACGAGCATCCGGCAGGAACGGCGGCAGCAGCCAGAAAGCAGGCAGACGCGCAGCACTGGACAGGCAGAGAGAGAGGCAAAGATCTCGCACAAGGCCAACGATAGGGGGCGGCATTTGTGAGCGTAACTCGAGGTAGGTAGGGGGCTAGGGGCCGTAGGGCAAAGGGGCTGAGCCGCTGAGGGTTTACCGAAGGGACCTGCACGATAACGATGATGTGCCGGCACACCAAGTGAAAGACGCCCTGTAAAACCGCCGCGCACTATGCTAAGCTGTAAGCTTTCTAGATTCAATCCGGAGGTGGTGCTTGTTTTTTAGTACACTCATAGGGTGTTTACACTACCTTGTGCGGAAGCGTGTGCAAGGGAAAACATTACTAAATCAAGCCTCTTATAATTTTGGAGTGAAAGTAGGAGAGACTTAAGAGTGTGCAATCCTGCTACCAAATTTATGTGTATGTGGGAGTAAGAAGGGTGTGCAGTACAATTTTAAAGGAGGATGTGAAGGTATCACATGTCCTTTGGTAATTTTTTGAAGTGGCTCCACCACCCATTTCACTCCTACATGTTTTCACTTAACCCCTAAATGCCCCCTAAATGCCCCCTAAATGCTTATGAAACTTCAGAAATAAATAAGACCTTGCCAAATCACTATTTCTATTAAAAAAAACTCAACAAAAGTTTGTTTTGAAGTCCATTTTCAACATTAAAAAACCTATTTTGAAAAAGAATATTGATGATTTCTCTACTCAATGTTTTAGTCAAGGATGTCCACTACAATCTTGAGTTTCCTAGTGTCAAAAAATCTTAAAAATGAGCCTCAAATACACTAGAACTTGGAATAAAATCTACATTAGAAATTAGTTGAATAAAATGTGAGAGTAGATTTTGAAAGCTCTAAATTGATTAAAGTTAGATAGGTACTGACCTTAAACCTCATATTTCTTTGGTGACCAACTTTTTAGATTTGACATGTGAAAGGAGGATTGGAAGACCTCAAGTCATTTTCACAATTTTAACACTCTCACGATCAAATACTATAATCCTTCAATCCAAAAGTGATATTTGTGTGTTTTCTTTTCCTATGTGATGTTTAACATATCTAGTTTGAATTTGTATGGTTACAATTTTTTTTAAATGATACAACTTATCATAACGTTGGCTTTTTGTTCACTCTAGAGCAAATTCCTAAAAGCTAAAAAAAGGCCTTGGGTTTTTAGGGGTTAATATTTTTTAATCATTAAAAAAAATCTTTTAAATATTCTTCAAATTTTTTTGTTCTTTTCCCCAAGTTAAATTTGACGTCCAAATTTTTAATAAATCTTTAAAATTTTATTTATATATTGATTTTTTTTGCCAAATTATAGTATGCTATATATTACAATATGTATCAAATACGTAACATCCAATATGAATTGTACAAATAAACAATCATACATTGGAACTTCATTTAAGTCACAAAAACTAAATTGAAACTCATTGTGAATTAAAAGTTTTTCTTTTCAGAAATTTTAGGCATAGAAAGTGAAAGCAACTCTTGACATGCATCTTATGAATTTACAAAATGGAATTACCCTTCTACTTACCCATGTGTGTGCAATAAGTGAAAACAAAAATGGGTGTGCATGAGTGTGCACCTCAAGGTTGGTTGCTTCTGCATACAATAATGTAAACAGCCCTTCAATGCCTGCCTCCATCTTTCCCCAAATCTTTCATTTAATCCAAGTGCACCCTAGGGTCAAAACTTACAAAGGTGAAAATTTCCAAAACTTTTGGCTGGAATAATAGAGATTTACCACAGAAGGTTGAATTTGAAAAGTTTGAACTCATATTTGGAAATTATAAAATCAGTCTATGGTGACTTTAGGAGGTACATTTGAACAACTCTAAAATAGGGACAAGATATTACTATTTTTCTTGTTTCATGAAAAATTGAAGTTTTCCAGCTTGACTTCCACATATAGAAAAGAGGAAATTTAATGAAAGATATAGGCTTGCCTCAAGTGCTCTAATAAACTCACATCAAGATTGGCTCTAATGTGTACGTGTGAACTAAGGGCATTATTCCATAAAATCAAAGGTAATTTTTATATGTCAAATAAATCAAGGGTACATTTAATATTTCAAAATAGAGGAACATTTTTGATATTTCTCCAAAATATTGGGGATATAATTCATATTCTTACAAAAAGCCAAATGTATTTTTGATAGGTTAAATCTTTGAAGGGTAAATTTGATATTTTGGAAGAATTGAAGACATTTTTGATATTTTTCACTCCTTCAAATACCTTATCAACAAAAAAATTAAAATCATATGAAATAATTTTTTAATCTTTAAAAATGATTTTAAAATTTTGAAAATATGATATAATATTTTTTAATATGTTAGATCTTTTGGAATTTCAATTGTATAGTTGCAAGATTTTTTTTCCATAACTTTTCACAGTTTAATGTTTTTTTAAAGCTAGCAAACTATGAAGGCTCTTTTCACCTAATAAGAGTTTAAAAAAAAAATTATAACTATAAGAAATTTAGAAATGAAGCCAACCTTCACTTGCAACAATCCTTTTGAGATTTACGTATACCAATCAAAATTTATAAACAAAAATAAAAAAGGTGGAAATATTTATTTTTTAGAATTTAGAAACACCTTCTCTAGTTTTTGCTCATAACCTCTGATTAAAGAAATGAAATATGAAAAAAATTCAAGATGACTACAAGAGCCAATTTTTTCTAGATGTAATTTTTTTGAAAAAAATCATTTATTATGTCAAAATAGCCTCCAAAGTCTATTGACCTAGCAAAATAATGAAACAATAAAAGTACAAATATGTTTTTAGATTATTCTTACACATGCACATGTGAAGGTGGTTAGTGGTAAGGTAGAAGCACCCATAACCTTGAAAATAAGGGTTTTAGAGTGGTAAAACTATTTGGACAAGGGTGGAAATAATATTCATGGGTAGGGAAGAGGAAATGAAAAAAAATGGTAGAGATTAATTTGGTTTTTACACAACCATGTGTGTGTGCAAATTTTTCAAAGCGGTATATCAGTTAATCCCCATGCTCGTTCGTAGGGGGTGCTGAAATAATCTGTCCCAAAGGCTATTCCCACTTTGAAGTCATCCATTGCCTGTTAGAGTAGTTTATGGAATAGTAGCACGTAGAATTCATATCCGGCAGTGGGTACTGCAATACACCAAGCTCATGGCATGCTTTACCAAGCCATGTGGATGCCACAATAACAAATAGATCCTGAAATCGCTAGAAGGGGCAACAAAAACCAACCAAATGGAACTGTTCACTGCTACTTTGGATCCTAATGGGACTCCTACATGCACCCAAAATCAGGGTCCTTTGCACCGTGTCACCGTGGGGCTCATGGGCCTCTTGCAGTTGACAAAGTCTATGTCAGATTCTACCTGTCAGTTGAAAAAACTCAGCCACCGAGCTTGGACTGGGTGTTCCTTTGTCCTACACATCAACACGTGTCACCAGCGCAATTGAAGGTAGCTGTTGAGACTTGAGAGACGTCAAAAAGAAGGTGCGCTTCTGCAAAAATAGGCGTTGCAGCTTGGCAAGGTCATGCTGGCGGTGCAGATTTGTTGCCAAGCCCAACCTCCAAATTCCTGCCGAGGCCTTTCCCTGCTCCACAACATCCACAATGAGCTTCAACTTTAAGCCGCTTTTGTGCTTGCTCGCTAGCCTTGCGGAGTTTCTCCTGCTGAAGGTGCCCCTTCTTTCTCTCCACTTCACGTCGTTTCACTAGTTGTTCAGCTTCTTTACGTGTCTTTTCTTCTTGCCGCTGCACTCTCTTTCACTCAGCCAAAAGTTTCCTCTCCTCCCTCTCTTTTAGAACTTGTTCTTTTTGTGTTTTTTTCTTGCTTGTGGTAGCGATGTAGTCATCTGATGTCATAATGATCAACATCAAATAGTCGATCAAAGGCTCACCTGATTGTGTTTGTTGTGGAGGCTAGCGTTGGACTCATGGCAACAAGAACAAATTCTCTAGCGTGTTCATCTCTGTGCCATCCACTTCCAAATCTTCAAAATTGTCTGAGTCTTCCGTGGCCTCTGATGCAAATTCCACAAAGAAGTGCGGTGCCTGGGTTTCAGAAATGCAGTCACCATGTTCTACTTCGGAGGGTGTAATCGAAGCAACAGCATCAACCTGCAAGCTCTCATTGACATCGACCTGCATATTTTCAGCACCATCGACCTGCAAGTACTTGTCAGCTTCAATCGGACTAAGGCCGTCATAGTGGACGAAGCCGTCTACTACCCTGTCGTTACAATATTGTTGCTGCCGGAGTTGACAAATTTTGTCCGGGTGGTAGGTGCCGCTATCACCTTCAACCCCTTTGGCTAAGTCGTCTTCAACCTGGTCGTTATCACCTTTGGCATCTTGAAGGGTCCTTTTGACTTCTCCAATGTACGGCATGTAGCATGCACTGGGCGTCATGTGGCGGTCCCTGGCGGACGCATTAAGCGGCCATATCCCTGTTGCAGCAAAGGCTTTCTTGATAAAAACCTTTTGTCAGTGACTTCTTCAAGCCTATCAACACCTATTCGGCAAGTTCCTCTTTCCTTGCTGCCTTACCTTTGTTTATTATCGTCCATCTATCCCTACAAACTCAAAATTTTGTTTTGAAGGGTTTGAATATACTCACATCCAAGGGTTGAAGCCTATAGCTTGAGTGGCTTGGGAGAGAGATGATATCAAGGCCTGTAGCTTTAGCTTTTTGTACTACCTCTAATGTTACATGCAAGCCATATCCATCTAAAATCAGGAGGTGTTTATTGGTCTCTGAAATTCCATACCTTTGTTGAATTATGGTGAGGAAGTGGGAGATCCAAGCTGAAAAAAGAAAGCTTGTCATCCAGCCGTTTGGCTGCATGGCCATGCAAGATTGAGGTTCACACTTTGCTATGTAGTCCTAACCTTTTTCTTCCCCTGAAAAATGTAAAAGTTAGGTATGTAGTCACCTGCTGCATTGACGTATGACAAGACAATCAAGTGTTTGCTATTGGTTGGTATTGCTTTGTGGATAGATTTGCAACCCTTTCTTGCAAAAACTTTTGAGGTCACTCCATGCCTACCTGCCTGCTCACCACTCTAATCTGCATTCCAAATCTGAGAAGGTGAGTAGGCTTGACGGTCATATGTAACTTTGAGATTCTCATACAAGGATGCCACGCTTTTAGGGTTTAGTCCTATAGCTTGGCCCTCTTCCAATTCTTGTGCAATCCTTAACGTCAATTCTGGTGGCGGCTTTGGAACCAGTGCAACCATCCTTGTCTAGGTATGCCGTTCCGAAATGGTATCCACCATTCTTGGGTCATTTCTGCTACTTTTATTCTTAACTCCACAACTGATATTGGGTGTGCATGGTCTTGCATCGCTAGCATCCACGTGACAAGCGCAATTTC
The DNA here is from genome assembly GCA_963920765.1 of Ulota crispa. Lineage (NCBI taxonomy): Eukaryota > Viridiplantae > Streptophyta > Bryopsida > Orthotrichales > Orthotrichaceae > Ulota > Ulota crispa. The sequence continues at coordinate 20,048,083 of OY987249.1, read as the reverse complement.
TTCCTCCATGGTAAGGATGCCATGTCGACCTTTCTTTCTTTGTACAATTCTCCCTTGAATGTGATCTTGAAGGCAGGAAGCTGGAATTCCAAAAGTTCTGCTTGCAAAGGCCACACTAGCACCATTGTCTACTGCTGATATTGCTACGGCAAGGTCACTATCACTCCAAGTCCCGATCTTCCTCTTGCGAGTAGTTGGAGGTTTGCAAGGAGGTAAATTTGGAGCAGGCACAGCAACAGCGGCCACTGCTTGGAGTCTTGTTGTTGGGGTTGCTATCTGGGGTGTTGTGGTTTGGGGTTGTGCAGGTGCCGAGCTCTAGAATCCATGTAACTATTGATCTCCACCTTTGGAAAGTCTACACCGCTAAAAGTCTATCGCACAAAGATCAACGTGATGTTGCTATTGATGTTACCCTCCAATGTTGCCAACTTCCCGAGACCTTTGTTTGGAGTGGTTGCCATTGAGATTGACCCCCTGTAACCATCAGCCGTTGCCCACGACATGGTGACTTAGATCCAATCGGCCACCTCTCATGTTAGCATTCTTGAAATTGCGGCTGAGATTGCGCATGGTGAATCTTTGGCCGAGGTAGCTCCCGTCTGGCTCAATGTGGCCGTAGTCAGCATTGAACTCCATGGACATCTCGCCATCGCCAACAACATGGTGCCTCTGATTGACGCGACTGTCCCTTGGACCCACTTGCTCCCACTCTTGGCCTTTGTTGCGGACAAAGAATCTCTGATCGAATTGGCTGCCGTCTATTTCAACATGACTACTCTCTCCTCCAAAGTGGCTCCATTGCATATCCAAGCGACCCAATTGTTCGCCATCGCCGTTCATAGGAAGTAACCGCTCCGGATGTCTCCTTCCTTGCTCGACTTGGCCGCTGTCTCTTCGGAATTGCTCAAAGAACATGCCTTCATCATGTACATGGGGTCCCCGCTCAGAGTGGTTGCTTTCACAATCAACTTCAAGTGACTGTCCATCTTGACCACGAAGACAAGTCCGTTGTTGGAACTAGCTGCAATCAAAATCCAAATGTGGGAATTGACCCTGCAGTCCGCCATCAAAATTGAAGCGCTGCCTCTGCTCCGCATGTCTAGCCTCAACACCTAGATGACCCCCTTGACCTCTTGCATCTGTAGCTGCAGTTTGACCGCTCTTGAGGTTGAATTGCTAGAAGCCAAAGTGCCGCCCCTCATGAAGATCATATCGTGTACTGTCTCTTCTGAATTCCATGTGCTCCTGGTACGGTGGCCAGCCACCACCTCATAGAAGTCCGTGAAGTTGTAGCTCCAGCACCCACGGCCCTCCTATGTCTTGTCCCTCATATTGCTAATCACCTCATGTCATTCTACTAGACTTGTCCTGAACTTCTTCGGAGATTCCTAATGTCAACCAACTTATGGTCACTATATAGATTGCCGAAGAGTGGAGTGCATCAGTCAATGGCAAGTGTACTTGAGAATGTTTGCTAATGCAACATATACCAATCTGAAGAGGTTTTCCTGAAACTGGCATATCAAGTCCAATTTAATGGGCAGCCATACACCATAAAATCGATGAGGTTAACTCGGTATGTGCTAGGTTTTGACAATGCAGTCATTGAAGGCTGCACCCTTAATCACATTAATTAACCCCAATAATCATTGTGCACAACACCCAAAATTGCTTTGTATAGACAGTGTTATACTATTTAATGAAATATTTACTTCGTCACAAGTGATCCCATAACCACCATACTAATCATCTACATCTGCTCCATCTAAACCCCTAAACCGCCATTTCTTTGCATACACAACATGGGGGCCAAAGTTGAATGAACATGGGTCCAAATGTAGCCCACGTTGATGGAGACACCCACGCTAATGCAGCCCCCTACCTTACAAAGGTTGCAATTGCCTCTCTTGAGGTCAAAGGTTTGACCTCTCTCTTTGGCACTTCATTGTGCTCGGCTAGGCCAAGTCTTGTGTCCTAACCAAGTCAAGTCTTGTGTCCGGATGGTTGGGTCTTGAGCTTCATTTGGCTAATTGTCTTTTTTTTCTCATAAGTTTGTTGTGAAAAAAACCCATAAATAACATATAAACAATGCTTTTGCCTCTAAGTCTTCTATATTTGAAATCACTACATTTGAAAATCACCACATTTGAGATTTTACTACATTTGTAAATCACTACATTTGAGAATCACTACTTTCACAATGTAGAGATGGTAGTGTAGTTTGTCTTTTACTACTTTAGTGTTATGGTGGTAGTAAAATTGATAGTAATCTATCATGTTTCACTATGTAGTGAACCAAAATAGTCTCCTTGGGAAACAAAAACCATAGAGAGTATGCATTAGAGTAGGGCTTGTTTCGATTGAGTCCTAGAATTGATTTCATGAATGGTAATCATAGAATTTATATCCTTAAGAGTTTTTATGGAGTTAAATGTGCTTGGAGTAAAACTATGTGACTACCTTGTTGAAACTCTAAAGCTCCCTGCAGATTATACTAAGGTGCAAGAGCTCTTGAATTTTTTTAATGTTTTTGCTTTAGAAAATGGCTTTGTGACTAACAAGATGCAAAGAAGTTACAAACAATCCTTCACACTGTTGGAGATAATCATGGAATGGGTTCTTCTCTATATGAGACACTGATGACATCTTCAAGGTCTTGTGACTTAACCCTTAAAGGACAAATGGATCACTGTGGCTTACTTTGCATGTAGCATTCTATAGTGTTTTGCACATGGGCATTAGTAGTATTGCTTCAAAAAGTTGAAAAAGTCAACAATACATGGTGCCCTCATGCAAATTGCAAGGGAGGCAGATTGGAAACTAACACCATGTTTTTGAATCTTATCACAATTTGGGTTACAAAAAAAAAACAAATGCATCTCAAGAGGTAGGTTTTTGTCTTCCATGATGGACCATGTGTTTATGGTCACTTCTAAAAAAAATCAGATGACAAACCACTTTTTTCTAAATCACGGAATCTTATTTTAGAATTGAAGGATATTTTTTGTCCTCCTCGACATTTAGGGATTAAACTAGGGGGACTTTTGTAAGTCAAATACAAAGACAATAATGCAAAAATGTACTAGGTTTCTATGGCGCACGGCATGATTGGGCAAGACTTTGGAATAGTTATCAGTAATAATAACTCAAGTCACGGTTCCAACAACCATGAGCTAAACTTTTACATGTGGATATTGTCTTTCTTAGCTCTCAACATGCTCACTAATTTATACATAAAATAGCATGCTAGATGTGGTGGTGTCTCCATTGAATGTGAGTTCCTGGAGTCGGATGCAAACTTGGAAATGTCATGCAAAAGCTACATTACATACTTGCATTGACTGAAGTTCTCTAGATGTTAAATTGGCCTTTACTATGTTTCTTATTGCTTTCCAAGTGACTTTGGGTTATAGTTGCTCATGACATGCTAAACTGCATCTTGAAAGCCCATTACTGCATGTAACAACTTCTCCATCCATATAGGGAGGCCTTTTTGAATTATGGGTTATAGGAGAAGACTGCAGAATTGGAGTTTCTTGCAAAATTTCTCCGTACTAAAAACAATAATTTATGAATTTAGTTGTGGAAATCAACTGAAACAAACCCTACTCAAATGCGTTCAGCAAGATAATTTGATGCTTGTGTTACTAGAACCAGTTATTTGTCCTATAAACGAGATTGGGTTACCTCTTATAAACATAAATGTTTTTTTTGCGGCAAATGAGCATTTGGCAATAGGGTGGCAGCCAATGTCAAATTTGAATACCCCTATGAAATTGAAGAAAAATATCATTGGGCTCAGGCCATACTTGCCGCACACGCATGAGAAAGATGTCTTGGATTTGCTGCTTGTTTTGAGCCACTTAAGAAGTATATATGGCGGCCACGCCCATAACCATGGACATTTAGAAGACATGCCTTGGTGCTGTGTAGAAGGCATTGACTGCCACTGATATGACCACCAAGAAGTCATCAATGATCACTTTCAAAAAGTTGGACATTATGAGCTATAGCTTGACTCTCACATTCACCCTTGAATCTGACTGACTCTAATCAGAATTGCGCAATCTTTTGGGCATGATGCAAAAAATCACTGTAGACATGTTGATTGCTACTGCAAAATATTTATGGATGGCAGCGTTGACAAAAAGCAAAATTGCCCTATACATTAACTGAAGCCCCTTGATTAGAAATATAAACAAAATTCTTGAACATGCTATGGGGCTCAGGGCCACCATCGCTATCCAAGTCAAACAAGTTACTGTGTTTTTCCCATTTGTTTGTTCATGTTGAAACTAATGCTTCAAGTACAGCGTAACAACAACTTACAGCAGTTGCAAGAACTCAAAAGCTCATACACATGGACTAGAACTATTCTAAATATAGTACCGCAAGTTAACCACTCTTCCTGGTATTGTTTGCCAAGATCAAGAATGTTATGTTGGCTCCTTTGGTTCGCCTTCCGGTGAGCAAGATTGAACATCATAATAAAAGGTTATAATATATTTTTTATGCTTACAAGGTTTTTGAGAACTTCAAAGGTATAAATAATACATGAAAGTAGTAGGCATAGCAATCAAAGATGCAAACAAAAACAAAAATATAAGTATTTTATTAAAAAATCAATAAAATAAACAAAATGTCATTTTTTGTGCAAGCATTGTCACAAGTAAAGACTAATAAAAAAATTTATTGAGAGATTTTTAATATTACTTAGCCTTTGATTCTAAAGCTTGCAAATACATTGAATATGGTTTTTTGATGAAGTTTACATTGGACATATAAAAGCTATCTAATTATGCCACAGTTGGATAGTTCTTTAGTGTATGTCCAATATTAGCTCTCACCATAATCTTGGTTTGAAGCTTACTTGAAGATTCTCAAAACCCAATCTTGCACAAGACAATTAGACATACCATTCAATGACATGATCGAGATGGTAGTGTCATTGATGACCAGTACATAGAATGACAATTATCGTAAATATTGGCAATAAATTTTTAAAGAAATTGTTTAGCTATTGATTGTGCCATTTAAATCATTTAATAAGAGGGGCTTTTAACCAAGATTAAACAAAAATTTGATAATTTCCAATTGTTTGTAACACAATTTTTCCACTTTGGCTCTATATATATATAGAAAGAATTCTTAATTAAAATACTAGCTACATCCTACCAAATATTATAAGCAAGCATAAATTTGACTAGTAATAAAAAAGGGAAATTACAAATAAGGGCATGAAAACGTAAAATATTAGAGATAGGGGTACAGTTTCAAAATAATTACAAATAGGGGCACAATTTCAAAAAAATTGTAATTTTTGTAATTTTTTTGGTTTGGACATTGGTTGATTTAGATAAATCACAACAAAAATTAGCTAACTTCCAAAAAATTTAAAAGTCTTCAAAAATTGTCATCCCTTTTATTTTAATATCTATACTTAGGCTTGCTTAGGAGAAGCCTTTAAGTTTTATGGAAATTAGCTAACATTTAAGGTGATGTGTTCAAATCAACCAATGTCCAAACCAAAAAAAACTTACAAAAAATTACAATTTATTTAGAAATTGTGCCCCTATTTGTAATAATTTTGAAACTATGCCCCTACCTATAACATTTTATGTTTTCATGCCCCCATTTGTAATTTTCCCTTAAAAATGAAGTAAAAAACTTAAATTAGCATAGTCTCAAATACAAATTCATTGTACAAAATATGAAAAAAACATTACACCAAGATGAAAAAATTACAATTGAAACTTGATAATTAAGGTTGCCCTTTTGTTGAAATAAAAATTAGAATAATTTCACTATTTCTATCTCTGTTTAAACCCATTATTTAACAATGACTATTGATTAACTTTTTTAGCTAATAATAGACATTGCACTCATGACTCATTGGAAGTCATTAATACTTAGAGGTAGTGGCTTAACAAAAAAAACCCATATATCACCCATTTTATATGAAATGGTGCACAAAAAGACCTCATGGTACAACTAAATCAATAATGAAAGTCTAACATCAAGTTCATTGTCGAGTGAGCTAATGATTTTATCATGATTCCAAATGGGAGTAAAAAAGGAGATCATCCTCTTTGTGATGTTATTTTTGGACTTTGGTACATAGGCCTCCTCTTCATTTTATTGGATTAAAATTTAAACCTCAACAAGCACATTTTTTGTTTAAGAAGATTATTTATTTTTAAAACATCACATAGAATCAAGACTTTCAACAAAATTTTAATTTTTTGCCTAAATGATTATTAACTCAAGTATTCAAGTAAAGCAAGCTACAGTGGTGCCTCAATAAGATGAAGGTATCTGGACAGCATATTCATTTCATGTAAGGAAAGCATTCATTGTAACCAAACACATTGTCTATAGCTCCTCTACAGCCAGGGACAGTCATTTCCTTCATCTTAGCTAAGCATTTTTTCTTATAAAGGTTCAACTTAAAAAGGCAATACCTATACTTCATTTTTATAATTGACATGACAAGCAAATCATGATGCATTACTTACTTATATAGTTTGTATAGTATAGCAAAAGTTCTAGTTATTTGAGCATTTGGATCTCATATTGAAAGTGGTTTACAAATTGTAAGAAAATAAACTTGGCATAATAGTGATTTCTTGAGGCAAATTATAATTAAAATAGGTGTTGAGCCACATGTTGATAGAGTGGAAGCAACTAGAAAATAAGATTAGCTAGCAATTCCAAAATGCCACATTTAACTAACTATGGATTACACAAAGTCTATTACTAAAATCCATTAGGAAAAATATGGGGCCCCAATAAGGTCGTGAGTTTGGGGGGTCCTTAGTCATGGGAACCCAATTCCCAATAAAATCATGCTCAGGCTGATGTGGCATCATTGATGCCAAGTTAGTTTTTTTGATTTTTTTAAATTAGAAAATATCAAAAGTTTCTTATTTTTTTCTAAGACTTTTTTATTTTATTTTTAGGATTTTATTCATTAATTTTTTCTGGCCATCAGCAAGGGCAAGTTCCCCACATTGGAAACCAAATGAATGGAGGGCTAGAATTGTTTATAAAGGCCTTCTTCAGGCCCCATGTTTTTCCTAATGCCCTAAAAATTTTGATTTTCAAAATACTACTTAGTACTTAACAAAACATTGAAAAATACTTGTAAATCATCAAGAGATATGTTCAAAACAAAAAATATCCAAAATTTTGGAAAAACACATGCAAAATATAGGAAAATCTCCAATGTTCAAAAATACAAGAAGTCCATTTTTATATGAATAGTCCACGCTTAGTTAAATGTGGCATTAAAGGTACAAGGCCATTTTGGATTGGCAAATCATTATATGCAATTCATCCATAACATGATTGTTTACATTTGTCAAAATCTAGTTTTACACTAGAAGAAAAATTGCAATATACAACTACAATTATCCAACTAAAATGCAACTAAGCCATGGCACAATTGGAAAACAACTAGAAAATCACATGGTTACTCAAAAAAACAGTCTAACAACAATGAGGGTACCCTAAATAACTCACAATTGTATTGTAGTTGTTTGCACTACTGCAAAAACTAGCTAAACAACTAATGAAGACAAAAAATTTAATCATCATCAACTTTCAATCTAGTCATGGATGCAATCCGTTCATATGGACTCTACTAACCATCCACATACCACCGCAGTTGTTCTTGAGTGGTTTTGACAACTGCAATACTACTAAAAAACAACTCACTTGCAATTGCAGTAGTTGTTCTTACTACTGCTCTTTATTTTTTGCTCCATTTCAGGCTGCCTTTTCTTTGCTTTGGGCAGCTAATTCCGTTAAACTACTCATGTTTGGGGTTTAGTGTGAATGCATTTTAGAGTTTAGAGTTGTATAGTAGTTGCTTATTAGTTGTTCCTAGACTTCTACTACTGCAAGTTAACTCAGAAACAACTCTAGTGTTTCTACCTATTTTTACCACCATCTCTTTGATTTATTCCATGCTAGTGCACAATACCCAAGACCCTCTTTCTAGCTTTGGGCAGTTTAGGGAATTGAAATTTCTTCTATAATTATTAGTGTGAATAAGGTAAATTACTACAGTTGTAAAAAAGTTGTAAATTAGTTGTTTTTGGGTAGGGCACTACTGATTTACTACTACAAAACAAATATTATGTGATTGTTTCCTATAGGGTTTGGAGATACGGTTTCTTTCTTAAGAATCTAGCATTTGCCTCATTTATTTTACTCTCATGTGTTGTTAGATGTGCTGCTATTATCCTTCATGATTATTATGTGAATCTATATTAATAAAAGAATAGCCGTTAGTCAATTAGGGCCTATCATGTAATAGCATTCAATCAATTAAGATCAAGCATAAGTTAGGTTTGGGCATGACTAGGATCAAAAAGGTATAAATGGATAAAGTAAAATCACCTATGACTCTTTTTTATTTGCTTCACTAGACGTTAACAACAAGTCATTGGCAGTTGCACCACAACTTTCTCTCGGCTAAAAGAGGGCACGGGGATAAGGGGGCATGGAAATAAGGGGACATGGGAATAAGGGGGCATGGAAATAAGGGGGCATGGGAATAAGGGGGCATGGGAATAAGGGGGCATGGGAATAAAAGGGCATGGGAATAAGGGGGCATAAGGATAAGGGGGCATGGGGATAAGAGGGCATAAGGATAAAGGGGCATGGAGATAGAAGACACGGGATAAAAGGGCATGGAGATAAGGGGGCCCATGGATAGATGCACGGGGATAGAGGGCACGGGGATAGAGGCACGGGAATAAAGGGCACGGGGATAGAGGCACGGGGATAAAGGGCACAAGGATAGAGGGCACGGGAATATGGAGGCTCAAGGATTGAGGAGCGCAGGGATAGGGGGCACAAGGATTGGGGAGCACGAGGATAGGGGGTGGAGGGTATAAACTCATCGATACGACGGGCAGTATACTAGTGCGTTATAATATGGTAGTTGTGTTGTAGTTGAATTTCAGTTGTTTGTATTTGACTTCACTCAATTTGTAGTTGTTCTTGAGGGTTTACTCGTTAGTTGTATTGTACTTGCATTTTTAATGTACAGTTGTTTGTTTTAGGATACAACTACCTGACAATTGCAGTCAATTTATTTATGACAACAAGTAAGAGTTAAACTTTATTTGTGCAATGCAAGTTGATAATTCAAAGTTCAAAAAATGATAGCAATTTGTAATTTGTGCAAAAAAAAAATCTCAAAATATCATTTTGGTGCATTGATACACAATGTTCCCAAAAGAATCTTGTACAATCTACTTAAATTTCCGTCAATACAACATGTCTTTGCAGATGTTCTTCCCAATCATTGTTGGAAGCATCTCATTCACCTAATCCCCTCCAAACCTTAAATTTGAATTCTTTATTATGATCACTTGGTTGCTTCTTCACAATTCTCAATAGGCACTTCCTCCTCTCTTTGCACACACAACAAGATTAGTGGAAATGCTTTGTGTGAAAGAGCAATATTCTTTTTATTTCTCTAGTCCACTCCATTAATTTGGTCCCTTACGCATACCCTATGGGTGTTAAGAATGGGCAACTCATAGACTTTTATGTTCTACTTTCACATAGAAATGGATCAACAATTATTGAATTTGTATTCAATTTAGATTTAGAGTGTCATCGGCTTTTATCTATAGAATACAACTGTAGTGTGACTATAAAACAAATCATACATCACTACAATATGACCTGTCAAATATAACTACTGCGTAACATTTGACATACAACTACTATACAATTCATAAATGTATGGCAATTGTAAAAATGATTGTTATACAACTCAAGAAGTCAGTTGTTCTTGAACTCTGGATATTTGAGACATCTTACTTGTTTTTATTATTTTTTCCCTACTTCTAAGCAAATTTGCGTGAATAGTAGCAACATAATTCTGAATATGTATCTCTCTCTTCTACGGTTCCTCCACTATTTGTACTCTTCTTTTAGTGGAATCTGCATGCTCATTCTTGTTTGTGTCAAATGAAGGATCTAGATTCAGTCTCTACATCTGCAATCAATCTAGCAATTGAAAACTACAAGCACAATAGAGGAGAGAACATACTTACAAATTACTCAAGGATGCAAGAGTTGCTGAGCTTGTTTTCAAATTTGTGCCATTGTAGGTCATAAGTGGGGAATTGTAATCAATTTTGTTTTTTTTAATGTAGTTCACTTCACAGCCCTTGCTGCTATGCAGTAACTAAGAAATAAATGCTAAAGTGCTAAACGACATTAGTTGTATTTGAGTCACGTAGTTATTTTTTAGTTGTTTTTGAGTGATGTTTCAGTCGTTTTTTGTTGCCACCATACAATACCTAAGCAATTAATGCTATAGTATTGCTACACAGCTTTAGTTGTATCTTAGTGGGGTAGTCATTTTTCAGTTGTTCTTGAGTGGTGATTTAGTTGTTTTTTTGTTAGCTTGTAGTTGTATTATAGTTGTATTAGGGTAGATGCATGGTTGAGTGGCTCAATTTTGGCAAAAGTCCTTGTCCTCAAAGCCCCTTGAATGGGTTTAGGGATTTTGATTCAAGTGTTAGCTTGTAATTGCATCAAGGTGTCATGGCGGCTAAGTAACCTCTTCATGTCTACAATGGACTTATAAACTCAATCCAACAGTCCAATGTCTCCGAATCTGTTTTTTTTGAAATTACCCATTGCAGGCTGTGTTCTAGGGCTTAGACTTAAATCAATCAAATTTATTCAAAAAGTAATTATTGCTAAAAGCGGTCCTAGAACTCAAAAAAATATTCAAGTTGAAAAAAAATTAGGAAAGAAAATAAAAGACAAAGGAAAAAAGGACTTCATAAAATCCAAGGTTAAAAAGGCATTAAAAAGTCCTTTGCAAACATTCAATATACATTTACAAAACAAGATTATAATTTCTTAAATTTTTACCCAAATACCCACTAGAATCATAGTCCTTTGTATTCTCTTAAGTAACTAAACCATCTTTAAAAAGTCCTTGAAAAACTTGCTCACAGCAGAATCGTCACACTCATGTTTTTTCAAAAGTCCTCCACACCTTCATAAAATGCCAAAAAAGAAACTGAACAACATTGTTGTAGTTACAATGAAGTTTCAGTTTTTACCATAGACTTTTTTACATTTTTGAAAATTTCCAATGTACCTTTTAGGCATTTGAAAATTGAATATGTGCAGTTTTTTAATAGTGTGACACAATTTTGAGCCACTCAACCATGCATTCACCCATTGGTCAATGCCCAAACCCTGACTTCTTCAAGGCAAAGTAGTCCATATCTCATTTTGCACCTGACTCACAGGAGCTATGGTATTTGGAAATCACTAGAGAGAGGTTGAATTGCATCATTAAGGTTAGGTTGTTTGGTATTGAACTTTGGTGTTCATTTGTGGTGTGTATGAGTGCTTGGAAGGGATTGATTTGCATCATTGAACTTAGGTTACTTGGTATTGAGCTTTGGTTTTAACTTGTGGTGTGTAAAAAAGCTTAGAGGAGGCTGATTTGCATTAATGAAGTTTGTTTGTTTAACATTGAGCTTTGGTACTGATTTGAGGGTGATTAGAGGAGTTTAAAAAGGCCAATTTGCTTCATTGAAGGTAAGTTGCTTGCCATTGAGCTTTGATGTTGATACTAGGGTGTTTAGAGGTGTTTAGAAGGGCTCATTTCTATAGTAGAAGATAGGTTGTTTAACATTGAGATTTGGTGTTTTTTTTATGGTGTTTAGAGGAGTTTAGAAGGGCTTATATTAACATTGAAGTTAGGTTGCTTGTCATTGATCTTTGATGTTTAGATATGATTTTTGTAGCGATTTAGGACCAAAGACCAACACTTATTAGAAAGTGAAGCATGCAGAGATTGGCCGCATACTGTGTATTGCCCTAAGCTGTACTTTAATGTAATCATGTAGCAATAGAAAAGCCCAATGTGCAACTACATTGCAACTAGCCCTTGTATGAGGTATTTTGCTCTATTCATGTACAACTGAATCCCTATTGCATTATACTATTCAATCACTAATGTGCAAATGATGCACAACTTCTTTGCCACTACTATGCAATTAGATTACAACTTTGTGGCAAGTGCATTATAACCCAATGATGACTAGAATGAGTCGTGTTTATGACTAGCTTGCAACTCTATTGCAACTAGAATGCAACTAAGTTACAACAATCTTGAATGCGACTAAAATACAACTTTATCCCTACTAGATGAGAACTACATTGCAATTGATCAGTGATAACAGAGTCACTGAAGCCACTGAGATACAACTATCTTGCAACTGCATAGTTGGCAATTTGGCATGTAAGTTGTGAGGTCAACTTAGTTACAACTAAATTGCAACTATCACTGCCAATCTACTGTACATTGCAATTGTACTATAGTACCAAAAAAGAGTGAAGAGTCACTTATGTCCTAAACTTGACTATAAATCGATTGTATGACAACTAAAAATTGACTAATGTACAACTGAATTTATAGGTGAACCATTTTTCTACTAAAATAAAATAAGCAACTACAAAGCGACTACTTTACCACTAAATTACAACTACTTTATGACTACAAGGAACACGTGTCATTGTGGATTATCAATTTCACATTTCATGAAATTGCCAAAATTTGACCAGAACCTCTATAAATATGACAAGTAGCAAGTGGTCATTTGTGTGTTAGATGTGCATTAGGGTGATTGCAAGAAACACTTGTACTATTTCTTGTCCCCTTCACCTCCCGCAAGTGCCTTTTGGCTTGTAACTTTTGCGTAGCAAGTTCTTTTGAGCTGAAATTTCAGAGGAAGGTACATGTCATAGTTACACACCTTCCGTAATTTTTGTGGTTTTTTAAAAATTATTTTACTATTTTTGAATAGCCCCCAAATAGGTGTCTACCTAAGCCATTTTGGGGGTTTTTAGTACTATTTTGGGTCCAAAAAAGCTTTTCTAGGGCTATAAATCAAGAATGTTGTTTATGGAGCATGCTTACACGCGTTCGTAGAAGGGTTCTGCAAAATTATAAATTCCATGGCATCTACATTGTCTCAAAGTGGGCATCCTATCTCCCTTCATTGGCAAAACACAAAGAAATTCCTCAACAAAGCAATTGTACCATGTGAATGCATTTAATGGATTCTCAAATGGCCAATTTTTATTTTATTTTTTTGAATGATTTTACTATTTTCTAAAAAGCAAGAAAGAAATTGGCTTTTTGTAGGTGATTTTGTTTTACGCATAACTTTTAGAGTAAAATTTTTCTAGGTCTGAATTTTCATAAGTATGCTATTTTAAGTGCTTTAAAAATTTTCCATATTTTTTTTTATTTTTAAAAAATTATTCCAAAAGCTTGGTAGTACTACTAGTACTACAAGTACTAAGGGTGTTTGAGACAAAATTGTGAAATGTTTCTTGCAACTACCCATTAATGGAGACATTGGGATTAGAGAGAAAGATGTCTTGTAAAAAAGAAGAAAGAAAGACAGAGGAGGCAAGTTTTTACCAAAATTTAGAAGGGGCAATGGATGAAATGGTTGCAGTTGTTTTTGAGTGGTTGGCAAAAGTGACAGATTCACTATTACTAGCATGCAATTGTGGTCAACTAAAGTACAACTGCAGTTCATTTAGTTGTACTTGAGTAGTTTCATGCCATATACCACTAGAATGTAGTTGTTAATTGCAATCGTTTTTCCCCCATTTTTACTAGTGTTATTTATTGAAGAAGCAACAATTTGTACCTAGAAAATGTGACTATATTGGCAAACACAATCACAATCTGGTGTTTCTACAAGTGCTACAATTTTAAGATTATAAAACCAAACCTAGGTGGCTATTGAGGAGTTCAAGTAGAACAATACCTTATTGCTCATGGATTTGGATTTGCTCTCATACCAAGACACAAGAATGTTTGGATAAATGCATTCATGTGAAAGGAAAATCATTTGAAACTAAGTATATTCTTAGTCATCCCCATAATGTGTATGAATAAAAGAGGCCTAAGTGGATTTGTGAGATTCATATGAAGCACTTTTAGTCATACACAAAAAATCACTTATAAAGATTAGGGAAAAATAATTTGAGAAAGTACATATGGAAGTCAAGGCTAAAGTGATATTAGTCTTGTCAATTCATCTCTTGATCTCCACTTTACCTTTTATAGCTAGCATATTTTATAGTTCTAGCTCAACTACCAAGGACACTTAGTGTGTTATGATGTCCTAGTTCAACTTTTATAAATGATACCTATTATAATTTTATGAAAAGAACATGGTTAGTTTACTTAAATTTCATAGTAATTGAATCCTTTTGTCTTAATGTCTTAAACAAACGTTTTATTTCATACCATATTTAACTAATCCTAGACTATATAAGCAACTATGGATAGTATGTGACCATGGCAATTGGAAGAGATTTCAATGTCAAGTATATTGTCTAAAATTGCATGCTCCAAACATGAATTGCATCTTATTGAAAATTCTCTTCAGTTTGTATAATTTAAAATGATCATAGATTAACTAACCCTTCAATATCTCTTTGTACTATGGCACGGTTTTTTTTGGATTTTGTGTTGTTCTAAATCTGTTAAATGTGACTATTTTGTTTCCAAAGTGTCTATTACAATTTGTGACAGAAAGCTCTTCAACAATATTAAAGCTTGATTTTTTGTGCTAAAAAGTTGATTGTTTCTCATTTTGAAAACATTTGAGCATTTTAAACATTGCCAATTGCCCTTTGCCACACTAATATTGTTCCTTGTAATTTTTTTACTTCAAGTGGTAAAAATCAATTACTTCTCTACTTGTAAGTTTTGTAACAAATGATGTTATCCTTTCCTATATTGCTCTTTTTTGTTGTTGTCCTCCTAGTTTATTCTTTTAGAGAGAAATTTATGTTTTTTTATGAAGAAAATTCATTAATATGGATGATTACTACAGGTTGGTAGTAGATTTGGCATAAAATAATTCCCCAAAATTTTGCCTAATTATTCTATAAATTATTCTCCAAAAGTGCCCAATGTCAAACAAATCAAAAAATTGAAATGTCAAATATTATAAAAGTCATTAAGCTTACTAACAATGGAAGGTCAAGGTTGATTCCAAGAGGGCTCAATCTACTGCAAGTTTTATACCAAGGGCTAATTTTAGAAAGTGGAAGATGCTTAGAAATAGGCTTAATTCTTCTAAAAAAATTGGCTGAATGTCAAATTATAACAACTTTTTTTGAAAGTGCCTAATATTCTTTAATTATGAAATCAGATGCCTAATTGGGTTTTTCTTAAAAAATAATTGATTCAGCAGAGACCTGCCAAATTTGCTCCCAACCTATAGTATTTTTAATCAAATGACATCTTATGAATTATTAATGTTTGGTAATAAAGAGTTGAATATTTAAAAACTCTATAAACATCAAATAAGAAACAAAATAACTTGAATCAATTCAACATACAATTTTGTAAACTTTTTTTTATGTAACTATATGTTTTTTAATGTATAGAAAGTGTTAATGTATTATCAAATTTAACCCCTAAAGTCCCAAGCCCTTTTCTTTGTAAAAATCACTGAAAATTGCCACTTTTAGGAAAATGAGTAGAAAGGTAGGAAAACAAGTTTTTTTTGAAAGTCCAACCTTAAGATTATGCCTTAGACTATGGGAGGTACTTGTGGAAAAAAATCAGCTAATTTTAGATAGAGGTGAGTGAGTTATTGACATTTGAAGTGAAAAAGAAAGTTTTTTTCATTCTTGTCCAAAAAATTTCAAAAGCCTTTGACCATTCTAATAGTAAAAAAAGTGCTCTACACAAAGTTGAGGTTTATTTTTTCCCATGTAGAAGACCAAGTTAGGTAAGTGTGGGAGAATTTTTGTATGAATTGGAGGTGTACAACATACTTCAAAAAATCTTTGAACTCTAGAAGGTCATGAAATTTCCAAATACACTAAGCAAAATTGGAGGACTTATGTAAAACTCAGAAATTTGAGTTTCTTTAATCCAAAAAACAAAAATTAAGGAATCTTAACTCACTATAATTTGAAAGAAATCAAAATTTAAAAAAAAAAATACACAAATAACTTAAAAGTTTAAAATACCAAACTTTACAAGGGGCAAATGGAATGCTTGAAGGAATGGAGGGTCAAGAGTCCCCCTAAGATGGGCTCCTTCCACTCCCCTCCCTTTGCACAAGTGTCCACACCTTGTGCCCATAAGAGCTAACCCTTTTTGGAGTCAACACCCACTTACAAAGGAGAGGTCCTGCCCAAATTGCCCCTCCTCCTCTAGTTTTGATAAATTATTGCATAACTTCTTTGTCAAATGTTGGAATGAAGAAAATTTTGGGTGGCCATGTAGGTCTTTGAATTCCCCACCTTCAATAAAAGTTTCAGAAAATCATGCAAAATAGTTTAGCTATAGGTATATGCCCAAAATCCCATTTGGCCCTTACCACTTGGGCCTTTAACCCCTCAACGCCCAAGAGGCCCAAATTGGGCCCCTCCAAATTTTATTCAAAGATGCGCAACCTTTCTTCAAGATTTTTTTTAGTGATTATCGTTATTTTTAAATTCTTATTGAAGTCTAGTTTCAACATCAGGAGTCTGATTTTGAAAATGAATTAATATGATTTGTCTATTCAAGATTTTGTGCAAGCATGTCCATTGCAAATCTTCACTTTCTAGTGTTGAAGGCTCTTGAAAATGAGCCTCAAGTACATTAGAACTTGGAGAATAAATCACATTCAAAATTCAAACTAAAAAATTTAGAATAGATTTTGAGAAGCCGTAAATTGATTGGAGTTATGCATGTTATACTTTACATACTCATATTTTTTTGGTACCCTCAACTTTAGGTTTGAGATGCAAAAAGAGGATTGAAAGACTTCAAATCACTTTTGCAGTTTTAACACCCTCATGATTAAACATTCTAATCTTTCAATTCATAAATGATATTGTTGTGATTTCTTTTCCTATGTGATCTATAACATGTCTACTTTGAATTTGTACACTTGTGCTCTAGAGAAAATTGATAAGATTGATGAAAATGCCGGCATTTGTTTACTTTCAAGCAAACTCTGAGATACTCAAGAAGAACGTGGTTAACAACATGCTTAAATTTAAAAAAAAACTTAAGATCAAGCTTTTGTGAGAAATTTGATAACACTTACTTAGAGTTTCAAAGTTTTGTTGAATATTTTGAATTCATTGTTTTTTTAATTCTCAATGCTATCCCACAAGCAAACCTTGAGTTGGCCTAGTTAAAACTATGTTTATTTGACAAGCTTTATCTTGGTTTGTTGTCTTTTTTTAAAATAATCCCCAATAATACACAATCAAAGTTTTCCTGATTAATTTTGCCAAAGCTTTTGAGTATGGACAAGAGATTTGGTGTTCAATTATAAATTTGGATATTTACAACAAATATTTGGTCCTTGTGTATACATTTAGCTTTTTGGTAGTAGGCATGTTATATAATTTGAAAGAAAGCAATGTATATGATTTAGGTTTGGTGAAAATTACAAAATGATGTAAAGTGCCTCTTCTTTTTATTGCCTAACTTCCAAATATTCAACAAGGTTATCAATTAAGCCATGAGATATGACATTATTCAAAAGTTGCCAAAATCATTGTGTTTGAATGACATCAAAACATTGTATTATTTCATTACATTTAATTTATTCAATACGTGTTACTACTTTGCACTTGGGCTCAAACGATGCATACGCTAATGCACAACAATTTTTCACCATTTGCATTTTTCACCATTTGCAGCACAAGAAAAATAGCATTGTTGTGCGAAAAGATTTATGTTTGAATTGTGGAGAATGTGGTCATAAAAATTGCAATTGTCATAGAAAAGAATATTGTCACATAAAGAACAAAACCAAAATAACCAATTTACAGTGAAGTGCTCACTAAAGGTAATATGTTAAGAATTTTCATTTATACGACAAGCAAAATAAAATTCTCGTAGTCTTTCTCCAATTTCTTGTTGTTTCGCAAAATTGCTTGGACTTGGTTCATAAATACTTAAATTGCTTGCTTTATTGGATTTTCCAGTTCTCGTTGCTTTTTAGACGAAGAAGTTATTTGATTTTTTATGATTACTATTATACAAAAATCAAACCTTGTAAACGTAAAAATGAAAGACAAAGTACATCTATTGTACAAAAATGTTGCTTACAAAATGTAGTATTAATAGGCACATATAGTAACGAGGTTCATAACATTCAGTAGCACTAGTAAAGGCTGTCCTCCCTTCAAGAGAATGGTGTGGAATATTTCACACCTTTTTTTAACTATGGGGACATTTGGTTGAATTTATCAGAGTTTATGGAGGGGAGGCTTAGTTAAGTGCACACATGTTGAGGGGGCCAGGTGTGTCAAATATATATATATATATATATATATATATATATATATATATATATACATATATAGGGAATTGCTAAAGCCACACCTAAAATTGCTAACGCCACACCCCCCAAGGTGTGCTTTGAGCATGATTTGTGAGAATTTAATATTAATTTTTAAAATTTAGATCAAAAGGTTTGTTTCATCTTTATTATTCTAAAGCTGTATTCAAAAAAATTGGAGGTGCTTAAATTTGAAATTAAAAATATGGGACTTTTGAAATATTTAAAGCAAAAATACATTAAAAAAATGGCAATGGTGCAATAAAAGTTCAACAAAAAATTGCAATTGTTCTTCTTTATTTCAAGAAGGTGGTAATGCCTTGATTAAACAAATGATGGACCACTTGACCAAAAAAAATAGCATCAAATTTGCAAAATACATGATTACAAGGGTGCGGCGTTAGTAATTTTGGGTGTGGCTTTAGCAATTCCCTATGTATATATATATATATATATATATATATATGATGTCAAGATGAAGTTTGTGGATGATACCTGAAGAGAGGGAAAGGCAGCCTCTCTTTAGGATACTCAATGTTATGTTGTGTTCATCACAATTTGGAACCTGGCCAATATAATAACTCTAAAACTTTCTAGGCTACAATCAGATGTTGTGCAAGATTACAGTTCTCTTAAATTCTCTTTATACTGTAGGTTGAGAGCAGATTTGGCAAGTAGATGCCAAATTGATTATTTTTTGAGAAAAAAATAATTTGGCCTCAAATTTCAAAATTACACAAAGATTAGGCATTTTCAGAAAAAGTTGTTATTACTTGGGATTCAATTGAATTTTTAGTAGAATCAAGTCTTTTTCTAAGCATCTTCAACTTTCTAAATTTAACCCTTGGTATAGAGTTTGCAGTAGATTGAGCCCTCTTGAAATCAGCCTTGACCTTCCATTGTCATTTAAGCTTAATAAATTTCATAATATTTGACATTTCAGTTTTTTGTTTTGTTTGACATTGGACAATTTTGGAGATTAATTTATAAATTAATTAAGCTAAATTTTGGGAAATTATTTTTTGTAGAATCTGCTCTCAACCTATAGTATGATATCTTTGAGGAGATTTCCACCCATTGGAGGCAGAGTTTCGTGGGAGCTAACAAGCATGACAATCATTTGGCGTGTGAGCAACTTCAACTGTGAAAGTGTTATTTAGAGAAACATTTTAAAAAGAAAAATGTAAGCTTCTTAATTGCCAAACCATTACTCATACAAATACGCTATTGATGGTTGCGTCCACATTGCACCGTTAGGGCCTCGCATATGGGCCGTGATGAGGGCTCCGTGCGGTCCCTCACGGGCTAGGGCGGGCCCCCACTGGCAGAAAAAGAAGCCTCAAAAGTCTGAATCCACATTGGCCGTGATGGTAAAATTCAGAGACATGGGGTAATAAACTTGTGATACTTGTGATACTCCAGGCTGCTTATCATCACCCAAGTTTTAACCGTTTAGAGACCACCAAACCATATTTTGGTTTGGGAGAGTAGTTTTTGGCCTATAAAGTAAAATTGCTGAATAATTTGGAAAATGGTCTTGAAGAACGCTTGAGATCACAAGAATTTTGCATCCAACCCAAAAAATGACAATAGAATTGGATACTATTTGAGAATCCATTGAAATGATGCTATCAATTTATTTTTAAAAAATTCATCTTACATTTAAGGCCAATTTTCAACCAAAGCTTGCATGAAGCGCTAACATTCAAAATCACACAAGCATGAAAAGTTAAAGATTTTCCATATATGGCTCACTCAATCATTATAATATTTCACCTCCAATGGTAGATCTAGCTAAAATTTGGATGCATGGCAACAAACAAGGTGTCCTTCACATTTGTACGGTTGGATTGTTCAAGTTGGGTCCATATTTGTTTCAAATGCACATCTAATCTTATTGCCCTGGTTTCTTGTGGATTTGGGGAAATGTATGTGGTCTTTAATCCTTAAAGGACCATAGAGTATAGTATATACGCTATTGTATAATTGGTATTTGCTACTAGTAAGAAGTTTTAATTTGGGATCTCAAGTAGCTCACTAGAACCGCTTTGATCTATTCTCCAATTTCTTTGTTGATCTCAAATGCAATAAAGGTGTGAATCTTTTCCAAATACAAGAAATATACCTCATATTATACTGGTCGTAGCGGCACATTGTGTCCTTTAGGAGTTAAAGGGTTAAAGCCCAAAAGATTTTGAATCGGTTTTACAAGAAATGAAAACCTTCTTATTGTTGAGTTGCCTATTCAATAATGATTTGAACATTTTTGAAAAAAATTCAAGTTTTCCATTTGTGACTACATGTTAAGACTAGGATCTTCAAAACTAGAATCATAAAAGAAGTCCGTTAACCTTAAAGGCCCAAGTCCTTTTTTCTGTTCTTTTTTGTGTGAAAGTCACTCAAAACTGCCACTTTTGGGGGATTGATTAGAAAGGTAGGAAAAATTGTTTTGTTTGAAAATCCAACAATACGATCTTGCCTTAAATTATGGGAGGTACTTGTCTAAGAAAAATTAGCTCATTCTAAATGTAGAGAAGTGAGTTGTTGACATCCAAAGTGGAAAAAAAGTTTTTCCTATTGCCCAAAAATTTCAAAAGTCTTTGATAGTTCCTAAATCAAAAAAATTGCTCTAACCAAAGTTGAGGTTTTTTTTCCCAAGTAGAAGACCAAGTTAGGTAAGTGTGGGAGAATTTTCAAATCAATTAGAGGTGTGAATCATACTTTGTAAAATCTTGCATTGCCGTATGGCCATGAAATTTGCATATATACTATGCAAAATTGGAGGATTTATGTAAAATTTAGGAATTTTAATTACTTTGATCCAAATGGTGAAAATCAAGGAATCTTATTCTATTACAATTTGGAAAAAAAAGTCAAAAACAAATACACAAAGAGCTCAAAAAAGTAAAGCACCAAATTTTATAAGGAGAAAAAGGAATGGAGGTTTGGAAGTCCCATACCTACCCACAAACTAAAACTTCTCATTCATCAATTAGAACCAAATGGTTCAAAGCTTCTCACATGCATATAAAATTAAAGAACCAATTTTAGAATTTTATTTAAAAAAAATACAATTTTCAAAGAAGTTTTTGGGCTGCCCACCCTCCCTTGTTTTTTGGAAATTTATATATGAACTTTTCAATAAATGTTGGAATGAAGAAAAAATTAGATGCCCATGGAAATTTTGGAATTCCCCATCTTTTATAAAAGTTTCAAAAAATCACACAAAGTAGTTTAGCAATAAGTACATGTCCAAAACCCCAATTGTCTTTTTAGGGGATAATTGGGCCTTTAGGGGTTAATTATTCTTTTTGAAATCTAATTTTAGCATCAAAAAATTGATTTTGTAAATGATTGGTTATGATTTTTTCTATTCAAGATTTTGTGCAAAGGTGTCTATTGCAATATTGACTTTTTTAGACAAATTCTTAGAAGCTCAAAAAGTGCCTTGGGCATTTAGAGGTTAACTAAAAAAAATAGTAAAAAAACTAACAAATAAGCAAAAAGAACTAAAAAATCAGTAAAAAAACTAACAAATTAGTAAAAAGAATTAGCAAAGCAATTAAAAGTAACCCGTGAGGGCTGGCCCTCACGGGGAAGGCAGGGCAAACTGGTGAGGGCTTGGCCGCCCTCACTTAGCCTTCCCAGCCCTCATATGAGGGCCCGCACGAGGCCATAAGGGCTCATGCGCAAGGCCCTATTGTTGCAAAGCTCAAAGGATGGAGTTGCATGAAGGAGAGCATCCACTTCTTTATCCAAGGGGGCTAGTCATATGGAGATCATAGGAGAGTTTTGTTGGCTATGAAGCCGTGTGGCAAGTGCAACAATTGCTTTGCTGAAGTGAGCATTTTTCAGCCTACCTAAGAGCCCTCACTAATGTTGGCATGAGGGCATCTTCAATGCATTCATTGGGAATGGGGCGAGGAAGTGGCCGGTCCTACCCCATTCCCAATCCTGTATAGCGTTTTTTTTCCTGGCAAAAAATTGCCAAATCTGACAAATTTTGGCCTTTTAGTGCCCTTCCCTCCAAATATCCTCCACTCCAAAGAAGACACCTAAGCGGGCTCTGTCACTCAGAAAAAACGTTGGCCCTATAAGTTTGACGGGCCCTTTCCTCGGCCGTATCTTCTCAATGCTGACACAAGTTCAATGATAGGGTATTTGCCAACTCATCATGCGTGCCGCCGTGGCCTATGGCAACGTGGCCCCCAGGAAAATGAGGTTAGGCTACGTCAACTGCAATCTGGTGCACATGGTGGTGCGAGTTGGTCCAAAAGGTGTTTTTGTTGTAGCGGGGTGCAGAGAGGTTGCTGTGGTGTGAGGTTCAAATATAAGTTTAGGTTATTGCTAAGGGTTGGTTGGTATACGGTTTTCAAGACGTCTTCTTTTGCAAAGCTTTGTGTTTTGTGAAATGGATCGTTGGAGGGCTAGGTTTGAGAAGCAAATAGCCAATGCTTTGGAAGATTTAGATGATGAAACTGATGAATTCTTTCTTGCTTTGGAACATTTAGATGATGAAACTGATGAATTCTTTCTTGCTTTGGAACATTTAGATGATGAAACTGATGAATTCTTTCTTGCTTCTTTGACTGGAGGTGAAAGCAATTTTCAAGAAGAAGAGGTAAAGAAGAGAAAACATTGAGGTAGCCAACCCGAGAGAGTCTTTGTCTAACGTGACAGAGAGGTTTGGCAAAAAATTCTTATTATTGAAAGATTATTTTAACACCTCTCCTGTATTTGATCACTCAAAGTTTTGTCGACGTTTTAGAATGCGTCGTGAACTTTTTTTGAGAATTGTAGACTTTGTGTGTGATTTTGATTCATACTTTGTCCAAAAGCGTGATGCTCTTGGAAGAGACGGATTGTCATCATTTCAAAAATGCACTGCTGCATTACGCGTGTTGGCCAGTGGAGTGGCGGCTGACGCTTGTGACAAATACTGTCACATTAGAGAGAGTACAGCTATAGAGGCTATGAAGCGTTTTGCAAATGCAATTCATTATTGCTTCAAAGAAGAATTTCTCCGATGCCCTACTCAAAGTGATATTCAGAAGCAAATGGATATCAATGCTAAGCGGGGTTTTTCGGGAATGTTTGGCTCTTTAGACTGCATGCATTGGGCATGGAAGAACTGCCCAATTGCATGGCAAGGCTAGTTTCAGAACAAAGACAAGGATCAATCCATTATTTTGGAAGCTGTAGCAAATCAGTTATTATGAATCTAGCATTCTTTTTTTGGCTTGCCTGGTGGCAACAACAACATTAATGTGTTGGACCGTTCTCCTCTAGTTAAAGACCTACTCATTGGTGGTGCTCAAAATTTGGAATAGGAGGCAGATGTATGGGACATGCTTTATCTTTCCAAGAACTTTGTAGAGAAACTACATGCATTGAGAGCACAAGAGAGCATTTTGCTTTGAGAAATGACTTGATAGAAAGTTTATGGCAAAGAAAAGGAGAAAGTCAACACTAAACTTGTTTATGTTATATTACCATTTTCAATTTCAGTAAATTGCTATAAACATTGTTATTCTTATGTTCTTTTTCATTTAGCTTGCATCATTGAATGTTTAATCTTTCAACTTTTAGTTAACACACCATGGTTACTATGACATTGTTTGTTATATTATATACTTATTCTTTAGTCATTATATATGAAACAAAAGAACCAACAATCCAATAAAACAACAAACAAATCTTACAAATTCAAAACAAAGCAAAAGAATTATAAGAGAGAATTTGTAAATTCTCTTCAACATGCTTCAGAACAATATGTCAAAAGACAATGTGCATGCATATTATGAGCTTACACACAAGTGCTATGACCTTGTTGTCAATATTGTCTCTTTTCTAACAAATATATTGAAAGTACATTGTAATAGGCATAAAAATATGCTAAAGAAGGAATTAGGTTTTCCCTAACTTTCAAGCATCAATAAAGAATGTGACCAACCACCGTAATCTAGCACTAGGATCCACGTTAGTGAATGCTACACAGACGTGACGAACTCCTAAAATGACTAAGAGTTCCTGTCAATTCCATGTTATCACAGGAGACCCACTTCATTACATGATGTTCTACTTGATTCCACAAGCCCTAGTGCTTCAGCAGCAATAACTATAATACAAAATCTGTAATAGATAAAATGAATGGGCTAATATACGTCCACTTCTTGCTTTTAATAGCAAACGCCCCTGCATGAATGATGGCCATAATGAGAAGCTAGGATATTCTCGAAGAGAAAAGAACAATGAATATGGTATAGCTTTTCACCTACTCTTTCCAATTGGCAAAATATATATATATATATACACGACAAATCGATTAGCATCCACTCATCCACTGGAACAATAGTAAAAATTACAGAAACACAACACAGAAAAATAACTGACTTTTGATTCTTCTGAGTCGAAGGTCGACTTGAGGCTGCAAAACGTTAACCATGAAGTGCATGGTGCCTCCATCATCTTCTGCAACATCTATCAGCAGTTTCCGTAAGGTTGTAGATTTCCCACAACAAATGGTTAGCACTCATGATCTCAAATCCTTAGAATCTATAGTAATGGAAATTTTCAAGACCGACTTTGCGTAATTTCAGAATTAAGAAACTATAGCCCACTCTGAGAATACTAACCGTATACATACTACAGTCATTGGAGCTCTTTATATATACACGGCAATGTGTATTTCTAACATAAGCCATGCACACGAAGAAACAAAATCTCAAAGTTTACCTCATAAATTACAAGAGCCGCAGCAAGAGTCTTTATGGCGCCTACAAAATTTTGGCTTAGCGCCAATCCAATAAATGATTCCAACCAGCTCAAAGTTCTAGCCTGGTGAATCAAAAGCTAAATTAGAACTGAATAGGGCCGCCAGTAAAAGGACGAGGGGTACAGCAAAAAGCATAGTTTACTGGGTAAAGCCTGAAGTAATGAAGAAATCAAACCTAGAGTGAAATGCTGTTTTGTAGATCGGTAGCGTGCAACGTTTCATGCAGTCAATGGGCTTAGGTCTTTTTTAACGCGTTATTCGTTAATTTGGGAATTTGACCTATCCCAATTTGTACTCACCTGAATCTGAGACTGTCACTTCAATTTATGTGGAACCATATTCGTCATATTTGTTAAATTCAGGAGGCCTCCTGAAACCTGCTTAATGAACTTTTTGTCCAAATTTTCAGATGTTTCTGTCCAAAAAAAGCGTCTTTTTGGAAGATATATATCTCATTTCATTAGAAAATAGTCAACAGATTCCCAAACATGGCGTTCAATTCCAAGAAAACCAATGGTCCCACTTTGTAAGCATTTTCCCAAATTAACTAATAACGCGTTTTTTTTTTCAATTCAATTTGGTATCATTTGACTGCAGTGCCCCGCCACAACGTCTAAGTCATATACAATTGATCTCCACGCTATTTGCAAGCAAAGGCTTCAGATTATGTATTCAATCATACAAACTATATCACATCATCCAAGACTCCAAGGAGATTGGTCTTCACCTCTTGGTGTAAATCAAGCACAGAAAGCCTTCATCTTTCTTTTTGAGTTCGCTCACGATGAAGTTCAACGCATGTTGACACTTGAAAGCTTTGAACAAATAAAGTCAGTTACAACAAGCAACCTCACCAATGAAATAAAAAACTTTCGTTACAATGTGAGAAGATCTGAGAGTGTTTTTAGAAGATGATGATGTTTGGAATTCAAAAAATGAGTACAAGTGAGGAAACTCACCTCCACGGGATGTGATCGGTAAACATGAATGGAGAAATAACAAGGTCCTGGAACTTCTTCCAATCTGCCAGGATTGCACGGTAATTGGATTTCCATCCCGCTTGCCAGGAGTTCCAGAAGAACGCCCTCCACGATAGCGCGGGATTCTTCTCTTTGAAAAGGTTTAGCTCCAGCCTAGGGAGGTACATTTCAACCGGATTGAGCTCTTTCACTTTCGCACCTTCCTCTTCACGTGAAATGCTCGGAAACCAGAGCCCATTTCCATGGGAATCCTATTCTGCAGCAACTCTGAGTCTCCCTGCTTACTTTCATCACCAAGGTATTCCCTACAGCTGTTTTTGTATGACAGCCTTATTAAGTTTATTGCAACAAACTGCCCATCCTCAGTTCCTGTAAGGTTGGTACCGGTATCCCACTATCCCCTGCATCTGCATATGAAAAAATCAAGTTAGACGTGAAAAATAAAATTTTCAAGATAGGCAAAATCTGTACTCATTGATAATAGGCAGTTCATGTTACTGCAGAAGTAACACTACCAATGCAGTTGTAAGTGAGAAAGGTAATACCTGTCCATTCATTAGTAAGTTTTGTCATCAGTTCACATAATTCTCAACTTTAGAGCGGACAACAGTTGCCTTGTGTTGTTGACACATTTTGAACATACTCACACCTGTGTGTGCACACAAGAACAGCCAGCCTTTGAACATGTATGACAACTATTGCGTCTTCCTTAGCTCTGAACATTTCTTCAATTTCAAAATAAAAGGTGACTGACCTCTATCCCCAGTGACTGCTGAAATCGCACCAGGAAAACTACTGGTTGAAGTGGGTGATTTCATTGTACGTAGTAGAAGATGATAAATGTCCGCCCTCCGACTCCATATATGTCCTCTTCACTCTCTCCGATTCAGTATCCTTTGATAGAGCTTGATAAGCTTTAGATCTCAGACGTATTATGGATGCCATAGAAAGATGCGATGCCAATTCTTCATGGCAAACCACGCTGCACTTAAGAAAATAAGAACTATCAACGAGCTACGAGACGTGCTATTACAGAAATGCATTATTAGTAAAGTGAACAAAATAATCCCACATATAATTTGCAGGGAACACATTGTAATATCTACATAACAGCCTGAAAATAGTTGCAGAACTAACTTGTTGATAAATTCTTTACATGCTTCCGCTAACTCTTCGTCCACACATGGTAGGAGTCCGTAAGCATAGACACTCAATTCTGGGTACCGCTTAAACACCACGTACCAAAATGTTCTTTCTTCAGAGCGCATTACTTTGCCTTCACTTGCATCCACACAGTACTACTGAGCTAAAAAGAAACTAATACAATAGCTCTGACAAGTATGTGTGAGTTCATTACCGGGACAAGACTTTACTCAAAACTTCTTCAAACTTAATAGAAAATACATTTGTACACCTCTTTCAACAATAGCTCAGAAAAACAAGAAACAAAATAGAAGCAAATCAATCTGAAGTTACACTAGTTAGAAAAATAATAATTTTGAACACATAGGTTAAAAGCCTTCATAATT
Organism: Ulota crispa; assembly: GCA_963920765.1. Classification (NCBI taxonomy): domain Eukaryota; kingdom Viridiplantae; phylum Streptophyta; class Bryopsida; order Orthotrichales; family Orthotrichaceae; genus Ulota; species Ulota crispa. The sequence goes on along the minus strand of OY987249.1, from coordinate 20,020,416 downwards.
TAAACTGACAGTACATTAGGTAATTTGGGAAAAACAATACGTTCTGGGACTTTTACTATTTTTGTCATTATATGCAATTTAGCATATAACAAAAAAACAGGCATGCATTTTCTTGTACAATGATGAACTCTCAGTGATTACCTCCAAAAATTTCAAATAATCAAAACTTTGAGCTATAGCCATGCCTACATTTACTGTATGTAAGATTGAGGTAGAGTACGAAATGGTCCCTCCGTTTCTCCCAATTTACCTAACACGGTCTTAACATCTTAAAGTAAAGGATAAGTGTGTCTTTTGTTTTTACACTCAATTTTGTAAGAGCACAAATTCATCCTCTTAGTGAGTGTCTAGAAAGTCAGAGGTTGTTGTTTTCATGAGCTCCATTGGGATCCAACAGTTTTGAAAGCAACCCCCCTGTTTTGCAATACACTGGTCTCTGGAAATTCATGTACAGCAAACACAGTAGTGTTAAACTACAATAAACAAAAAAAAACCAAAAATCTTAAGCTCACCCACCTACGACATGAATTTCTCCACAGAACATACTACGTACATGTACTACTTCAAACGGCTTAGAATGGTGAGTCACCGTACCGAACTACTGCAAGATTAAGAATTTAAACAAAAAAATACTAACACCATATTCATTAATTTGGGGAAATCGGGTCATTTTGGGACTTTCAGATTTTGATATGAAGGTTTTAGGTGGCCTCCTAAAACCTACACGTGTCCTCACCTGATAGAGGAATTTGGGAGGGAAAAAAGCTTACTGGCTCAGACTGAATCTGATATCTTCGAATCTGGTTTAAAGTAACTTTTTGGGTTTAAGGTGGAGTACAAAGTGGGACACCTGTTTTTCCCAAATTAACGAATATGATGTTTACTACATTATTTCTTTATAACATTCTGATACAAATGGAGATGCATTTCCTGGAGTTACCTTTGTGGTTAAAAGTAGAAGCTGCATTCAATAAAGCAGCTACGGCGTCATTGTCATTCTCAGCCAAGTTATCAATCTCATGTGCGAGCTTGCGTGCTGCTTCAATGATACCTCAATGGGTGTAATGGTTTCGCCCAGCTTGTCGCTTCACATCACTTGAAACATGAAAGCCTCTGCAGTTGAAGATAAAACATGCATGAATGTTCCCTGCAATATAAATAGATCAAGAGTAAGCACTATTTCAAAATACACATACGTGTCGTGAGGGACACCCAAATATCACTCCGTGTCTGCAACATGATCTTCTCACAAGTTTGAAAAGGTTGCACTCTGACTGTTGCATTTCAAATCAAAGGACCTTGTTTCACTATTGACCAAAGAAACTAAAACCAAAATGGATGTACTTAACTTTAAAGGATCATTACTTCTGCAAACCCAGGAAGTCTGAGTCAAGAAGATGAGTTCCTCAGCTTAGCCCATCGGTAAGTAAATCCTCAAGGATCTCTGTCCCACGTACTGCCACCAGTATAGTGCAAATTCCCTTGAACATCACCACAAATTATGTTGATTCTCTCTCGGTCTTCGACGACCATGCAAGAGTTAAAAAAGTTTGTCAGTACCTGCTCAAGATTGCAATCTAGTTAATCACATACTATTACAGCATACTCTCCTTCAAAACCAGGCAAGTTCATAATGAGAGAAGGTCCAAAAGTTATGATTTGGATAAAACGGTCTGAACCAAGTTTTGGAAGTTAGTGTAGCATAGTTGCAAGAGTGACTCCAGAATAGTTAACTCAAAACAATAAAATTGTAGTACCGAAATTGTGCGTACCATTTGTGTGAGCTGAATGTATCTTCCCCTTCCTAGAAGGAGTGGAAGAATGAAAAGATAATTGAGAGGGAGAATAATGGCCGCTGCAAGATCCTCTTTTGCAGTGAAACAGACATGCATCTAGGAATTATCCCTGGCATACCTCATCTTTACCTGTCTTGTCATGCTCCTCCATCCTCTGACGTTGGACATATTGCCTGGAAGGAAAAGGCTTAGGGTGCTCAAAGGCGTGACCTAGTTCTCTCACCCATGTCCAAACGGCATCTCGAATTACAATATTCCAAAGAAGCTTGAGCCCATGCATGAAGTTGCGTAGGCAATTATCAGCTGGGACAGCACTAAACCCGTCATTGTCACTAAGATCCAAGCGTAAGAAACTTCCACTCCTATGCTCCACAGACGTACGTTGCTTTCACATGAACATATTGCCGACCTACCTCTTGCCAGAAGGAAATGCGAGCTTGACCCGCTATAGGAGATTGTTTAGGAATTGTGAAACTATCGGTACTCTACATGAAACCAAGTCCACTAATGCTGGCCGGATCTCTGGAGCCTTCATTCGAATTCCCTTCTGACAGCCCGAGCAGCGTCGCAGCTGTTTCATATTATTAGAAACTGAGAGAACAAGAGCCATTGAGAAAGAAACATTAGATTTAGCAACTATACTATGAAGACTAGAGTTGTATCTCCTTTCTTAACAAGGGCAAAGAAATCAATACTGGCGATAACTAAAATGTAGTATCTAGTTGGACACCAATATTGAATTTCAAGTTGAGTTCGGAACTTGTCGGTAGCAAGCTGGCACGCTGACAGGCCCTAAGTTGACAAAACCAAAACTTGGTTGCGTGGATAAGAAAGTAATTAATCCTCTAATCAAGAAATGAACTGAACACGCCTTGACTTTTCAGTGCTCGCTTTCTTGAACCATGCATCCTCTTCCTTAAATAATCCCATCTTCGAGAGAACTTTTGTATCTTTCACCACATGCACAGAGGCCCCTCCGGCACCATTGGCAGGGACACCAATAGTTGCTCCATTGATGCATTCTCAGAAGACGTGTCCAAGGAAATTCCCGCACATGCGGTGTGAAACCCAGGCCAGATTGCATCTTATACAACTTCTTCTTGGCCAAACAATATCAGAATATCAACAATAGTACTTGTCACATCATCCCAAACAGGCAATGGTAAAACTGTCTGTAAATGAGTGGACGCTGCAACAGCACTAACTTAGTGAAGTCTTGGTCGTGTGAGGAATTGTTTGGAAGAGTCAGTCTGGTGTCAGTATGTAAATGTTGTAAGCCAATCTTCAACAACATCTCTTCCACTAAAAAACTCCTGCAATATCTTACAATCCGTGTCTTTAGCATATCTGCAGCAATATAGAGTGTACGTCACAATGTCAGCCAAAACAATCAACACTGAAGGAAAGTATATGTTACAACAATCATCCACATCGTCAGATTTTCAGCAAAACCAGAGCACAGACTGCACAAGAGTCATTAGCCAGAACCTATGTAACTGTAGACATTAGCCACATAAAAGACACTGCGATGTCTCCCTTAACACTTAAATGTATGAGTGTGCTGCTGTCACCAGTAGAATACGAGGTATTTTCCTTGTATTTGGAATGTATCCACACCTTTACTACTTTTGAGATCAATAAAGAAGTTGAAATATAGATTAGTACACTCCTAGTGAGCTATTTGGGATCCCAAATTTAAAAAAACTAATGATAATGAATGCCAAATATACGGCAACGTGTCTAACATACCTATGGACGTTGAACGGTTAAAGATAACTAATTGTACTATTTTTTTTTAAACACATCTAGCTTTCATTATCACGAGAATCACCAAGATAATCCAAAAGGGAAGGTGCCCACCTCTTTGCGTTCTTAAGATTCCCAACAAAACATTCTTGAGAGTTCTCGCATAGGGATCGTTGATCTGCGCAATTGATAATGCAGGCAGGTACATGCCTTGCCAAAGGTTTCTAAAAAAATGAAGAGAAAATATCTTATCAGGAGTCATACATTCCGGTGGAATGAATGCAAGTTATGGATAGATATAGGGGTAAAATATTTGTTGAGATCCATAGCAACCTCGTTTAAGAAAATCTCACAACTTCAGGAGGGCTGCTTTGCATATGGATGACTTCACCTCTGCAAGGTGGCAAGAAGGTAAGCAGCAATTGTAAAAATGAACAAACATGAAAGGTACTGATATTACACCCAAATGTTTTCAGCAAAAGTAGGATGTTTCGGGAGACTTTACACAACATGAAGAGAATGTTTGCCATTCATGACAATTAGCTGATTACGATGCCATTTCGAAGTCTTGAAAATCCGAAGCTAGAATCCTGTTAAATGATGATAGAAAATAGGTCACATGCATGGAGAAGGAAAGAAGTACCTTCAGTGCTGCATTTTTTCTTTTTTTGTAGAGCTTGTCAGCAAGATTGCACAGCACCATCAACAGAGGAGCATTGAAATCAGCCATTTTTGGTGATGTGCTTGTCGTCAACTCCCAAGTGCTTCGGCCAAAACACGTCTCCCACAAACACATCGTCTTATTCGTCTCTTGAAACAAAAACTTCGCCGGCCTCAACAGCACCGTCACGGAATCTGTACACCAAGAAGTTTCATCTTCTCTAGAGAGCTGCTGGAGCGATCGCCTCAAAGTCCAACATCAGGAGTACCGTCAGAATTTCAACATTGTCGAAAGTGAGCGTCCAACCGTAAGAGACAGAATTATACACGCAATTCGAGAACAATTCTGCGAACAGAAGCCTCTCGAGCTTGTGAACCCTCAGCTTTCTTGAGTTGCGCAAACGTGTTTTGAAAAGTGACCTACAATTTTGAGGGAAATTAAAGAAAGAAATATCCACTTTTACTGCTTTCTTGAGCAACTTTTCCATCCGGGAACTGCTCCCTAATCCCTAAACTCATAAACCTGCTTGAAGACGATGGTACGAATCAAACCAGCCTTGAATAGGCCCATATTTGATCTCTGCTACAGCATCTCCAGAAACAACTTTGTGTGTTAAGCAAGTATACGTATTTGAGCATCTTTTGAGAGAATTGACTGGATCTGTAACAGCTTAAAGCCACGAACTTGACCATACCATGCAAGAAAGCCAACTGAATCTGCTACAATTGCTACTATGAAACCCTAAGCAAGAAGAAGACTTCAAATGAAATTGTTATCAAGAAACCCTAACTAGGATGGCGGTATCAAATAAGAGCAAGAAGTAAAATCATGAGAGTGAACATGAAACTCATTACTGAGACTTTGCGTATACTGAAGAATGATTTCATTTATTTAGAATGATGAACTGCAACAACAAATGCTGCTATGGTCATAGCAAAAATCATACCCGCCACTTCTAAAGACATGAAGATAAATTCTAATACCAACATCAACAAGGTACTATAACCTTTTCAAACCTGGTAAGGGTTTGAAGCCTGTGATCCATCCACTGCATCCGGTGAATTGAGCAGGTAGTAGTACTCTCCTCGTGCAACTGGTACAATTCCGAGGCTTTCAGAGCCATTCCTAGCATCTCCATAGTTTATGTTGTTCTCCAATGGTACACGAGCTGGTACGGGAGCCGGTACTGGAGCAGATACAGGAGCAGGTACGGGAGCAACAAAGTTGAAACAATTTTGTGACTGTGGCTGATCAAAAGAGGAAGTAGTACAAATACCAGTGGAAGCTATAGGATACGGTTTGAACTGCCTCAAAAGAGACGGTGTTGACATAGTCGGCTGTTGAAGGAGAGGCTTTCCCTTGAGGGCTTGAGCGACTTCTCCATGACTCTTCAAGTCTTCTTTATTCTTATTTGATGCTTCGGAACTTGAAATGTGCTTTTCGTCCGCAAGGCGGCTTTTCAACTTCGCCTTTCTTCTTCCCTGACTCGTAAGTCGGACGTACTCTTGAGTCTCTTCTGACATGGAATTGTCGGTTGGTAAGGTGAATAGGTTTAGGAGATACTGCTTATGTAGAACTTGCGCTTTCTGGAGATTAGCGGTAGCCATGTCCGCGATCGCCCTCACTTGTGCTCGTGCCACTTCTTCTTTTGTTTTTGCAGCTCTTTGCTCCTCTCGAGCTGATTTCGCTAATTTCGTTCCTGATGGACGATTAGGTCGTTTAGAGGAGGAAGCCCCACGCTTGAACCTCAATAACATCATCCTCACCCGTTTCCTTGGAAGCAGGTAATTCCGAAACTGGGGTCGGTTGTTCCGAAGCAAGTAATTCCGACATTGGTTCTTCACAGTTTTGGTCATCTAATTCTTCTCGTTCAACTCTAGAGCGCTTCGGCATCGATCGAGGCGGTGGTAGTAATGGTTGTTGTTTCTTCTGAATTTCCCCAACAGACTCAAACCACCTAGGGTAGTCTTTCAAAATTATCCAACAATGTAGATACAAGAAAGGTTTCTGTTTAGGATGTTTTACCTTATAAAGTTCAAGTGCCTGTTGCAAATTGTCTTGAGCAGACGTGCCTGATTCCTTCAACGAACACACCTGCTTGTAGTTGCCAACAAACTTCGAGACGTCATGTTTTATAACTCCCCATTTGGTTTCCAACGAACGTGCAGGTCGCTCCAATCCTGGCTTTCTTTTAAGATTATAATGAGTGTGAATTCGATCCCAGAACGATCCTGCACGTTGCCCACTTCCTACAATAGGATCCTGCGAAACGTGATACACAACTGCCGCTCTTCAGCCGAAGAAAAATTCCTCCCTCCCACCGGAATTTGATCTGTACAATCCATCGTGGAATCCATCGTGGCGTTTGAGCACATTCCCCAGTGGTATTCCCAATGCACTGGGAAACTAAAAAATTTGCCGTCGCAGGGGGTTTTTTGACGGGGCCATCTCCTGTTTTTGCGTTGCCGTACTTCCGTTGGAGCCCTAAAAGACCCTCTGACTCCCAAGTAAGTTAACTGGACCCCACCTGGAGAAACGCCGGTGCAGCCCTGTTCCCCGTCTTGGGTTGATGATGCTGTGAGCCTGCCTTCGCTTGCAGACCGGTTTCACCAAAAGTGCACTAGTCTCTCTTCGGCCTCCTCCACCGCAGCGCCCTCTGTCCCTTGTTAGTGACGCCTTCTCTCTCTCTGCCCGTTCGCTCGCTCATTCCCGTCCGATTCTTGTGTTTTCAGCTTTCCTTTTCGAGTGGAGTCACCGAAGTTAACTTAACTTAGTCTGATTCTCACACTCCCGTGTTCTGTCGTCACGCAACTATCTCCACTGTGTTCTCTTTCATTTTCCTTCTGTCAGTCTGGGGAGTGGGGACCCGTTTTCAGCTCCTCTACCTCTCTCGCTGTGTGTGTGTGTGAGTGAGTGAGTCCTTCTCTTTCACTTGTGCATGCTGCGCTCTCATTCCTCGTTCGCATCAATTTCCTTCCTGCCTTCCTTCCGCATGCGCATCCTGCAGGGTCTCGCTTAAGTGAGTCGGACCATGGTGGCTCCGAACGTGGCGACCCTTGTGGCCGCAGGAGTGGCCGCTCTCGCCGTGCGCTTCGTAGCGACGAAGAAGCGTAGTAAGCCACAAACGGCGTCGGAGAACGAGGATTTGGAAGCCGGTGAGCACCTCCACCACGCGCATCACGTGGTGCCCGTCACCGTGGTGTGGGATGGCCTGGAGTGCATCGTGCGAGACAAGCGCGGCCATGAGGTGAAGCGGTTGCTGAAGGGCGTGAGCGGCGAGGCCAAGGCGGGTAAATTGCTGGCGATCATGGGCCCCTCGGGGTCCGGGAAGACGACGCTGCTGAACGTGTTGGCAGGGCAGTTGGCGGCCTCCCCTCGCCTGCGCCTCACAGGGTCGCTGTCCATCAATGGTCGTGCCTTCGCCAAGTCCAAACATCGCCTGGCCTACGTTCGGCAGGAGGATCTCTTCTTTTCGCAGCTCACCGTGCGCGAGACACTCTCGCTTGCGGCAGAGCTTCAATTGCCTAAGACGTGGACCGTCAAGGCCCGCGAGCGGTATGTGCAGGAGCTGTTGTATCGCCTGGGGTTGGTGACGTGTGCTGAGACCATTGTGGGAGACGCCAAGGTGCGTGGCATCAGCGGCGGCGAGAAGAAGCGTTTGTCTATCGCGTGCGAGCTTATTGCCAGCCCGTCGGTGATCTTCGCCGATGAGCCTACGACCGGTTTGGATGCATTTCAGGCGGAGCGCGTCATGGAGACGCTGCGCAAACTGGCGCAGGAGGGGCATACGGTGGTTTGCTCCATTCACCAACCGCGTGGGTCAATCTACTGCAAATTCGATGACCTAATCCTGCTCTCAAGTGGGGCCGTAGTGTATGTTGGCCCTGCGCAAGATCACGCTCTGGCCTACTTCGCAGATTTGGGTCACCGTTGTCCCGAGCACACGAACCCCGCGGAATATTTCGCGGACTTGATTTCCATTGATTTCAGCTCCTCGGAGAATGAATCCGCCACTCGCAAGAAGGTCGCGGACCTGGTGGAGGCTTTTGCAAGAAAACAGAGCAATTCGTTGACAAGGAACCCGATTTCGGCTTTCACCAAGGATAGCGACGATGAGAGCTTGGTCGTTGTTCATGACACCGTGACTGTGAACAAGGGTGGCTTTTTGTGGCAGTTTAAGCTGTTGTTGAAACGAGCGTGGCGGCAGACGACGCGGGATTCGTCCACGAACCGAGTGCGAGGGACCATGTCCGTCACATCTGCTCTCATTTTTGGCTCTATCTTTTGGCGCATGGGCCGTTCGCAGACCTCGGTGCAAGACCGAATGGGACTGCTGCAGGTGGCGGCGATCAATACGGCCATGGCGGCGCTCACCAAGACGGTGAATGTGTTCCCCAAGGAGAGGTCTATTGTGCAACGAGAGCAAGCCAAGGGCAGCTACTCCTTGGCCCCCTACCTGATCGCCAAGCTCGTGGCCGAGGCGCCCGTCAGTGCCGCCTTCCCTCTCGTCTTTGGCGCTGTGGTCTACCCCATGACGAACCTCAACCCTTCCCTGCAGAGGTTTTTCACGTTCTCGGGCATTGTGACTGCCGAAGCGTTCGCCGCGTCGGCTATGGGGTTGACGGTGGGCGCCATCGCACCCACCACGGAGGCGGCGCTGGCGCTGGGGCCTTCGCTGATGACCGTGTTCATCGTGTTCGGGGGCTACTATGTGAACTCCCAGAACACGCCCGGCATCTTCAGGTGGATTCCGCGCGTCTCGCTCATCCGGTGGGCATTTCAGGCTCTGTCGATCAATGAGTTCGTGGGGCTCAAATTCGAGGCTCGGAACTCGTTTGATCTGCAAGATGGCAAGCAGGTGCTTGAGAGGCTGTCTTTCGGCGGCAGCAGCGTGAACCAGGCTATTAATCAGGAGCTTCGTATTGCGTTGTTCTGGTACTGGCTGACGTATGTTCTCCTGAAGAGAAACAAGGCCCGCTACCAAGTCTTAGAAGCTCCAACTGCGGTAAGCGCCCACAATCTTACCATTGAAGAAGTTGGTGACGAGTCGTAGATCGATTAAATTCTGGAACGGGTTTCGTACATTCATTATTATTGTTGCTGCTTCGTCCAGTTCAGCTATAGAGATTTTTGGGAGGGTTTTCAGGGGAGGGTTTTCAGTTACCCCTGAAAGGAACGTGTAGTGTAGTGTTGGGCCCTTTCTGAAGGTTAAGCAACACTCGCGATTGTGACGGTGGTGAACAATCTCATCATAACATGAGATTTCACATGACTATACCCGGATTGTAGGGCAACTAATTTGGGACTCGAGCCATTCAAAATCTTCCCTTGATCCGTGAAATTCATGGTAATTGCTCGTCATCCTCTCACTTACACCTCTGTAGTATGATCTTTAACTCTGGATGTAGACTAGTCGTCTCGCACAAGTGCACACAAACTCTAGCCCTCGAGACACTTTAGTTTACTGTTTTTAGTTGTTTCCCTAATGATGTAGCACGTTGCTGAAGTTCAATAAAACATGGCTTTAGATATGAGAACTTGTCTGGTTCTAGTATTGCTGTAATTTCAACAGGTTATGGGCCCACCACGCTTCCGCCGTGTAATGAGTTATTTGCGTGGTTTTCTGTCTTGCAAACAAAAGACTGACATGGCATAGTTAGATGATTTAGATCTAGCGTACTTAAACACTGCGGTCTTTTATCAGCAGCATCATTTGCTGAAGACCAGCAGGTTCTTAATCATTGTTGATCGTATTGAGGTTAATTGCTTACCAGGCCTGCAAGGCCCGGTTTGCCTTATCCGTGCAATGCCCTTCTCAGTACTGGAAGTCATCAAACCTGTCAATGATTGTGCCGACGGTAGCGATAGATGCGAATGGATTCTGTAGGGCGAATTATACCCATTTATGGAAGGCAAGCAGGTAGGCTCGTAGGGGCTCCTGAAACCAGGTTGGACACGCCCTGGATGATAATCTGTGTGCCTGGTAGTCGACACACCCGGTCCTTACTGTATAATGAAGAACGTCCGTCCATGTGGTTGGTGTAGGCCAACGCCTGGCTCCACGTGGACGCTAACGGCCAGCTGGGTTGAGATTCCATTTCTACCGATGCATCGAGAATGAGACGGTTTCGGCTGAACGGAAAGAGGCGGCCAACAGGTGCAAGCAGCTGCAGCCGGGTCTCCTCAGGTTTGGCAACCACCTTGGCTCCCTGCTCCTTTGCTTCAACTGGCATCCGCATTCGGCTCTCTCTCTCTCTATCTCTCACCAAGTACAGTAGGCCACGCCATTGCCGGTTCACTCAGGATCAAACGCAATCGAGTAAAGTTGTTTTGAGATTGATTTTGTGATGATCGTGAGTCTTCTACGACATCATTTTGATAATTACGCATGTCCGCAGCGACCTGAGGTCAGAGTGCTATGGAGGATTGAATCTTTGCTTTTCAGATCAAGTAGTTAAATTGAATAGTTGAATTACTTCTCGGAAATTGGATGCGGGATACAGATAGGAGATACTGCCGCCTTGACTTGCGCATGCATGCATGCAGTTCTTGTACTCGGGATTGGAGGCTGAGCGACCAAGCACATGATGTGAGGCCTTTCGAGGTATGTAGAGCAACGTTCTAACAGCAAGTCTGAATTTAAACATTGCAACTAGCAGCTGCACTGATTCGAACTTAGGACATATTAGAGCTTTGCCAGAATCCAATTATAGATTGTGGTCATTTGAAGGCATAATAACATTCACGGTTCTGAACACTACGGGAAAATGATGGTCAAATCTACAAAAAGTTGACAAAAAAAATGTGACCTAATCTACGGTTACTGTAGATTAGGTCACATTCTTTTGTCAACTTTTTGTAGATTTGACCATGGTTTCCCCTGATTCGAATCAGGACAGGGATACTGCCTGTAAGAAATGAAGCCAACGTCGCGCACGCGAGAGGATTACTCATCATTGTCACAGTAATCTGCCAAGTAAGACATGCATGCTTTCCCTTGATCGCGCGCCATACACGCTTTCATCCAAGTAAGTTATTTTCTCATTTTTGATACATGTCTTGGCTAGCTCTTGGCTATGGTTTGATCGCACTTATCCATGAAGACTTGTTGCCCTGGCTCGCCGTTAATGGTGACTCATACCCTCCACAGAATTGTATGTCGCCGAACAAATTTCGACTGATGAAGCATTATACACATGTGTATGCATTTATATAATTATAGCTTTACATGAGACTGTCCTCCACATGAATTTGGCTTTGCCGTTTTTCTTAAAATAACGCAAGCATACATTGTTTCTGACTTTATTGCTGCCCTCTCACGCCAGCCTTGTATTCCATGTAACATTTTTTTCCATTATGTTTTCAAGGAGTGGAGTGTATACCCAAACCGTTTGTATGTTGGCTTAAGTTTAGAGAAGGCATGAAAATGACAGAACGCTTACTAATGCAATGTACATGCCATCATTTATATGCAGAATTTTTGAGAGTATAAGTACCATTTTCGGCATGAGGTCACCAGCGACGATAACTGTCACCGTTGGTTTTCTGTGGATGGTGGTGTGCTGTGCGAGAATGGCAAGCTGCTCCGGCCTGGACCTGGACATGGACTCGGAGTTGGTGGAAACGGAGACGGGGTGGCAATTTGGGGACGACGACATCGAACCCTTCGACACCGCCACGGCGCCCGCACCCGCGCCCGCGGTGAAGGTGAAGGGCGATGTGATCCCGCTCATCAATGGCGACTTCGAGCTCACCAACGTGACGGGCAACACGACTGTGCTGGCAGACGCCACCAGCACGGCCATCATCAACTGGCTGCCGGGCGGAGCGGGCGTGCAGATTGTGATGAGCTCCACATACAATATGGCGCCCAAGACCAAGAGCTTGTTCGCCATCCACCTAAACAACCCGGTCGCCACGGGCAACGGCACGCAAGGCACGCTGTCCACGACGTTGGCGGCGCCAGCTGCCACGGGCAAGTCGTATACTGTGCAGTATGACTGCGCGCGGATGCCCGACGGCCCCATCAACCTCTGGTCAGCGCTGAAGGTGTCGGCCGTGGAGGGCGGCGTGGTGAATGCGTGGGTGGTGAAGACCCCCGTGTACAACGTCACGGACGCGGCGGCGCACATCACGTGGCAGAGGCAGAGCTTCGTCTACACTGGCACAGGCGCGCAGACCATCATCAAATTCGAGAGTATGTCCGAGAAGTTTGGCCCCCTTATTGACAACGTGCAGATCATGAGCGGGAAGCACGAGCTGGCCGCGGCTCCGCTGGGCAAGATGGTGGGGCTGTGCCAGAGTGTTACGCCCATCCTGACCACTGCGGTTGCACTATCGTTCTACCATCGCTCTCATAGCATCTTCTAGCCTGCACCTGCTTCTTGAAGTTCGAAAACACAGCCACGTTACAACTTTATATTCGCAGTTTAACCATTGCCTTCTTGACCAACGAATAACACCCAATTTTTTATGTATCACAAGTTAAGGGAGGCGCTGATTCGGCGGCTGTACAGTGCAATATATAGGCCAGATTGCTATATGCCGTGTGCTGGATTAGCTTGTAGAAGACTTGCCTGCCTAAACTCTACAATTTAAGTGCTTGAAGAGGTTATTTTGAATTGGATTGGTTATCGGAGTAACCACCTCTTGGGTGCCGCACTGACTGATACTTCTCACGGTCGGTCACGTACTTGTTGTACTCATCCTGGGAATAATAAATCTATATATCTAACAGAACAGGGTTGGTAGAAATCTCATGGATGAACGTGCTTGCATGAACGATTTTATCAAGTTTTATCTCGTAGACAGGGTTTTAGGAAAGGACAGTTACGACACCAATGCAAAAATCAGCATCACTAACTCCCAAGTGTTGGAACATGAGCATACAAAATGTATTCAATGTGTGCAGGTTAATTTTTTGTGTGGTAAATTTTAATTAGAATTTTACTTCATCTATTATATTAATTGCAAAGTGTCACAACTCTCTGTCACGACCCTCTATCACAAAATTGGTCACATTTTCATCCGATTATTTCATCCAATTATTTCCAATTATTCTCATTGCTCCCATGTCTGTCCTTCCTGTGACTTTAACCCTAATCGCACTTGAACATAATCACACCTTAATGTAATCTTGACAATAGAAATGGATAAGAAGTTACAATTTGTGTTGATCAGATTGTTACAATTTATATGCATCAAGTTTTGTTTAGATATAATCATTATTTCATCATATTTGTGTTGCTATTGCATTGCAACTAGCTTTGTTCTAGTATTGACATTAACTACCTTTACACTTAAAGTATATTTTTTTAAAGGGGAAGTTACAAATAGGGACATGAAAATGTAAAATATTACAGATAGGGGTGCAGTTTCAAAATAATTACAAATAGGGGCACAATTTCAAAAAAATGTAAATTATTGTAATTTTTTTTGGATTTGGACATTGGTTGATTTAGACACATCACATTGAATGTTAGCTAATTTCTAAAAAACTTAAAGGACTCTCCAAATCAAACCTAAATAAAGAAATTTTGATAAAGTAAATGGCAATTTTTAGAAACTTTTAAATTTTTTGGAAGTTAGCGAACATTTAATGTAATATATCTAAATCAACCAATGTCCAAACCAAAATTTTCCTACAAAAAATCACATTTTTTTTAAAACTGCACCCCTATCTGTAATATTTTACATTTTCATGCCCTTATTTGTAATTTTCCCTTTTTTTTATGAAACCACCAAATCCCTCTTGACGAAATTCTCAACAATTATAGGCTTTTGCCGAAGCCGTGGCCACATTCTAATTTGACCCAATGGTATCCACTGTCATGACTAAATTCTTTGCAAGGCAGCAACAAATTTAGGTCACAGACTCACAGCGTCAGACCATGAGCTGCTTTGTTGTAATCACTTTCTTGTAAGCACAAGTAATCTAACAATGACCCCTAAAAAGGTTCTAGAAATTTATGAGAAATACAAAGAGTAGAAGTAGGCCGTGGCTTATAAAATTATCATTGATAAGCTGCGGTGACAATGGTGTGAAAGAAATAAATCAAAACTTCAATCAAAACACCATATTCGTTAAACTGGGAAAGACAGTAAGGTAGGAGCACCCATGTCACGTCCCCATGGGCGTGACCTGATAAAAAAACCCAGCTCCGCTGCTTTAGTTTCCAATTCCACTACTTTCATTTCCTGAACAAGAAAAAGTGACAGTGCTTGGTGGCAATAGATTGGCCACATAGTGAATACATATGTTTTGGTTTTGATTATAATTGAAAGCAATATGAGGCTCCATGATACATGGTTTAAGCTCACTCTGTCAACGCTCATAGGTAAGAAACTATTTAGCACTTTGAATAAATTGCACAAATAAATGATCATGTACACAAGTTTTTTAACAAACCCAATATTTTTTCTTTCCACTTCCTAGCCTAAAAATATTAATTTCAAGCCTATTTCATAATCTCAGATACCCTAAAATAGAAAGTTTCTTGGTTATGGGTGCTCCTACCTTACATTTTGGGACTTTCAAAAGTTTTAAATGGCCACCTAAAACTGAGCTCACATAGCTTTTTTTGGTACACGTGCCCTCACTTGAGAGGATTAATTTGCAAAAGAAAAAATCTTAATGGCTCAGACTAAATGTGATACCTTTAAATTTGATTTAAGGTAACTTTTTGGATTTAAGGTGGAGTACAAAATGGTACCTCTGTTTTTCCCAATTTAACAAATATGGTGTTTCAAGTATTTGTGATTACTAAAAATGACACATGGCATGCAGAAATGCTATAATTGATTTTTTTACAAATTCAGCGGAATACCATTGCATGATGCAATGGGTTTTGGTTCAAGAATGTTGATGTTTAATTGTCAAATTACAATGCATATGTCATGTTTAAGTATATATGGGTTATCAATGTTTGTATGGACTTTTCGAACAGGGTTGAACTATGCAAAACAATGGGATATCTACATGTGTAAAAAAATCCTTAAACATTTGAAAGGCCCTTTGTGCGCAGTTGATATAATGTTCCATTCCAAATACAAGAAAAATATCCACACATAACTTACTACATTTGAGATCAACAAAGAAGTTGAAATTTGAAACATAGACTAATGTAGTTTTAGTGAGCTTTTCGAGATCTCAAATGAAAACTTCTTGTTGGTGACAAATGCCAATTGTATGGCAACACATCTACTATCTCCATGAGATGTTTCAAGATTAAAGCAATATACCAAAAAATATGTCAATGTTGAGACATTCCAAATTTCCATGTGATTTTGTTTTTTGGCTTCTTCTTTTGTGGTTGTTTGCAAACTTTGTAAAGTCTATATCTTTTTAAATAGAGCATGACGTAAGTTGTTTAAAGTAGGAACACCCATAAGCATTTGTATCCCCATAACCGTCACCTGTGAAATCTTGGAAAATTTGTGGAAATGAATAGATGTAATTACAAGGATGTACAACATGTGAACATGAAACCTTAGTGTTGGTTATGGGTGCAATGGCAATTTTCTCTTTAAAAATTCACAACTTATTCTCACAATATCCAAATAATACATTCAAAAGTGCAAACTCATTATTTTTCTATTCCTAATAGGATCCTATAATTTGCTAGTTGTTTATACTCATCATGTTCAAAACCCTTAAACTGACTCTTATGGATGCTCCTACCTTACAACAAAAATGTAACATTGCCAAAAATACATCCATGGAACTCCTTTTGCACAAGGAACCGTTCACCAAATGAATAATACTTATTAACCTCTAAAGGACCATGGGTGTTTTTTGAGAAAAATTCTCAAAAACTGCCAACTTTTCGTGCATTGCCCAAAATCAGAAATAAAAACCTTTTTTCTCAATTTCAACCATACAAAAGTTTGTAAAATCAATAAGCCAACGTGTGCAAAAAAATTCAGCCCATTTGACCGTGCAGATTGTAAGATTATAACGTTTGAAGTGAAAAAACAACTTTTTTTCATTCTTGCAAAACAAGGTCAACGGACTTTGAGCCTTCCTAGAGTAATATTTTTGCTCTACACAAATTTGAGCTTTTTGACCATTCACAAGTATGTGATGTTAGGTTCACTCATGAAAATTTTCAGATGTAAATATAGAGTCTAGCTTATTCTAAATCACTCTCCAATACAAGGAGGTTTAGTGAATTAACAATACATTAGTCATTCTTTCATGATTTCTTGTGCAATGCAGAAGTTTTTTATTTGAAATCTAAAAGGTGAAAAGTTGAAGACAAGCATTTGGAATAAGTGAAAAAAAGTTTCAAGAGATTTGGATTTATGTATTGAAAGAAAATAGGGCTTGAAGTTAGAGGAATTTTTTTTTCTTGAAAGTGCCCAAACATAGATAACAAAGTTTGACTCCCTTCAAAATGTGATGTGAGAGCTCAATTTTTTTTGACAATTGTACACCATGCTTTTGTAGTTACATACTTGCCAACTTTCAAAAGTTGATGAGAATTTTAGCATAAGATTCTCCAAAGATCCTCAAACTGCCCAAACTACCCAATTTCTTTTGGGCAATATAACTTTTGAACCAGGCATCTAATTAGGGAAAAAATTAGATTTCCACTTGGGAAATACATATTTGCACCTTATGTAACAATTTTGAGAACATTCATTAAAAATTAACTCCATATGACCGTACCCGAGGTCTCATGTGGCTGTTAACAGCCACTTGGTCCTTCAGGGGTAAGTGGCACTATTTAGAATACTATTCATAGCTTTGTGTTCACCACTAATGAGAATTTACATTTTAAGGTAGGCGCACCCATAATTGTGGAAATAAGGGTTTGGAGTAGGTAAAACAATTGACTAACTTTGAAAAACATACTGTAAGTTAGGAAATGGAAACTAAAAATATCGGCATCAATTTCAAGGTTCCAACTGCAAGCATTTGTTCACAAAGATTTTTCAAAGTCCAAAATCACTAAAATTGTAGGAACCATGTGTAAGAGATGCTAATCATAAGGCTTGTTGGTTCTTAAATAGTGAGATGGATACTCAAAACCTCATGCTAGTCACTCACAACCATCACTTCATCACCCATAACCATCACTCAATCACCCACAACCATCTGTTTTTTTATTGATTAACCCTGCCACTATCAAGTGACGGACATAGGAACGCAATGCTTATGGATGCTACTACCTTACATGAGGAGCTTAATCCATTGCTGTAACTTGAAGTTTCAGGTCGGCCTTAAAAAAAAATTGTCACATGTCAGCGTGACTTTTTTACAAAATAATACAGTGTTAATATAAAAAATAAAATTTTGAATAATCAATATATCAATATAAAAATTTATGTCATAAGTAAATTGATTTTCAAAAGCTCAAAATTTAAAAATATTTATTGAGGCTAAAAGTATCACTTTAATCTAAATAGAAAATATCTGATTTCTTTGGTTTGTTACAATGTCCTAAAAGCATGATAGCACCCTCAACATTAACTAACCTAAAATTTATTTTTGAATTTTTTTGATAAAAACTATGCTTGATATAAAGTCATCTAATTTTTTACTTTTTTAAAGTTTAAGATTATTACAAATTTTACTTTTGATCATAAAATAAGGGAATTGATATGTGCATATCGGGGTTAGATATTTGCACACCCCCTAGCTGGGGTAAATTTTAGATTTCTACCATTAGAAAGCTAAATTTGAGAAATTTGAATTCAAATTTGGACTTAGAGATCATGTTTTAGTCCAAAACCATAAAAAAATATTGCAATTGAACAGCACCTAGTGAAAAAGCTTAGCTAGGGGGAAAAGTGTTACTTTTACTTTTGTTTGTAAAAAAAGATAAGTGTTTTCATTGAGTGTTGTTGAATTGCAACATTTTTTATAGTTCTAGACAAAATCATGGTCTCTTAGTCCAAATCTGGATTCAAAATTCTCAAATTTAGCTTTTTGATGGTAGACATCTAAAATTTATTCCCTGAGGATGTGCAAATATCAATCCCTGGTGTGCACACATTAATTCCCTAAAAAATTACTTGATAATTCCTAGTGCCAACATACACATGTAAAATGAACTAAAATTTAAAAAATCATGATTATTTTAAGGGCACTCACGAAATCACTACCACCTTGTTTAATTTTTTTTGGCTGGAAATGCGTTTTTGGTAAATCTTTAATTTTTGGTTGTTTGATGCTTGCTCTGGACCAGCAAAGTGCATAGTCTTAAACTGAAATTGAAGAAATGAAGAATGTACTTGGTCACTCTTTGGTAATATCAATTATGACAAGGAAATTGATACATGTACATCCCCTGCTTGACTACTCTACCACACCCTACTATATATGGTCAATATTTACAATATTAAAATAGGTGTGGACCTTAGGAAGAACATCATTAATTTGAAAATACAACTTGATATAGAAAATGTTGTTCTAAATTTATTTTTTAGCTCTTAATTCCACTCATAGTATCAATTAAAATTTAAATTATGTTTATTTTGATTCATGGGTTTTTTTAATTGATACTATGAGCAAGATTAAGAGCTAAAAAATAAATTCAAAACAACATCTTCTATGTCAAGTTGTATTTTCAAATTGGTGGTGTTTTTCCCATGATCCACACCTATTTTAATATTGTAAATATTGACCATATATGGTAGGGTGTGGTAAAATAGTCAAGAAGAGGTTGTACATGTATCAATTCCCTTATGACAATTGTAAATGTTGAATTTGAGGCACTGTTTTTCTTTATTATACATCAAAGCTGTTGGCATGGACCCCACCTAATACAATACTACATGCTTATTTTTGGCATCTCAAAATGTCATTTTAGTATAAGTGTACTAACTTGCTAATATGGCGGTTGTGCCGGTCACCCACATTTGTTCCTACTCAACATCCATGGATACATTGACTTTCATCACAAGTTCACAACTCGATGTATAAAATGTTCAAGAAAGGTTGACCACCAATTGTGAAATGCAAAGTCCATAATGGTTCATGAAAAAATGTGTGGATATTCAAATTGTTAATAGATATAGACGATTGGTTTTATAGCATGTAATTCAATGAAATCCATATAATAGTTGGCATGGAACGTTGTATCCTGAGAATACATCAAATCAGATTTGAGTGCAACACAAACTTCTTTTTTAGAGTTTTTAGAGTTCATTAAATATGGCCACGTGGACAATGGATTGGGTTGTTTCTATGGGATTTTTTCTTTTTCTTTATTTGTCAATATGTCATATTTATTTTGAATAAATATAATTACCATATATAATTACATATCTTATTACAATAACACAAAATACTTGCAAATACATTGATAGGCAATGAAACTAGACCTACCATTCAAAACATTGGCTTGTTAGACTTTTTGTCCATATTAACCAATTCATAATCCATCCAATTTGGCGTTTCGTTTGGTATATTTGTAATCTCCAAGACAACACAAAATACCGAGCTTAAATCTTAGTTCACAAAAATTTATATACTCTTATGTCCACCACTTTGTTTACATAAAGGTGATACGTAAATACTTCAATAAATTTTTTTATCTTTCTTCAAAAAAATCATCATCAACATCAATCCTTTATAAAAAATGATTTAAGCTTCATGTTTCCCTGTATTGCCTATCCATCACCAAATTTCTTGCTCCCATCAACCGCCTAGTTCAACATCTTTTTAACAAGTATCTAGTTTGAGGTTTTGCATGGAAGAAGAAGGAAAAGAAACAAAAGAACTTCAAACATTTTGAAAAAGGCTTGAATTTATACTTGAGGAATTTGCAAAACAGTTTGAAGTAGACTATGTACTAAGGAATAGTGACGGAAATGAAGAAGGCAAAAACTTAGATCAGAAATTTAGAAAAGGTGAAAGAGGAAGTGGTTGGAAATAATAATAAATGTTAGTATATATTTTCTCTTATTTCTCCACCCCTGGAATTTCATTCCTTCTACACTCATGCCTTCCTATAATTGAAGTATTTGTACAAGCCTTCTACTTCAATGTAAATTCCACCACACTTCTCTCAATCCACCTTACGATAGATGCAAGGCATGCAAATAAATGCTTCTTTCAAGCCTTATTTTCAAACCCTCTCGTTTCTTTAGGTAGCACAAAGAAGCTTCATCCATGTCTTAGGGCGGCTTCACACTATGACCGGCCAAGTCAAGAGGCCCTCAAATTGAGTGGCTAAACTTTGCCGAGAGGTCAAGAAAATTTGCTGAAAATAGACGATAAATGCTGAAAGTGACAGCAATAAATGCTAAAAGTGACAGCAATAAATGCTGAAACTAATGGCCTCTCGCTCATAGTTTGGGTCTCCATTTTTGCTGAACCCAAACTTCCCTTTGAGAGACCGTCAACCTTAAATGATAAAGTGCTGCCATGTAGGCAAATGGTGGATGACAGCCTTTGGAGTTTGGCCTCTATTGTGAAGGCTTGAGCAGCCGGACTCTTGATTTTGTGCAATCTGATTGGTGCAAACCGACGGCCTCTCAACCTTCGGCCATAGTGTGAAGCCGCCCTTATTCACCCTTCAAATTCTTCAAGTTTGCCTAGAAGGAACAATTCTTAGATTCATAATGACTTGCATTTCTTCAACAAATATTGCAAGTATTCAACTCATACACTAGTGAAAAGCTTTTAAAACTCACATAATTACAATTGTAAAAAACTTTGGAAGATACTCTCCACATCTTTGTATTCAATTACTTATACAAAAACTAACTTTATGGAACTCAACACAAGCAATAACTTGAGAAAAACTCATTCAAAAAAAAGCTTTTAGCATATCCTGGCATTTGAAATAAATCAAGCATTACATTTGAATATTTGAATTTTTTAGTCTTGTGCTTATTATTTGTACATTCTGAAGAAATTCAAAGAATATGCTTTCAGAAAGCTATTATCTACTAAAGAATATGCATAAGATATTTGCTACAAGTTATTGATACTATAGAGTAGAAATGTGTAGGGATTTAATTTCAAGTGCTCATTATACTTTAAAATTCTAAAATTGATGGCACTTTATATTTTTTCAACCCCTAAAGGACGAGACAACCCTTTGCAGCTAGTACAATACGGGGTATTTTTTTTGTATTTGAAGTGCATCCACACCTTCATTACATTTGAGATCAACAAAGAAGTTAGAATATAGATCAATGTTATTATAGGGAGGTAGTCAAGATCCCAAATTAAAACTTTTTGTTGGTAGCAAATATCAACTATACAACAGCGTACATAGTATGTATTATAGTAGCTCAATCCTTTAATCCATCATTGCCTAAGGTCCAAAGAGGCCCAAACACATCCTTGCTTTTCAAGTGTTATAAGTCTAAATGTAGGTAAAGTATGAAAATCTCAATTGTACAATCTTGTAGTATGCATGTTGCAAATGATGTGGATCAAATTTGGGGTCATTTGGCTACACAAATTGGAAGATTATAATGTTTTGTGTTGAAAAAAGATGCTGAAATTTCCCTAAAAATGCATTTGGAGGTGAAATTTGACATCTAAACCTACTCAAATGAAAAATATTGAAAATGTAAACTAAGTGATTCAAAACCAATATACAAACACATTGATGAAAGAAAATATAATTCAATAGGGGGTTTCAAATATGTCATTCACCACCGATTTTGTTCACATGAATCAGATTTGTGAAAATTTGGGCAAGTCACTCCGTGAATGAGCCATGAAGACCTCCTAGAGGTTGTTATAGCGTATTCACTGGTGAACGAAAACTCATTCACAACCATTTGTTCATCATTTTTTTGAGATATATGAAACCCCCTAATAGACTCATGGTGTTTGCAAAATTGTTTTGAAAAGTCCAAAAACAATGAAAAAAGTAGCAAAAAATCACATCTATGGCTATACCTCCCTCTCCTAAAATGCTTCTCATTCACTCATAAATTCTTGCATTGATGTAAAATTTTAACAGCAATAACTAGACTAGTATATACAACTTTTCCAACAAAAAGTATTAAAAAAATACTTTGTAAGAAGAAGTTATAAGCCACCAAAATTTAGTGTAATGCAAAAATGTGTGGATTTTGAATTTTGAATTGCTCCCAAGCATTCAAAGGAACTTGGATTGACATGAAAATTCAACCACAATCAGTAGACTTTCAAGGAAACAAAATCCAACAATTTTTATTGAAGAAAAAACTTGATGAAAAAGATACAAGCCTTCAAAGTTGTAGCCATCACAATGCAATGTGCAAGGCAATGTGGTGAACTTGAATTGACCCTGTGAACTTTGGATGGCTTTCACAGACTCAATATGTCTTAAATTGATTTGAGATTTTTACCATAGAAACCAAACTAGAACGCACAACTTTGCCAACAAATTTTATTGAATTTGAACAATATATGAAAAAGTTGCAGCATTTCAAATTGAACTCCTAGACTATGAGAGGACACTTTTAATCCCCTTAGGCAATGAAGGGTTAAGGGTTAAATCACATTCCTATTGTTTTTAGTGTTGAAGCAACCTTAATGTCAAAACCATATATTTCACATCATGATGGATGACTTTTCATAGCTATTGTTCACATCAAGATTTTAAAGGGTATTTAGTATGTGATACAGATTAGAGTCACCAAAACAATCATAAACAAATATTCAAAGTATTTTTGAGTGAGCTACTATTTGAAAGTGGATCACAAAATCAAGACAATCTATGGATCAATACTTCCATTTAAGGCTTGATATTTGTTGATTCAAACTTAGGAGGTTGAAAGAATCAAAGGTGCAACTCAAAAGGCTTTTGGCAAGGGACTATTTTTATCAAAGTAAGTTACTTTTCAAGAGTGTCACTTTTGTTTGTAAACAAGTTAAATGGAAACTCAACACACTAACAATAAAACATTTAATAATGTCCAGTGAAAAGCCTTTAAATAAAACAATGGTTGCAAAAATTCCTTGTTTCTTTTAGTAGTAAGGTAGTTGCACCCATGGGCGTGACGTCCCCATAGGCATTACTGACAAAGTCAGGTTAGATATGGGTACTAAAGTGATATTCATGGGTGACAAAATGATGGTTGTGGGTGATTCCATGATGGTTTTGAGTACCCATCTCACTATTTAAGACCAACAAGCCTTGTTTTTAGCATCTCTTACACATGGTTCCTACAATTTTAGTGATTTTGGACTTTGAAAAATCTTTGTGAACAAATGCTTGCAATCGAAACCTTGAAACTGATGCCAATATTTTAGTTTCCATTTCCTAACTTACAATATGTTTTTCAAAATTAGGCAATTGTTTTACCTACTCCAAAACCCTTATTTCCATGGTTATGTGTGTGCCTACCTTACACGTTTGATACACGTTAGCTGATTTGTAACTCTATATGCATGTGATTAATGCTTTGCTGTATGTGGGTGACCTTAGATAAAATCTAATGTAAGATATTGGTGACTTTGTTGGACTACTAGTTGAGTGCCTTTCAAATGGTGAAAAGAATGTGTGGACTATTAGGGCCACTTTACACTATGGTGGAGAAGAACACTAGTCAAGAATTGTACAGAAATGAAGCAATATGATTGGAGAAAATTTCATTCTTCACCAAATTGGGTTTAAGGTAAGAACACCCATAAGCGTTAGTGTCCCCATAGCTGTCATCTCTAAAATCTTGGAAAATATGCAGAAATAAATAGATATAATTATATAGATGTACAAACATGTAAACATGAAACTTTAGTGATGTTTTTACGTACAATGGTAGTTTGCTCTTTAAAAATTCACAACTTATTCTCATAGTATCCAAATAATACATTAAAAAGTGTAAAGTCATTATTTTTTTGTTGCTAACAAGATCCTATATTTTGCTAGATGTTTATTAATAATCATCATATTCAAAACCCTTAAACTAATGCTTATGGGTGTTCCTACCTTACATTAGGGTCAAGACTTGTCTAGTGGAGAACTTCAAGCATGGATGAAAAAATGACATGAATGCCTATGTGGCGACACTTTTAGTTAGGGAGGTTCTATGGAGTTCAGGTTTCTTGAGTAGCCTCAACCTCGGACAAGAAACTTAGCCTTTGGAGAACTCCAACCTTGTTTAATATTTTTTCATTGTAGCATCTCAACTATACAATTAAGGATTTCTTTTAGTTCAAATTTCATTAGCTTGCTTGCCTTTTTCTTTTTCACAATGTAGTGCTCTTGGTAGTGCAAGTGCACCAACTAGAATTTCCTTTCACTTTGAGGTGTTTTGTAGTAATGGTGCTTAGCAGATTTTTCTTTTCTAATTTTAAATTTATAGTGAAATGTAAACTTGAGTGTGGAGGTTATATGAAGAGTTTTGTGTTTCCACAAGTACTTTATTATTTATCTTTTTTTTCATTTGATTTTTTAGAAAATTTAATTTTATCAATATAAGTTTTTTCAAATTATTTCTTTAATTTTGTCAAATTTTACATTACATTTTTAAATTCTTTTTAAAAACTTGGTAATTAAATTTTTTGGGTTTATTCTTAACTTGAATTTTTAATAGAGTATTTTTATTAAATTAAGATATAGAATTTTCTCTTGCTTTTTTGTTTTTTTGTTTTTTTGTTTTTTTGTTTAATTTAGAGAAAGTTCCAAGTTATTCCTAATTTTGGTATCTGATCTATAAAAAATACAAAACCTGTTATTAATTATGTTATTAATTATGTCAGTATTAACAATATTAATGGTATTTTCTTTTTCTTTTTAAAAGAAATGTATTAAATAAATTTTTTAAAAATCTTAGTTAAATAAGCTTATTCCCTTATTTTACTAAGTAACTCCCGACAAATTAGTTTCCAAAAAGGAGACTTTTTTTAATATCTCCAAAAAGAAGATGGTTAATTTTTTGGAGCTTCTTCCTATAGATAACTACAATCTAAAAATTTGGTTTCATTAGGGTTGTTGTTGTAACTAGTCAAGAGTTTCCTTGGTAAAGTTGTCTAGTGAATTTCAAATTTTGAAAAAAATTCTCTATTAAAAAGTATTGGTCAATCATTGAAAAGTGTTGCATTGAGTATCAAGTGTATGTTTGTCACCATAAAGTGTCTCACCAAAATTCAAAATTCTCTATTAAAACAACAATTTTGAATTTTTCTGTAATAAAATTTGCTTAGAATTTAAATTTAAATTTCTAACCAACTTAATTACATTCATAAAATTTGAAAAATTATTCCATATAATTTTAAAAAAAAACAAAGATTTCATTAGGAAAAAGTTATCTATTTCCAAACCTTCTAGAAATTTTGGGTATGTTGAAGTAGCCACACACAGCTAGCTTGCACCAACCATGTATTTGTGTAATACCACTCAAAATTGCGAATTCTCTTGACTTGTGTCTCAACAAATTAGAGGGTTGGTCTTTGTACTATTTGAAGCATCTATCTATAGTTTGTTTACTAGTAAATTGTGCTTTGGGTTTGAAGATTGACTTTTATTGTGTACATTTTTAAAATTTTTGAATTCAATTGTGTTTTTTGTATGGTCATTATGGTGTGTTCACAATATTGTCAACAATTAATTTTTTAATATTCGCTCTATTAAACAATATATGATCTCTTTACAAAATCCATAAATATTAATAAAAAAAAATTACCATGATCTCTTGTTGGAAACTCATCATGTCTAAACATTGACAAATTTTCTTGTATTCTACCCAAAATCAAAAACTCAAAATATCATGATATTCAACCTTAGTTTGTTTACACTTATAAAGATATCACAATGTTTTGCATAATCCAAGTATATCACAAATTCTACAAATCTATAAAAAGTCCATTTTTAATTACATATGGTATTTATTGCACATGGTTATAAGCACTTAACCCCTAAAAACACCATATTCATTAAAATGAGAGTTTTCCATTGAAATGAGAGGTAATTTAAAGGAAATTTGACAAAAGTTTATATGTCAATTTTGCTCAAATTGAGCTGAATGGACATAAAACCGTTTAGATTTGACCTAAAATTGAAAGGTTTTATGTGAATTCGATTTGAGCTGAAAACTCTCAATTTAATGGAAATTGCTCATTTAGGTCAAGATCAACATGGTTGTTTTGAGAGGTCCCCAATCTATCATTATAATGAATATGGTGTTTAAAGGCCCAAGGGGGTGAGGGTAAATTTTAGATGTGTTATAAAATGGTACTTTTGTAACTCTAGTGAAGTTTGTTTCAAAAGAGAAAATAAAAGTCATAATGTTTAGGAATTATCCATATGGTCAAACACTCAAAAAAAAATTTGGCTTTTTATGTAATGAATTTAGAAGCATTTACCATTTAATAATCACCAAAATTACTAATTTTACTCATAGATT
The DNA here is from genome assembly GCA_963920765.1 of Ulota crispa. Taxonomy (NCBI): domain Eukaryota; kingdom Viridiplantae; phylum Streptophyta; class Bryopsida; order Orthotrichales; family Orthotrichaceae; genus Ulota; species Ulota crispa. Next base: position 19,993,911 of record OY987249.1, on the reverse strand, counting down.
ACAAAATTTGGTATGATTGGTTAAAAATAGACAATCTATCCTAAACTTCAAAAATGCAATCTTTTGAAAAGAGAGAACATTATTAGTTTCCCAAAAGAGTAAATTTTACAACACTAGCAAATATTGAAGTGTTTGTCTTTGAAAAATTCTCCTTGGTAGTGTTTAACTTGGATTGATATGATTCAAGTTAAGTTGAAAAGTAGACAAAATTTTCTATTACAACAACAAAAAACAAAAAAAATTCATCTTGGGCAACCAAAAAATGGTCAATTGGGCGCTTAGGGGTTAAACTTGAAGACTTCAATTACAGCCATGTGAAAGTTATGTAGTGTATATGACCTCTCTTTAAAAGCTTTTTGTTGATTTTCATAATTAAAAAAACATGATTGGCTCTTGAAGTGTTGTGACATTTGATACATCTTGCACCATATCATTGTTTAGGTTTCTTTTGATGTCCAAAGGTTTTTCGAAGCTTGTTACCACTTTCTCAAAATCTATGTGTTAGTAAGAGCGGTGAAGTGACAAGAATGTACCATGTCGCATATTGATTATAATGAAGATAATCCAGGGCCAGGAGCATATTGGCTGAATTATAAATGGGTTTTGCCTCAAGCACCTATTCAATCGATTGGATTGCAAACGAATATATGGTTTGATTATGGCAAACCAGGCCCAGGAACTTACAATCTCCGAAAAGACGGAAATGATAGTCCCAAGTATACAATGGCACAACATTGCCATGGCATCACGCCACTCAATGTGCCAGGCCCAGGAACTTATTTCCTCTTCAAGCATATCAAGCATACAAACATGCAAGTACCAGCTTACACAATGGCAAGAAAAAACAACTACTTCCCAGATGAGGGCGTGCCAGGCCCTGGAACATATAACTTGCGAGATGAAGTGCCAGGGGATACTGGTTGTGTGATGGGAAAGAGATTCAACTCTTCCGAGTCTTCCACTCCGGGGCCCGGAACCTATAGTCCCAAACATCCCTCAACGTCTCCCACATACACTTTAGGCCAACGTTTGGAAGCAGACTCCTTACCTGTGACTCCTGGTGTTGGGGCCTACAACCTTCGATCTCAAGAGTTTGCAGGCCCTCGATATTCCATGGGTCGGAAGTTCTATCGGCTGCGAGACATGAAAAAGGAAAGACGATGGTCTAGGGCACTAAAGCAACGACCCAAATTAATGTGCCTTGGTAATTCCATGCAAAATGTGTTAGTTGTAATCTTTCAATATATGTTTATTTCAAATCGTGTTATCCTTTTCTATTTTGTACTTCAATTTGGTGTAGTCATTGACTTTTTGTATAGATATTAAAATTTGATTTATTGATGATTATCAAGTAATATCATCAAGTAAGACACAAGTGTTTTGTCTAATACTTTACTAGAGATAGATATATTTTGACATATTCTGTTGTTAGAAAACATCTTAAAAACAGCAAATAATTCATTTGAGCAAAAATTATTTGCATGATACGGAGTATAAGTTACTTGATTGAAATGTCTATGAGATTATAAGAACGTAATACTCATTAATTTGGGAACAAATATCAATTTTGGGACTTCTAATTTTTTTATTTTAAGAGTTTTTAGGTGATTTAGAGTGAACTTTATGACAATTTTTTCAAGACCTTACTTCAACCTTTAAGGAATTATTAAAAAAATGATTGTAAATCACCAAAACATTCTCACAAATGCAAAATAATGTATCTCTAAAATTAGTTTTGAGAAAGACATTTTTCCAAATTAATAAATATTGTGTTAAGTGGTATCTTTAGATTGTATTATGTGAATTTGTATTTGTTATCAATATTCAAGTCTTATATTGAAGTCACATGGTGTGGCATTGATTCACCTATCACAATGACGCTTGACTTACATGTTATAGATGAAAATGTACTTGCTAAGACAATTTCGCCACCCCACATAGAAATTCGACTTAAACACAGCTCACATATTCATATCAAACCTGAAATTCCTAAGCAAGCTTCTTCCAAAATCAAATCAAACAATGTTCATGGAATTCCAATTCTTTCAAACTTGGCTCCTCTTGTGGAACCACCACCTAATAGTATACTCTTATCCAAATCAAATGCTTGGATGGACGTTGGCAAACAACTACAACAGACTCGATATGCAATCACTGCTGCTGCTAATAAGTTGGAATTAGAGCTACACCATGCAATAGAAGAATCACCAATTGAATGATTTCTATTTGTGACTTGGATTTAAATTACGTAATCTTATCATCTTTACAATAGGTAATGTAAACCATATACTTTTATAATTGTAATGTTCATCAAATCAAAATTTCTTATTGATTTGAAGAATAATCTTACTATCTCAATGAACATGTATGATATTTTTCATTCTAAAAAACAATTGAATTATTAATTGAAGCAGTTTAGTGTATTGACAATAAGACACAAGTTTTCATTGTTCCAACATCAAAGATGCACTTTTTCTCTCACTTGCTACAAAATGATGTGCTTTTAATTTGATCCAAGACAATGCCAATATAGAGTATAAAGCCAACAAGGATGATTTCTAGTAGATGGCAAGCTCATCTTTTTCCTTTGGCTTGTTACAAATTTTCCATATTTCAACAAAAATGAATTCAATTTTTAGGTGAATATTTTAACTCATATATTTACAAAAAAAAACCTAAAAATAAATCATATAATTAAAGTCTTGATTGAAAATTATGTATGTATATTCTTTGTGTGTTTGGATTCTCTATTGTAACAAATTTCAAACTTTGTAGAGAAATAGATTTTGCAGTCATCAAACATAATTACACTTATATTAAAAAAAATTATCAAATTGCAATTTTTGGACAATCAAAGTGACATTGCAGCCTAATTTATTCAATTTCCCAAATGTCTTGAGTATTTTTATAGAAAATTTCAAGACAAAACATTATATGTTTTGTAATAAATATTGTATTTGGAATTTAAATTTAGATAAGCATACTGATTATTTTGCAATCAATAGCAAGTTTCTGATTCTAAATACACAAAACACTTAAAATCTAGAATATTATATTCAGAAAATCAATGAGCGATTAATTTGGCATCATTATTTTCAAAGCCCTATAAGAATTGAAGGATTCATGATGTAGGAAAAGGAATAATATGCAAATCAAAAGTTCTTTCGTATATTACATGCTCGAGATTACATGTTAGATAACTAACATTTTCAAATGCACTTGACAATGTTAATACTAATCAATCAATGTCGCTCTCAATATCTAAATATCAGTGAATAATTCAATAATTTAATAGAATCTGGGTTTAATACTTTAATATGTACTTAGTCTATACTAATAATAGGCTTGGTTTCATTAGTTGGGTAGTTGGGTGTCTACAATAGAATAAAATCTCTATTAGTTGCGTAGTTGGGTGTTGCTCCAAGAAAATTAAATGCCGGTTATGTGGCGGTTATTCTTATTTCTATGATTATGTGGCGGTTATGGTTGTCCTTGCGGATGGGGTATACACGAGAATAGGAGGTGGACGCCTAAACCCCTCCCATGATGGCAAACCGCAAGAATGGCGGGTACAAGGGTCCACTATATTATTAAAATATGACATCATAAACATTTTGAAATAACATGGCTTAATATTTAAAACTATATGTTGAATGTATTAAAAGTATTTAAACCGTTTTTGTAATGTTAGAGCTTTAGACACTACAAAGGAACTATGACTTAAAAGACACAAATTTGATAAAAAAATGACCAAAACAACATTAATTTCTTTTTTAATGTTTTCTCCATCAGCTTAATAATGTACTTGAATTATTCACAATATCACAAAAATGGTGATGCCACAATGGCCTTCATAACTGCAATACCAACGTAGGCCCACGCTCACATTGGCTCATAATTTACTTCCAACACCATATTTGTTAAATTGGGAAACAAGAGGTACCATTTTGTACTCCACCTTAAACCCAAAAAGTTACCTTAAACCAAATTTAAAGGTATCAGATTTAGTCTAAGCCACTAAGATTTTTCCCCTTGCAAATTCCTCCTCTCAGGTGAGGACATGTGTACTAAAAAAATGTTGCAAGCTTGATTTTAGGTGGTCACATAAAATTTTCATAAGTCCCAAAATGTACTATTTTCCCAATTTAGCAAATAAGGTGTTTTCTGAAGCCCTGACCCTAACATATAAAGTTTTTACCTACATTGTTTTTGGCATTTACTTTGTTGATTAAAAATTAGGCAATGAAGATTCAAATGCGTTTTACTATAGTTAATTAGATGGGGAAAAAAATGAAACATCCTTTGTTGAATACAAACAAATGTTCCCACTCCAATTACAAATACATAAATTTCTCTAAAAGGTAAGACTTTTTGGAGATTTACTTCAACTACAAATTTAGAGAACTGCTCTCAATTGCAAATTCACTATTTTCATTAGTTTGCAAAAGAGCATCATTCTCAATGTTACATTCTTCATCTAGTACAATTTCAAACCATGTAATTTCATTGAAAACATAGAGAAGATAGGACAGCAAAGACACACATAGCGTACCCAATGCATAAAATACAAATATAAAAGATGAGAGTGTTCCCAAACACTCTCATCTATATACTCTCTTAAGGAATTAGCCCTCACGTAACCATATGGGATAACCACGCCCCTGGTCGAATCCTCCCTATGAGGTGCTTTCTACCACATGCTCTCTCTTCAATAATGCAAAATACACCACTAGCATATCTCCTTTGGCCTAGAGTAAACCCCTAATGCCCTACTTCATTCTTTCAACACTCCTTCTTTGCGAATGGCCAAAGTCACCAATCCCCATGGCTTTCATGAAATGATCGTGTCTATCTCTTGCCAATGTTTTTGTTATCACATCTGCCAGCATGTTCTCTGTCGAGCAATACTCCAATGTAAAGGTTCTTTTCTCCATTTTCTCCCTTACAAAAGAATGTTGTCCCTGCATGGTGTACACACCGGATTTTTAGCACGAGCTATGGCACCTTGATTGACACACAAGATTAAGGTGCCATCCATATCCTTGCACCCTACATCCTCCAAGAGTTGCCTTAACCATATGGTTTTTTTGTGCAATGACTTGCAGCCAGGTACTATGCCTTTGTGGTGGATAAGACCATAGTGGGTTGTTTTTTGCTACTCCATGACACCATGCCCTCTCCAAGGTTAAATGCATACCTCGTGGTGGACTTCTTATCATTAGCATCCCCTGCCCAATCTACATCACAATACCCCATTAACCAATGTTGATGAAGGGAGTGTAATGATTTTTTTTTTTTTTAAACAATGTGTGCACAAGGAAGAAGGGAAGTGACTTGCATAACAAAACAAACGCTTGAATATTTTGGTTGAAGGATATTTGTATAATTTCTGAAAAAGCAAGGATACCTATATAAAGATTGCAAACTTCAGAGGTGTCCTTGAAAGTTTCCCTATGTATGTATTTTTCATTATCAACACTCTCACTTGATAGGAAAGTTTTAGTTACTTTAACCCCTAAAGGACCAAAGTCCCCTTGGGGGACAAATGGGATTTTGGGCATGTACCTGGCTAATCTACTTTTTGTGATTTTCTGAAACTTTTATTGAAGGTGGAGAATTCAAAGATCTACGGGGGCATTGCAACATTTGATGAAGAAGTTATGCATGAATTTATGAAAAATAGTGTTCGAGGGGCAGCCAAAAACTTCTTTAAAAATTTAATTTTTTTCAAATAAAAATCTGAAATAAGTTCTTTAGACTTATATAGACGTGGGGAGCTTTGAATCATTCAATTTTGATACATGAGATGAAAGTTATGAGGAGTTTTTGTTTGCGGGCAGTTCTAGATTCTCTACTCTAAAATAAACTTTGAAGTCCTTTATTTTACTCAATTTTCAATATTTTGAAAAAAAAAGCAAAACCAAAGGATGTAGATTGTTTATCACAACATTACAACCATGGGGATTTGCATTTTCCATTTTTATAATTAAATTCTTAACAATTTAGTGTTTTAACTCATTCTCTACTTCTTTGTTCCTACTATTTTTTCTCATGTGTTGTATAGTTCCAATTGATTTGAAAATTCTCCCACACATACCTAACTTGGTCTCCTACATGGGAAAAATAAACCTCAACTTTGTGTAGAGCAATTTTTTGCTTTAAGAGTAGTCAAAGCCTTTTGAAATTTCTGGGCAGTAGCAAAAGAAACATTTTTTTTGCAATTCAGATGTAAATATCTCACTTATTTTTGTGTAAATTGAGCTGATTTTTTTACCACGTGTACCTCTTGTAGTCTATTGTAAGATCTTACAATTGAATTCTTATAAAAAACTTTTTTTCTTACCATTGTACTTGCTTCCCCAAAAGTGACAGTTTTCTATATTTTTCACAAAAAAAATGGCTTGGTCCTTTAGGAGTTAAGTGAATGAATTGTTGCTCAGACAGCTAATCACAGCGGGTCAGATATCCTTTTCTTTTAGAATAAGTAAAGCTCAGATAAAATAATTACCGTGAGATAATTCATGGATATGGGAGCTGTGTGCTAATCAAAAAGTTAAACATAACTTTGAGAATGCGAAGCAGTCCTTGCTTACCAGCTTAGTGGTTAATCCCTAAATCCCTGAGTGTCCCTCTAGGGACAAATGGGGTTTCAGGCAAGTACCTACAGTCTCAAATTTTGTCTTGATTTTTTGAATTTTGTTTTGAAGATAGGAAAATACATCAGCTTTTGGAAAATCTAACTTTTATTCCAATCAATGTCCAAAAGCAAAAGTTATGCCTAGATAAGCAAAAATTTATGCAAATTGGGCAGCAAATTTTTTTACAAAAACTTGAATTTTTTTACTTTTTGTTTTTTTTGTCATAGGTTATAGTTTTGTTTACATCTGAAGCTTTGATCCATTCCATTTGGACTAGTTATGAGAAAGTTATGGCCAACCTTGTTTTTTGGGCACCTGAAGCATCTTCTTGAAAAAAGAACTTATAAACTTCATTTTTGAATGCAAGTTTAACATTTTTAAAAAAATTGTTGGAGAGGGTGAAGTTTGCTTGCTAGAACAATCTCACCAATGGGATTATTGAGTTTCAATTCCATTGCAAGGTTATTAACAATTTAAGATTTTGTTCAATCTCATACCTTCTTCTACCTAATGTTTTTTTTAAGAATGAAAATTAAGTATTTTTTGTTTTGATTTTTTTCCAAAGATTCTCAACTCAATTTCTCACCATACAAAAATAAACCTCAAAACTTTGTGGTGCAAAAACTTTAAGTTAAAAAAATTCAAAGTCAAATAGTATAATCATGCAAGGTGCAAAAAAGTCTATTTTTTACACTTTGAATGCAAATATCTTGATATCTGTGTAATCAAAGTTTTTGAATTTTTGTTTCCACATTCTTATACTAGTCTAGTACAAGATCCTACGGTTAAATATGCAAAAAGACTAAATCAAAAAAAAACAAAATTACTCTTTGCAATAGAAATGAGTCTCTTTTGACAAAACAAAGGCCCCAGGGATTTAGGGGTTAAATAAGTGGATTTGTATTCCTAAGCTACAGTGCTATTGATAAGTCTTTGTAGTTGCCATAAATAGATGTGCAACCCAAAATATCATGCCGTGTAAGCATTAATATTTGGAAGCTCAATAGCTATTCGAATTCTATAGACGGAATATACCTCAATTATCACTTAAAAATACCTAGTGTAATTGCCGCCTCAAATTTAAAGAAAATTACCTCCTAAGAAGTAATATGTTCAATCCACCATGTACCTGAGTATCTATATATAAGCAAGATTGGATAATAAATAGAGAGTATAGTTCAATAACTAGAGTAAGCCAAGAAAGTGTCAAATACGGCTAAAGTCATATAAAGATAAGCTTGCAGATTTATAGAGCTCTTATATGTGTCCAAATAAATGAACGTATGTGCTTGCTATTAAGAAAGCTAGCTCATAGAGCCTCTATAGTAGTTCATGTAACTATTTATAAGTATTAGTAGGTTTAGGGACTACTACTTGCATGAAAATCTTGAAAAACAAAGAAAAGAAAAAGTAAAGAAAAGAAAAACTATATAACCCCATTTGACCCCTCATTATCCACTTAATTCCCTTCCCCCTCCCTCTCAACCCAGCTCCGTGAGGTGTGAGGGGAAAATACAAATTTAAGAAAAATGAAAAATGAAAAGAAATGAAAAAAATGAAAAAAAATTAAAAAATTAAAAAAATTAAAAAATTAAAAAAAAAACCCTTGCCTTGGGCCCTCTGCAAGGTGAGCTTCAACATTTTAGTTATAGTTGGGTGCACACAGAGTGCACTTGGCCAAGTGCAAAAATAGGTAATTGTGTATAAGTGGGATAAATGGATAAGTTTAGTATTAAAATGCATGGTGTTTATTTTGAAATACTAAATACGCAGACAATAATTTAGATTGTAGCTTTGTGATTCAAAGCTATTTTCTGCTGTAGTAAGTCAATACCTTATCAAATAAAATTTCGAGACAATGTACAATATTTGAAGTCTAACGAATACAAGTGCTTATTACAATTGTCTTAGAATTAAGCACTTTTCAAATTACAGTGTTCTACAAAAGATTTGAATTATCTACTTGACAAATATCACAATTAGAAGGAGCTTTCATTGATATTGCTAAAACAATTCATCAAAACAAATCTAAAAAATATGCACAAATACAATGAAAATTATAAAAGAGCTTGGAAAAAGTGGCCAATATCCATTTTCTAAAGAATGCTAGAGCTTGAAGTATTTGAAGTAATTTCTGTCTTTGCTGACAAAGATTTGAAGCAACCACTCGACATTATTTGTATCTACAACTATATTAATATTAAATGAAAGAAGCTCATGACTTAATGTAGGTTGATGCAAACTTGAAATTTTATAAAGGCCACAAAGTCAATCAAAAGTTTAACCAAGAGGAATTCAATGGTGAAATCTTACGATTATAAGGAAAAGAACATCAATTAACTCCTAAAGGACCAAGCCATTTTTTTGTGAAAAATATAGAAAACTGTCACTTTTGGGGAAGCAAGTACAATGGTAAGAAAAAAAGTTTTTTATAAGAATTCAATTGTAAGATCTTACAATAGACTACAAGAGGTACACGTGGTAAAAAAATCAGCTCAATTTACACAAAAATAAGTGAGATATTTACATCTGAATTGCAAAAAAAATGTTTCTTTTGCTACTGCCCAGAAATTTCAAAAGGCTTTGACTACTCTTAAAGCAAAAAATTGCTCTACACAAAGTTGAGGTTTATTTTTCCCATGTAGGAGACCAAGTTAGGTATGTGTGGGAGAATTTTCAAATCAATTGGAACTATACAACACATGAGAAAAAATAGTAGGAACAAAGAAGTAGAGAATGAGTTAAAACACTAAATTGTTAAGAATTTAATTATAAAAATGGAAAATGCAAATCCCCATGGTTGTAATGTTGTGATAAACAATCTACATCCTTTGGTTTTGCTTTTTTTTTCAAAATATTGAAAATTGAGTAAAATAAAGGACTTCAAAGTTTATTTTAGAGTAGAGAATCTAGAACTGCCCGCAAACAAAAACTCCTCATAACTTTCATCTCATGTATCAAAATTGAATGATTCAAAGCTCCCCACGTCTATATAAGTCTAAAGAACTTATTTCAGATTTTTATTTGAAAAAAATTAAATTTTTAAAGAAGTTTTTGGCTGCCCCTCGAACACTATTTTTCATAAATTCATGCATAACTTCTTCAATAAATGTCGGAATGGAGAAAAAATTACATTCCCAAGTAGATTTTTGAATTCTTCACCTTCAATAAAAGTTTCAAAAATCATGCAAAGTAGTTTAGCTATAGGTACATGCCCAAAATCCCATTTGTCCCCTGAAGGGACAATGGTCCTTTAGGGGTTAACCCGTGAACGTCCCAAATGCCCTTTGCGGTTGTATGTATGGCCGTATGTACAGACGTATTTTATTATGAGAGTTTTCCAAAAAAATTTATGCATCTACCATTATACAACCCTTCAATATGTATGGTTGTAACACTTGATTTCTAACTGATTCAAACTTCTGTATATTGATTGCGATCATATTTGGTACCGTATCTCCAGAGCCCAAAGGACGTTTAAGGGTTAATACGGCAGTCAGGATTTGATTACAAGAGCTCACCTTCCGACTGTCTCTCCCAAATTAGTATTTCCCTAACCTCAATTTCTAAAGACTGTGAGGTCAAGACATACGGTAGCTTCGTGTATTCTCTGCTACTGAGCTTTACACCTCTGCATTATGTCGTAACGCTGCGAGCGGGATACCTACGGGATTTTTGCACATGCTTACTAACGTTACTTGGGACAAGTACGGTGGACCAGAGATAGTCAATTGTGAAACACTGAATAGCTGCTACTTACACCATGGCTGCATCTTAGTCAAATTCTACACAGGTTTTGCTGCTTATGAGGTTTTTTGTCTCTTGATTATAATAGTACTGATGCTTTTTTGCTTCTTTGATCCTTGTGAAAGGGATAACAACTGCTATGGGTTATTGACACCCATTGCATCCTCACTAACACCTTTTTTGGTTGTATTTTTGGGATGGACACAAGTGAAATCCATATAGCCTCTTGATGAAAAGTGGCATCCAAAGCACTCAACTTACTACTACTAAAACCTCTCAACCTCTAAAAACTTTGTTTTTTAGTTGTGATATATATATTTTTGTCTAAAAGTTCATGTTCATATAAGTTCCTTGATACTGTGCCTAGGATACGGATGTGGGGGAGTTGTCAAAATGATACTCCAGCTTAAGTTTCGGTTTCTCTCAGGCCTCAGGCTCCAGGATATTTACTGGACTGACTCCCTTGAGCAGTAGTAAACCTGCTTTATTTAAAAGTCGACATGCTTAGGGTAAAAATTGACCTGCTTTGTTTAAAAGTCGTGAACTTGGCTTGTATTACTAGCTGTCGTTTGCACCAAGCTTAGAAGGACGTATTTGCTTTGTATACAAAAACGTTCAATTTGTACACATGACTCTGAGCTAGGGCCTGGAACACGACTTGGTTTCTTTTTTCTTTTTCTTTTTTTTTGGAATATGTATAGCTAAGTCTACTTTTTTCCACTTCTGAATGAGGCCTCTGCTTGAATATAATACGGATGACTACTAGTTTCTCCTGGTCAGCTCGTTACTTGCATGAGAATCTGCCTTTCAGAATGAGCAGAAAAATCTCTTTTAGACTTTACAATGAAATTGCTGCGTCAGTTTTAGAAACTTTAACAAATAACTATACAGAAGGTGTTACGGTGATAATGTACCAAATTAGGCTCTGGCAGTACCATGATACTACAGAGTACTTTGACAAGAATCTTTTGAGCTTCTAAAAAATTCAGCTAAATGCCCGGATAAGTTTGGGATGTACCAATAAACGCATTTTTTAATTTCGAATTTTTGTGGTCCGCCACGTGTCCTTGCATGGGCAGACCTGCCCATGCAAGGACACATGACGGACCACAAAAATTCGAATTATTAAAATAAAAAAACTATATAACCCCATCTGACCCCTCATTCTCCACCACTTAATTCCCTTGCCCCTCCCTCTCAACCCGCGCAGCTCCGTGGGGTGTGAGGGGAAAATAAAAATTTAAGAAAAATAAATAATAAATAATAAAATAAAATACAAAATACAAAAATTAAATAAAAATGTTGAAAAAAAAATCCTCACCTATGGGGTAAACTCTGCCAATTACCCCCCTTGTATTGGTGATGAAATACATTTTGCTTGTACAATCATGAGTGCAATTTTATATGGTCAAGTGCAAAAATAGCTAATTGCGTTGTCTATTGATTTTCATGGTTGGAGTGTATTTTGAATTTCTAAATTATGTATTGTTAACTTTTCAAAATTTTATGTGATTTTTGAACATTTCATATAAGCTTCTTCATTATCCATATTGGATATTTAACCCCTAAAGGACCAAAGAGCCCAATATGGCAAAAGGGGGTGCTTGGAGGTGTGAAAGTATACAAAAGAGGCATTTTTAGCTCAAATTCTGCCACTCAAGTCCAAATGGAGTTGTTAGTTCAAAGAAAAATTCTGATTGGCTTGTTGTTCCTTGAAGCGCCTCCTTTGCTCTAGATTCTACATGGAATATGGAAAATATTTTGTTTTTTCAACAAATAGGAGAAGAATGTCTTTGGGCAAAGGAAGGAAGCGGCTTAGAGAGCACATGGGATGGGTGTCTCATGTCTTGTATTGTACAAGGGAGAAGTTTGGTGATGTGTCGCTTTTTTTTTTCTTGATCTGGGCAAGGTTTTTATAGCTCTAAAGTAAGGAGCTAGTGGAATCTAGCTACTTTGAGTGACCATATCTTTTGGAGTTTTTATCCATTTGTGGAGTTTTTTTTTCCATTAAGCATAGCAAGACACAATCTCATGGGATCAATCATTAGGTAAATCTTTTTTTGAGAAAATATTACATGAAAGTCCAAAAATCATATTTTGAATTGTTGCCCAAACTGGAAAACATGAGATTCTCAACAATGGGAATTTTGCATATTTACTTGGATTTGAAGTCAAATTGATTTAAAACATTTGATTTATAGTTGGGTATAGAATGACCAGTTTGGATTATGTGATTACTTGTTCAACTTTCCAAAAACTCAAAAAATGTGTTGAAGATTTCATGTTGGAGGTATGCTGAATTTTCTTAGCAAGACGCTTAGGAGTTAAGAGAAAACTCTTCAATTTCCCTACTTATACATGGATACAATTTTGTCTTTTGTATGTATATTCTTAGACAATTAAAACTTGTTTGTAATTGTTGGTGAAAATTTATCTCAGTAGTATTGATTATAACCTTCAATTTTCTCTTTATTTAAAAATTTCCATTTGTTTACAAAACTATAGAGTCAAGGTACTTGTACATTTGAAAATGTGCACATTTCTAACTTTTCTGCTTAGAAAATTATTTCTTGTAATATTATTTTCTATGTAAGTGCTTGATATCTCGGTATATAAATAAGATTCTGGAGATACAATCTTGGACCTTTAAAAAATTTTGACAAAAAGAAATCGAAGAGTTGCATAAAAACTCCAAAGTATTCTCGTTGTAACAAAACATTTAGCAGTTTTTATATATCTAAAAGGTGTCAAAAGCATGTTCATGCTAGTAAAATGGACATGAGGACTCAAGCTGTGAGTTGAAAACTATGACTTTTCTAGTGATTGGATGTTGGAAGTGAGGATTATGAGGTGGAACATCTGCATGATAATATGACAAATTAATGGTTGGGAAACTAAAGAAATAAGGTTAATAAAAATTGCAAATGCACATGGGGAACAAAGCAAAGCAATGAAATAAAAATTATGGCTAAACAGGGAATCGAGAGTCTTGAGAATGATACACATTTCTTATTTTGCTTTCTAAAGAACTTTGTATAAGATAGAGAATAATTGGCATTTAGTAGTTTTGTAATTTTTATGCAATCCCAATCAAGCAGATTAAATTTTAGTTCCAAAATATTAAAACTCCATTTTTGGTAAAAAATAATTGTATAAAATTCATGGGTTTACACGGCAGCTGATTGAAAAATATTGGTGATAAATTTTTGAGATTTGATTGCATGAGCATGTAGGAAATAACCATACGCACATCTTCTGTGTCAAAATAAATTTCATGAAGTAAAAAACAATAATCTACAAAAAATTCAACATGTAATAGGTTTTGAGCAAATTATGTAAAGTAGATATCTCTATTTTTTTAAGTAGCTTTTGGCCAAGTAAGAGTAACTTTACCATGCTCAAAGGTACAAACTTAGTCACATTGTAAGAGTCAAAAGAAAAAATGATTACCATATAGAAATACATGTTTTACACAATTTGAACATGGTTAGTGTCAACATTGAAATTTTAAAAAGCATTATGAAGCATTTTTAACTTCAAGAAAACAATGTGGTCAATTTTTGTTGATTTGGACTTGTTGATTGAGACGTTTTTTTGTCAATTAGGACACTTTATTGTCAATTTGGATAGGTTTTGTAGATTTAGATGTGTTGATTTGGACACTATTTTCTTGTAGTGAATTTGGAGATGTTTGTTAAATTTGAAAGATGTGCGTATGGATTTCTCTTGTATTCATGCAATCAATCTTCAAAAATTCAATGCCAATCTCAAGAAGAAATATGGGTCTTAATTGATTGGTTCAAAATGACTAAAAATGTCCTAAACAACAAAACAATGACCCAATTACAGTCATTTATGATATTTACAATCATTGTGAACAAATTGTTTAAGATAATTTTTTCTTCTAGTGAATGTTTTTCAATGAGCTATAATGTAAAACCATGCATTTTATTCAAAAAAATCACCAAAAATGGAGTTTTGATTTTTTGAAACTAAAATTTGATGCACTTAATTGGGATTGCACAAGAATTACAAAACTATGAAATGCCAATTATTCTCAATATTATGCAAAGTTCTTTGAACAACAAATGTACTATACAATTCCAATTTGTAATTAACTCGAGCTCAAATCTTTGGAGGCCTGCAATTTATGAGATACTTATTTTAGATGTTAAAATGAAATATTTTGATAAACTTCTAATTTAGTGCATATCAACAAATGGAAAAGTGCAATTCAAGTGCAATATAACGATTTGATTACAAAGCCATCTTCTTTGGACTTGCAAATGCACATGCCATCTTCTAGCACTGTATAAACAATATGAGGTTTTTTGGATGACTTTGCCATTAGCTGTATTGTCAATATTTTTCTTTATTAGAAACATCTATGTGAAAACGGGATGATATGTGTGTCTCATATTGTGCAACACTAAATTGTAATTCAAATTGGAAATTGTATATTCAATATGACAGAAGTGAAATATGCTGTTTACACTGTTTTTAATCATTGTGTATGAATGGATAAAAGGAAATTCAAACAATTATGTCTTCATTCATTTTAAATTTTATGTGTATATTACAAGAAAAACTGTCTTCACATGTTCAAAAATGTCCAAATTGACAAAAATTTAACAAAAACTTGACAAAAACATATCTCAATGGACAAAAAGCTGTCCTAATCGGGTGACCTAAAATTGTCCAAATTGACATTGCTCCCTTGCAGTATACGTACGTAGCACTGCATTGTTTTTGTAATGTTGCAAATGTATATTAGGCTTCACTCATAATTGTTTCCAATCAACTCTCGGATTTGTTCAGTTGACCAGGAAGATAGATTGGAATAAATACTTAAAACAAATATCGTTTTTGCAACATGTATAAAGCTTGTACATTAGCTGCACTTTTAACATTTTATACTTTTTCAAATTTTTGCAAACGGCTTTATAACATAAATTCCATTAACTCTTGAGATGTGAATTTTTATGGTTAAATTATCGTCTAAATCTCAATTCATGTCACTAGCATAGACAAGCAATCTTAAAGAGATGGGAATCTTCTTTCAAAGTTCTTTTGTAAGGGTTAATCCTAAAATGACCATAGGCCATAGTATATGCATTCCTATATAATTGGCATTTGCTACCAATAACAAGTTTTCATTTGGGATCTTATGTAGCTCACTAGAACCGCTTTGATCTATTCTCCAACTTCTTTGTTGATCTCAGATGAAGTCAAAGTGTGAATCTATACCAAATTCAAGAAAAGCGCCTTGTATTGTACTGGTTGCAACAATGCGCTCAAATGTTAAGGGGTTAATTCCTCAGCAGCCAAGCCAGGTTTTGGGAGACTTACAACTTTGATGCATTTTATCTTAGTCAATTGGAAGATCCACAATAAGTAACCATTGAAAATGGTTGAACACCTATTTATAAAACAAATTGCAAATTTTGAGAGTATTTGACCTTGGGAGATGGGAGATTATAACATTTGATCAAACAACATGTGATGGCAAAATCTCATTTTTTGGCAGGTAGTTGTTATTAATTGATTTTCACAAAATTCTATAAGCCCTTGATTCATCTCAAATTTTTTGAGTAGTAATATTAGATGTGAATGCACACACTTGCAAATTA
The DNA here is from genome assembly GCA_963920765.1 of Ulota crispa. Classification (NCBI taxonomy): domain Eukaryota; kingdom Viridiplantae; phylum Streptophyta; class Bryopsida; order Orthotrichales; family Orthotrichaceae; genus Ulota; species Ulota crispa. The sequence goes on along the minus strand of OY987249.1, from coordinate 19,977,896 downwards.
TTAAAGATTTTACTTCTCTATATGTTAAGTTATAGGGCTTCAAATTGCTTATTGCTTGGAAAACAATGACCGGCACAATTGGTGAGGGTTGTACCAACAAGGGTTTAGAACTTGCTTGAACCCTTGTTGGTGAACTTTTGGCTACCACAAAGCACATGCAAGGAAGCTTGCAATGAGTATTGACCAATTGTAGCTTGTAAAAAATTGCTTGCCACCACACCATGTATGGTGTTTCACCCAATTAAGGCTCTTGAGGCACTTGTATAACTTTTGGCTTGCCTTGCCATTACTCCACTTGCATGGACCTCTTGAGTACCTTGATAAGTGTAGTTTATATTGCAAGGTCATTCAATACCTCAAACAAGCCTGTAAAATCATGTGAGGACCATTTTGATCCTCTGGGGCATTTAGGGGTTAAGTTGGTTCTTTTCAACTTGAGAAGATTCAAGGATGAGGGGATCTCCAATCTCAACAATTCATTTATTGGTTTCAATGAGTTTTAATTCATGATGTATACGTACACTAGAAGAAAAAATTGTCCTAAACAATTGATTCACGATAACTGCAAATGTCCTACACGACTATACAATGACTCAATTACAATTGTTAAGACATTTGCAGTCATTGTGAACTAGTTGTTTATTGCAAGATTTTTTCTAAAGCTTGCATCCCTTAACATCATAGTTTAATTCTCATAGTTAATACAATTTAATGTCTTAGTTCATCTTTTGTATTCCAAATCTCTTGTATACTTTTTATAAATATGGAATCAATCCGTATGTATAATTTATTGCTATCAAATCCAACTTGCCTTTAATTTGGTTTTTGTTACCTGAAAAGTTCTTTATTTTTTCAGTCGTTTGGCATTTGTACCAAGTGCACTAATGTTTAATTAATAGATACACTTGAATGATTTACCAAACCTAAGCAAAAGGAAAGATGAGCTCCAAGATTTTATATAAACTAGAATAAAATAAAATATTATTGTGGCAATTTTTCTAACTGATTCTACAATAAAACAAAATATAAACCTCAATTTTAAAAGAACAAGTAGGATAGTTTTTATCTAAATAGCAATTTTTCCGATAACAAATGAAAATACTTTATGAAAAAAATGAATTGCTCATCACTAACAAAAGTGAAGCATACAAATGAATTAGCTATCATAACTGTATATTGTAAAAAAAATTTGCTTCTTTTTCACATGTGGAATAGATGTAAATAGTGTAGGCATGACTATACTCAATAAATTGAGTATTGAGTATATCTCAAGATCAAACTTGAAATACAACTCCGTTTGTCAAATTTCAATATCATCATTGCTTGCAATCATTATATTTGATAAAATGAAACTTTAACCTACAAAGCCATACATATACACAAAACCATTCACAATGCTACCTTATGATTTAAAAAACAATTTTCATTTAACTTGAGATTGATTGATGTTAGTCTCAAAATACAGATATTGTCCCAATTTATTGAATAAGGTGTAATTATGACATGCTTGTTTTCTACATTTTGCTCGAAACCATTGTAGAAAATGTACTTCCTTGCAATGGAGCAAGTTATTTTGAATTCAAACCTTTATATAAATTTTATGTACTTTTCTTGCCTATGATTCACATCTTTTGAATACAAGAGTTAAAGATCAATTTTAGATACACATATTTAGTATTTCAAGAATTCATAGTTTATTCATATCATTGTGGACACTAAAACTAGAACTTTGCACAAAACTTTGGCTTGGAGGAAAGCAGTCAAAGCACACGTGGTGCATTGTGGGAAGAAAAAAATGAAACTTGACGATCACACTATAGCTACCATGCAAGTTTTTGCTTCTTCTTTTAGTGACAAGGAAATGTGCTCAACAAAAAAAGATTCTAAATATCCATAAGAAATCCAACTTAACGCCTGTTTTTAGATTTTTAAGAAAATTTAAAAAAGAATTTTCAATGACGTTGTTGGTTGTCTTAAATTCTTAATCCCACTCTATCTTCCAGAAAAATCTCCAGACTTGATCCCTCCTGGTATTTAAAATATGTATATTACAAGCATCTAAAATCTTTTGAAATCCAGTAGAGATTGCAAAGAATATAACAAGTAGTCTGAAGAGAGGTTGCCTTTCCCTCTCTTCAAGTATCATCCACGAACTTCATCATGAATTTTTATTTTATTTTATTTATTTATTTATTTATTTATTTTTTATATAGTATTCAATGCAAATGGTTACTTCTTGACCATATTGCATGTAATGATAGTTATAAGAACTATGCTTATAGCTCTTTGGACTTATTTTTCTCATGATTTGGCCTACATGATTTGATTACTATAGTAATTTAGACAAAAAGAGCTTTACAACTATATGTGTGGGTCTAGCCATAGTGCCACTTTCCTTGCCAACTCTAACTGCTATATAATGATTTTCTGACTTACTCCTAGTATGCTATATATAGCTATATTTGTGAACTATTGAATGGCAATTACACCAACTCAATATATGGGTATATTAGCTTTGCAACAAGACTTGTAATGCACTCTTATGTGCTTATACTTTCTATGAGTGATCCTTTTTCATACATGGATTAAAAGCATGAATTTGCATTCATCAAAACCTATGGATTGATGGATAGATTTCATCATTACCACCAACTTATGTTAACGGACTCTTAAGTTTGTGTATTACATACTAAAAGCTATAATTTAGTAATAACTATACACTTACTTGAGGCATATCCTTTTAAGCTTAACTACTAAACGTCTGAGAGTGCCGCTCCGACCAGTACAATACAAGGTATTTTTCTTGTATTTGGAATGGATCCACACCCCTACTACATTTGAGACCAACAAAGAAGTTGGAGAATAGATCAAATGTGGTTCTAGTAAGCTATTTGGGATCCCAAATTAAAATTTCTTATTGGTAGTAAATGACAATTATACGTTAGCATATATACTATGTCCTATGGACGTTTAAGGGTTAAGGGTCCCCGGATTCACATTGAGGTGCCCGGATAGATTACTGCTTGGTATACTAATCCCAACTTGAGTTAATCTCAATTATTGATCCCTAAATTTCCACTAACGTGCATGGGATAACCATTGGTCTGCACACTAACCCCCATGGGATTACCATTGATCAGTACATCAATCACAACTTGAGTTAATCTCATTTTGCTAAGTTGAGTAGTACCAGGAGAAGCCCATGAAAACTAGTGGCCTTCCACTAATCTCCACTTGAGTTTAACTAGCAGTAACGGCTTGTGTTAAGCTAGGATAATAATACATGATCCTTGTGCTTATTCTCTCTCTTGTTTCAGTACCCTTCTTGCTCAAACTCCAAGTAGAGAAATTGCTCTGGCTATACACTACTCTACTTTTGATGTGCTTATACATATGGCTGAAGAGGGTTCACATTGTACTTGAAGCTATTCTGGTTGCAGCTTAAGCTAAGCTGTGCACACATTGCTATAAATTACCCTATTCACTTACAGAATACAAAAACCGCAGCAATTGAGCAATTGGACTCAGCAAGACACATGGCTTCATCACAGTCCACACACGTTTTGTTAATTTGAGATTTTACTTTGAGGTAGTTTTGTTGCTTTAGCTTTGTTTCTCCTTGTGAAGGCAATAACACGCGTTATGGGTTGTTGACACTTGTTGCATCCTCACTAACCTCACATTGACTTGTTGGTGTTTTTGGGATGGGCACAGGTGAGGTCTATAACCTCTTGGAGAAGTTGGCAACACTCAAGCTTTCTACTACACTCTTCTAAAACCTTATAAACTCTAAACTTTGTACTTAGATGTTTATATGTTCTTATATATACTTGTAGGATATGGATGCTTTGGTCTTGTTTTTTTACACATAAAAACATTCCAGATTTTGGTTTAAGTTTGAGGTATCTTGCGTACTTTCTAGAATACTCCCGGGAATAAACATGCTTTATGTGGGTAATAGCATTTGATTAAGGCGGGTTATCATGCTAGTATGCTTGCTTTATACACATCACCTCCCTTTTTTTCAAAAGGAATGGTTCTTTGACCTTTGCATGGGTAATATTACCTGCATGCACATACATAAAGCTATATCAGCTTTTTTTATATAACATTTTTTATAGCAGCGTTTATGACTTGTAATTCAGCCTAAGCTTGTTTCCGGATACACATCATTTTCTCATAAGCATGGACTAGTCTTGTGATTTCTGCACTGAATTATATACCTGCATACATGTGCTAATTCTATGGAACTTATATATGTTTGCACGAAAGTATAGCTATTTGGAGTGTTAAGCACAAATATACAGATGTTTTTGGAACATGCTTGCAACACAATAGTCTTTCTTGATTAGATTATTGAAGATGCTTAGCAAGTTATGAGCACAGCTTTCTGTTTTGGTCAATTGGTTGCTTTTTCTTTAAAAGCTTCTGCACTATATTTTATTCTTGGTACAGTGAGTTCTTGGTGGACATCACATAGTAGGATGAGCAATGATTCATATGGGTTTTTGAACTTTTACAAAACACCAGAGGGTAGGCAAAGATATAATTTTGATGCCAGAAAAGTACAATTAAGTGCCCAAATTTAAATGAGATGTACCTAGAAAACACATTTTTTTTCTGACATGGCTGGCCCCCACATCAACATATGTGCACTAAATTGAACCTCTCTTTCATAAATTCTCTGACAAATTCAGCCAAGTGTCCTCTTAGCTACTGATGTTTGTGAAATATTCCACACTCTTCAGTTGGGAGGGAGGGCAATCACGCTAGCTGCTATTGAATGTTATGAAGACCAACAGAATCTAAGATAGTAAAATGACGGGAATCTTCTTTTGAAACTTTTAGGTGTAATTAGTCATACAAAAACCAATGATGCTCCAAATCAAGGTTTGTGGAGAAATTTTAGCTTCACCAGTTGAAATCCAGCAATGTCCAGTTTCAACCGGATTATCACTAACAAGGACCGGTTATTTTTTGTAAAACTTCTAAATTTCTATTGTAAAAGTAATATATTTAGATTTTTTGGAAAATGGACCAGCTTTTTAGCCAATGGTTTCAAGTTTCAACCGAGTTTTTTGCAATTTCAAACGGCTGCCACTACACTAATGACCAGTTCTCCTTGAACCCTGCTCCAGATATGCAATAATTTCCAAGCAAAAAAGGCTGCTAAGTTTATTGGTGTGCAATTGTGTATAAGGTAGGAGCACCCATAAGCGTCAGTGTCCCCATAACCGTCACTTCTAAAATCTTGGAAAATCTATGGAAATGAATAGATGTAATGATGAGAATCTACAACATGTGAACATGAATTCTTAAAAGTGGTTATGGGTGTAATGGTAGTTTGCTCTTTAAAAATTCGTAACTTATTCTCACAATATCCAAATAATACATTTGAATGTGCAAACTCATTTTGTTTTTGTTCCTAATAGGATCTTATAATTTACTAGTTGTTTATTAATAGTCATCATGTTCAAAACCCTTAGTTTGATGTTTATGGGTGCTCCTACCTTAGTGAGATTGTGTAAGGGCATCTGTAATGGCACTAGGAAAAACCTTGGCAACGGTCTTGACAGTTCAGTCTAATCTTTTAATAGAAAGCAAATTTGACCATGAGAAAAAAAAATATATATATATTTTTTTACTGTGGACATTTCATTTAAAAGGTGCCCTGGTTCCATACAGCTCCACTAGCATAGCGAGTAGAGGCCAAAGTGCTTCAGGCTTATTGGCTATTACTGCGTAATTGGCCTAACGCATGCAAGGCCACTGGTCGACTAACCACAAAAAAGTGCCTTTCAGCCCATAATTTTTCAGTGATTTGAAGGGTATTGAAAATATTATTGTGAAAACCTAATAACATTTGGGTTTGGACATTGACTAACTTAGATATATCCCATCAAGTGTTAGCTAATTTCCAAAACACTTAGAGGCCCCTCCAAATCAAGCCTAAATAAGGAAATTTTTATAAGGGGGTTGGTAAATTGCCAACCATTTGCCAACCCCTTATAAAAATTTCCTTATTTAGGCTTGATTTGGAGGGGCCTTTAAGTGTTTTGAAAATTAGCTAACACTTAATGGGATGTATTTAAGTTAGTCAATGTCAAAACCCAAATATTATTACGTTTTCACAATAATATTTTCAATACCCTTCAAATCACTAAAAAATTGTGGTCAAATTCACTCTCTATTAAAAAATCGGGCTGAACTGCCGGGACCGTTGCCGAGGTTTTCCCGGAGCCATTACAGATGCCCTAAGGACTGCTTTTGCTTGCCTTTCCTTTGTCCACACACTTGTCACACTCCAGACGTGAAACTCAAGGACGATAAAGAGTGAGTGGATAAAAGTTTCCGTGAGGGATTTCTGGTCAGGCAATGCAGCCGGTGGATGTACCTGGACACACAGTGTTTCATGTTTGTGGCCTTGCAAGCTTGAGCCCATTGAGCATCATCCTCATAGGGATAGACATTCATTTTGGATTTGGGAGTCCAAACAGAAACTTGAGTTTCTGGTCAAAATTCAAAGTAAACAAAATACAGCACGATGGACACCATATCTGAAGTTGTAGCTGAAGGAGTGCTGTCATGACAATCAAGGCTTTCTGCATGTCGGAATGCGAGCTTTTAGCAAGTTAGGGCACTTAAAGTTTTTAGCTTCTGTATGTTGCTAATACAAGTACCTACGCTACAAGAGGCGCTGTTCCTCTAGCATTGGTTTGTTATTTGAGTAAGGTCCAAATTTTTTCAAGGTACCTTTTCTAGATGTAAAGATTTAAACCTAATTGTCAAGAGGCAACAAATTAGTATGACAATAAAGTATAGAGCAACTGGTCATTACACATAATTTAAGGTTTGTTTGTAATGGGTTTTTGGAGCATGTTAATGAACTGAATTTAGTTCTAAAATGCATACATTTTTATTCATAAGGAATTTGCTAATACCATTGTTATGATCATTGCAAGTGCAAACCCTATGTATTGATAAATTAGTTTAAAATACAACTTATAGTTTGTGTGCACATAAGAAATATAATTTTGATGCTAGCACAATTCCATGTGCTCTAACTCAAATTTGTGATTTTTGACACTAGGATTTTGGACGTGCATTTGGAACTTAAATAGTCATTCATGTCTTACTAGTGTTTTGTTGTCTTGCATATCCTATTATTTCACATTGTAACTTGCACGGTTGCACACAATTGGATTTTGTATAATATTGTGTTCATGAGATATTATATGGCATACAAAATTGTGACAAGAGATATTTTGTAAGTTCAAGAAAGTTAAGTCACAATTTGTGATAGATGCAAAGTTAATGATAAAAAATGTGAATACTAAATGCATTCATGAGAATAAACACCAAAACACCTTGCATGTGAACCATTAAAGTTGTTGTATGTGTGGTTGAACTTTATTAACCTTACAAGAAATGGCACATTCATATGTGACAATTTTGTAAATACAACACTGTTTTGCAAGTTTTGCAATTCATCCTTCATTTAAATTGTTTATATGCCAATTTAAATTATTTATATGTCAAGTGAGTAGCAAACCTTGTGCTCATTTGGAAACAAGTAAGTCTTCTAGGTGCACTACTTTACAAATTCACAATGTTAAAGGTACATTACAATCTTAAGAAAATGCTTACAACATTGTTTAATGCATAATCATTGTGGCTTGTTATGAAAATTGTGAATATCACTTTATAGAATTGAGTGGCGGTAAATTGCTAATGTTGATGAGCTTTTGGAGTATTGGATAATTAACACTACTAAAGCACAAGAACTAAAATATTGATTAATTATTTTTCTCAAAAATCAAACTATCCACATCAATGGTAGTATACAAGTAAGGTCAACTATTCAAACACTTCTATCATTTGAAACTAAAGGTCCATTGAGAAAGAGTCATACTTTTGATTTCTCCAAGGTTTGAAAACAACTAATGTCTAAACATTAGCAAATTTTGAACCCTCCAAAAGGCCCTTAATTTTTGACGCTCTTAACATTTATTGAGCCTAAGCTAGGTACATTAGAAGCATGTGTAGAGTGTTTCTACCTTGTATGAATTTTTGATTGTACGTCACAAAAAGCATGTATATAAAATGGTAATCTAGTCCTTGTATGAAGGACCTTAGTTGCATGCACAATCCAAAACAATACAAAAAACATTGTACTCATAAAATGTGTAAATGTACTCACTAGTCATTATCCAAGTACTTCACTCATTTATAATAATAGAGTAAAATAGGATTTATGGTTTGTTGTACTCACACCTTTGTCTAATCAAGATGTACCACAACATAACTTTCATGATTGCATTAAACTCAAAGGGTGGGTGGAAATAGGGGATTTGTAATTTGTTTGTTGCAACAAGTACGTATCTTAGGATCCTTTTTAAAACTTGCTAAGAGCCTCTTGGAGGGCTCAAAATTTTGCTAATGATTAACCCTTTTGCTTGAAAATTTGGTTGAGTATTTTTGTGTTTATCAATTCACAATACAATAACAAAACAACCATACATTGTAAATTGCAGTATTTTTTACTAACACTATTAATGCTTGTTTGTTGCAAATCATTATGGATTCTATTCAAAAACCATATTATTTTTAAGCAGTTCAAATGTATGCTTTTAGCTTCCTAAGGCCTCTATCTAGAGGATTTGGGGTCTTGCTTGTCGTAATGATTTGTGAAAATAGACAAACATACTATAAACCAAAGTAATTATGAAATCACAATAGTTGATCACCCATAATATATGGTGATCATGGTGTACTAAGGGCTATTTTACACATAGAAGCCGAGCCAATTTGATGTGTAAGAGGCTTGAAATCCTTGTTTGTGGTTGGTCTAAAGGTTTAAATTGGCCCAATCCCTTTACACCAAAAAGTCGGGCCAATTTGATGCATTAAATGTTTTTTCACACAGGGCAATTTTTGACATGGCCCAAGCTCAATGAATTGGGTGCACCAAGAATAGGAGGCCAATTCTTGGCCTCAAGCCCAATGTCAGGTTTCATTATTTTTAATTTTTTAATTTTTTAATTTTTGTTTTCCTCAAATATGATCTGTTCAATCTCCTAGAAATCTGAAGGACACTTTTGTCTTCATCTTTGCTTCATCTTCTTTTCTCTTCTCTTCTCTTTTCTTGTCTCTCTCTTTTTCCTTGTAAGGTTTTGTCTCTTGAACTATTTTAAATTGCTAATTTTTTCTGAAGAAGCAAGAAAAAATGGAGGGGTCTCTAGGGTAGAATTTTAGGGAAGGGTTTGAGGCAATGCAAAGATATCATAGTGCCGCCACTCATGCTTTTTAGCCCTTTCAAGGTGCTTCACAAAAGCATGTAGGGAGTGTTAGGGTTTTAGAATTTTTTGAACCCTTGTTTGGAATTCCTATCCCTCATCCTTTGCTCTTGATTGTAGATATGTTTGGAAGTCAATCCAAGAGGAAAGCAGTGGAAAATGTTGAAGATGATGAGGTTTAGATTTTAGCTCCAACTGCACCTAAGAAGAGAAGAGGCGCAGCCACAATTGCAGTTGCAAGGAAGCCTCAAAACAAAAGTTTGAAGAAAGACAAGGAGGAAGAGGAAGAAAGTGGCTCAAAGAACAAGAGAGATCAAGATGTAGAGACCATTATTGCATCGTATGGAGAGATGGAATCTAAATTTCTAAAGAACTCAAAAAAGCAAGGTATGATTTTTTTTTGCATGTATGATTTTTTTTGCAAGTTGTATAGTTGAAATGCATTCATGAATTTGTAGAAAAAAAAAAAAAAAAATCAGATTTTAGATTTGGCCAATTTGGCCTTTTAAAAACCTTTGCTTTTACGGTTAATCCCATGTCCCTCCTCTCTCCATTGGCCATGTACTACAAGCCAATAGGAGGAAAATGTACAAAGTGAAGAAAGGAACACCGTACCTTGCACCCGCAAGGCAAGTGTCTTTGGAAGGCAATCCATCTATGATAAAGTTATTTATGAGGAAAAAAACCGGTTCATCTGGAGACGTTGTGCGGAGTTTTTTGCCATTTTAGATTTTTTTAAATTGGGGTCCCGAATCATTTGATGGAAGGCAATCCATCTATGCGTTCATTTCCTTGTCCTTTGTGTGCATATCAAGCATATTTACATTCTTGTACAATAACCAGTTGCTGAAATTTTAGGATAAATCACAATCTGGAAGCCTAATGAAGCCCAAATGATCTTATCTACGGGTATTGTATTTTTGACCTATATATGTTATGTGCATGTGTGGATACTTGAGTGAAGCTACATGCTCACCTAATTGCAGTAATTGCAATAATTTTTGGTATAAATCAAATGGCCGAGCCTTGCAAAAAGAAATAGAAGACTTTGTACAAGTAATACAAAAATGACAAGATGGCCAACAGGATTTTAGACCTGATCTCCGTGCTTGTAAGTTCTATGCCTCCTTTAATCAATATTGGTATCAAACAGACACCGTCATGAAACACATGACAACATCCAAGCTAATGATTCAGCAAGTAGAAAAGATAGCACTAGTGACACCAAAAAAGGATAAATTTTGAATGTCACTCCAACTTTGGCAACCAAGGTGGAAAAGAAGAAGTTTTAGGAGCAGTGCTATGGAGTCTTTATAAAAAAACCCCAAAAACAATATGGTCATGGTGATTTTTTTTAAGAAACCCAATACTTTACTAGAAAAGGTAAAAAAGCAAATAGATAGGCTTAGAGACAAGTTCTATGATGTAGTCTTTGCCAAAATCAGATGCATCATGCTCATGAGGAAAGATGGTTTTTCCTTCTTTCCTCAAATGAGCTATCCAAAAAGATTGAACTAACAACTCATGTGTTTTTGTAGCTTGCAAAATCATGATTTTAATACTGCTTTCTTTATCATTTCTTGTTTTAACACTTTCCACATTCAACTCCTCATCATACTCTATGCTTTCTATGTCATTTACTACAATGTCTTCAATGTCTTCAATTTGTATAATTCCGGCATGAACTTTTTTCATTTTTATGTACCTTCCCATCCGCTTTGCTGCTTCTGTAGTTGCCATAAATGTATTTGCTCTCTCCAATTGCCCAATTTGATTTGCACTTTTTACTTGCATAATTTTTTTTCCCACTCATCATCAAACCTATTTTTGTGAATTATTTACAAGTTGTAAAGGCAAATGCATGTGGTAACCAGATTTGGTACATTTTTGAGAGCTGTATCAATCCTCTTCAAAATAATCCTCCACCTCTCTTTTAGTATATCAAAAGTTCTCTCTATGGCCAATCTTATAGGAGATTGAATGAAGTTCCAATATGCCTTTGCTCTAGGTAAACCATCCTTTTTACTTTTGAAAAGAGAGTAAAACCATGGCCTCATTGGATAAGCGGCATCACCAACAAGTTTGTTAGGTAATAACTCACCTTTCATCACTTTCTTTTGAACATTTAAATTTTGGAACAAAATCCAATCATGGTGACGCCCGGCCCATCCAAAATCATAATCTCAAAACCTACATTTGCTATCTATTACACCTTAAAGTAAAGCTAAATAAAAAAAAATTCCACAATAGTAGAAAGTAGGGTCTACATATAGGAGGAGCTATGATATATATGTGACTTCCATCAACAACTCCAATCACATAAGGTAATCCCCTAAGCTTCTAAAATTAAGATGTAATTCTCTTCAAACTAGTCTTAGATTTTTTTTCTATCACTATTGGTTTTAAAAGCTTCTCAATTGCAAAAAGTCCCTGACAATAATAGAGGCAATACTCTCATGAATTTCATAGGTTTTGGCACAACCTCATTATGAATTATCACTACTAAGCCTATTCATAAAAAGATCAACCCAATTTCTAAGAGGAATGGCTGATCTATACTTTGTATTCAACTGATTTGGAGATGGAGATAAAACACCGCACAATTAAGCAAAAGTTTGAGGAAAGTAACCTTGTATGTTGCTTAACCCATAAAATACCGTTGTCCCTTCAGGGGACAAATGGGATTTTAAGCATGTACCTAAGGCTAAACTACTTTGTGTGATTTTTTGAAACTTTTATTGAAGGTGAGGAATTCAAAGATCTACGTGGGAATATAATTTTTTCTTCATTTTGACATTTATTAAAGAAGTTATGCATGAATAACTGAAAAATAGGAGACTATTGGGCAGCCAAAAAAAAAAATTGAATTTTTTAAATTTTTTTTTGAAATTGGTTCTTTAGATTTTTATGTATTTGAGAAGCTTTGAATCATTCAATTCTGAATCATTCAATTCTGATAGATGAGATGAAAGTTATGAGAAGTTTTAGTTTGCGGGTAGGTATGGGACTCCCAAACCTCCATTCCTTTTTTTCCTTGTAAAACTTTTTGCTTTACTTTTTTGAGCTCTTTGTGTATTTGTTTTTTTTTTTTTTTTTTTTTTCCAAGTTGTAGTAGACTAAGATTCCTTGGTTTTCACCTTTTGGATCAAAGTAATTTAGATTTTTAAATTTTACATAAATCCTCCAATTTTGCCTAGTGTATTTGTAAAATTCTAGACCTTTCGGCATTGCAGGATTTTACAAAGTATGATCTACATGTCCAATTCATCTGAAAATTCTCCCACACATACCTAACTTGGTTCTGGACATGATAAAAGAAATCCTCAACTTTGCGTAGAGTAATTTTTTTGGGTTATCAATGGTCAAAGGCCTCTCAAAATTTCAGGCAATAAAGAAAAAAACTTTTTTCTTCACTTTGGATGTAAATATCTCATTCCTCAACATTTAGATTGAGCTAATTTTTTCCCAAGAAGTACTTTCCATAGTCCAAGCCAAGATTCTATGGTTGGATTTTCCAAAAAAAGATTTTTTTCAATTCTACTCACTCTCCCAAAAGTGGCAATTTTACACTGAAATTCACAGAAAATGGTTGCGGTCCTTTAGGGTTTATAATGCCATATTTGTTAATTTGGAAATTATGTTCAAATTTGGGACTTCTGAAGGTTGAAGGTGATCACTTTAAACCCCATTCTAGATTTAAGCAACATTTTTTTAGTACATGTGCCATCATCTGAGAGGATGAATTTGCGGGGGAAAAAATCTTAGTAGCTGAGACTGAATTTGATACCTTTAAATCTAGTTTAAGGTAACTTTTTGGGTTTAAGGTGAAGTTCAATTTGGGAACCGTTATCGGGTTGAGAGGAGCGCGCCTTAGGAACACGCATGGTGTCTTGCTGCGATAGTGCATTGCCGACTGAAATCGTTTTCAATCTTGATCTTTTTTTCAAATCTTCAGTCTTCAGTCTTCCGTTGGCCTATCCTATGGCTGGCTCTAAGGGTGAGGGTCAAGGTAGGGATAAGAGCCCACTGGATACGGGACGGGTAGATCGGGATAGCAGACACGAGCTGCCGTCCGTATGACGGGATCCTAAAATCAAATTCACGATCTGCTGACTAAAACTTCAGATCATGAGAACAGAGCAAGTCTGGACCATGTGGGTGATCAATCTCACTTCGTCACCACGACAATAAATGGGGTTAAATTTGGTTTAACCCAAACTGCCCGCAACAAGGTTTACAAAACAGAATGGAAATGAATTGACAAACGATCCTCCAAAACCGGCTAGGAAAAAAAAAACCACATCCAACACATATATAAAAAATAAACCCAAAACATTTCTCTTGAAATCTTCATATCTTCAGATCTTTAAGTCTTCATGTCTTCAAGTCTTCATGTCTTCAAGTCTTCAAGTTGTCCAAAAGTTGTAGTTCTTCAAAGTTTTGGCCTTTTCCTAACAAAAGGGCAGCCACCTCCAAACCTTCACATTTCCATAACTTTCTCGTCCAAGCTTCAAACCTCAAGTTTAAGAACTTTCTAGAAAGCCAAGACTAAGATAAACACTCTCTTCAAATCTTGTTGCAAAATGATATACAGATCATAAGTTATGGCTTGTCAAAGTCTCAGCCTTTCTTCATAGTTTGGCTTTTTGACTCCAAAATTCAAACACTCATAACTTTTGCATCACAACTCCAAATCAAAGTTGCAAACTCATTTTAAAAAGGTAATCACACAAAGAATAACCTCCTCAAATTTCAATTCAAAATCATGTATATACAAAAAAAAATCTCACATCAAAGTGTCGGGATTTTTTTCCTTCTTCCCACCAACATTCATACACTAACTTCCAACAACTAAGGGATCTTTCCTCTATAATTTCGACCCTATCTAAGGTAGGGAGGTGGGGCACATTAGCTCATGCCCTCCCTATCCTAACCCCACCATAGATGCCAAACCCTTTTTCCTTTCACACCTTTCCTATTGACTTCTAAACCCTTAGTATTTTTATTCAAACAAAGGCAAAATAAATGAGCCTTCCAAAACATCTAGATAAACATATGAAAATGATTAAATTACAAAATAAATGCCATCGTAAAGTGGCCACGTGCCTTTGCGAGCATATAATAGCGTCAAACGCTTGTTTTCAGTCGCCAAGTCGTGGACTTGGTTGGCTGAAGAAGCGGTCGTCTCTGGTCGCCCGCCGGTCCGGGTTCAAATCTCATCGAACTCGTCGAGCGGTGATGGCGGCTCACGGCTTGGCAGCTAATGAGGCAGGAAATTGGCCCAGCCAACCCGCTACCTATCTCCCTGAGCTGTGCATGTGACAAGACGGCGCAGCGCACTGGAATCTATGGCCGCTGCGCTATCACCAAACCGTGGTCCTCACCACGACCACTCCTTTTGCCTCAACTATTGATTTATTGAAATCAACACAAACATAAATATATAACAAGTATCTACATGATAGAGATATCTCCATCAGGACACCGTGTTTTCCCAACTTAATGATCCATGCCTTTTTTAAAGCCTCCTTCTTTTTCTAACCACCATAAACTAGTACCATGGTAACATAATGCTGGCCATAGCAATTTTTTGCAAAATTGCAACAACTGCAATGACATGCTATGTGGCCATGAAAAAAACAAGAGCCACTAGGATCTTGTGTCTTTGTTCATCTATCTTGAACAAATGGCTATGAAAAGAGAGAGATGAGGGCTAAAATTCACTAGCTATATTGAATTGGTCCACACCTTTGACCTTAAGGCATTTACATATGGAGTAAATGGCCTCCATTATAATCTAATTTCAATTTATAGTGGAAGTTGGCTTTAAGCAAAATGTGGGTTGAAATTTGAGGCAATCGACCCCAAGCCAAATTGACTTGGCCCCCATATGTAAAGGGGCTCTAAAAGTAAGAAATAGCTAGAATTCTTACAACACAAAATGAAACAAAATCCAACATCCTTTGAAAACAATGTTGAAATCCCAACTTCCAAACCTTGACTAAGATAGGAGGCTCAAAATTTGTTTGGGTATTTACATTAGAAGAAAAATGTGTCCTAAACAAGTGGTCCACAACAACTACAAATATCCTAAATGACTATACAATGACTCAATTATAGCTGTTTAGGACATTTGCGGTCATTGTGAACTAGTAATTTAGGACCCATTTTTCTTCTAGTAATTAGAATTACTCATGTAAAGCTGCCAAAATAGTGTGGAAAGCTTCTTAAAGGGGTTACACTTCCTATGTTTAGAAATTAACGCCATATTCATTAAATTGAGAAAAATGGAGATACCATTTTGTACTCCACCTTAAACCCCAAAATTTACCTTAAACCAGATGCAAAGGTATCGAATTCAGTTTGAGCCACTAAGATTGTTTCCCTCGCAAATTTCTCCTCTTAGGTGAGGGAATGTGTACCAAATTAAAAAAACACTAGAGCTTGGATTAAAGTGACCACCTTAATCCTTCAAAAGTCCCAAAATGTACCGTTTTTCCCAATTTAACAAATATGGGGTTAAATTGCCCTTGTACACAATTGAATAGTTTTAGCCTATTGCTTAGTGTAATTATTGGTCATAATTGTATTGAGATTTAATTTTGAGTAAAATATAGCTATATGTCATGTTAAAGTAAATAAGCATGTGTTTTCAATCATAATTTGAGTGTTGAAATATGGAATGGGTGCTTGCATGTTTTAATGGACTTATATTTGAGCACCCAAAATTATGTAATGGTTGTTTTTTGGACTCATGTGCTCTATTTACAAGTTGTCTTTAAACCACAATTACTACAACCTATGATATAGAATAGTTACCCATGGACCTTTTGCTTTGTTAAATTGTAGTTAATTCATACCAACTCAAAGAATTTCAATTTAAATGGCTATAGAGATGTCTCTTCTTTGACTTTCTACCAAAATATTTCCAAATTGCTAAGCTGACCTATTTTTTCCACAAATGTCCTCTTTCCCATACATGATCGATTCATGAGCCTCCTACCTTAGGCAACGCAATGGAGAATGGCCGTTTTAAGTGTACTTTCTATCTGCTGACCGGCCTATACTGTAGAACTTGCCCCCCCCCCCGTGTACAAGTTTTTGCAGAAGTCGTAGAGTCTCCCTCTTTCTCAGGGGCCAATCACAAAGCTGACACATTTGTGGACATACAGAAATTGCACATGAAAAGAGGATCATCTCAAACGCAGAGGAACTAGAAACAAAAGACTCTGCTTGCGTTACGACAAGACTGAAAGGTGACTGTACATTTGTTTTCTGGAAGGTGACTGTACATTTGTTTTTGCGATGAAACGAAATTTCATTTCAGTGGAAAAGGAGAATAACTTAATGAAAAGACAGTGAATAAACAAGGGTTGGGTTTGGAGTCTTTTTGACAGTAGAGAGTGGAGAGAGAGAGAACCCCATGCAGAGCTAAATAAATTGCACTGACAGTCTTTGCTGGACGGTTTGACGAAACTGCTGTGGGTCCACCAGAAAAGCCGCTGCAAAGCAGCTTTACATACTTCGGCAACATTTGACCCTCGATCTCCTTTGCATCTTCCCTGGCGCGTTCGAGCTGTCTTCACCTCTTGTTTTTCTTCCAAGAATTTCACAGTATCAAATGTTCAAATATCCAATTATATTCAAATATCCAAACATCCAAACATTCTAATAGTATCCTAAAATTCCAATGGAAGCTGCAAACTCTGCGTAATGTCACTTTTCAAGTGAATTAACCCCTCAGAGAGCCGGGGAGGACGCCGAAACCTTGCAGGCGTAAGAAATAATGGCCAAAGAAGATTACAGGCAGATCTTTGTTTATGCAATTTTTTTCTTACTCCCACCATTACGTGAAGTGATTCAATGAAATCGTGAAGAACCTAATGATCAAACTAGTCACAGTAGTCACATGGTAGTTGAAGAACAGACAACAGTTGCTTTCTAAGCATATTTGGAATAACTTCATCCGTTTTGTACAGCTAGTTTAAGTCCACCTAGTGGACGCTGGCTCTAGACTTAGAGGCTAATTGTGTTGTGTATGAAGTACTGTCATGATTGCCGTCTGCGTCCAATTTGATGCATACAGAAGTTCTCGTCTACGAGTGGCTTTTCATTCTGGAACGAGCCCATGCCAGTGCACATGTGGGAGACATGCTGCACATCTTGTTTGAAGAAGAGAAGAGAAGGGATTGTGACAGAACTGCAGCTGGGACGAGGATCCCTGTAATTGTCCGCAGCCAGCGACCATTCACGTCTACGAGTAAATTATTACGGTTGAATGCCCCATACAAATCATCTGACTCTCAGTGGCCCCAAGGCCGGATAGCACTGGTGGTATGCTTAGCTCAGCTCTAAGGTCTAGAATTCTTCATCCTGCAGCACCAGTCATAACGCCCTGCACTGAGCTGCGGCGGGCGGCTCGCGACTCTGTCCCAGGCAAGATAAAAGCTTTTTAACTGTAAAGTCTAGTATATAACTTTTGGGAACAAATGAATGAAATTCATAGATATTCTCTGATTGGTTTTATTGGACCGGATTGAGGCCACTTCAGTGGGCATCCGCGTTTTGGCAAGGGGGACGGACAGTGAGTTATGTTGCAATTTGGAAGGGCGTGGAAAGTGCAGGTATACAGGATGGACGACAGTCTGCGCGGATGATGTGATATGAGGCGTGGCCATCGTTGGGCTCATGCCGAGAGTGAGTGAGTGGTTTCAAATGGCAAAGTCGTCATCCAGAGCGTCTAGATAGGATTTGAGCGTATCATCGCTTTTAATACTCTCTCTCTCATTTTGTATAGCTTTATAAATAATTCCAAAAAAGCTTCATGCTACAAAGCGTGCGCTCTGGCGACTGGGACTCCTATCTGTTGAGCGTGCCCTGTTTTAGCTCTGGTGAGTGCTCTCCTCTTCTATCTATCCTGTAGTTGGCTGGTGTTGACTGTCCACCCATGTGTCTGAGGGGTTGTTACGATAAGAAGGCAAGCGGAGGAGGGTCACTTATCCCTAGCTAGCTGTCGTTACCCAGTTTCAGGGGAAAGAAGAAGAGCTCCGTCTCCGAGGTCGGGTATTTTTGCTCGATCAGTGTAGCTGGAGTCATGTATCCACGTCTTTTGCTATATTCTCATGCTCAAAGAGCAGCAGAATTCTCATAATTCTGGTTGAAAATCCGGGGCACAAGTCAGTCTGTTTGTTGGCTTTGAGAGGTGACTAATGTGCGTGCTCAGAGCGGATTTCTAATGCTTGTGATCCATAGCATCGTGTTCCAGGTGTGTTAGCTAACACGGGCATTCCTCTGCAGCTGTCGGTGAGTGCCTCAGACGTCCTGGAAGCACCAGTACCAGCACCCGTACAAGCTCCATCATCACTATCCAGCGCCGACGAAATGGCTGCCCACCTCCAGCAGAAGGTCGATGCCCTCGCCAAGTGAGTTGCTCCTTTGCACATGCATTGCTGAATTGGCTTACGCCAGTTTGACATCCAAGAGTTGCTTTTCTTTATCATCTTTTTGCAATAGGGACTCTTCTTTTTCTTACAACCTGTTCGATGTTACTGTTGCAGGGCCAGCCCCGAGTCTGCTAAGAAACTGGAGGAAACCATTGCCGCCTTGGAGAAGACTTACTTGGGTTCCAAAGGCACCCAGGCCCCTGAGGGTCCCATCGCTCGACTTGGCCGCGGTTTTCAGACCTTCAAGACCACCCACTATGAGTGAGCCCTCCACCACCTCCCCTGTTTCAGGCTGCTATACCTCTCCGCATTAATCAAGCTTGAGTTGCTACACGCAATCCAGAATATTCTCGATCTCGAGCTGCAAGACCTTGTCACTGTGATACAGAGGATGCATTCTAGACTCTAGTGTCTTATTAAAGTTTGTTTCAGTCGTGCTCTGTTTCTGGATTGGAAAAATGTTAACCATCGGAATGATCTTTTTCTTGTACAGCAAGGACTTAGCTTTGTTTGATAAGCTCAAGACCGGACAGTGGCCCAAGGTCAGCACTTGTTGAACTTGCGATGGATTGTTGATACTGCATGCGTTTTGCCGGATTAAATTCCATATGAGCGCTACTCTGCTTTTTCTACTTTTTCTTCTTTTTCTATTTTCTTCTTTCCCTTTTAGCAAATTGCGACTCATTCATGTCTTTTGTGGTGTGGCCCAGTATATGGTGATCGCGTGCTCGGACTCGCGAGTGGACCCAGCCACCATCCTGGGCTTCAACCCGGGCGAAGCGTTCATTGTGCGTAATGTGGCAAACATGGTGCCGGCGTGGGAGCCAAAGGGCGGGTACCCGTCCGTCAGCTCGGCGCTGGAGTATGCCGTGAAACACCTCTTGGTGGAGCACATCATCGTCATCGGCCACCGCCTCTGCGGCGGCATCAAGGCTCTTGTCACCACCGAAGTCGGCCAGGGTTCCCAGTAAGCTCCCTCCCTTCAATTTGACCTGCTTTTATCACCACAATCCATCCATCGCATATATACTAACATTTTCTCACGTGTGAACAGCGACTTCATCGAGAACTGGTTGGAGATTGGACAGCCTGCTCGCGCCGTCACCAAGGCCGTCGTGGGTTCAGGCAATGTCGACGATCAGTGCAAGTTCTGTGAGAAGGTCCGACCTCGTACCGACAGATCCTTAAATCGATTTAGATAGTAACTATATGCAACCTTCCAACTAGTCCCCGGGTATAATATTCTTGAAGGTTCCAGGCTCTAGAACAGCATATACTAGCCTGACTTTGGCACTTGTTTATAACTGATTTCGAATCTTGAACTGGTTGTGGTGGTGGCAGGAATCGGTGAACGTGTCGCTGACAAATCTGCTGTCATACCCGTGGGTGAAGGAGAAGGTGATTGGCAAGAAGGTGAGCCTTCACGGCGGATTCTACGACTTCGTGGAGGGGTCGTTCCAAGTCTGGGACTTCGAGGTCAACGTCACCCATTCTCAGAAGTTCTAGACTGATGTTCACTCGCCGGCCTGTGCGCCTGAACAGTGCTGCGTGGATGCGAGAGCAGACTTCTGGACTTGGTTGGTAGTGTCACAGTGGAGTGATTTGGCTCAGGGCCCTGCCACTTTTGAACAGGAAACTCTGTGACAGAGAGGAGCTCTGCTACGGAGTTCAATGCCCTGACAATGTAATTGTATGAAGAGTTTGAAGGCCAAGTTGGGCTTAGTTACTTGTGTAATTTTGCGGCTTACAGATCTGGAATGATGCATGGTTGCTCTAAACTGCTGTTAGTATGTGTATTATCATTATTGGCCGGCCGTATGATTTTGAAGTAGGGCGGACCTCCAATTCGTTGGTTTCACTATCCTGCTGTGTTTGTATGTTTAGGCTCGGTTCAGACTAGCCACCGGAAGAAATTATCTCAAATGTCATTGGGTTGAAATATTAGTTTTTTCTATTAAGTGTCCACACTTAGGTTTTGTCTAGTGTTTCAACTTGTCATTTGCCAACCAATATAGCCACCTCTGCAGATAAGATAGTGAAGTTTTGTGCTTGTGATTAAGGTGGCTCCAGATTTTTCTAGTAGATGAACACGCCTATTCTATAGCAAAGTTATTCTTCAACAATCTTGGATGATGTGAAAGTGCTCTGAAAGATGAAAGACTTGATGGGATGCCACTTCTTGCATTTCTTCCTATCGCTAGTCTAAACCAAGTCTTATTAACAAGGCAATGAGTCCTTCACAAACAACACACATTAGGGCGCTTCAAACATCAAAATTTTTAGGTGACTCACTTAGTGATTCACCTTGAAATTCACTCCTAACGTGATTCATGTTAGGAGTGAACTTCAAAAACTCACTTTTGCACATCTTATCCTTACAAGTGTCACAAACCCTCAGACTATGACTTGTGCACAAAACCCTAATCACAAATTCATGGGTATATTAGACTTTTGGTGGAGGAATGAACAAAAATAATTCACTAGTGAGCAAGGTACCTATGAGGTGAGAACTAAGAAACTAGTAGACTAGATTCTATGTTTGAAGCCCCCTATTGATTCCCCTACAAAGGATAGCTAAAGGCAATTAGTGAGTACCGGTTGGCGGTTGCAACCTGTAGAGGATTTCAATGGTAGCTCGCCGTGTTGATTGTACGGTACCCTAAAGAAAGAGTACACAAGTCTCTCCTATGGGATTCAAAGAAGTTTGTACTATAAATAAATTAGTTTTTGGCAAAATAAACATATCATCATGTTAAAAGGTACAAACATAATGACTGTTTGAGTCAAATAACAAAAACTAATTTCCATAAAGAAATATATATTTTTATAAATTTGGTCATAATCACCCTAATATTAAAATCTCTATAGAAATTTTTTTGAGTTTTTTTGAAAATGTTTATTTGAAACAAAGATGTGCATATGGATTTCTCCTACATATCCATGCAACCAAATCTCAAAAATTCATTGCCAATGTTTTTTAATCTATTTCTTGTAAAACCATGATTTTGACACAAAACAATTATTTTACCAAAAATAGGATTTTGGTTTTTTGTAACTGAAATTTGGTATGCTTGATCATGATTGCACAAAGTTCACATACAAAAAGTCTAAGGATAAAATGCCAATTATATTCTTTGTTATACCAACTTTTATGGATGCCATGACTCATGAGAGGGACTTATGTACTCTTTCTTTTGGGTTTTGTACATATGTCATCCAAGTTTATTCATTTTGTTTTGGATCTTACAAACAAATAGGCAAAACAAAAAGAGTCTTTCAAAAGATAAATGGAATGAGAGTATGCACACAAAATGGATCCTCCTAGGCTAGTGCGAGACATCATAAACCAACACATTTGGCTAAAAAACTTTCAAATTTTCAAATAACAATCAAATTTTATTACCAAAAACTTTTTTTGACAATCAAAAGTAACAAAAACTTTAATTGCTTTTTACAACTTTTATTCTAAGACCTTCCTCCTTATAGTGACAACAAATTTCAACTTATTAAGAGATGCTATGAACACCTTGTATGGTTAGGTAGTTGGTACTTCATGCACTCTTGCTTGCACCGTATCTTGGAGAAGGATTTTGCTATTTGCTAAAATTTTGAGAGTTAAAATCTAATAATCCTTTCAACTGTAATTTGATTTATGAACAATATGATCCATGCGTCTCTTTCATTTGCCTCGAGAGTTATTTTTTGGGAAACATCAAACGAGCTGCAGTGGATCCGAGAGGCTTTACATTCACGAGTACAAATAAATGCTCTACTAGCTAAAGGGGACCCTGTGATGCCTACTGCCCAGTTTTCAAATAATTTTATCTTAGATTTTAGTTTATAGATATGGATGTGACTATGTGAGTAAAACAAGTGGATGGATAAGAAGCACTGTGGTATTTTTGGGTTATGGCACAATGAGGGTACCCAAAAAGGATTGTCTTAACCCCCGAGCGCCCATCACTAAAACTGCAAAAGACAGCCAAAATGGACAAGGTGTCACTTGAGGTCTTACCAAAAATGTAGCAAGAGGATCAAAGCCATGTGACCATTCAAAGTGGGCGATACTTAGTGTAACCGGCTTCTTAGAATTTTGAGAAAGGTTTCACTGTGCGGTTTTGGAATTTATAACGGTCAAACCGGTGTTGACTCCAAGAAAAAACACTCAAAGCAACTGGATCCGGTGCTTAGAAAATTCAAAGCAGCTCGAGAAACTATCCAATTTCCACGAAATTTTCAAAGGAGGGAGGTGACATGCATGGTGAGACTTACAAATTTGCAGATTTTTTGACGCAAAAACAAACTCACATGACAACTCCAAAGTCTATAGAGTGCTTGCAGGAGGTGAATGCTTACCAAGCTATGTACGATTTGTATCTGACCCCAAATTGCCAAAACATCAAAAAACCGAGATCTAGTTTGCAAAAAAATGGTGACTATTGTTACATACCTCTCCAATTAGCAAATTGCCAATTTCCTTCCATCACTTCATGACCCCCCTCTTGTACTTTGTTCATAAACAAAAAGCAGCTAAACCCCAACCAAGCCAGAATTCAGAGTTTCAAGATTGGTAGAGGCCACATTCTGTCCCCTAGGGCGCTCAAGGGTTAAAGGACCAAGTCCATTTGGGAGAATGAGCACAAAGGTATGAAAAAAGTTTTTTTGAAAATTCATTCATAGGATCTTGCCCTAGACTATGGGAGGTACTTGTGAGAAAAAACCAGCTCATTCTAGATGTAGAGTGAGATATTGGCATCCAAAGTGTAAAAAAAAAGTTTTTTTTCCTACTGCCCAAAACTTTCAAAAGCCTTTGATTGCTCCAATATCATAAAAGTTGCTCTATGCAAAGTTGAGGTTTACTTTTTCCATGTTGAAAACCAAGTTAGGTATGTGTGGAAGAATTTTCAAATGAATTGGAGGTGTGGATCATAGTTTGTAAAATCTTGCAATGCCATAAGGTCATGAAATTTGTATATGCACTAAGCAAATTTGGAGGACTTATGTAAAATTAAGAAATATGAGTTACTTTAATCCAAAGGGTAAAAGCCAAGGAATCTTAGTCTACTACAACTTGGAAAAAAGAAAGTAAAAAAATAACAAAAGCACCAAATTTAACAAGGGGCAAAAGGAATGGAGATTGGGGAGTTAATACCACATTAGGTAAATTGGGAAAAAGGGTACATTTTGGGACTTTTGCAAGTTGTACATGATCATGTACAACTAAGCTCAGCTTTTTTTTTTGTACACGTGTCCGCACTTGAGAGGAGGAATTTGCAAGGGAAAAAATCTTAGTGACTCAAACTAAATCGTTCTCAAATGTAGGTGAAGTACAAAATGGGACACCCTTTTTCCCAATTTACCTAATATGGTGTTAGTTCCATACCTGCACGCAAACTAAAACTTCTCATTCATAAATCAAAATTGAATGATTCAAAGCTTTTCACATATATAAAAATTTAAAGAATTTAGATTTTTAGTTTTTCCAAATGCAATTTTTAAAGATATTCTTGGGTTGCCCGGATTGCTTGGATTGCCCACCCTCCCTGTTTTTTAGAAATTCAAGCATATCTTCTTCAATAAATGTCAAAATGAAGAAAAAATTAGATGTGCACGTACATCTTTGAACTCCCCACCAACCTCAAAAGTTTCAAAAATTTATAAAAACTAGTTTAGTCATAGGTACATGCCCAAGGTCCATTTGTCCCCCAAGGGGACAATTGGTCCTTTAGGGGTTAACTTCAATTTGGCCATATCCATGATACTTCTTCTACTTATTAAGTCTTACTAGGTAGTGCTATGCTCTTAATTTTTTGACAATAAGTTGCTTATACTTGTAGATTAGTAGAAAAAAATACATTTTTTCAAATGATAATTATTTTCATGTCTAAACAAGCTATTATGTGAGAAGTTTTGGAACTATCTCATTTCATAAAAATGAAGTAAAGGACTCATCTGGACTATAAATTTGGTTAGTAGGAATTAGGTTAATGCATTTATAGTTGTGCAAGCTTCTATGGTCCATGAATTTAAAGTGTATTAGTCCATACATTATCAAAACTAGTTGTTATGAATTCTTTTAGGGAGAGTTTCATGCAAGTATTTCCATGTCCAATAAAGAACACTAAAAATTTGTAATTTTTTTTAAAGTGGCAAAAGCATACATATATACTTGTTTCTAGGTGCGCATATGGTCAAAATTATTATAATGTTAATAATTCATTTTAGGGAGCCATTACAAATTACAAGTCAAAAAAAGTCTAGATCAAAAGATTTGGGTTCTAATCACTTTTATGGTATGAAAAAAATCAAGAAAGTTTTTTGATGGAAGGCACTTTCTAAGTGAATGTCTTAACATAAGGAAAGCTTAAAAAAATGTCTCATCACTTGCAAGTTCAAAATGTTACCTAAACAAAAATAATCTAGACTTGTGAGGTAAGAGTCTTGTCCGGAGGTTTGAGAGGCTCTTTCAAGGGTACCCTCATTGTGCCATCACCCTTTTTTATCATCTATAGTTATCCATAGTTGTTTATCACTGTTGTCTACATAATATTTTGTTACTTTGTGAAAATGACAAATAGGAATGTGATTTTTTTGTGCGGCTGGTCAAGTTCAAGCTTATTGGCAAAGCTTTGATTGTTCACATTCAAAGATTTTTTTGTTTATGTCAATGGATTCTCAAATATTGGCACATTTTTGCATTAACTTTGCATGTGTCACAAATTGTGATTTGACTTTTGAACTTGCAAAAATGTCATTTGCATCGTTGACATGTGCCATGTGACATTTTCACATATGCCATGTGACAATTTCACATATACAATGTTGCACTTACTTTAGAAATAATTATCAAACCAACCTAAACTTCTAAAGTTTAGACTAATATTAGGGGTTTGGGACTTTGGATTTGAGATCATGTTTCAAGTTTAAGATAATAATCTTCATGTAAAAGTTTATAGTTTTTTGACAATGTGTCACCTTTGCAATTTTCTAGAATGAGAAAATCATTTTCGTTTTTTATACGCAAAGATGATGATGATTTTGAAACAAATGATCTCTCAATGCCTTGACACTTTAATGCATTATAAATGTAGGCATTCATTAAAAATAGAGTATAATCTCTAAACAAATCCATGAGGTGTGCTAGCTTTGTCTTGTTTTTCAAATAGTTGAGAGTGGAGATTCTTGATATTTTTGATGGATGGGGCCCTTTGAAAGTAATGATCTTTTCATTTTTATGGTTTCTATTGCCTCTACTTAAGCTTATTAAATTTTTTAGTTAAGTTTTGTCTCTTTGCATCACAACAAGCCACCATTTACTAAAATTGCACATACCACACGCTTAATGTTAAACATACAAACATATTCAATTTGCTGTACATGAGGATGACTAGCGTATTTCATCAATCAGTTGATTATCTAAAAAAAAAGTGCCCACAACAAGTCCACAACTAACAAAACAATGATTTCTTAGACGACTCATGTACAACTAGGACCCCACAGCTACAAAACAATGATTTCTTGGATGACTCATGTACAACTGGGACCATACAAACAAGTTTCCTTTTGCTGACATGTACATTGATGCAATTCTAGAATAATTGGTCACATGACAACTAAGTTAGAGGACTAAGGTTTACAATGGAATAAGCAACGGTTTCGTTCTTGATCATCATCCAGCATTTGCTCAGCGCATAAGCTGCTTTGACATGGAATGATTTGCCTCAAAGACTAGTCCAATAAAGAATGATTACCCAAATTGAGCCTTGTATTATATACAGGTAGAATTAATTAGCCCGTGTGAGAATTTTGCTTGTTTATTATAATCCAGCTTTTGATTACTACTTGAAATAACCTTGATTGATTCCAATAACATGTATTTTGGTCTCACTTACATTTATCTTTATACTATGCAATCAAAACAATTGGTGAATTCTTACCGTAAATCCTCAATACAAGTTAGAAACTAAGTTTCATTTAACTGCGATTTTTCCGTTTTTCTTTAGAACGTGATTGTACATATCATTTACTTTGGATTTAATTTGGTGCCGCTGTATAGAAGTTGCAAAATTGGCATGAGTTCATGCAAACCATCTCCTTTTAAACTCATCAAAATCACAATTCGACATTCAAAATCATGAAGTTTCTATAAAGATGTTTATAATCACTTCAATGGACTCAGTCTCCGAATTTCAAGTGTGAATTTATAATACAAATTTGTAATGAAAATAAACCGTGTATAGCATCTTGAACCTACTGTTTTGCTTCCACTGTTTTTTAATGGAAAAAGTAAAAATGTATATTATGAAAACAACACAGAAGAAGTTGAGGAACTTGTGAGCTAAAGCTTAACAAAGAGCACTCATTTTGTAATCTTGTTTGTTTTTATATGAATTTCAAATAGATCAGTATTAAGTTTAGTCATTCAAACTATAATTTAAAGCATGTATAAATTTTGGGTGCCTAATCTAATGTATATGATAGAATCCCATATTGGATAAAAAGCAAAATAGAAAGAATACGAGTTTAACTAAATTTATAAATGGAATGTAGTAAGATTTGGGGGACACGGGGATAGGAGGCATAGGGATAGGGGCACATGGATAAGATTGTTGTTGCATAATTTGGTTATTGCAAGGATATTTTGTTGCCTCCGTTGGTACAATGGGTACATAAAGTAGTTAAGTCATATTAGATGATCTTTTGTATAGAGTGGATGTTAAAACTTGGATCAATTTAATAAACTTTGATGCATGTTCACTACAAGAAAAAAGGCCCTTTTTTGACCAGGTTTTATGACCATAGAAGAACAAAAACAAGGTACTTGACTTGACTGCACAAAGGCTAGAACTCTGAGTTGAAGTTGCAATTTGACTACCAATCATAAGCATGCTTCAGTTGTTCCCAAAGAAGCATTCCCAACAGTGCTTGGGACCTCAAATGAAACTTCGCTTGAGATTCTCAATTACTTCACTACACGTAGTCAAACAAAATCAACAGAATTGACTACTAGTAGACATAAGAAAATTACAATATTTGGTCATATGACTCTAGGGAAAATGATACACATGACATAACTCAGTCATGAATTTAGGGTGCAACTTGTTAGGGATTTGACGCACCGTAGTCAAATCTTGGATACACTTTGTCACTTTAGAGTGGACTCCACAAAGGTAAACCCCTGTCCATTTAGGGTCTTCATATGCAACTACCATCAGTCATACATATAGACGTCCTCACTAAATTCCTTCTCCATAAGACTACCTCTAGTCATAAAATTAAAAAACATCACTATTTGCAGTCACATGCGCTTACTATAAGGTTGAATTCAGTTTATCACTCATTGAAAGGGTCATGAGCGCTCCTACAGTCAAGCCTGCCACCAAATCATGACTGTCTTTTGTCATGTATGACTATGGACTTGCAAATTTGCGATGGAATTTTACTTACGCATTTGATTATAGGTAGTCATGTGGTCCTACAGTAGGACTGACATTGGTCAATAACATGTAAAACATGGTCCTACTAAGGGATACTATTGTCTATAACAAGTGACATTGGTGACTACATACAGTGGAATCATGGAAACACATGACTACATCTAGTCAATTTGAGTAATTTTTTGACAAGGCATAGTAAATTTTAGTGTGTGGACTCTTTTACTTTGATGACCGCGTATAGTCACATGATGGGCAACCATTGACTACTATTAGTCAGGACCTTACAAACTCTTGTTTTTATTTTTGAAATCACCAAAAATGACTGTCTATAGTCATAAATTTAGAAGTTTTCAAGTCTTATGATTTCATTGGACTATGTATAGTCACATATGCTAGAATCTCTACTACACTAAGTCAAGTGACCACAAAATACAACTAATTCTGGTAAATCATTACAGAAGGGTTCATGGGCCCTTCCATATCCTCAGTCATGACTGACCTCAGTCATTAGTGCTTAAGCATATACACTTTAATGTGGAAATTCTACTTCCTTGCTTGACTAATTGTAGTCATAAGAAATTATCATATGACTGCTAACGGTCAATGGAAAGTGCTTCATGACTTAAGCAAAATGTTACGACAACTAAGAGGGGAATTCTTGTGACTACATGAAGACGACTATTACAAGTGGTATGACTACTTCTGGTCTTCAAAATTATGAATAAATTACAATTATACATAACTATAGACTGTGAACAGTTACATAGCAGCTACATCCATGAGCTAGCAGTCCATGATTGACTACACAGAGTCAGAAACCTATATCAACATCACTATTTCCAGTCATACACAATCACTACAATCCTTGCAACAATTGCATAGCTGCCCTGCATAATTTCTAATAACAGTTTTCACAAAACATAGACATACATTTGATTGTACATGTGGTCATACATGACTCCACATTGCCAACAAATTTCACTACAATGGCTAGACAAACTATCATGTACTTCCTACTACACAAACATGTACATGAAAGGGACAAAAAAGGAGCAATTTTGACATCAAAAATCAAATAGCTTGACAAATGAAGACAAGAGCACAGTTGTGGGATCACAGCACTTCCCAACCAAATCAACACATGTTCCTAGCCAGCCGTATGGACTGACCGCAAATACCACAATGATCACAAAATATACTGGCCAACCGCATCCCCCATGGTTTGAACCGGAGGATCGTCTAGTGTGATCAGTTTCCACAACTCATAGCTATCCTCAAAGCTACAAGTCAACTGCAAAGACAGGTCCGATAGGCTAATCACCTTGCCATGCAAAGTGCCCCCCTTAAGGTTAAACACCGGCCCCTCACCTACCACCAACTTCTGTTGGCCATTGTCAAAGCCCATCAACTGCACCAAATCCCCCTTGGCAAACAAGGACAAGGTAGGAACCTTTGCTTCCTTGCTTGAACCCGATGGTGTGATAGTTTGAAGGAATGATATCACCTTAGGGGACAGCGCTGTCACATCCTATTTCCCTGTCTCCTCCATAGGCATGAATTGCTTCCTTCTCACCTCCACAGGCAAAGGCTGCTTCCCTGTCTTCCTCCCTATAGAGTTGCTGCGTTCACCCCTCAACTTATCACCTCTCAAAGTGTAAGTCTTTGGCGCCTTTGCCTTTGCTGCCTCAATTGCGTCACTAGTAATCTTCTCCAGCTTAGACATGCAAGCCTTCTTCTGTGCTGGTGTGGAGGCTTCCCATACAACAACCTCCACTCCCTTCCCCTTGCGCTGAGTATGAGGACTCCTTTGGACCCTCCATTCCTCATTCGACCCGTAAAGGTGGATCACACATGCTGCTGTTGTCTTTAAATGGGCTCCACCCTACAAAACATGAAATCATCCACAAGATAAGAGAAACCCAAATCAAACTTACATAGCCTAAAAAACATAACCTTGCACCATACAAACAATAGTTCAATTTAGTGGTTATCACTATATTCTATCATTCAAAACTCAAACATGACCACTTAAGGTCACAAGAAAATTAAAAATGACCCTAAAACATGCAATATCAATAATCTTCTAACAAATATGACTAATAGGAGTTGCTTCAATCTGTAATGTGACTAAGATTGGTCAATGTAATAAAAAATGACTACAAGTATTCATACATAATAGTCATTTCACTGATACTTGTCATAATTTTGCTATGTTTTACTACTGTAGCCAACAAAAATGAGAACATATCTCCTAGTTCAATTAAAGTTAAAATTGACCCTACTAGTGTCATACCGTTTAAACTACAACATGGTAGGAAAGTTTCTACCTTTGGTTACTATACACAACTGTTATTGACCTCAAGGAGTCAACAATGTCATTTTGCAAATCCTAGACAATCATATTAAAAATACCAAAATTACAAACAGTTCAATGTGCACCACATAAGCAAACACAAGGATTAGGGTTGCAAAACCCACCTCCAAAGTGTTAGGGTCAACCTCCAGCAAGGGTGGCTTTGTAGGCGTCTGTAGGTGTTCCTCCTCTTCCATTGATACCTTCTTGGAACTCCCTGCCGTTGACTTTGCAGCGCCTCTTTCATCTGAAACTGCAGGCATGGTTATGTTTGCTTTAACCATAAGCAGGTTCAAGCAGTCCTCTATCACCTTCAAACGGCAATCACTCTTTGCCTCAGCAAAGCAGGGCAACGCCATGCTCAATGTTGACCCCTTTGCATGAGGAGACGTGCCGGAAAAGACCTCTAAACGATTGAAGCTATTCACCTGGCCAAACATACTGACCCCTTTCCCTTGTGAAAGCTCAAAGTTCACCTCCAAATTCAATGGAGGCCTGTGCAAGTCCTTAGACTAATTCAACCAAATTGTTAGACTTGACTTTCAACACCAACCCTCAAACCAAAACACATGAGCATCCATGTTTGAAAGCAAACTTCTAACCCCCTCTAAACCACTTCAATAACACCCAAAACTCACATGTAATCAAACCAACTTCATTGAGAGAAATGAACCTTCCTATACTAATCCATACACACTACAAACACCACCAAAACAAAATGAACAACATTCACAACTCTTCCACAAAAAGCAGCCCTCTTCCACTACCCTAAACACAACAAAATCAACACCAACCCTCACACCAAAACACATGAACATCCATGTTTGAAAGCAAACTTCTAACCCCCACTAAACCACTTCAATAAAAACCCAAAATTCATATGTAATCAAACCAACTTCATTGAGAGAAATGAACCACTCCATACTTACCAAGCTGGCATGAACATGCTCCTCCGTTGGTGCCCCTCTCTTCACCTCCTTCACCATTGCGCAGCATCTTGCCAGTTTTGCTGCTTGCTCCTTCTTCTTCTCGTCCGCGATCAACTCTGAAAGGTTGATCCAAAAATATGCCCTCACCAACGGTGGTCTTGCACCGCCAACTTGCATCAAGCTCTTCATGTTGTAGCGCTTCAATTTGAGTTGCCCCCTCAGCACCTCGAAAAAGCATGCATCTGCAACCCGACCCAAACCTCCCACAAAATCCAGGCTGGCATCGACCCGAGCCTTCAGTGCCAACAACATGGCAAAGTTGTGAGAATTGTAATCATTGATGGTGAAGTCAATGTCCTGGCTGTGGCCTTGAATACACTTGAGCCACTTTGGCCGATTGGGTCCAACTAGCCTCTCCTTGTCATTGACCTCCACCACCTTCCACTCATCCGCCACCCCCACCTGACGCCGCGCCACGTGTTGCCTCCTCAGCTACTAATGCCCTGCGAAGTGCCGCGACCCTCCTATAGTAGCTTCCTCCATTTGAGGAGGAGGAGGAGGCCACCGTTGATCGCCCTGCTACAATCTCATCATGGCGCGTTGTTTCTTCACAAGCTCCAACTTAATCCTCAGCTCCTTCATTTCTAAAGTGACATCATTGTCCTCTTCCTCATCCATCGCCTCTTTAGGGTACACAAGACGGGCCTGTTGCAATTGCACACGATGGGTAGAAGGCCCCTTGAAAATCATCGTCTTAGAAGTAGCCATATTCCTTGATGTCAAAATCTTCCTCCGTCATATGCTCCATGCAATTGAGCGTTCCAACCGCAGCACGCTGCAAAGAACCTAGTGAGATCACATTCAAATAGAGGAGTCTCGGTACAAGCTTCAGCCATGAAGCCACCAAAAACAAACAATAACAACTGATTTGCAAACAAAATGAAAAAACAAAAAAAGATACAAGTGAGGCTCAGTCCTTGCTGCTCCTTAGAGCAACTCACGGGCACGTCATTGAGGTGACAAAGTTGACTCTTGAAAGTCATGCACACAAACAAAATACAATCACAACTTGACCAAAAAAAAACAAAAATAATACAAGTGAGACCGGTCCTTGCTGCTCCGAGGAGCAGCTCGCGGGCTTGTCACCAAGGTAACAAAGCTGACTCTTGAAAGCCATGCACACAAACAAAATACAATCATAAGTTGACAAAAATAAAACAAAAAAAATACAAGTGAGGCCTGGTCCTCACTGCTCCAAGGAGCAGCTTGCGGGCTTGTCACCAAGGTGACAGAGCAGACTCTCGAAAGCCACGCACACAAACAAAATATAGTCATAATTTGACCAAAAAAAAAAAAAAAAAAAACAAGTGAGGCTTGATCCTTGCTGCTCCAAGAAACAGCTCACGGGCTTGTCACCAAGGTGACAGAGTTGACTCTCAAAAGCCATGCACACAAACAAAATACAGTCACAAATTGACCAAAATAAACAAAATAAATACAAGTGAGGCCTTGTCCTTGCTACTCAAAGGAACAGCTTGCGGGCTTGTCACAGCCAGTAGAAACAAAAATTACTCATTGAATTCCCAAAAGACCAAAAAAAGAATTTAAGAGCAAGATTTGATCCTTATTGCTTTGAGTAGCAGCTCGTGGCCCTTGTCTTTGTTGATGGCAAGCCTTGAAACCGCTGATGAGAAGCCAGCATTACATGAATTGACAAACCAAAACCCTAAAAGACTTGATGCGGTTCTTTTGAACAAAGGGTGTGTAGGGAATAGACATTAGCATTGTGTCACAATGAAAGACTTACCTTTTGCTCTTGGACTTTAATGGCGTTGCCGCTCAGATCTTCAATCCTTGTATTGCGTCTAGAAAGAGCAGAAGGGTGACGTTTAGAGTTGCCCCTAGAACCTTCCCAAATATTAGTCAATGCTAAAGACGTGAGACTTAGAACTTCACTGGAGATCAGTGGCAGGAGCACAATTTTCTGAAATAATGTTACTACCTCAAAGTCCTGTAAGTTGGCTATAGCAATAAACAAGTTTTGTACTAGAGAATTCATTTATGCACCTCCTAGCTAAGGCCAATAGTTTCATACGTACACTGTGCAAGGGTGGGAAAGCTTTCTTGAACTCACGCCCCCTAAGTAGGGCAACCCTAATTCTCGTAACTTGTCCTCGTTTCATCTGATGTTCTCTTCCTGGAGCCGCTCACAATCCAATGTAGTCTCCTCCGGTGCCCTAACGTGGAGCTCTAAATGCGCCAGCTTGCTAGTGCAAGAAGAAACAATCCTCACAAGGTACTTGTTTCTAGATCACGGAAGCTCATGTCTCTAGATTACAAGAACCCGAACACATTGCGTAGCTTCTCTTCTGCTAGATCCTCAGTCAAAAATGAGCTTGCACCCCAACTAGCTAGAAATTGCTGCTCCCGTCTCAATTGTCACCCTCTTAGTCTAAGCACTACACAGTACCCTCTCGCCCTAAATACACCACCGCACACAACCGTGCTTTCCAGCTCCCAAACCCTAATCACACCACCGCTTCCTAGCTCCCAAACCCTAAACCTCTTTTGAACCAGACCAAATATTATCTTAAAACAAAATCTTGGTACTGACTTACAGAATCGGAGGAAACCACTACACCCAATTGCCAGTGCAACTACAATGGCTACCTCCATTGGCCAAATGCAAAATCAGGAACCCGTACTCCTCCCTCCAATACAAAATGGGTTCCCTCCTCTCGCTTTCTCTCTCTCACGTCTCCAAAGCTCCTTGCAATGCTCAACACGACTTGCAAGGGATGGCTTACGTGATCGTGCAAAAGCTTTGAGGTTGTGGTTGACCTAAGCGTGGGAGCTCTCGAAGGCATGAGAGCTATTGCAAAAGCGTGGCCCATTAGTAAGGTACCCCACGTCCTTTTTTTTTTTTTGGGTTTATTGTTCAATGCTTATTTGGTATTCCATGAAAGTGGTCTATAGCTTGGAGCTCCTTCCTTATGTTGGATGGAGTTCCAGGTGACCCCTGTGCATGATAAACCATAGCGTAACTGGCAAAATAATTTCAAAAAAGTATCATATTTGGTAATTGGGTGAATTTTTTCCCTAAACCAATGGCATTATTTAAATATTGAATGGAATTGGATAAGGGAGCTGTCTTATTAAACTTAAAATACTGTGCCTCACTTTTGTGTTTGACAAAGGCTTGAAGTGCCGTAATCTACAATTAAAGCAAATAACTATAACATATCTACTAGTTAACTAAAACTCCTCATAATTTTCATTTCAATTACTCGATACAAGTGATTCAAAGCTTCCTATGTATATGTAAACTCAAAGAACCAATTTCAGATTTTTATTTCAAAAAAATATGAATTTAAAAAAAAAAATTGGGTTGCTTGGACTGCCCCATCTCCAAAAAAATTCAGGGTTTCATTTTTTACTTCTTCAAAAAACGTTAGAATGAAAAAAAAAAGATGTGCACATGGATCTTCAAATTCCCCATCTTGCATAGAAGTTTTTAAAAATCACATAAAGTAGTTTAGTCATAGGTACTTGCCCCCAAAATCTCATTTGTCCCTCAAGGGGACACTCAAGGATTTATGGGTTAAGATGGTTCTCATTTTAGTGCTAATATATAAGACGGCATTCATGGTGAAAGTGGCAATTTCTAACTTCATGTGTTGCCTTAATGCTACTTGTATTGGTAGACCAAGTCTGTACTTGAGTTTTTGTATGTGGGGGTTTTTCTTTTTGAGATATTGTATGTTAGTAAATATAAAACTATATAGTCAATAAGTATACAATCAACATGTAGAGAAGTTAAAAGAAAAGTTGAAAGCATGTACAACGTTCCATTTTGCAAATTCAATCTCATATGCTATATTTTGATCCCTATATAAGTCAATGAAAGTACAAAAATTATGTGGAAACATTTTGATTCTTAATTTAGCACTTATGGTTTATTGTAATATTTTATAACACCACTTGAAAGTTAATTTAATAGTTTTTATGCAATGATGGTCTACGTCTATGTAAACAATTAGGCAAATATTTAAAGAATTGTTTAGGGGTGAAATTGCAAAGCAATTATACTCTTGCCACCAGTCCCATATTGTTGTTGTTAGATGACTATAATTAAAGGGTCAATATTATGGTACAAAGTCAATGACCCCATGCAGTCATAGCAAAACGGTACACTCAGTCACGCAGTCTTATATTCCAAAAGTATAAAAAACATAGACTTATTACAATAGGGTATAGGTTTATGTCTGATCATGTGCATTCAAAAAATCGATGCAAGTAATGAAGCAAATTGTACAGAAGCTTATGTATTTTTGTTTCAAGTAGCAAGATTAAATGGGATTATGTAATTGAGTATTGCTTGCTTTTTTGTGAGCACTGCTAACAACATTTGTTTGTAGCCCTATGAGAAGGTTATTTCTTCTTTGATGGATCTGACATACAAGTATGCAGATGAGGATTTGCAGCTTTGGAGAACTGAGGAGGAGCAAGCAGACCGTAGGAACTTGACTCCATATTGGTGCCTTTGCAAGCTGTGCATGGGTGGTAGAATTCAAGGTTGACGTACTATCCATAAGCACCTACGTGATTTTCAGCGCAATCCTCATCTCAGGGGAATCTATTCTGGTATGTCTCACTTCATAAATCTACACACATTACTTTGCCATTGCTAAGTGAAACATAGCTAAATCCGAAAATGCAACCTTACATTTTAAAGGGCCCTTTTTGATTAATTCAAATGACTACAAACTGCTGCAAAAAATTACTAGTCAAGTCTTTTATTAATGACACAACGTAGTTGTTGATTGTATAATACATGATTGCATGTAATCAAAAATTGGATATTTGACTAGCCATAATGGAAAAGTCAAGTGGTAGTCATTTGGCTTAGTCAAGAAGGACCATTTTTCTAGTCATGAAGGGTGTCATGGGATTTAGGTTACAATCTCAACTCCCTTGTTGCACAGGCAGCAACAAGGGAGGCATTACAACATGTCCTTAGAAACCCTATTATTGGACAATAACTTGTGATTCCCAAGGATTTGACAGAACTACAGTTGAAGTTAGTCACATGGAGGGCTACCTTTGATGACGATGAATGGGGCCCATCTCAAATACCAAAGTTAATCCCATTTACGTATTGGAATAGATCATGGGAAGTGAAAGTATCCAAATTTCCATTCATGGGATGGGAATTGTATATTGTTGATGCTGCAAAGGCCGGACAGGAATTGTTGTCATTTGTAGGTCAATTGTTAACTCCTCGCAAATTCAAAACCATGAAAACTTTGAGTCTGCAGTTTGCATGATATGCCATGCAATCCACTACTAGCATGTACCAAGATGGCAACTTTCAACATGGTAACGTGGTTGGCTTCATCGATAGCTCCATAGGATGTGATGAAGTGAGTAACATCATTTGGGAGTATGTAGACTTATCAAGGCCCTGGAAAACGTCTGAATGGGGGTATACTATGACCATAGCATTTAGGGACATTGCTAGTAGAGAAGAGTTGTATGCCCAGTACCTCATACATGGATTAGGTGTAGCAAATGGACAATATTGGTGCTTGAAATGCATCTTTTTTTGTAGAGTTGTCATAGAGCAGATAATGTTTTGCAGGAGGTCAAGGCAGTGCAAATGATTACGGATTGTTTCCACCAGTTTGACAACATACCATGTGACGAGGACCAAGCAGGCTACAATAACCGAAGCAATGCCGATATATCAAAAGATGAGTCAATTAAAGGAGACACAAAGATGGGCTGACAACCCCAAGGAATGATTGATCTTTTGAAAGAATCTTGAGTTCTTTTATTTGAAGGGTCCAAGTCCAACTGCCTGGTAACTTCTCTACTGCTTCTAAATTGCTTTTCAATCTTTAGAGTTTCTAAAGCCTTTGTCACTGAGCTGTTGAAATTGTTAAAGGGCATACTCCTTGAGAACAATACTTTACCAGCATTGCACTATGAAGCCCAGCAATTTCTATTGAAATTAGGGTTGTCCTACAAATCCATCCATACTTGCAAGAATGGATGTTGTTTGTTTAGGAAACACTTGTAGGATGCATTGGAGTGCCCAGCATGCAAAGAGCCTAGGTACACCCTTGGTACCACTGAAAGGTTGGTGAAGGTCCTTCGCCACTTCCTCCTTATTCCGCGCCTACTGAGAATGTACCGTTGCACCACATTGGCAAACCTGTGCAAGTGGCATACAAATTGTACCAAGGAGGGCAACAACGTGGAGTGTGTGTTGGATTCTAGAGCTTGGAGGCACATTGACACCATGTATATAGAGTTTGCAGCGGAGCCAAGGAACATTAGGATGGGCTTGGCATTGGACGGTGTGAACCCATTTTCGAACATGTCATTGAGTCATTCAACATGGCTAATGATTTTGCTAAACTATAATCTACCGCCGTGGTTAGTGACAAAGAGGTTTTTCTTGATGTTGTCACTAATTATTCCAGGGAAGGAGAGTGTCAAGGCCAACAACATAGATGTGTATTTGGCCCCATTGATAGAGAAACTGTCAGACCTATGGGCAGGTGTGGATGGGAAAGACATGTTGTGTGCAGGTAGGAACAAAGATTTTTCATTGCGGGCAATCTTGATGTGGTGCATCCATGACTTTCCGGCATATGGGTTGGCCTTAGGGCAGGTCACAAAAGGCTATAGAGGATGTCCGGAGTGTGGGCCCGACACCAAAAGTCAAAGATCATCAGCCTTGGGGAAGAATGTGTACATGGCGTATTGCAGGTATCGTAGAGAAGACCATTCCTTGTAATGTCATTGGTTACAAATGACTGTAAAGGATTTTCTACAAGGAAAAGCTATGTTTTGGACTAAGCACTATGACTACCGAGAATCATTTTTTGTCCAAGATGACTCCTAAATGACCTTTGTTAGATATAGTGTTGCGTCAAAGAAACAAATTTTTATTGCATCAATTGAAGCATACCAATTTATATACAACATGGTGCTTAAGATAACATATTTCTACATGAGAAGCAACATGGAACAGTACAAATATGCCATATATTTTTAGACGGTTTGAGCTATTTAATTTCAAATGGGGCTATTCTTTGAGCTAAATTTTGGGAACCCAATATTAAAATTAGTTTAAAAAGGCCTTAATTGACTTAAAGAAATGACTACAAATACAGCTTCCCTTAGATAAGAAGTCAAAACTCAGTCAAGTGTGAACTTTATGACTTTGTGTAGTTACACTTTAACACCTTACTAGTCATATTCAACAAATCTTGTAACTTGTCATTTGACTCAGACAAGAATGGCCACTTTTCTTATATTGATTTATCATGTCTCCTTGATTATTCAAACAAAAATGATTTCTGTGCCCTATAGAACTAATATATATGTATATACAAGTATATATATAAATGTAAATTATATATATATATATATATATATATATATATATATATATATATATATATATGGCACGAACCAGAAGCCAATAACAATTGAGCATATGCAATAGAAACTATGAATCCCAAATGAGACTGTCATTTATGATAATAATAGATTTTTTCCCTAAAATCCTAAACCCATTTATCTAAAACACTTAAGCTTGGGAGCTACAATCAAAATTGTTAGTTTTCTCATCCCCTAAACCCTCAAGCCAACCAACTGTGGTGGTAAAATTTTCTCCCTCCAAATATCTTTCCTAAATCGTAGTTCATATATACTTGGGTATACTTTGTAATAGATATGCACATTGTAAGAAGTTTTAGTCTTGAATGAAGTAGACCCCAATCCTTAGGTTTGGGTTGTTTATAAAACATCAGCTACTAATATCCCTAAACAGGTTTCTCAGAAGAGACCATCCATACCACCTTAATAAAGCAAACTATGATGGAACAGAGGAGAAGAGGCTACCTCCCTTGGGCATGACTGGCATTGACATCAAGAGGTACGCCCTAAAGAGGAGCAATTGGTTGCACTCCTCACCAGCAAACAAGCCATATGCATTGGATGACCTAATTCATAGGACTGGAGTGAAGCGGTTGGCAGCATTCTATCATCTGCCGTATTGGGAGGTAATGTTTGAACCTAACAATATCATGTATTGTAAGACAAAGAGGTAATTTATAAAGAAAATACTAAAGAAGTCTAAAGGGTGAGAATATCACTCTTGGTCTATGGGAAGCAATGGCAATCATGGAATATTGCAATATGGGTGACTACATACAGTCATGTTGGTTTACCGTATGACCAAAAGCTGACAATTGTTTAGAAAGTACAATTGCTAATAGTTGTATACAAATGACTGCGTGTGGTGGTGTAGCAAAAAATAAATTGTGATCAGACTATATGACTACTGACAGTCACATAATCTTAAACAATGTGGCTTCTAGTTGTCATTAGAACTATATGAATGGCTATATAGAAGGCTGAAAATGATGGAAAAGTAGTGTACCCTGATGATATTAGGTTTAACAAGTGCATGTAATAGCGTGGAATAAAACGTGCGTATGCATGTGTGGTTGAGGACTTGTTATTAGAAGTAGTGCTATTGTGGAAGGTGTGCATATGAATTACTACATATCATATTCATGCAATCTTACAAAGTGGTATTAATCAAGATTGATTTTCATTCACAAGGTCTTATGATTAGACATGTACTAGATCCTATGCAGTGCAAGAAGAATCTGTGTGAGAACATAATGAAGACCATTTGGAGAACCAAGGACACTTTGAAGACACGTATGGACATGCAAGAGGCGGGAATTAGGCATCATTTGCATCCAATGCTAGGGAGGGCAATTGGAGCTGTGGTGTTGCCAATTGCACCATATGTGATGACGAGAGGAGAGAAGAATGTATTAATTACTGTACTGCAGACATTAAAGACCCCAACTAACTATGTTGGCCAACTTGCGAAGAGAATCACAGCAAATGGAGATTTGAGGAGACTGAAGTCCCACGATTACCACGTACTACTCCAACAAATTCTGCCTCTATGTGTGAGGACATTACTAAACAATGATGTTAGCTTGGCTATAATGAAGGTGAGTTGTATCTTTGTTTGCTTATATACAAAATCTATGGACCCTTTGTCTACGTTATCATTGTTGGAGGATCCATTGAGACAATGTGCTTGATGGAAAGGGTCTTCCCACCATCAATGTTTGATGTCATAATCCATTTGCCAGTTCACCTGGTACAGCAACTAGACATGTGTAGTCCTGTGCATATGAGATGGATGTACCCCAAGGAAAAATACTTGAAATCATTGAAGGGGTATGTTAAATAACAAGCCCAACTTGAAGGTTTCATGGCACAAGGATACACAACAAAAGAGGCCCTAGGATTTTGTACAGAGTACATGCAACTATACTGCAACAAAACGTAGAGTTTGGGATGACAAGGAGGAAGGAGCCCGTGGCAAACAATGAAGTGCTACCAAAATGATTTAGGTGCAAAACCCTCTCAATAACAATGAGGGATTGGATCCACAAGTTTGTGTTGCTGAATGTCGAGCCCCTCTAGCCGTACAGGGTGTAAGTGACCTCATTAGTATATTTGCTTTCCTAAATTCAAATTTTAGACTCATACTTACATTTTGTTGTTATGGCTCAAGGGATGAGGTCTTGATTTACATGTGCAAGTGATATGGGGATTATGAAAACATGGACTAGAGAGTTGAATACAACTAGTAAAAATTATGAAGAAGATATCATATAATGTAGTCATATGATAATATGTAGTCATGTACCTAGTCAAAGTAAGTCCAAGATCCCTCTTTGAAAATTCAAATTCTGAGATTGGTTGGAGTCATTTATGTAATCAAAAATAGCTAGACCCTAATACCTGAAAGTTCCTTTTGATGACCTATTGCAATAATAAAATTTGACTACAACACCCTATAGTCAAACCACAAAAATATAGCAAACAAATTCCAAGGCACAAGTCATTGACATTGTAATTTCTGTAGTAATGCATGATAGCTTGAAAAAGTTAGTAGTAAATCAATGTGCATCTCATGTGATGTGGGCACGCATGTTATTGCAAAAAATATTCAGAGGCCATATCAACACAAGGAAGAGCCAAGGAAAGATTGGGACACCAGAATAGAGGGCGGCAAAGGCAACATACTGTAGCCATGGTGGAGGTCACATTTGCATCTTGGTTAGTAGAGGCGGTGTAGCTGAAACTAGAAGCACATGAAGAAGTATCAAAGGACGTTTGTGCGCTGCAAAGGCCACCATCACAGAACGCAAAGTCATATCGCTCCATGGATGCTTATGGAAACCACATTTGTACCCGGGCTACAGAGGTAGATCTCACTACATGTGACAGTGGCATAGCAGCCATATTCTCTCAATCTTGCAAAGCTAGTCGAAGGGATCAAAATCTAAAAATTGCCAACCTAGAGTATGTGGGATGGGTGGAAGAGATTCTAACTATAGGCACTTTCAACAAACCGTCTTGTACTGTTTATGGGTGTAAACAAACATGCAGGGCCCAAATGCAATAATGAAGAAGGACATGTACGGATTCACAATGGCAAGGTTTGAGCGTCTCATGCCTTGTTTAGCTGATTCATTTGCATTTCCATTGCATGCACATCAAGTTTTCTTTGTAGACAATGTGGGAAACCCGGGGTGGAAGGTGGTTTTGCAGGCAAGTCCAAGAAGTGCAAGGGTGGGGTCATCGGAAAGTGCTAAAGAAACCCTCCAGTGCTTGAGTATTGGTGACAACATTGGACATGGGGTGGCAACGCCAGATGAAGGAGTGCAAATTCCCATTGCTAGTGTAGGCTTGTTAACGGAGGGTAGGGTCCTCACGGACGAGGAGATCAAGGCGGAGATGGAAGTTGCTAACGAGAGTGGCAACAACAGTGAAGCAGCAGTACTTGAAGGACGGGAGGGAGATGCAAAAATCGTCGAAGGAGGAAACAAAGAAGAAGAGGATAGGAACTTCAACCTTGATGTGGACACAAAATTCACTAGAATTATGGCCAGCAGACAACGTTCATGACTAGAAGCTGGTAGAAGACATTAATCCTATTTTTGACAAGCTAAAGTCATTTACGTTGTCACAGCAGAGATCAACGTCTATTGAGGGGCATAGAAGGCAAAATCTTGACTGTGCATAGCAACATTTCTACGTGTAAGTGATTGAAATCAGGCATTTATTATATGCATTTGATCAACTGTAGTCAAACACTATACTACACACTACCCACAACAATGGGGTTGTGGCTTCAAGTAGCATTCCATGTGACATGAAAATATATGGTTCCAAGAAGATATCATATTACTAATAATTCTCATGCACGCTTGCCTTTGCATGAAATGGATGGAGGGTTGGCGCAATGGGGAACCCTTTTGCCGTTCTTTGATTACAAGGGATATACAACAACCCTAAACCCATACCCAAGTAATCCCTCAAAGACATTTTGAAGTCGAACAAGGAATGAGGAAGTAAGAGACCCTCTAGGTATGGATTGAATGGTAGATGAAACCCATTAAATTGAAAAGGAATAGTGGTGAAGGACGGAGAGTTATGGTTTTGTTCTTACTGGAGATGGTAGTGGTGAACATATTTATCTTGTGAGGCAAGCTCCTATAATTTACAAACCCTAAAAACAAATGCACAAATTAACAAATTAACTCTTAGCGATGCGCACAAATTAAGCCCACTAGTTCCCTATAATACAAGTTTGCACTTGGCATTTGCCACATGGCAAGTGACTATGCAAATCTTGTGGCGACAAGACCACCATATTCCTTAGCATGTCCGGTGCAGAATTTTACTTCTCTATTCTTATACTTTCAGAATATGAGCTTTGTAAAGTGCGAGCTACCCTCTCACTCAAGGGGGTGTTGCAATGCAAGCAATTTAGTGCATTGTC
Organism: Ulota crispa; assembly: GCA_963920765.1. Lineage (NCBI taxonomy): Eukaryota > Viridiplantae > Streptophyta > Bryopsida > Orthotrichales > Orthotrichaceae > Ulota > Ulota crispa. The sequence continues at coordinate 19,934,539 of OY987249.1, read as the reverse complement.
ATAGCTTCAGTGAAATCAAATATACAAATGTAAAAATTAAATTTGTTAATTTATGACAATAAAGAAATTAACTTTCATAATGTGCATAAGTTAGCCTAATTTGTTAATTTATGAAGAAATGTAAATTAAAAAGGCCTAGTGTAAAGCCATGAGAGTGAGAACGATGAAGCTAAGTCAAACCAAAGATGGATTCCCAATGTTCTTCAAAATTATGAGAGATACTTGTACATAATTGAGGAGGAAAAAATGACAGGACACCTCAAAGCCATAATTGATATCATTACTCTTGAATGTTTAGTGGGAATGAAAATTACGTGGGTTTCACTACAATAAGAGTTGGCTATACCGAAGTGCCCAGAATTGCATTGGGAAGTATTTGTTGAACCACAGGGGATGTTTTGGGATTTGCCGCCACAAAGACCTTCCCCTAGAAATGGAAAGAGCTATAATCTTTTGTTTTTTGGGTTTGTTATGTAGTATTATCACGAAGTCAACCCAAAACAACCAAACTAAAATAGATTAACATCTAAGAAGCCAACAGAAAGCAACCCCAATGACTAGGATAAAAGACCGTGAGAAAGAGGAAGGGCACCTACATCACCTTAAACCACTAATAAGGCTAAACATTAATAAACTATGCCCCCTAGCAAAAAAATATTTTGTGAAGAGAACCTGATAATTTGTCAAGTGAGGTGGGCATGGAGAATTTATCCCTTAGTCAATCCCTTAGAATAAGCTGAAGACAAGAGGAATTTAAAGATAATTAATTTGTAGAACTCTAAATAAAAGTGGCTTGGGACACCCCTTACCCAAAAGTAACATGACTAGTGTCAGTCACGTAGTCATCAGTAGCAGTCATTGTTGTTCACATCTGCATGAGAGCTTGCTCTCAATGATGTTTCCACCCAAGTCCTCAAAAATGTAGTTAGATTTCCCAGCTTTATGACTAGAACTTGACTTTGAGTCATATGTTTTGAGGAATTGACCTAGTTTTTTCAAAGTTGACTACGTTTTACTCAATTTGACTAGCAGGACTGTACAGAGTCAAGTGGCCCAGGTCAAAAAATGCCCTTTTTCTTGTAGTGGTTATAATAAAAATGTGAATATCATTTTTGACATCTAAGGGACCAAAGACTCTTTGGGAACGTTTTAAGCCCTCCAAGAGCCCCCTCCAAAACACCAAAAATGGTCCCAAGGCATGTACTTCTTACAACAAACAAATCACTAATCCCCTATTTCCACTCACCCTTGAGTACAATGCAGTCATGAAAACTATACTATTATGTTATCCATATTGAACAAAAACTATGGGTACAAATGTACAATAGGACCATAAATTCTACTTTACTCTACTTGAATAGATGAGTTAAGTACTTGAATAGTGCGTAGTGAGTACATTCACATATTTTATGAGTACAAAGCCCTTTTTTATTATTTTGGGTTGTGTATGTGACTTAAGTTCTTCATACAAGATAGCAATGGGAATGAGTGCCCTTTTCTTGTACTCACGCTAGCCAATTAATAACTTGGTTTGTCAAACATTGGGGAGCTCTCGGAGAGCTCAAAATTTGGACGGTCCAAATTAGCCATCATGTAGGGACCAAAAATGTTAAAAATCTGCAAAGGATATGCTGCATTGACCTATATATGCATGGACAATTCATAAAATTCTGGACTTCCTCAGATTTTCATTTAATTTGGGCCATATAAAACATTGAAATATCTCCCTACACATAAGCATAAATTGGGAAATATTCCAAAACTTTGTGCATATCTCCAAAAAAACCACAAACTAAACTATTCATTTTTTACTATAGAGAAATTTAATGTAACAAGGCATGCATGCTTTTGTAGGTTGATTGTATAACCATGCTGTAAAATATTCTCCATTGTTTTGTGAAATATTCTTTTTGGTCCTCATGCTTAAGTTTTTAGTGCTTCTAGGCTATGTGGCCATAAAATTGACAAAAGAATCTGGAGGTATTTTTAAAGCTCACTTTCTACAAGCATAAATAAACATTGCATTAATCAAATAAAGGATTTTTTGAATATGTTATGAAAGGTTTTTCCAGCTTCCTATTGAAAACATAGATGTTCAAATGAAAAGTTCCTAAGCTTTTGTGCTTAAGGGTTTTAAACAACACATAGAGCCATTTGATTTCAAAAGAATTTTTATATTGCATTTTCTTAAAGCATGAGTAGATATCCATTGTGATGACATTCATTTACAAGATTTCAAAGGCCAGCTTGATTTAGTAAGACTTGTCATGTTGTTTGGTTTGCAGCATCACAATGAGTTCAAAATGATTGTTGAAAAGATACCTTTAAACCTCAAAATTATAATATATTGTTGCATATTCTAAATCATAAAAACTTAAGTCTAACGTTAACTACATTTTCTATGTGGTGTTAAGTACATACCCTACAATGGATGCAAAAAGGTAGGCAAAATAGTTTTACAATTTCATCAAAAAAGTTGACATTGAGCAAGAATTTTTCCTTTTGACAATGCATTTGTTATTCAAATTTTGCACATTTGTTCTTTGAAGCAACTAGCATGCTCTATGAAGGCACCATCCATCAAATCAGCCATTTTATAACTAGGGGTCCACAACCTTAATAAGTGAATAAGGAGATTACAAGCACTCCAATTTCACATGAATTCCATGCCCCACATTAGAAAAATCTAGAGGTGATTTTCTTAGTTAGTTCAAGGTTAGCCTTTATCTTTCCCCAAATGTCGTGCTTTCCTTTGTGTGGAATCTTGGATACAAACACCCTCATTTCCTTTACAAAGAAAAATAATAATAAAAATCTACCCCTATTTTATAATTGTTCATTTTGGCACGATTAAAATTGGGTGAGATAATTTAAGGTTTTTAAATCCAAATGCAATTTCAAAATATCAAAATTTTGCTGGTAGTAATAATTGATCAAATTCGGTTGTTTACTCTCATGTGAAAAGCCTGAAGATTGAAGCTTTCCAACCCCGGCTCATTTGAAGGATCAGAAGGGACCAGGGAATGATAAAGGCGTGCCATGCGTTTGATAACAACTCAAGTCCAGATTGTTACACAACATGGATGGAACCTTCAGCTGCACAATATAATGCTCACACCCAATGAAAAGTATGAAACACAAACAAACGTGAAATTTTACTTATCCAAAAAATTGCTAACATGATTTAATTTGCAAAGCATTCATAAAATCAAAATGCATACAAACACTGTAAACCGATCACACAAACATAATTGGCTACAAACTTTACAAACCTAGCAAGGTCAAATGTTGTTTGAGATTTTTGGATAAAATGAATTCGTTGGTTACTAGTAGAGGTATAAAAACTTTCACCAATATTATGAGTGAATATTTCGAGTGAGGAAAGTGTTCACGCGACTTAACTTAGAGTTCATGGGAATCTCAAGTGGCAATAGTTAACCCCTCTACGCCTGGTCGACATTATACTGTCGATGGGCCCACAAATTTTATCTCATTTTTTCTCTTAATTTGTACGATGAAAACAGTCATAATTGATCCCCATTAGCTATGAAGGTACGTAGTCCTTTTTCAAATCTTGCGATCACTTTTTATGAATGTAATTTTCCAAGCTGTGGTGGTCATTAAACCCCCATTTTCTCCTAAATCTTAAAATAACTCTGGACACTCATGGGTTAAGAGGAGTTCAACAAGTTTCAAAGAGAAATGCATGCTGGTGACTGCAACACCAACTACAAGGACTCAAAGATCACAATTAACCCCTAAATGACGGACCCATGACGGCTAATCCAAGTGTGATTGTCCATCATACAATTTGCTGCCATTTGCAATTACATATGTATGAAAAAAATTGCATTTAGTTTTCAGAGATGGAATTACACGTCCTCTCTACTTCACAAAAACTTCAGATTTTTTTGAGAAAATTTGATTTTTTTGAATTTTTTTGAAAAGAAAGTGAAGAAAAATCACATCAAACAAAAAATCATCTCAAATAATCTGAAAATTTCACCGTGTGTGTATATCACAATAACAAACATCATGGTGTAAACCCCATTTCTATGTCATTCTATAATTAGAAATCAATAGATATTGAAAATACATTCAAAGTTCAAATAGCAATAACATATTCAATATTAGAAAATTTTCCAAAATTCAAATCGGAGAAGAAACTAGAGTGGATGGCCTATATTTTGTAAGTTGGGCTAAAGTTCAAAAAATATCATTTTTGTGGAGAAATTTCAGATTTAAAACAAAGAGCAACAACTTCCCAAAATATACTAAAACAACATATTTTGTGATTCATTTTTTTACTAACTTCTCATCTACATAAAAAGAAACACTAGCAAGGCTACAAAATTCAATTAGATACACATCATAACCCAACATAACCCAACATAACCCAACATGATAAATCAAAAACAAAGCTATAAATGAAAACTCAATTTTCTTGGTCATCCACATCCCTGGACACTCGTTCAAGCACCAGGAATTGGCTTCCTTGGCGTTACAGGGTTAAGACCAAGGATGGATGACCAATAGGACAGGAGATGATGAGAATTGGATGAAAACGGTGGCGAACTTATTACCGCCAGCTGAAGGATAGAATCCGTCAGTTCATCATCGAAGGTGATGAATGAGACTGTCACCTTGATGAGCTTGTTGGAGAGAGTGGCCTTTGTCCAGGAGCTTTCGGGTGCATTCGGGCTCAAGAGTGCGTTGCTCCGATCTGTTGATGCTCCGAGGCCAGCGAGCAAGCCTCTGCCTCGCGAAACGCCATTCTACTTGTGAGAAATTGCCGCGGTGAATGATTTTGCGTCAATCACAGCCACGATGAGCGGCCATGACGCCAAGTACTTCACCACCACGAAGAAGGGCGAGATCCACGAGCTCAAGGAGGAGCTCAACTCGCAATACAAGGTGCGTTTCTCATTCTGCCTGCGTTCCCTGGATTCCTCCCGATTTGCGGTGGAGGATTGAGCGAGGCTGCTTCTGATCAAATCAGCACTCTGTTTTCGGGGGTTGGAACCGCGCAGAGGGGGCGTCCGAAACTTGGCTCCATTGTCCGTGAGGATTTTAGGGTTGGGCGTCGTTGCGCGGGGGGAGGGGAGAGAAAGTATTCCAGGTGATGCATGTAGAAATTCTGGGCTCGCCGCTGTAGGGTTTCCTGCGCGCATTCTGTCGCATTGGTAGGTGGCAGGGCCCTCGATCGGAGCTTCTGTACGACAAGAAGCATGGCTTGGCGATCGTCCTGGCACTGTGGGAGCAATCGCGGAGTTCGTCCTCGCTTTCCGATCTCGTAGAGGTTTGGGAGCAGAGATGGATACGGGTCGGGCTGGAGCTAGGGTGTGGCACCCGCGTCCAGTTTCCTTCTTTCTTGAGGGGCTGGTGTAATTGCGTGTGGCGTGGCATTTGCAGGACAAGAAAAAAGATGCGGTGAAGAAGGTGATCGCGGCGATGACCGTGGGCAAGGACGTGTCCATGCTGTTCACGGACGTGGTGAACTGCATGCAGACGGAGAATCTGGAGCTGAAGAAGCTGGTGTATTTGTATCTGATCAACTATGCCAAGAGTCATCCGGACCTGGCGATCCTGGCGGTCAACACGTTCGTGAAGGTTCGTGCCCACTCTAGCCAATGACCGAATGAGTGCAGGGAAGGAGTTGGCGTTGGCCGTGAGGTTTGTGGTTGTGGAGCTGGGTGCAGCCCGAGGGTGCGGGTGAGGGTGCGATGGTGATGAGTGGTCGCACCACACGAATTGCACGGGGGGACGGGCGTGGCGATTACTGAGAGGCGGACGGTGTGTTGGTGTTGGCGCAGGATTCGCAAGATCCGAATCCTCTGATACGAGCGCTGGCGGTGAGGACGATGGGTTGCATCAGGGTGGACAAGATAACGGAGTACCTGTGCGACCCGTTGCAGAGGTGTCTGAAGGTGAGCCGTGGCGATTGCCTTTTGATAGCGATGGATCTTTGGAGCGCTGCCAGGTTTGGTCATCTCTAGGGTTGATGCGTGTGGAGGACTCTGGGCATGTCAGAAACGGGTGTCGAACAGTAAGGCAGCGGCTTGTGAGCCGGGTGCTCCGCATCATCGGGTGGTGCAGTCTGGTTGAACCGGATGTGGTGTGGTTGCACAGGACGACGATCCGTACGTTCGGAAGACGGCGGCGGTGTGCGTGGCGAAGCTGCACGACATCAACGCGGAGCTGGTGGAGGACAGGGGGTTTCTGGAGGCTCTGAAGGACATGATATCGGACAGCAATCCGATGGTGGTGGCGAACGCCGTGGCAGCGCTGGCGGAGATTCAGGAGGGGAGCAGCAAGAGCGTGTTCGAGATCACGAACCACACGCTGTTCAAGCTTCTGGCGGCTCTGAACGAGTGCACGGAGTACGTGCTGTCTTGGACTAGTTCATCCGGTGGCCAGTCGTGCTGATAGTAGTCAGGAGATGGGACAAGCAATGGAGGAGAGGAATGGGGGTGACGATGTGGGATTGTTGGGCGCGATGAGTGACGTGCGTGGTTGCAGCGAGTCGGTGGAGGACGGAGTCAGGGGTGGTTTGAGTGGAAGTAGGCGAGAGTGGATGAGGCGTGTGGTAACGAGGGGGTACGGGGCGGTGTGATGGCAGGTGGGGCCAGGTGTTCATATTGGATGCGCTGTCGAAGTACAAAGCGAAGGACGTGCGGGACGCGGAGAACATCGTGGAACGCATCACTCCTCGGTTGCAGCATGCGAACTGCGCGGTGGTGCTGTCGGCCGTGAAGGTAGTAGGGTGACGCTGTGCGGCTGCGGTGGTCGGTGTGGTTGGTGCAGGTTGTGGAAGGCGGGGTGCGTGGGATTGTGGCCCCTGGTTGAGGTGTGGAGCGATGTGAGGCGCAGCCGGTCTGTTTTGTGGGTGGGCGAGGTGGTGCGGTGGGGTGGGGGAGGTTGGTGATTGCGGGCATGGAGTCCGTGGGTGTCGTGGTCTGACGCGTGTTTTGGATGGAAGGTGATCCTGCTGCAAATGGAGCTGATCACCAGCACGGATGTGGTGAGGAATCTGTGCAAGAAGATGGCACCGCCTCTGGTGACGCTTCTGTCGGCGGAGCCGGAGATCCAGTACGTGGCACTGCGGAACATCAATCTGATCGTGCAACGGCGGCCGAACATTCTGGCGCACGAGATCAAGGTGCGGAGGGAGAGGTTTTCGTGTGCTGGGAGTGTGTTGTAGTACATGGAGAGACTGGAGCATGAGACACGTCCAATGGCATTTGTGGCGGCACTGAGGGATGGTCTGCCGAGTGCCTCTCATGTAGCAGGAGGAAGGGTGATCAGATTTGTGAAGTCGGAGATCCAGGTTTGCAATCTCACGTGTGTCCGTGTGATGAGGGCAGGTGTTTTTCTGCAAGTACAACGATCCGATATACGTGAAGATGGAGAAGCTGGAGATCATGATAAAGCTGGCGTCAGACCGAAACATCGACCAGGTACGGTGACGTGTGGATTGTGAGGGTGTTTGAAATTTGGACCGAGGTGGTGCGTGGATGTGATGGCGAAGTAGAGGTGAGACATGCGAGGTGAGGGTCTGAGTGTGACGGTCATGTGCTCAACGAGTTGCACAGAAAATGAATGACAACTTCGGGACAAGGGATTGTCCCGGGCGGTGCTGGAGTTGACGTGGGTGCGTGATTCAGGTTCTGTTGGAGTTCAAAGAGTACGCGACGGAGGTGGACGTGGATTTCGTGAGGAAGGCGGTTCGAGCGATCGGACGATGCGCGATCAAGTTGGATCGAGCAGCGGAGCGGTGTATCAACGTTCTGCTGGATCTGATAAAGATCAAGGTGAACTACGTGGTGCAGGAAGCGATCATCGTGATCAAGGACATATTCCGGAGATATCCGAACATGTGAGAGTGACGGGGCTGGAAGGCCTTTCTGCTCGCTGGTGTGGTGTGATTTGTAGAAAGCTGGTGCGGTTTGTGGCGGGGGCGGTCGATGGAGGTAGTGCGTGGTCGTGCTTGGATCGTGGTCGCGGGTACTGACGTGGTGGCATGGTGGTGGTTGAACAGGTACGAGTCGATCATCGCGACGCTGTGCGAGAGTTTGGACACTCTGGACGAGCCGGAAGCGAAGGTACGGTTCCGGACATGGGACGTTTTGGGCGCTGTTTGCTTTGCTGTGGAAGCTGGTGGGGCAGTGTGAATATGAATGGTAGCGTTTTGTGAGGACGTTGTCGTCGTGCTGGGTGGCATGCATAGGCAAGCGTGATGTGGGGTTTGAGCGAGGTGAGTGGTGGGGTTGTGGTTCAGGCATCGATGATATGGATCATCGGTGAGTATGCGGAGCGCATAGACAACGCGGATGAGCTGCTGGAAAGCTTCCTGGAAACGTTTCCAGAAGAGCCCGCGCAGGTGCAGTTGCAGCTTCTGACAGCTGCGGTGAAGCTGTTTCTGAAGAAGCCAACGGAGGGTCCTCAGCAGATGATACAGGTACTGTTGGCCCGTGGAGGCAGTGGGCGTGATGTGGATTTCTCGTTGCACGATAGTGTACTGCTTAGAGTGATTGTGAGGCGGGTAATCTGATGTCGGGGTTGGTGAATGTGCGATGCTGGTGAAGTTTGTGGAAGGATTGTCTGGCTTTTCTATGTGGGGTGTGACGAACATGTTTTGGATGTTGTGACGGGCAGGTGGTGCTGAACAACGCGACACAAGAGACGGACAATCCAGATCTGCGTGATCGGGCGTACGTGTACTGGCGTCTGCTTTCCACGGACCCTGAGGTGGGTGACCTGAACTGGGCATGTACGTAGCGGTTTGCGAATGACTGAGTGTGGCCGTGAGGGTAACGATTGTTGTGAGTTGTGGGCTTTGTGGAGTGGGTCCGAGGTTAGCTACTGGGAGGTTATGGTATGGACATAACGGGGTTGGGCTTTTTTGTGGCAGGCTGCAAAGGACGTGGTTTTGGCGGAGAAACCGACGATCACGGACGACTCGAACAACCTGGACACGTCTCTGCTGGACGATCTGCTGGCGAACATCGCGACGCTTGCATCAGTGTACCACAAACGGGCGGATGCATTCGTGAGTCGTGCACGGGCGGTGGCCGCCAAGGAGGAGGACGATGAGTACGACCCGGCGCAGGATTCGGGCTCCGGCAACTCATCGGCTCCAGTGCCGGAGATGGCCACAGCGAGCGCAGCAGCGCCTCCGACGAGCTCCGGAGGTGGAGGAGGTGCGGCGAAGGCGGCTGCTGCCGCTCCAGCAGCGCCTGATTTGCTGGGAGACTTGATGGGATTCGACTCGGCTCTGGTTCCAGTTGGACCTGCGACTGCTGCGGTAGCGTCAGAGTAAGCACGATAAAGATGGAGACGGTCTTCCTTGGTTGCTCTGATCTGTAGATCTGGTTGGCTGTTTTCGTTCTTTAGCGTTGGTGATCGTGTGTGGCGCACGACCATTGGCTCCGTTGCTAGAGGTGTTGAGATCCAGCTTGTGATGTGTATCGGGCGCGTCGAAGTCCAGCTCAGCGGTTGAGGGGGAAGTGTGTTCTCGCTACGTACGCCTGCTTCTGATACGGGACGTGCTTGGAATGGTGAACTAAAGGATGAGGTGTGATGTGTTGTGGTGCAGGCCTGCTCTTCCTGTGCTGCTTCCAGCAACGTCGGGTCAGGGCTTGCAAGTAAGTGGACAGTTGACGAGGCGGGAAGGGAAAGTGTTTTACAACCTGAGATTCGACAACCATGCGCAAGTGGCGCTGGACACGTTCATGATTCAGTTCAACAAGAACACGTTCGGTCTCGCGGCAGGAGGGCCTCTCCAGGTGAATACCGTGACGGGTTTTGGTGCGAGTTTCTGTTGCAGTGTAGGAACTGAGGATTCTTCTGGGATTTATCGGTTGGGGTGACTGGCACGTGATGATTTGTTGATGGTTGGATGGCGTGTGCAGGTTCCGAGCATTCCACCGTCGGGGTCAGCGAGCACGCTGCTGCCGATGGTGCTGTTCCAGAACGTGTCGGAGGGACCTCCGAATTCGGTGCTGCAGGTGGCGGTGAAGAACAATCAGCAGCCGGTGTGGTACTTCACGGACAAGATTCCGTTGCAAGCACTTTTTGTGGAGGACGGGCGCATGGAGAGGGGGGCGTTCTTAGAGGTATTTTGGTGCCTGGCGTTTGGTGCGGTATGGTTTGTGGAGTAGGGGTTTGTGCAGAGTGGTCTGGCACCATGGAAGGCGTTGGTGCTTTTGTGGATTGGTAGGAGGTTGTTGCAGTTTCCTGGGGGACTGATCGGATGCTGGTTTGTGTTAATGCCGGTTTGGGCGTGGCTGGTGGGGACGATGGCAGACGTGGAAGTCGCTGCCGGATTCGCACGAGGTGGCGAAGGATCTGCCGAACGCGGTGATCACGAGCGTGGATGGCACTGTGGAGAAGCTGGGCACGACGAATCTGTTCTACATCGCTCGACGGCTGCTCAAGGACACCAACCAAGAGGTGGGGCCTTGCTCGAACTCGGTATTTTCTGCCGGCATACTCGAAGATCGGGGTTGTTTGAAGGGGGCGGTAGGATGGAAGGATTGCAGTGACAGCGGATGTTGGTTTGGACACGGAAGAGGCGGTGTAGGTGTATGTGGGCGGCGAACGGCCGGTGATGTTTAGTTTTGGTATGTTGATGGGCTGAGTGGCGACATGGTATTGTGTTGTTGCAGGTTCTGTATCTGTCGGGCAAGGTGGCTCCGAACATTCCATTCCTGGTGGAGCTGACGTGCAAAGTCGGGCAGGCAGGCGTGAAGTGTGCGGTGAAGACACCAACGGTGGAGATGGCACCGTTGTTCTTCGAAGCGATGGAGACTCTGCTGAAGTAGAACGTGTAGGACTTGGTAGCGGTGGCAGTGCATCCCATATTAGTGGTGCATGCGAGCAAGCTTAGTTGATAGTTTGGGTAGGGCGGAGCTTTGCTGAGGCTCTGCGGGTGAGGTTAGGAAGTAGGAATTTGTTCTGGGTGCACCAAGCGTGGAAGGATTCTGCCGGGCCTCTGAGGATTAGCCGCACCTTTGTTGAGAGAGATGTTGTACTTTTTGAAATTGTTTGACCAACGGCAGGGATGGTGTACTTCTATCGATAGGTATTGAAGATCTATGGTTGCATTATATGCTGTTTCCAGCCTCCTTTGCACTTGGGGTCGTGGCTCTGTCCTATTTTATTATATCGATGTCGGTTGGGCAGGCCATCTGAGTCGTCACGCCGTCACTCTATGCAATGATCTCGGTAACGGTAGTTTGATTCTCTAGTTGATTTTGCGGGCGGATGCTGATCCATTTTTTTCACTGGCATTATGTTGAAAAACGTTCTATTTTTTGTTAAGATTATTGTACGCTATGTCGATTTTGGCGGAGAGATGGCTATACTCGTATGCTCGATTGTTTTTCCGTCTGAGCTTGTGTGGCTTTCAAGAGATGATGCTCTTGGATTCAGATCGTCTTCTGTAGGTTGTTATTTTTTAGCAGATGGCAGTAAATTTGAGAATGTCGTTGTATCTAGATCCTTGTTATCTTTATTGCATAATTTGAATTCTAAAAATCGGAGAAAAAAACGCATTGCAACGAAGTTAAGGTAGCACTCCTAGATTTTCTGTTATTTACATGCGTAGCAGTTCCATAAACTCCACAATATTGTTGATTTTAGGATTAAGTTGACAATCTTGCAATTGTGCTTTAGCAATGAAATTCTGAGCAACAACACACCCTTTTGAATCTATTGAATGAAATCTTCAGTGTTGAGAATAGAAGAGCCTTGGCAAAGGCTGCGCAAGGAAAATTTGAAAAATGCATCAAAACATGTTTTGAGATTTCGTGAGTACCTTGTAGACGAAGTCCGAAACGTGAATAGTGTCTCCTGTTAACCACCAGTCTAACCAACATTTCCCACCATAAGGAACCATGGAACTATAAGGCCATGGAGAGTGTAGAGTGGTGGAGACACGCTGGAGGCAAGATACAGGGACTGGACTCACATGTGGATGGGGTCCGTTCCTCAGGGTTGATACGCTCACTGTGTCGCCACTCCAGCAATGGCGGTGGAACAAAAGCTGCGCTTGGGATTATGGTTGCGTTACTGGACGGGCTTCCGTCTCGCACCGCATGTCGGCACCCCCCCTCACGTTGCTCACCGCATGCTCAAGCTTGCTGGCGTCCGCTCTTCTGACCGCGTCGTCGACCTTGGCTGCGGCGATGCGCGCTTGCTCATTGCCGGTCAGTTCTCTATCTTCCTCCTCTCCACCGTTCTACTCATTCCACTCTTTCGGGCCAATTTTAGTGAATATTGCGCTTTGTGACGATCGCTATGTATCTATAAGCTGTTTTGGATGACTTACGCCTCGGATCCAAACTATGCCGGCTTTTGCTTGCATAATGTTATGATCTGTTAATCCATGATTTGTGCTGCAACCCTAATTTTGATAGATTTCAAAAAGTGCACTACGATGCTCAAATCTAAAATTGCAACGGGAAAATGCTTATCAGGAACCTGTTCATCTGGCGAGAAGTTTAGCTGAAGATGTTTTGTTTTGAACCTACGACTATTTTTGCAAATGCAGTCTAGGTTACTCAAAGCTGAAGCGACGGAGCCCTTTCCATTTCGCATCTCGGGTTTTCTGCAGTAGTTTCAAATTGAGAGCTGGATGGGAGTATTACTCATGGATCCTCCTTGTGAATTAGCCTTCGACCTTGCAAGCTGACTTTCGTTTTGTTGACGATGTGCCCTTTCCAGCTGCCAAGGGTTACAGTGCGCAAGGCTACGGGGTAGAGCTTGACGCGGCTTTATTTGCACAGGCGGAGAGAGCAGTGGCGAAAGAGAATCTCCAGCACTTAATAACGCTGGAGCAAAAGGATGCATTTACCGTGGACCTGACAAAAGCCACCGTAGTCACATTGTATTTGAGCACGAAGGGCAACGCTCGATTACTTCCCATGATGCGACAGCAGTTACCACCAGGGGCCCGTGTGGTGTCGTTCTGCTGGCCCTTCGCAGCCCTGGAGCCATCGACGGTGACCACAGTGGATGGTATCAATCTGTATCTGTACAAATTCAACGGCGTACAGAGTGTGTGAATGAATGCTTTCAGTCAACGAGATCACCATCGCTAAGCTCGGCTCTGAGTAAATGAAAGTCAGATTGCACAGGAGCAGTTGTGTTACACCAAACGCTCCTTCAGGTTTTTTAGTCAATGGGGCAGAACTCGTCAGTATCGATGCTTTCTTCACTTGACACCAACTCTTCTTCAACTGTCCCAACGTCTTCATCGGGGACGGCTTGGACCAAGCTAGCCACACTTGGGGACGGTGTTACACAGGTATGGCGCATGTCAGCTATTGATCGACTGGTTCGAGAGTTTTGTAATGGAGGATTTCAGCGGCTATTGGTGGGCTATTTGTAGAGGCTCTTTGGGAAGTAGAAGTTTGTTCTGGGTGCATGAACCGTGGAAGGATTTTGGCAGATCTGGAGGGTTTGACCCAGCGTTGTTGAGAGATCCTGGTTTTCTGGAAATTGGTTGAAACATTGGCAGGAATGGTTTACTTGTATTGATAGGTATGCAAGATTTTTGCTTGCATTGTATTCTGATGCCAGTCACCTTCGCACTTGCGGTGGTGGCTCTATCACTTTTTATCAGATCGATATCGGTTGGGCAGGCCATCTGAGTCGTCACGTCGTCTCGCAAGGCGATGATCTCGTTTGATTTTACTGGCATTATGTCCGAACACATTTTATTCTTTGTTAAGACTACTACACGGTATGTCGATTTTGGCGGATGGATGGAGATACTCGAACGCACGATTGTTTTTCCATCGGAGCTTGTATGGGTGGCAAGAAGTTGCCCTTGCCGGATTGAAATCGTCATTGGTAGAATGTCATGTAGGAGATGGCAGTAAATTTAGTTTTTGGAAAAACTATGAGATTTCGAGAAGGTTGTCGTTTCTAGATTCTGAATATCTTTACTGCAAAATTGTCTAAAAAATAAATGAAATCGACAAATGAGAGCAAAAAGCGTATTGCAGCAAAGTTAGGGTTACATTTCTAGACTGTCATTAGCCCTTCGGTAGACCTACAAATTTAATGTACTGTATCTCAGTCAATTAGTTGATCCACCAAAAGTGACCGTTGAGAATAGTGGAACGCCTACTTACAATATATTTAGAAAATGTTTGCAAATTTTGGGAACAATTGATCATGGAAGATGGGATATTATAACATTTGATCAAACAACATGTGATGGCAAATCTCATTTTTTGGTAGGTGGTTGCTACTTGATGATTTTTATTAAATTCTATAAGCCCCTAATTCATTTCAATTTTTGTGAGTAGCAAGATTAGATGTGAATGCACACATTTGTAAATTATTGAAGATTGCACTTCTTTTTATGTCAAGTTTTGGGGTTTCAAATTGCTATTGCACAGAAAACGATGACCGGCATAGTTGGTGAGAGTTGCCATTATAAGAGTCTAGAACGTGCTAGAACCTTTGCCAACATATTTCCCGCTACCACAAAGCACACACAATAAAGCTTCCAAAGGATATTAACTAGTTGCAACTTGTAAAATATTGCTTGCCACCAACCCCCGTATGGTGTTTCACCCAATCAAATCTCTTGCAATACTTGTACAATTTTTGACTTTCTTTGCCATTACTCTGTTGGCATGGACTACTTGAATGCCTTCATAATTGTAGTTTATAGCAAGATCAAAAAATTAGATCCAATGCCTCAAACAAGACTTTGAAATCATGCAAGGACACTTTTTGTCCTCTAGGGTGTTCAAGGGTTAACCCTTTAAGGACCACCCAACCATACTTTGGTAGCATGGAGTGGTTTTTGGCCTTTATATTGAAATTGCTCAATAATTTGGAATTTGGCCTTGAAGGATGCATGTAAACACAAGAATTTTGCATCCATCTAAAGAAATAACAATGAAATTGGGTATGTGAGTTGTAAAATAATAGTGTTTATATAGCATGGCTTCAAAATCTGTATCCATTTATTGTCAAAGATGGATTAAAGCAACAATATAGTACATCAAATATGCAAGAAGAATGTCAAATTTTAATTGCAAAATTCTAACAAATTTCAATTTGTTTTAACCTCTAAAGGACCACTTGTCCCTATGGCAGACAAATGAGATTTTGGGCATGTACTTATGGCTAAACTACTTTGTGTAATTTTTTGAAACTTTTATGGAAGATGGGGAATTCAAAGATTTGTGTGAGCATCTAATTTCTTCCTCATTCTGACATTTATTGAAGAAGTCAAAAATGAATATATGAGAATTTTTGATTAGCAGGCAGCCCAAAAACTTCTTTAAAAATTGAATTTTTTAAAATAAAAATTTGAGATTAGTTCTTTAGACTTACATATATATGGGAAGCTTTGAATCATTCAATTCTATTGATGAGATAAAAGTTATGAGAAGTTTTAGTTTGCATGTAGGCATGGTTTTGAGATTTTCCACTCTTAAGGTAGGAGCACCCATAAGCAACGTTGTCCCCATAACCTTTAGCTCTGAAATCTTGGAAAATCTTTGGAAGTAAATAGATGTAATGACAAGGATGTACAACATGTGAATATGAAATCTTATAAGTGGTTATGGATACAATGGCAGTTTGCTCTTTAAAATTTCACAACTTATTCTCACAGTATCCAAATAATACATTCAAAATTGCAAGCTCATTATGTTTCTATTCCTAATAGGATCCTAAAATTTGCTAGCTGTTTATTGATACTCATCATGTTCAAAACCCTTAGATTGACGCTTATGGGTGCTCCTACCTTACTTGCAAACTAAAACTTCTCATAACTTCCATCTCATCAATTAGAATTGAATGATTCAAAGCTTCCCACATATACGTAAGTAAAGAACTAACCTTAAATTTTTATTTTAAAAAATGCAATCTTCAAAGAAGTTTTTGGGCTACCCGCCTAACTAAAATTCTCATAAATTCATTTTTAACTTCTTCAATAAATGTCGGAATGAGGAAAAAATTAGATGCCCACACAAATCTTTGAATTCCCCATCTTCCATACGCTAGTATTGTTTTCCTATACGGTAGCAATATAATTTTAGTATTTGAAGATCTATTGAAGTAGTGTTGTCATTTCATCTTTAAAGCTTGTCATCCTACATTTAAGGCCAATTCTTGATTGATTTTACCAATTGAATTTTCCATAATAGTTATCAAATTTTGTGTAGAATTGTTTTAGGGTAGCAAAGAAAGTGGGATGTTTTACCCTTTTTGTTCATTTAGCTACACATTGTGATTGCTATTTTTATCTTTTTTGTGTGAAACTAATTTTATTAGAAAGGTGGGAAATTTTGCTTTCTAGAAATGTAAGGCTCTTCTCAATCAAAGCTTGCATGAAGCATTAACATTCAAAACCATACAAGCATGAAAAACTAAAAAAAACCCACATACAGCTTACTCAATCATTATAGTATTTCATCTCCAATGGTAGATCTAATTGAAATTTTGATACATTACAATAAGAAAGGTGTCCTTCACATTTGTAT
The DNA here is from genome assembly GCA_963920765.1 of Ulota crispa. Classification (NCBI taxonomy): domain Eukaryota; kingdom Viridiplantae; phylum Streptophyta; class Bryopsida; order Orthotrichales; family Orthotrichaceae; genus Ulota; species Ulota crispa. Next base: position 19,918,025 of record OY987249.1, on the reverse strand, counting down.
GGTTGGATTATTCAAATTAGGTCCATATTTGATTCAACTGCACATCTAAATTTATCACCCCTATTTCTAGTGGATTTTGTGAAAATGAGTGTGGCTCTTAATCCTTGAACAACCAAACAACCCTTTGCAACCAATACAATACAAAGTATTTTTCTTGTATTTGGAGTGCATCCACACCTTTATTACATTTGAGATCAACAAAGAAGTTAGAATAGAGATTGATGTTGTTCTAGTGAGGTAATCAAGATCCCAAATTAAAGCTTTTTCTTGGTAGCAAATGCTAGTAATACAGCAGCATACATAGTATGTATTATAGTAGCACAATCCTTTAAGGGTTAAACAGTTAATACATAAACAAAGCAATTCCATGTGTTTAGAGTAGGAATTGCTTGAGCTTTGAGATCTAATAAACTTTGTATCTAGTATATTGATAAGGGAATTGATGTATGTACCACTATTTATTGACTATTCTACCACACCTACTATATATGGCTAATATTTACAAATACAAAATAGGTGTGGACTATGGGAAAAACATCACTAGTATGAAATTACAACTTCACATAGAAGCTGTAACTTTGAGAAAAAGTCAACTCATGTTCTCACTCATAGTATCAATTAAATTTTTTGATTTGAACTAAGTATAATTTAGATGTTTTAATTGATACCATGAGCAAGATCCACAGCTAAAAAACTAAACGAAAATTGCAACTTTAATGTTAAGTTGTATTTATCAAATTAGTGATGTATTTTCTAGTGGTCCACGTCTATTTTAATATCATAAATATTGGCCATATATAGTAGGTGTGGTAGAACAGTAAAAAAGGGGTGATACATATATCAATTCCTATCAATAATTTTGGTTTTCTAACAATGAACGACTAGTTTAAGTATTTATTTTAGGATTTACTTGAGTATCTTGCAAAGCTCTTAGAAACAAGGACAAGATTAAAGTTCCACATGCTCGCTTAGGAAGGTGCCAATCCTTTGAAGTTGCATCATCTATCTATATCTATAAAAGAATCTCAAGACTCCATTTTGGATGAAAAGTAAAGAGTTTGAATGCAACTATGAGTTGCATTCCATGCATGTAAGTTCCACCTTTTACATTTTCATTATTTAACAAGTTGCACCTTTTACGTTTTCTATTGTTGCACCTTTTACATTTAATATTTAATGCCTCTGTTGGTACAACGGGTACGTAAACTATATCTATACAATAACAAAATATTGTGCGGTGGTGGTGGTAGTCAAATTCGACTGTTCCATGGGTGGGGAGGACGATTCCGCAAAGTTCATCTTTAGTTCCACCTAAAAAGTAGAGTAGAGTACAAGTTTAACTAAAGTTATAAATGGAACAAAGTAAAATTTGGGGGCACATGATAGAAGTCACGGGGATAGGATAGGGGAGCAGGAATAGGGGGGCACAGAGACAGGGGCACGGAGATAGGGGCACAAGAATCAACCTGTTTGTACAACGGGTGAGTAAACTAGTATCTATATTAATAAAAGAATAGTGTTCATTCAGTTAGGGCCTATCATATAACATCGTTCAATCAGTTAGGGTCCGGCATAAGTTAGGTTTGGGCATGACTAGGATCAAAAAGGTATATATGGATAAAGTAAAATCACCTATGACTCTCTTTTATCTGCTTCACTAGACGTTAACAACAAGTCATTGGCACTTGCACCGTCACTGGTAATTGCACCACAACTTTCCCTTGGCCAAAAAAGGGCATGGGAATAAAAGGGGCATGGGAATAAGGGGGCACGGGAATAAGGGGGCACGAGAATAAGGGGGCATGGGAATAAGGGGGCACGAGGATAAGGGGGTATGGGGATAAGGGGGCATGGGATAAGGGGACACAGGGATAAAGGGGCACTGAGATGGGAAGACATGGGGATAGAAGACACAAGGATAAAGGGGCACGCGGATAAAGGGGCACGCAAATAGAGGCACAGGGATAAAGGGCACAGCAATATGGGAGGACAAGGATCAATGAGCACGGGGATAGGGGGTGGGGGGCATAAACGCGTTGATACAATGGGCAGTATACTAGTCTATATTAATAAAAGAATAGCCATTAGTCAGTTAGGGCCTATCATGTAATAGCGTTCAATCAGTTAGGGTTGGGCATGATTAGGATAGGATTGAAAAGGTATATATGGATAAAGTAAAATCACCTATGACTCTCTTTTATGTGCTTCACTAGACATTATTAACAAGTCAGTGGCAGTTGCATTGTCATTGGCAGTTGCACCACAACTTTCTCTCGGCCAAAAGAAGGCACGGGGATAAGGGGGCACAGGAATGAGGGGGCACAAGAATAAGGGGGCACAGGAATAAGGGGGCACGGGAATAAGGGGGCACGGGAATAAAGGGGCATGGGAATAAGGGGGCACGGGAATAAGGGGGCACGGGAATAAGGGGGCACGGGAATAAGGGGGCATAGGGATAAGGGGCCACATGGATAAGGGGGCATGGGGATAAGAGGACACGGGGATAAAGGGCCACAGGGATAAGGGGGCATGGAGATAAGAGGACACGGGAATAAAGGGTCATGGAGATAAGGGGCCACAGGGATAAGGGGGCACAAGAATAAGGGGGCACAGGAATAAGGGGGCACAGGGATAAGGGGGCACGAGGATAAGAGGACACAAGGATAAGGGGCCACATGGATAAGGGGGCACAAGGATAGAAGGCACGGCAATATGGGGGCACAAAGATCAAGGAGCACGGGGATAGGAGGTGGGGGGCATAAACCAGTCGATATGATGGGTAGTATACTAGTATATATATAATAGAACGCCATTCAATTAGTCATCAATCAATTAGGATTGGGCATGACTAGGAGAAGGTCGGGCATGATTGGAATCTGAAAGTTATAAATGGAATATAATAAAATCACTTTATGGGTTCACTAGACGTTAACAACATGTCACTAGCAGTTGCATCGTCACTGGCAGTTGCACCACAACTTTCTCTTGACCAAAAAAGGGCACAGGGATAGGAAGCACAAGGATAGGAGGCATGGGGATAGGGGACATGGGGATAGGGGCACGGGGATAGGGAGCATGGGAATAGGAGGCAAGTGGATAGGGGACAGGAGGATAAGAGGTGGGGGGCATAATCCCATTGGTATAACGGATAGTATACTAGTATTGATTTAACTTAAGTTCTACCAAATAGAGGAAGACAGTTGAGTAGATGTTGGCAAGACGGTGGATAGAAAAATCCACATGTAAACAAGCAAGAGCACAAATTTGTACAGATTTTGTCACCAAGAAAAAATTAAAACACTAATTCAAATAAATCAGTGCATTCCTCAAAATCGGAGTCCGTTAAAGAATTGTTGCAATATTTTTTGGAAATTCAATGCGATTGTTGTTACAATAGTGGTAGTCACGGCTTCTTAGAGAATGAAAAGAGAATGAAGATTGAGAAGTTATGGAGAGAAAAGAGGAGCCAATAGGAGCTCGTTCTTTGTGAAGATGCTGTGACATCCCCATTTGTGTGTTTTGGAGAATGAAGAATGGTTTACTTAGAGAAAGGTAGCATGGTCAACGATTGGAGGAGCAGAAAAAACTAGGGTGAAAAGCAATTCACGAGCAGAGAAAACGAGTAGATCATGTAAGAAGTCACATGCTAGCTCATTCAGCTCTGAAGGAGAAAAATGGGACGCTAACAAGTTTCACACGCGAAGAAAAACTCAAGCTCCCGTAGCCACTACCAACTCGACAACGTTCTCATTCTCCACGGGCGCGCATGAAAGTGCCGTGACTACCCCTAATGATTCAATTCGATTGCCACACACAACTTCAATGGGGGATGGAGCATAACTACAGCAACTTGCTTGGGAGGAATGGCGTTTCATTTTGGCAAAGAAAGTATGATGACTAAGAAATCCTGAACTGCAAATAATACCAATTCATACTCCAGTTTCCCTCGGAATTACTCTAATTGAATCGAGGTTACTCCCAATCTCATCTGTGTTGCCTCGTTCACTGCAATAGCGATCTTTACGGAATGCACTGAAGTGCATCAGACATGATTGTAGAATCACTGGTCGAAGTTTGAGATAACCATCAAAAGCTTGCATCTTGATGATAGTCGTCGTGGCCGTCGGTGACGAACGACGGGCCAACTCCCCACCCCAAATAGTTGGAACTCCATAAATATGTTAAGCAAACTGCATATTAGCAATCTTGAGGAGGTGGCTCAGGACACTTGTACATTAAAGGCTGTTCGGGATACTTGTTGGAGGTTTGAGGTAGGTCGGAGTTCTTATTGTAAGAGGCTGAAGAAGAGTCCAAGATTCTGCCGGCGTTGGGGGAAGTCGGCGAGGACTCGGCCCCAAAGCAGCAGGCTTGACCTGGCTTGAAGGCAAGTAAGCGCTTTCGGATCTGCACATCCAAAAGGAAACGTCAACAAATGGGCCGCTGTTGCTGCTGCAGCAACAGATCAGCCGCTTGACGAGGCAGAATGGCAGTTCTGTGCAACTGAGACAAGCAACATCCTGGTGGATTGAGCACGAGTGCACGACTAATCTCGATGACACCGATACTGCACTAAAATAAGCTCTGCCGTAACAGTAGCAGGAACAGCCCCAGCTTTACTATTCTGTACAGCCGGTGTGCCGATCTACAATTTGAGAGGGTACAATTTGAGAGGGAGGGAGGGTTGGGACGAAGAACTTTGACCTCGGGTAGTTGCTGCTTGAGCACAATCTGGATGCGAGCATCGAGCGTGTTGTCCAGAACAATACGGCCGTCTTTCGTCGCCAAGACAAGCCCGCCCAGACTACAGACACAATTCCATGCACACCCAGGCCACGTCAGTTACTCAAGTTCCGTCCAAAATCTCTGGCTCTCCGTCACCGTTTTTCATTCCTTCTCGTTTCATTTTCTGCAAAGAGAGAGAGAGCGAGAGTATCACGGTTTGATAGTACCAAGTGGAGCCGTACACTCCTGGTTGCGGGGGTCCAGGCAGGAACACCTTCTCGTCCACCGTTACTTTCGGTAGTGGCACGTTGACCTTACTGACATATATTTCACAAGCTGATTGCACCACCGCCTGCACCAGGTGCAGGTCCTCCTTTCGGCACCGAATTTGCACGGCAGGCTCTCTCAGCCGGAGAAATCCCTAAGTCACCCGCCAGCCCAGTCAGAGAGCCATCACACACGACCTGCCTGCATGAAACAGAGATCACTATCATCAAGTAATTGTTCCAATTAGGCTTCTACTTGTGAATGACACTGTCTTCTTAGCAACCAACCCGTCCCTTTTGCCCAAAAGTTATGTTCAGAGGCATGGGATTTGCGAGGGCCACCATACCTGGATGATCAGGGCTTCAAGGAACTTGGCATATGGCCCTTGTTGGCTACTAATGGTGGCCAGCTGCCTCTCTGCTGCGTCACGCATCCGCCTGAGCAGGTCATCTTGAGCCTGTAGGTATCGAAGCCTTTGTGCATTCGACTGCGTTGAAAGCTCTCTAAAAATCCAAAAGTACATATCAGCAGAACGAATGAGGATGAGGCATTAGCACATGATTACGTACGTCAACCTCAGCTAAGTTTCAACATTCTCACGAGTTCTAATGATTAAGGTGGAAAATCCCACTAAAAGCATGGCGTAATCAATGCGATGCACTAGAGTATACGAAGCAGTGGTGGGCTTGCAAACATCAAAGAAAAGTCCTTCACATTTTTCGGCGAAGAGTCACGAGGCGCTCCTTGCGCAAATAATCCGCATTGATTTTGCTCTTCTCTGCCTCCACCAGTTTCAGCTTATCTATGTTGAACTCCTGAATCATTAATGCATTCTTCAATAGCTTTCTCACAGCAAAAATAGTAGTCTATTAGTCAATAGTATTCTAGTACATGACTCTGCATGTCAAAATATCAACGTCAAAAAAGGGAAGCGTTGAAGCAAAAATGTTCTGGACTTTCTTGTCGATCAGAACACGCTTAAAATTAACATCCACCAAGATTCTTGAGTAGATTCACTACACTTTTTAATTGCGAATCTCACACAAAAGCAATAACACTTACAGTTTCTTGCTTCACATGTATACAGCCTGTATATGAAAGGCTAGGATTGAAATTATGTACACCTCTAGTGAGATTCCTGATTTATTCAAATGGTATTCAAAGATTAATGCTACAATTCGTGGGAATCCCATTTCATTGATCAACGAGACCCTTAAAAAAAAAGATATTCTGATAACAGTAGAAGTAACCATGCTCCAAAGCTTATTTAGACGCTATTTGGGGTACTTTTTCAATTTCTACAAAAAAGCGAAAGGATAGACGTCACTGAACCTATAAGTGGAAGTTCCTTCGGCTTTAGAGCCAGACTTTTTCGGTCCTTGAGTCAAGCTTTTTTTGGTTTCACCTGACCGGATTCAAAATTTGTAGGGAGGAAAAAGGAACCCCTAGTTTCGCGCACATAATGTCGTGGACTATAAACTTGGAGCGACTCCAAGAGACCTACGGATGGTCAAACTATATTATCAATGGAGAACAGTACCCTTGAGCCTGGTATTAAAAATTATATCAACAGCAGCGTCATACGTGATTCAACAAACTCGTCGAACAGAAAACTTCACTCCCGGAGTAGAGTCCACTATTTTCGCCAAGTTCGTTGAACCGTGTGGCATATATCGCCATGAAACGCACAAATGTTAAGGTAGCAATGCAGGCTCGTCTGATCCAAAGATGCAAAAGAGAACGGAGTACAGAATTACAAAACAGGGAGGTTCCCTGTAAACTGATGTAAAGGTCAAGGTTGATAAACAAACCTCTTCGGTGGCAACCGCAATCTCATTAGCTTTTTCCTCAGCATCTTGGTGGATGAATTGAACCATTTGTTGAATCTGCCGGCTCACCTCAGCCTCATTCATTCTGATCTTCTCCTGCCTTGATACCGTATGCCTTGGCACTCCAACTTCGTGTTCACGCCCTCGACTGCTTCGGAGCTGCAGTTCTCATGTCAATCTGCATAGAAGTTAATTGTGCTTCTACTCAATCTAAGCATTAGGATGAGTACACCACTGCCACTCATGCCCTTCAGCAACATCGCCCATCGAAACCACAATAAAAGTGATCATTCATGCATAGAAATCACCAGCAAGCACGTAATGATCATTCACATACTTCAAATCTCTTGAACTCGCAGAAGTACATACTTCACTTCTATTGTCTCTGGCTAGCAAAGCTTGCCTTTAGGAGGCAGAAAATTCCATCTATAATTACAACCTTGAAACTCAAAAACCAGTTCAGGAGTCCTATGAAGGGTCTACAACAAGAAAGAGACATTGCATTTATCAACAAATCACTCGCCTCTCGTACACAGTCACTAACTTGATTTACAAACGAAATGAAGCAAAGTTATGTCACGTCCCTGCAATTGCCTCTACAAAGATCAGAATGACTGCCTTCTCAAACCCGACATTACTCAACAAGCAATAATACTGCTCCTCAGATTCGAAAGGTCAAGGCGTTCAGTAGATGAACAGGTGAGAAGCAATGGATAACGGAAACCACTTGTCTACATGTGCAGGTGTAGAGCCTTTTATTACCAGTATTCATTCGTTCGAATACGATAGGAACACGTACCGTCCGAAATATAACAAAGTTCTGGCGGTATTTTGCTCTATCTACGGCCACATTTAAAATGTTCAAGCCTCAACCAGCGCCAAAACTCCGACAGAAATTTTCATCAAATGTATATTTGACATTGCGGTGTAAAAATCTCTCACACCATATTCAACTTCAATATCATGTTGAATACAGCAGCTGTCATAAGAGGGTAACAATTCCGAATAAATCATGACACAGCTTTGAAAGGAGGCGCAACACGAAAGTGCATGAAAATGACATCCAAATTCTGACAGGAGGTTGGCCTATAGACATAGATCGATTCTAGAGACTAAATCATCTTCACGCCTCAGCCATTTGAAGAATCCTTACAATAGCGATAACTGTTTGCTACAAAATTCCATTTCATTGTGATCGAGGAACACGATAGCATCATCGATCGAGTGGCGGTATGGGCTTTGTAGGTTTAAAAAGGAGCTTTCAGTACTTCCCTATAACATCTCTCTAATTCTCCGATGGGCCACGCATCCTGTACACTTAAACTCCCTGCAACAATCAGAACCAGCACATTAGGATCAGCAATGCTCACAATTGAGTTATAATAAAACGCTGTCGCCTCCCAACTTTAGTACACAATGTTCTTGAGAACTAAAACTTGACCTTTCATGCTATATGCCAGGGGCAGCAACTTTGGGTGCACACACATTCAGGTAGAGTTGCTCGGTGAAACATGACATACAGAAAAACTAATAATTCGACCTAGTGAAAAGACAGCCACAAAACTGAAACTCAGTTTAGGGCAACTGCATACCTATTTTTTCTCGTCGCAGAGCAGTGAGATATGCACAGCTGAAACAACAGAAAGTCATCATTGGATGCATGTACTGTACATGTCATTAGTGTTTGTAAAGAACATGTTATGCCAGCACAAGTTAGTACTCAAACTGGGAATGCTTCAATTAACCTCAAATTTTCAACCTAATCTCTATTAAGCAAATATTTCGTGAACACAATCTTACGTTAAACTGCTATTACAAAAATCTTTCAGCAAAAAAGGCTATATTGACACATACGAAGCTACCACTCCATTGACACTCCAAGTTCCAATAACTATACATCCCTGTGAGGGAGTAAAACATTAAACACATAAGAACTCATTTCCAAGGCATCTCCGTGACATTACCTGCCGAGTGATAGCGCAACATCAGCACATAAGGAGCGGATGTAAGTTCCTTTAGAACATACAATATAAAAATCCCATTCTTGCCTGAAAAAAGGTAATATGAAAACTTCAATGGCTCGCAAAGAACACAATTCAAGGATGTACTGAACACAACACCAAAAACAGATACCAGTTGGGGATCAAAAAATTAAGAGGAGTTTTGGACGTAAAGGAAGGGTGTAACCAACCTGTTCTGTGAACTGCGCTTCAACTGAAAATCATATACTTTAACAGTCCGCGGTGGCACGACGATCTCCTCTCCACGTCTGGCTTTCATATAAAGTCTTTCTCCTTTCACCTGTAAACTTACGATCAGGCCGCTTGTTGAGAATGCTTAAGGTTAAAAGTGCAATGATGCCAATGCACCAGTGTAAAGTATTCACTTAACAGTGCATGCTAATAGACTTCAAGACGGAAATATAATGAAATGCGCAATTTTTGGTGCGTAATACAAACCTTAATAGCCGAATACATAGGCGGGACCTGCAAAATGTCTCCAAGAAATGATTTATCCACTGCATTCCGCATATCCTGTTCTTGAATATGCTCCCAAGGCAAATTTTCACTAACCTGCATAACACAAACTAATTTTATCTTTTGAAAAATTCAGCACTTGCCAAAGCCAGAGCAGTTATCATTATACCTGACAATAGACAGATAATTCATCATGAGACCATACTTTGGTAACCATCACACAGGAAAGCAACAAACCGGTGTGCCAGCATCCAGGGACGGTGTCGTCTCACCAATGCGCATTGTTCCACTGTAAACCTTAGTCATAGCCTGGTAGCTGGACCACAACATCCGCTAAGGCAGTAAGAATCAGGACATGTTCTAGTACATTATGATGTCCCTTCAACTTGCAGTAAACTTGAGAGCATACAACTTGGTAAATGAAAAGTTGACAAGAAAAATTTACGATTGAATCAGTAATCAGAAAGCACAAACCTTAAAATAATCAAAAACAAAGAAAACTACGGAAGACTTCGTCGACACAAGGACCACGTGCTCAAGCAACTTGAATAGTATTTGGTGTTTGCTGTTCTATTGCTATGTGCACTTCTGAAAACAAGGATCATATGATAAACGAATCCACAACGAACTGCTCGTGGATCAGAAGTTTCATCTGATCCTTATATATAAGGGGAAGGGCAAGATATTTAGAAGCATGTCCAACCTGTCAGCGAGTTTAGTAGCCTTGCCCACGCAAACGATAAGAAGACCTGTTGACAAGGGATCCAGCGTGCCGGCGTGACCAACCTGCAAAAAACGAAAACAAAGTACAACCGCCTCGTCAGACTACGGTCAAAAGGTTCGCAATCCAAAAGACTCAAAGATTACAGGTCAACATGCTGCTGCTGCTGCAGATGATCACAGCAGCAGATTCCCAATACTAGGAATGTCATATCCCACAACGCACAGTGAAAAATTATGCCTAGCAATTTCCAACTAGGATGAAGCAAGCAATCGCCTTTGAACAATATTACTTTTACACTGCAATCTCTCCTGAAACCTGCAGTAATCTGTAATCTACATAGCAGATGTTCACTGAGTCACAGCTATTGAGAGTTGTCAAGAATAAAGGTCAGAGCTCTCAAACCTTCTTGACCCCAAGCATGTGACGTAGCTTACCACATACTGCAAAAGAGCTCCATCCTGCAAGCAAGCCCATCAAAATGGTGATGTTCAGTCACCTAAACACCTGCCAACCCGAATTGTAAGGAGCTACCATCATTAATGTATCAAGGACGCGAAGCAGAGAGATGTCCCTCCACGTCACCTTGGGGCTTGTCAATGAGCACAACGGTGCCTCCAGGGCCATCCCAGTCCTCGGGAACTTTGGTCCGCCGCTTGACAATGACTGGTCGTACGGCTACCGCAGCCAAAGGATCCGTCGCCGTAGGTAATTCCAGGCTTGGAGACCTTGCAGGCCATAGTTCCGGTGGAGGAGCATTTGTCAACCTCTGAGTCAATGACGCTCGCACCTCCTGCATGACGGGTTCGGCACTCGAACCTTTTTCCTCGAGCTTCATCGACTCCCACTCCTCGAAGACCTGAACCTCCTCATGGCCAGCTGTGTTGATGGATTCAGCAGGCACAGGAGTCGGACGACCTTGATTGTAAATGGCCATGACATCGAGAAGATACCTCCTCTTGTCGGCATTGTTAATATCCTGTGGCTGATCACGCAGTTTGCTCCGCCGAGGGTAACTCGTCTGCTGACGAGGGATAGGGGATGCTCGGCTGAACGGGAGAGAAGATGGCTCATGAGAATTCGTGTCACCGTCGTCGGGAGCAACGGAGGCGGCGGAATGGCTGGTAGCCTTGGGAGGGACAGAATGATGGTGGAGCAAGCTGGGAGCAGCAAGGCGGGGGAGGGGGGTGTGAAGGGGTCGAGGGCAGGAAGATCCAGAGACACGGAGGGCGAGGGCACGGGGACCAATGCGAAGGGCAGAGGCAGAGGCAGAGGCAGAGGACGAGGACGAGGAGAGAAGGGAGGGCAGAGGGGTGCAGAGGAGCCGGCGATGCTGGGCCAGAGCCATGGCGCAAGGAAGCACTGCCATGGCAGCTCAGGTCGGGCCCTAAACCCTAAACCAAGCCACTGATGTGGAGAGTTGGACGAAACAAGATGACGAAGAAGGCCCTGGAACAGAGAAAGTTAGCCAGACGGAGCGTGCAGCTGCGACTAGTAGAATACTAAGTGTTTTTCTTGTACTTGGAATAGATTCATATCTTTATTGCATTCAATAAAGAAGTTGGAGAATATATCAAAACGGTTGTAGTAAATTACTTGAGATCCCAAATTAAAACTTCTTATTAATAGCAAATACCACTTATATGGCATCATATATTTTATGCCCTATTGTCCTTTAAGGTTAAACTTACAAGCAATTAAGCTTACAAGGACCTCAACAAAACCAAAACAAAAGAACCTAAGGTAGTGTGCTCATAAACCATCCATCCAAGGACTGATATTGGATTTTGGGGAGGTGAAACTTCTTGAACTATTTTTTAGTAAATTTTCCTAGAAAGACAAGAATAATTGACATCTAACCCAGGTTGTTTCATAGTTTTTGGAGCTTTGTGGAAATAGTTATAAAATTTTGAAGTGGAAAAGGCCATAAGTCTCTAAAAGTGCCCACCTCCTCAAATGTACACCACTTGTATTGTTGAAAGGCTGTGATAAACAACATGTACCAGCAAAATACATTTGGTAAGGTGAGCAGTTTTAGAGCTTGAGCAGAATATGAGCATATTACCTTTCAACTAACAATGTTGCGCGTATGAATGGCCAACATAGCAAATTTTGATGATAAAAGTTGTAGAGAAAATTTTATGGATACCCCTGAAGTTTGCAATATTTGCCCTACTTTTTCAAAAATTGCACAAAATAGTATCCTTGGACCAAAATTTTCAAGCATTTGCTTTGATATGCATGCCACTTCCCTTCTTCCTTTGTGCACATATTGCTTCTTTTTTGTTTCATTACATCCCTTCTTCATCATTGGTCATAAAAGAAGTACAAGCACAGCATATAGATGCCTAAAAGTTATGGTCCAAGGGCATTTGTGCAATTTTTGAAAAACAATAATATCTATGCAAATATCGCAAACTTAAAGTGTATCCATGAAATTTTCCCAAAATCATAATGTGCACGCAACCTCAAGAGTCAATTGCCATCAAAATGTCAAAATACATAATGTTAAAGTGGACTATAATTCAATTTTGAGATTGTGTGTACAAAGTACTCAAGATTGTGCCCACTTGCCATAAGGGGTCAAAATTGTGACAATTTACTTTGGCATGCTAAGCCACAATCACTCACACTCGTTTGCAATGATGGTACAATGAATCTACTCAAAGGTCCATGATTGAAGAAGATTATTTGGAGATCTTTTATGAAATCAACAAAGTTTGTCAATAGTTTAAGTATATCTAACTAAATTGAGGTTTGGAAATTGGATTAGCCACTCTAAAATGGTGAATGCTTGTTCTAAACACCATTTTTAAATAATCTTTGCTTTATGCATAATGACATTATCATGTTAAAAATGACTTTATTGGGATCAAAGTATCCTAGTTTTTCAAACTCACCTATAAATCTTGTAGTAAGAGTGTAATATAGCACATACAAGCTATATACCCTTTTACTTGAGATAAATCACATAGGCCTTTTGTTGTCATGCAACTTCATATCATCACAAACTCTCCACCATAATTTGCTATGTGCTTCACAACACAATTAAAAAGGCTATCTTTGTGACTAACCCATCATGAAGTCCTCCCATTGGCATCAACAATATTTCTTTTTTTATTGTTTCTAAATGCTATCTTCTTCCAATTCTTTGCAATCTATTATTAATGAATAGAGGGAAATGTAATTTCTATTACGCATTATTATATGACAAACACAACTTTGACATTTTTGCATGCCTTCAATTCAACATTTTGCAAAGAATTTTCCAATGTGATGTCACAAAATTCTACTTCCATGTCCACTTTCAATAGCTTTCTTTCTCAATTTTCCATTTTAGCCCTCTAACAATGAACATGCCTAAGGCATGTCATTCTCTACGGTTATATGAAAATGATGATTACTATGCTTGCTACTTTGTTTTGACAATTCAAGGGTACTGGTATGTTTCTTTTGTACTTTATTCATTATGCAATGAAGAATCAATATATTTTGCAATCTCTCTCATATTCATATTTTTTATAAAATGATGGAAAGCATCTACTACTATTTTCCTCTTGAAATAAGCTTAGTCAAACCAATTCTACCTCCAAGACCTTATTATATGTCCTACAAGAAAGTAGTAAGAAATCCTACCAAAATTCACCAAAAATTACAAAGTTGCTAGGTTGTTTTGCTCATTGGAGGTTGTTTGAATCCAATCTTAATAAGTAACCAAGTGTTATAAAGTGTGCACTCGGAGCATGAATTTGAACAAGATTCTCAATGTTTTTGGTAACATTGCAAAGTGTGGATCTACATTTTTTTTGGACCTTTAGTTGGTTACACCATTTCTTGAGGTTTTTTTGTTTGTTTAAATGGCACATACAAATAATTTGTTATTATCTATGTGTCAATTAGATTGAGATTGAAAATTTGATTAATTTAGTCAAGTGCCTAAGATAAATAATATTCCACAAGAAAAGGCTAAAAAGCACATAAGCACTCACCTTGTAATTAAAGCAAAAGAATGAATGGTCTTTTAAAGCTAAAATATGCTATTGAAGTTCTTAAAACCAAACAAGTTGGAAGCACCTTATAAGCTGCAAATTTTATTATAATGGAAGTTGATCTCTTTGTCACTCCCACATGGTGCAATTGAAGGCTATCTTCAAGTTAAAACAATACACTCATTAATGTGTCAATTGGATCTCAGTTTCAAAAAGTTCTGCAAGTTGCAATAATGCACTTCAAATTTCAAATTCTCTATCTAATGGTTTGGATTTTTGTAGAACACGGAGTTTACTTTAAGAAGAAAAAAACACAACCCAAGCAAGCACATCCCAAATGCATAGGTTTATGCTGATTTGATCCACTTGATTGAATGTTTTGAGAAAACTTAATTGGTTTTATCTAAATCAAGCAAACTCCATGATCATAAATCTAATGGTTTTATAAGGAGTTCTTGTTAATTCACGCAATAGACATTAGACACATAGAGGGAATTAAGATTCCTCTTAATACTTGATATATGCCAAATAATGCAATATAATGGTTTATTAAAAGTACAATTGAAGACCAACTTGCACATTATCAATTTTTTAAAACTTTGTAGGTGGTGCTACAAATAAGGATTGGTTGTTATTCAATAACTCTTGACAAAAAGAATTCAATTTAACTTAAGTAAGTTAATATCAAAGCAATTTTTGGGATTCTTGGAAATTCTCATCAATAGATTTTTTCTTTGATTGCAAAAGAAAGTATACTAGTTTGCTAAATTACACTTTAATTGGAATTTTTTTAAATTATTGGAAAAGTCTAAGCCACATATCACAAAAAATATCTTGTAATACATTTTGACACCCAAACAAAGGTATTTCCTCATGTGTGATATAATACAATATGAAATTCCATAATTGATACTCTATATATAAAAAATGTAACCATTGTTAGGAAAGGAATAACAAATTGTTACATTGAAAGAAATCTTTGAACATAAGTCATTATAAAAATTCATCCTATAGTGTGCTATTTGTACTCTCTTTGATATGTGATACTAGTATATAGGCGTGTTGCTTTGCATGAGTAGAACATGTATGAGTAATGCAACATTCAACTTTTCAAAAAATTGACATCTCACAAACCAATTGGTCTAGAACCTACTCTTGATGTACTATACAAATATAAAAATCAATCTCTCACAATTGGTGTAGAATCTAATCCACATGCACCATCATTTTGGTTCTTTTCTGAAACCAACAATACCAATTGCTTTCAACACAATGTTACTCTTTTATGTTTTGCTAGGAGGCCCTGGGCATTTTATTGATTTCTAGCACATGGTTGGAGGGCGTTTGGTGCTCTATATTTGGGGCATCTTTTATTGTTTCAACTTCCACCAAAAAGTTTTACAAAATCTTGGAAATGGACATGATTGTAGGGCACTTGGTGTTCTCTATCTTGAGCTTCTTTTGTTGCTTCAACTTACAATAAAAAAAATCTATAAGGTTCTAGAAAAGGGCGCACGCAGAGAAATCCTCCCATTTGGTAGTATAGATAGATAGATGTATGAAGGAAGCTCAGGATTTGTATAAAGAAGCTCAACGGTTTGTTTAAAAGAAGCTCAACAACCTTGACATGAGGTTTTCCAAGGACTGTTGATCTTCCATAGTTTAAGAGTTCTAGAAAATTCTAAAAAAGGGCATGGAGTGAGTGCTCTCACTTAGTATTATAGATGTTCAATTATACATTGGTGATTTTATTCTTGGTATTCTATTCTATTGAGTTTTGATAGGGGATATCATTTCATTTTTGCAACACTCTCTCATTCTACTTTAGCTAATCTCTTTTCTATTTAGCTAAAAATACATGCTATTGTACTTCTTGGTGTAACTTCTGTGTTGCCTTAGAATTAAATAATTGTTAAAAACAAAGGAATTATAAAGGCATGCATGGAAGTGTGTTGAAATACAATAAAACTAGAAAATAGAAATGGTGTACAAGTAAGTTTCTGCAAGAAGCATGGAAAGTCTTTTGACTTGATTTTTTGAAATTTGAATACACCAATTATTGTAGGCAATTCCAATAAGTTTTACAAAGTTGCAACAAGTGACAATTATAGGTGCTCATATATTACCACATGATTTTTAGAGGGGTAAAATCATTGACACTCCTTAACCCTTGAATGCTCGGCTGGTTACCCTAATTACCCCTTTGTAGTAGTTATTTGTGCTCTTTAGTGATATGGCAAGTGCCTACCCGTTATGATATTGTTTCTAAAAGTTACAAAAGTTAGCATTGCATGCTAACTTCATAAAAATTGCAAGCAAGACAACATAATATCTTGCACTATGTCTTTGAATCTTCTCACATTTGGGGTACCAATAAGTACATTTAGTGAGGTTGGGTTTTATCTTCTATGATGCACCATGTATCTATGTAAATATGATCACTTCTAAGTAAATTCAAGTGAAAAACAACTTTTTCTGTCCTACAAAGTGCATTTTTATGATTAGAGGACAAAAATGTCCCCTTTGGTGTTTAACCCCTGAACGACCCTTGGGAGCTGAGCTATAATGATTGTATTTTTTGAAAATACCCTCACAACCAAATTGCTGAACAATGCATTTTGCCAGATTAGTATACGATGGACATACGGCCACAGAGGGCGTTGGGGACGTTTAAGGGTTAAACGGACCTGTCCGAAAGCCCGACGGCTGTGAAAAGGAGATGTTGGCGGACTTTACAGGGCGTGTGGTGGGCATAACGGGGGGAGCGGGTAGGAGGGGGATATGGAGGCGGGTAGGGGAGGGCCGGGTACCAGGGCGGGCATGGAGGGTGGCCTTATCCGTCTTATCTTGGGAAGCCATTCAGGCGCCTGCTGCTTTGATGTCGTGCTGGTGCGAGGGAGCTCTGGGCACGCCGGCGACGCTGTTGTTGCTCCTCCGTGCTGCCCTTGGTGGTGCCTGTGGTGCGTGTGGGCGTTAACTTAGTCCGCTCTCATTTCTTGCTCGCTTGCTTGCTCGCTCGCTAGTTCCTCCGGCAATGGCCTCCTCCAACAACCCCGAGGACGAGTTTCTTCTCCCCGATGACGACGATGAGCCTCAGGATGATGCCCCCCCTTCTGCTTCTCCTGCGGTTATCCCTAATTTCCGCGGCAAGGTGCCCGAAGCGCCCGAGTCCAAGGGTCCTATTAAGGTCGTTTTCTCCTTCATTCTCATCCTCTCCAGTTGCCCCCTCCCTTGATTGCTCCATCATGATTCCCTTCTTCCTCTTAAACCTTCGCTAAACCCTAAGCATGCATTTACCACCGTGATTGCACGATGTGTTTCTGCCACCGTTCGAATATTTCCCGTTTTTCTGGTCCCTCAAATTTCCTCTATCGCCTAACTCTCTCTCTGTCGGATGTCCTTCCCCCCGATCCTCCATCTTCCTTCATCTGGCAGGGTTTAGTCTGTTAGATTGTCTACACCAACAGTGGTATTAATTTCACAAGTAACTTAGTCCGTTGAGCTATTCTTGTGACCATTCTCAGAGGATTTTCGTTTCATTTTGCTCCTCCAGGTGGAATGGGCGTCAGATGACGACGAAGAAGAAGACGAAGATAGTGACGAAGAGGAAGACGACGAGGAAGAAGATGAAGGCGAAGTACAACCTACTGAGGAAGGAGAAGAAAGCCCGGAACCCTCTGCGGTCTCCAAGCGGCGCTCGAAGAAGAGACGAGAGGAGGACGAGGAGGAAGAGGAAGTTCTGGAAGAGGAGGACGAGTGGAATTTCCCCATTGACAGAGAAAATTGGAAAGAGGAGGATCTAGCGGAGGAGTGGGCAGACCCATCGCCTGCCGATGACACAGTCGGCAGAGATCCTGAGTTAGCGGAGGATGACGAGGAACTCATCGCCAAGCTCGAGAAAGATGGAAGAGCTCCGCCGCAAAGACCTTATTATGTGCCTTACAGGAAGTGGTATCCTTCAATTCCCGAGGACCATCCCGACATCGACAGTCCAGAAGCAGTTGTGGAGGAGCTGGAGCGCATGGAGGAATTCTTAGTATGGGCCAGTTACATTTTTGAAGATGGATCCTCGTAAGCAATTGCATTACTGCTGAGTTCTCGATGGCACAATGCTGTATTTTTTGCGTGCGTTCTCCATCAGGACTATCGTAGATGTCGATCTTATGTCAGTCCGGGCTTTGGTTACAAGTGTCTTCCTTTCTTTCCTCCTGCATTGTTCACTTTCTTTTTTTGGTTATCCTCGAACTTGGCATTACGTCTGAATGGGTACCAATCTATGTGTAATGTTATGGTTCGATCTTCAGTGCACCTCAGCCTCCGGACACGGCCTACAGCGAATTGTGTGAGGTTTAAGGTTTAAGGCGAATCCAAAAGAACGTTAATTAGACACACAGGTTTCCTTGAATTTCTTAATGGAAACTGGTCCTGTCTTCGGTGTATCTTGTGTCATATCTTACAGTTGTTGGTATGTAATTGTGCCTGATGCACATGATTGTTCGAGAGAGCGCATCATGCTGTTCGGTTGCTTTGTCTAGATGGACGATTCACTTTTGTAGTGACTGTCATCAGAATCTCATTATGTCAAATGTATGCCATTTATCAGTTACGAAGGAACAGTATGGGACGACCTTGCACATGGGAAAGGTGTTTACACAACGCCAATGGAGCTTTGCAGGTAGCTGGATTACTCTAATCGCGTGTTAGTGTAGTTTTTGATAGACTTGCTCCCATGTTTAATACGTAGTCTGTGTAGTATTCAGCTCTACTATTTAGTCCATTTGGAGAGAAATGTTTAGATTTTTGGAGTGTGAACCTTCGGCGTTTTTTTGCAGGTACGAGGGTGAATGGTTTCAGAACCTCATGCAGGGGCATGGAGTTATAGAAGTGGATATTCCTGTAGCTGATCCGCCACCAGGCTCTGAGTAAGCTCCCGAATTTATTCCGAATGCTCTTATATGTTGGCTTCGATGTTCAAAGCTTTCATAGAACATATTGGGTGTATGTGTGAAATACGGCAGGAGTTCTAATTTCGTCTCGTATAATTTTTATAATCCTCAACTGTCCGACTTTGAACTAGAACTCCACTTTGGAAGGTAATGTTTGATAATTACAGTTTTCATTAAAAAATTTCTATTGTTCAGTATTTTTGGTTGTGATTGTTTTCTCTCAATTGGAAAAATTTAACACCTTCCTTCTTTCATAACTTATTGTAACTTCTGTAGATATGAAAATGGCCAGATCTGACCGTTTGGGCACTTCAGAAGTCTATAGATTTCTTTCACGGGTCATTGTACCTATGCTTTGAAGGAAGTATATGTATTATGCCTTGACGGTCTATTTGAGCGATCATCTCTATCATCCCGGGGGGATTACAGAATTTGTTATTTCGCATACGTATGATTTAAAAGTAATTTTTTTTGTATCCATCTATGGAGCATTCTCTTCATTTCAACTTCATTTATAGACATCCTGCGCATGTGCAGTCTGTTCAGAGAGGATGTATAGTTGTTCTGTATCATCTTATTCTGCCTTTTTACTCTGTCGATTTGCAGGTTAGAACGTAAAATGAGAGCGGAGGGAAAGATTTTGAAAACAGATTTTCTAGATCCAGAGGACAAGGAATGGTTACGCATGGACCTGGAAGATACCCTCGCTGACAATCCGGAGGCAGTTGATCCCGCTCCGTTCGAAGATGATGAGCTTTGGGTGCAGTTCTTCGGAGAGAAACCGTAAGCTCAGTTTATTTCATGCTGCCGTAGTCGTTATCGATTAGCATTTGCGTTAGTTCTGGGATTAAAATGCAATATCCACGAGGACTATATTCCAGATTCTCACGAATTAAGCACTGATATCTGGCTGAATTTGTAGGGAAAAAGGTCATTACAAGTACGCTGGGCAATGGAAACATAGTCGTATGCATGGTTGTGGAGTTTACGAGCTCAATGGTCGTCAAACATGGGTATTTATTTCTAAGCTGCTACAAGCATTGTTCTACCTTCGGCATTCATTACTTGTACTTGAACACATTAATAATGCAGAGAGCTGCGGCTTTCTTTTGTGTATGTTTCGCCTAAAAATATCAAGTCCACTTTTAATGCTAAGAACCAAATTTAACAACTCTCAAAAACATATGTCAGTCGTTGAAACAAGGATGACTTGCTTTGTATTCTTTTTGGTATATCACTTTCTACATGATACCGACCTTCAAAATTTTCTGACCGGTTTACTCTAGGTATTTATTATTTTAGATTTTTGGAAGCTGCCATTTGTAGGCCGTCTACATACTTGTGGGTTAAGGGGTGTTGATTGGGTTTCCTACTTGATGAATGTGTAAATTTTCAAAATTGGCGAGACTAATTACTACTTGTGTGTCAGAAAGTCGAATTAATTGAATCATTCAGTTCATGTACGTTATTCCACACTCTAGGCATCATAAGCATAGAGTCTAGACACCATTAACGTTGTTTTTTAACTTGCAGGGAAAATTCTATTTTGGGGAGATGTTACCAGATATTGAGGAGTGTGACGATAAATTATCAGCTGTAAGCTTTACACTAAATGTTGCCGTATATTCAGTAAGAGGTAGAATTAAGGATGTTGCTTCTGAATGTTCTTTTGTTTGGCTCCAATGTTTGGTACATGATTCTGAAAGGGACTTCTGTGTTTTTACTGTTTTCACGTGAGCAAAATTCAGTATCAGGATATATTTCTTGTTTGAGAAATTGGCTTGTTTATCTAGATGGAATATGGTGTGCTTACAAATGTAGACGCTTCTTTGCAGATGCATGCTTCACTAGCAGAAGTAGCTGCTGCAAAAGCAAGGATGTTTGTTAATAAGCCTGACGGAAGTAAGTCATTCATAAATTCATAATTCGCCAATGCGTGACATGTCAATTGAGTCGACGAAGCAACACCTTCTAGTTTTGAAGTTGGTGCCTGTAATTCTGCCAGTTTTTAGCACCTTATGTGTCGGTTTTCATGTGTGTTGAGTGTGGTTTGTCTCTGCATAGAAGTATTATTTTTGCAATTATTTACCACCTAATGCTACACGTTTGCTATGGATTCGTCATCTCTTTCATGATTAATACTCGGTGCATTGTTATTGAACAGTGGTTCGTGAGATGAAAGGCCCATTCACTGATCCTCAGCATCCGTACATGTACGAGGAGGACGACATGTGGATGGCTCCAGGATTCATCAACCAGTTTTATCCGGTTAGTTCTTCCAGCTCTTCGATTGTATTGAATTTGAAAATCAGCTATTGTGCTGGAGTTTCAGGTATTCTGCAGAAATTTGGTTTGCTTGGTTGGCTTTGCAGATACAACGCTTGTTTTTGTTGGTGTGTGAGGTTGATTGTATGTGAGGTGATTTTCGTGGTTCGGTGCATATGCTTTTAGTGGTTGAACGCATTTCAATGACAGGTGCCGGAACTCTGGTCGAGATATGTCAAGGAAGTTGATGCTGAACAAGAAATGTGGCTCAATTCTTTTACAAAATCTCCACTTCGAATTCCAATGCCTCCTGAACTGGAGTACTTGTGGGAAAAAGGTGCAGTCTATTGTTTCTGGAATCTAGATTGTTTTCTGCTGTACTGGTAACGTACTTAAGGGTTAGCAATAGCATAGCAAGTTTATTGTGTTTCTTCTGCTTGAGTAGAATCTGTAGAGCTTATCTTCGGCTATTGCAATACAGATGAGGAGTTTGTGGTCCTTACTGGAGAAGCAGACAACCAAAATGCTGAGGCAGATGGAGGAGAGATCTTGTTACATGTACCTTCCGGGCAGCTCATCAATTGGGCAGAGGATCATGAAGGGAAGCTGCGCTTCTTTATCCAACCCACGGTTGAAGATGGTTCAGTGGATCCTGACCTGGCCATCCCTCTGCCCATGGGCATGAAACAATTTTTGGGCGAGAAGGCCACTCCTGAGGATGATGATGATGAGGGTGAGGGTGGCAAGTCACGGACATCAGAAGAGGGGTCGCATAAGGAAGGGAGGGAGCTTGAAGACGAGAAGAGGAGGCGCTGGGCAGAGGAGGATGCGGAGAGGGAACTTGAATGGGCTGAGAGAGAAAAGGAGCTGGAGCTGGAGTTGGAGTTGAAAGAACTTGATACGGATCTTGAACTAGCAGTGGATGAGGCAGAATTGCAGGTACTCCTTTGCCATTGCTCTCCAGATACAAGCTTCTTATATTGCTCGTTTGTATCTTCATCATCCATTCCTCGATTCTGCTGTTATCTTATCCGCCTAAAACTAATGACTACGGTAAATGTGTGTCCAGCTTAAACTGGAGGAACTGTACGAACCGACAGAGGACGGAAAAGAAAAGGATGAAAGAGTAGTTATTGAAGCTCGTAAAGCAAAAGATAGTCCTGTAGAGGAAGCCAGGCCTTCTGAACAAGGGGTCATGCAAGAGGAGAAAATTGAGGATGAGGAAGACGACGACGATGATGACGACGATGATGATGACGATGAAGATCCCAAACCACGAAGTTTTGGCACGGTTGCAATGGCCAGTCCACAAGAAGGAAGTGCTGGAAATCGACCATTCCCAACTGCATTTGCGTCGATCAGTCTAGTGGCGCAGGTATTTCTTTTGAGGTCACTGATAGCTCGAACAAAATGCCTGATCTTTGCTTGTGTGGAAGGTTTTTAGCTTACGTCGGTCTTTTACAACGATCTATTTCCTGATCTGAACTGTTGCGTAATTTTTGCTTTTCTTTTCCTTTGTTTCTTGCATGCTCTTTTCTTGTGTTAATCAGTAATCTTGTGCCTCCTTGGGTTTATTGCCTAGTGAAGGTGTTGGAAGTTTATTTAGTAGCTAAAATGGGCATTAAGTAGTCTTTGACCTCTGTGAGTTGTGTGTGCAGACCACCATGAAGCAGGTGCTTCATGTTGCAGTCAAGGAATCCAGGGGATCGTGGTTGGCACGCTGTTTCCCTTCAGATTTTTCTGCTAGCCCAGTATGCGATTCTGTAGTACAGTCGACGCTGGAGTCGGTGCAGTTTAGCCCATTGAAGGAAGTGAGTGTGAAGGTGTTTAGCAACCACGTAGAATCGAAATTGACCGCAAGTGCCAGACCTCGGATGCAGCCCAAGTTGAGGACTGCTCTTCGGTCGCGAGGCTCTCGTCGTCGTGGATGTGGGACGGAGTTGTGGGATTCGCCAGCCAACGAGGTGCTATCTCTCTGCCTTCCATTGAAGTCGTGAGCAGATTCTAGAAATTATATTCCCTTCAGGTCGCAGAATTTTTCTCTTTCAACCAGTTTTGCTGTGGTTAGCGCCACCTTTGTGAGGTTGTCGGATGACTTTTGTTGACCAGGCTCTCCAATCGGAATACCATCCTAGTTTTGTTCTCGTATAGAAATCTCTTGTGATGTAAGAGCAGGGGCCAAATATTCCCTACCACTCGCAGTCCAATTGATTGCCAACAATTGAAGTATTTTCAACTCCCGGATGCTGGAAGGTCTTTTTTGAGATTCTTGGAGTTCGTTCAAAACCTAACTGAAAGCTAGAACTTTTATGGAAAATGTCCACGAGGCACAACCTGAGTCAATACCTGTTACTGAAAAACAACACATCAAAGCTTCAATATCAACAGTGCTTATTCCGGAAACGACTTTCAGCGAAAAACAGGTGTAACTTTTGTTCTTTTAATTGAAAAATAGAGAAATGGCAATCTAGTTAGATAGTATTATACTGAGGCATAGGAAACTGAGTAATCTGTAAGTTCTTGTTGCTGTTGCGGATGTCTGAGTTGGTGATTACAACTTATAACACAAGTGTAAAATTTTCCACGAAAAATAGGACAGCACAATTTTACCTCAAAGGACCTGTTTGATTCCTCATGAAATCTGGAAGCAATGTCTGGACCCACTCCACTAATGGTTTTCCTCCTTCGACCAGTCGTTTCAGAGGGCTCGGTGTATTGCACATACTTTGATGTGAGGCCAGGGTGGAAAAGCTCTAATTTTTCACCATCCACGGAAATGTAAGTTTAGATATTACCATCAGGGGATTGAATTTAATTGAATTCGCATTCGGATTCAGAAACCCTGCTTTGGTCTAAAACCACGGAGGAAATATAATTGATCATATTACCCTTCGCCTGTAAAATAGCTGGGCTTTACCACTCAGGCCCTACATCAACATATGTGCAGTAAACAGCAGGTATATTGACTCTCTAATAGCACTGTCATTGTGGGTTCTATTTTGAGAATTGCAAACTTGGTTCAATGCACCTTGCATGTGGGACATGATCTTGAAGGGGATAGCAAAATCTAGCTCACTCCCAGTAAGTTTTAGTGGCTTTCAAGAGTCCTTCAAATTGTGTTGAACACCGTTGTTAAAGAAATGATGACTACTTTGCAAGCTAGAAGTAGAGATCTTGTCAAAAAAACTTGATAAAGACCTAATAGAAACAAAGTTTATATCTCTTGCTATTGGTTTGCATTGGGTTGGACGAGCCGATATGTCGTCCGCATTGGTTGCGGCCACACAATAAAACTCAATAATCGCCTACGGCAAGCACAATGCAAGCTCTCGATTGAGGATGCCCTTACATGAATTGTATATGAAAACTTGAGCTTTACTTGTGTGTACATGGCTACCACTTGAAAACATGCACTAGGTCTCACAAGGAAGCTTTTTACACAACAATAACCGGCATAGGTGGATTGAATGTGTGTGAGCGAGTGAGGGCTGCTTTACACTCGGAGTCAAGGCCATGAAAACTTGGGGTTGTTTTGACCCAAATTCAACCTAAATGGCATCATGAAAAATCCCAACTACCCATTAAAATAATAATATAAGGGGGTCATTTCTCCCTTATCTACAGGGGTTAAGGTTCAGAAGTTTAGAGGCCAATAAGTTCAAGCCATAAATCCAAACCTTTGAGATTTTTGTTCATTTTTGTTTTTCATATCATTTGGTTATTATGTATGAATGTAGGCACGAAAAGCTTTTGTACTTTTACGGCCATGTTTGTTGTTGTTGTAATTCTGTAACAACTAGCTTTACAATAATATTATTGTAGCATTACAATAATATTATTTTAGCATGACAATAATGTTTACAATAATGATGGAAGAGATGGGAGCCTTAAGGAGGACATGAAGCATTTGGATAATTAATTGACAAACAGGGTTTTTGGAGAGTATGTTGTTGGAGAGTTATACAAAGTTTTTATTTCATCACCATACAAGGTTACTCTCAAAAAAATTTCAATTATTGTGTAGTATACTAGCTTCTTATTTGACTTGCTTAAGTGCTCACATGCAACTAGTCATTTTTCTTCAAACTTGAGTTGCACTATTCTATAATAGACTTTCTTGTGGTAGTTTGTTACAAAGTTGTAATGAAATTAATAAGATTCATAAGAACATTTCTTCTATTATTGTCAAAGAACTTTGCAAAGCAATCATAAAAGACTCAAAGCTGTTTATAATTAAAAAATAAATTGCAAGTAGTAGAAGATAGTTTAAAAAGACTACTTTATTATGTTGCAGCAGTAGGTAGTAGTTACAATTTTGTATTAGATTATTTATAGGTCCAACACAATGTTATTGTAGGAAGATTTTTATTCAATTTTACTTTAGGGTGTAATTTATAATAAATGTAAGATTAGAAATCTCTATATTGGATGGGTTAAATATTGTCATGTTTGGATGTTGTTTCAAAAAACAAGAATTGGAATAAAAATGTGGAAAAGAAAACTTTTACCATATGAACTTATTAGTGATGTTGTTTATCTAATGAAATTTTGGTTTTATTAATCATTCAAAGGAAAAAATAAAAAGAATTGTTCAAAACAAATGCTCATTGGAAGTATATATAATTATCATAATGGTGGTAGAAAGAGCATTTTATATTTAAAAGTAAAATGGAGAACCATTTTAAAAAATTTGATACACTTCTATGGTAGGTTTCTAATTTGATGAGTACTTGTATTTGCCTTCACAACTTTTGCACAATTCATAAAAACAAGTTTAATGCAACATAAGCAATAAAAATAATTCTTGAAATAATATTTTTATGGAAAAAAAGAGCATGATAGAAATTAGGCAATTTAGGCAACAAGACATTATTATGGCAACAACTCAAGAAATAAAAGATGTGTGCAAAGTGTTTAAAATCAACAAAGAGTGATTATAGTTGAAGTTGAAAAAGAAGCTATTGTAAATGAAGATACAAATGACAAAGCTTAAGATAATTGAAGTGCTAATTCTATTAAAAAAAGAAGAGTAAGAAACATAAGAGCAAAAAACATACTAATAGAAGTTACAAATGCCCTTAAGTTCCTAGAAAACTCATTTTTTTAAGCAAAATTAGGGAATGAAAAGAAATCAATATTTCCTCATATAAAAACTTATTTTGAAGAAAATTGAACAATAATTTCAAATTGTCAATGAGCCTGTCCATTTGTCTTTTCACATTTTTTAATACCTAGTACATTTAAGTTTTCAAATTTTTTTACAATGATTGAACATATTCCACCATTTGATTGAACATTTCAGAAGTTCATTTCTAAATTTGTTTTTGCCAAGTTTAATAAATAAAGCTACACCACTTTTTGATGATTGATTTTTCTCTATGTCACTATTGTAAAATAATTCCTTGATATTGTCATCTACTGAAGTAAAATCATGGATGGATGATGAAATGATTTCATCATTATCCTAGTTTAATGCCACCATTGGTCTAATTATTCATGGTATTTGCATTCTCATTGATCAATGGTAGATATGCTATTTGCTTTATTGTCTAATTGCTTTTGTTTATGTAATACTTTTATTTACTTTTACATGCCTTGCATATCTAATACAATTTATGAAGAATAACAATTATTTGAGCATATAATTTGAATCAAATATTCACATCTTTTCACTTACAAATGAATCTTGAAAAATACAATAAAAACCACATATTGACATTGAATTGATTTTGAAATAAAACATCTATAAAAATACATAAATCATTTTTATGAAAAATTGGCATAATATGCATGAAAAAAGAATAATGTTTTGTCCTGTCGCATAATGGAATAAATACAAGATGATAATGGCTTAACCTCTAAAGGACCAAGGGCCCTTTTGGGGGACAAATGGGATTTCGGGCATGTACTTATGGCTAAACTACTTTGCAAGATTTTTTGAAACTTTTATTGAAGGTGAGGAGTTCAAAGATCTACGTGGGAATGCAATTCTTTCTTCATTCCAAAATTTATTGAAGAAGTTAAAAATGAATAATTGAAAAATAGGGGATTATTGAGCAGCCAAAAAATTCTTTAAAAATTTCATTTTTTTCAAATAAAAATCTAAAATAGGTTCTTCAGACTTATGTAGATGTGGGGAGCTTTGAATCATTCAATTTTTATAGATGAGATGAAAGTTATGAGAAATTTTCAGTTGCGGGCAAGTGTGATTTTGAGATAAACGACACCTACCCGCTAATTAAAACTTCTCATAACTTTCATCTCATCTATAAAAATTGAATGATTCAAAGCTCCCCACGTCTACACAAGTCTAAAGAACCTATTTCAGATTTTTATTTGAAAAAAATGAAATTTTTAAAGAAGTTTTTGGCTACCCAATAGTCCCCTATTTTTTAGTTATTCATTTTTAACTTCTTTAATAAATGTCGGAATGAAGAAAGAATTGCATTCCCACATAGATCTTTGAATTCCTCACCTCCAATAAAAGTTTCAAAAAATCACAAAAAGTAATTTAGCCATAGGTACATGCCCGAAATCCCATTTGACCCTTGAAGGGACAATGGTCCTTTAGGGGTTAAATCCTTAAAGGTTTAGGCCTTGCGTGCATGAAATAGACAGTCAAACCCCTTCATTTCTTAGATTATGAGCACTCCATTTTTTAAATTATAAGCCACCATTGTTTCATTCAATCAATGGAAGAGAAAAAGGGGGCTCAAGGGTAAGAAGCCAAGGCCTCCTAAACACCCCATCGACCATTTTTGGTCACTGCTCTTTTTTGCAAGCTGCTCAACATGAAAATAATTTTTTTGAAAAATTAAAAAATACTTTAGTATAGGAAAGCAAGTCAAATTTTCAACCCAATTTGATTCATGTCAATCCAACCTAAACTCCATCAAGGATGATTTTTCAAAGACAAACAATCCAATATTTGCTAGTGTTATAAAATTTATTGTTTTGAAAAATTAATGATGTTCTCTCTTTTGTAAAAAAATTCATTTTTTTCATTTTTTCATTTTAGAATTGAATGTATATTTTTGAACAATCACACAAAATTTTAAAATTAATGAATAAAATTTGTGATTTTGATGAATATTAAATGGTAAATGCTTCTAAATTCATTAAATAAGAGTCCAAAACCTTTTTTGAATATTTGATCGCATGGATAGTTACTAAACTTCATGATCCTTATTTTCTCTTGTGAAGCAAACTTCATCAAAGTTACAAAAGTGTCATTTTATGATGAAATAATGTTTTCCCTTACCCCTTGGGCATTTAGGGGTTAAGAGCCTTAATTGGGTGACGGCACGGTCAGGGTAACCAAAAAAGACTGCTTAACTCTGATTTGGCCATACCCATGATACTCTTGCTATTTATTACATCCTACTAGATAGTGCTTTGCTATTTATTTTTTGGCAAAAAGTTGCTTATACTTGTAGTTTAGTAGAAAAAAAAAAACACTTTTTCAAAAAATGAATGTTATTACGTCCAAATGAGCAATTTTGTGAGAAGTTCCGGAACTATTTCATTTCATCAAAATGAAGTAAAGGACTCATCCGGACTACAAATTTGGTTAATAGGAATTAGGTTAATGCATTTATAGTTGTGCAAGCTTCTATGGTCTATGAATTTAGTCCATACATTATTAAAATTAGTTGTTATGAATTCTTTTAGAGATAGTTTCATGCAAGTTTTTCCACGTCCAATAAAGAACATTAAAAATTTGTAGTTTTTTTTTCTTAAAGTGGCAAAAGCATGCACATACTTGTTTCTAGGTGCACATATGGTTAAAATTATTAAAATGTTCATAATTCATTTTAGGGAGCCATTACAAATTGCAAGTCAAAAAAAGTCCGGATCAGGACATTTGGGTTTTGATCACTTTCATGGTGTGAAAAAAAATCAAGAAAGTCCTTTTGATGAAAGGAGCACTTTCTAAATGAATGTCTTACCGTAAGGAAAGCTTAAAAAATATATCTCATCACTTGCAAGTTCAATTTTTTAGCTAAACAAAAGTAATTAGGACTCACTAATGCAAGTGAAAAAAAAGTCCTTTCTGGAGGTCCGACAGGCCCTTTCAAGAGTATCCTGATCATGCCATCATCCAATTGCTTCAAAATGCAATTTTCTATTTTTATTTGTGGTTATTTTTTGTATGCAAAAATTAGAGTGTTTTTTAAATTTAGGAAGGAATTTAGCTTATTTTGTCTTTTTGAGCTTTAAAGAAATTCAAGCTTTATCTTGCCTTAGAGCATATGTAGTCTTTTGTGTTAAATGGAGCACTCCCCACATGATGTGCTGTGTGAATATCTACTTGGCTTCCGTGACTGTGGGCGGGAGGCCCAACCTTTGACAAAAACTGGGCTCATCAATAGTGGGCCACTTGCATTGTTGCCAATGTTGTGGCTCCGCAACTCTCAACCCCTCCTCCACCTAGCTCCAATTTTTGTTCCTTGCAACGAGTTGTCAATCATTGTTCAAAGAGACCTCCTAAAAAAATCAAATTGCAAATAAAGAACCTACAATCAAGCACGCCACATTTTCAAAACACTAGAATTTGGCATCTTAGCTCAAAGGGTGCACTCTAGAGGGTGTTTGTGGGTATTGTGCGTTCAAGCTCCTAAACATGTAGGCTATGTAGGTAAATTTTTGTAATTTATTTAGGGCTATATTTACCTAAATTTCTAAATGTTAATCATTTTGTGTCTATATATATAATAGATTAGGATGTCCGTCAATCTCTATTAGTTGGGTAGTTGCAAGCAAAGTATGATTTAAAAATTTGTGATTGGCCAAGGGTCAAGGGGCAAAGTGAAAATTTTGTGATTGGCCGAGGGCCAAGAGGCAAAGTGATGAACATGGGCGTTGTGTGTAAATGGACATCTTTGGTGGAACCCATTGAATCTTTTTCCAATTTGAATTTGGAATTCACATATTAAGGGGTGGGGAGGGAGATGAAGAGGCCAATTGATTTGAATCTAAAATTGAATTTGTTTTTGAGTTTATATTATCCCATGGAAATTTTTTTTGAATAAGGGGTGGCATGAGAGGATGACATGGGGATAGCATGGGGGCCTTCGAGGGCATGATCCTGTTGGTAGAATGGGTGTGTAGGGTGTACTAGTACCCTATATTTCATTCAAATAATTGAGAGACTATTTCCATATACCCTATATTCATTTTAAATACGAAACTTAGGCAAAAAATTTGCAAATAGTTTGTTAGTTCACATTGGAACCAAGATTAACAACCCTAACATCAATAATGTTGTATGAACAATGCAAACTTCACAAAATATATTTTGAACAACACCTCAATTGATATTAGAAGTTGGCATTGAGAATTTTGACATAGTGATAATGTTGTATAAAATAAGCAAACTAACAAACAATTTGCAAACATAGAATCCATTGTCATTAGTAATTTGCAAACATATTGTACACTTCAAGGCAAAGTTTTTCAATGACAAATTTATTTCAAATTCAAAATATTTGGAGCACAATTTGCCTTGCACAAAATTGAATATACATACAAAAGTTTTTAAAAAATAGAGAAAGGTTTGGCACTTGTGGACCCACTAATCAAAATGCAAACTCAAAATTGGATAACAACGCAATTTCCTACATTTAATTTTCATTCCAACCATGCAAGAATTGCAAGCACGTTGTACACCAAAAAGCAACAAAACCCTGTTTTTGGAAACAGCTACGCTACTCTGTGCTCACTTGTTCTAGCTGAATCTGCACTTGCTCCATCTACGGCTGACAACAAAGACTTCATCCAAATTCAAATTTGTATACTCCATGTATTGCACATAAAATTCCAACTTTGGATTTTCCTTTGGATTTTGCTTTAGTCTATAGATTTTGGAAGGAGCCAACTACACTACACTATTTTATAAAAGTTCAAATTTTGGAGGGATGATTTTGGGCAGTCTACTTTAGAAAAAAATGAAGGTAAATTTGTATAATAATCTAAACCCTTTGTTACTTATAATTCCCTAACCCCTATTTCAATTAGCCTAATTTTCTTCAAAACATTTTCTAAATTTTAGCACCATGGCAATTAAAAATACCCTTCATTTGATTGCACGCTACCAAAAAAAAGGGGGGAGTGCAACCCCTGAGCATCTTAGAGGGGAGGTTTGGGGAGGGTGGCCAAGTTTTTTAGTGTGACGAGTATGCGCTAGACCCTAATTTTTGTGTCTTGCAAGCCAAGGCCCAATACTTCCCAGTGTGGGAGGCAAGGCTAGAGATGCTCTTATAGCGCAATCATTTGTTCAATATGCTCATTCTTTAAATATTTCTTCTCTTCTTCTTCTATCTTTCTCCTTCTTTGTGGCCATCCTAGTAGATTTTTTTGATGTTCACGTTTTTTCTTTGGCACCCATGGAGTAACAATGCAAATGTCTTCATCTACAATTTCTCCAACTTACCCTTTTTTATTGATTTGAAAATTTGAAACACAAAGTTGGTGTTGGAAAAATTGATGATCAAAGTGGCAGTTGAAAAAAAAGAATAGACCTTGCTTTATCAACATGTTCAAAACATGGATTAGCAAGCTGAAACACATAAGTTTGGATATTGCTATAGTTTTGCATAGCTTCAAACACTAGAAGAAAACAAGAAAATTTTGACACTAGAAACAACTTAGTTTAAAGTTGTTTGGACTACAAAGTATTGTATTACAACTATACCACTCCCAATCAATTTCCAGGCATGCAAAACTTGTCGTTTAGAACATAACAATTGAGAAGTATTTCTCATCCTTTTGACACTTCTGCCACAAAAGTTCTTCATCGGTGTCAATAGGGTGTCAAATTTTTTTTGTTAGCCACCAAAATTGCCCCATTCTCCTCTATGTGCCCAACAAAAAGAATACTTTCCCAACTCTAAAACAACTGTGTACAAGTACAGTTACAACTCACTTACAACTCATGGTGGAGGGTTTTTTGTACCAAGTGTTGTATGTCTATTTGCTAAGAGCAAAATTGCTATGACTTAAAATACACTAATCTATCCTTTGCTAAGATGGATTTGGACATTGCATGTGCACATGAGAGTTGCAATTTAATTCCAACCTAGTTGATTGAAAGTTGAGTATAAAGAGTAAAGGTTTACTTTCCAGTAATGACTACGTAGATTCATAATTGCATTGTAGTTGTTTTCGGTTGGAATCTGGAATTACTTATTGTAAAACAATTTACTTACCATATAATTGAGTCACAAGAGAGTTGTTATGCAGTTGCAACTAGATTGACCATCAAGTCATAACAAGGTTGCCAACGAGTAGTACACTCCTAAACTAGTGGCCAATTAGTAATAATATAGTCGCAATCTAGTAGCTATTGAGTCATGTAGTAGTAGCACTTGGTGATCATAAAGTCATGTGACTATTGTCACTTAGTTGTCAATGAGTCATGGTAGAGTCATATGGGTTGTCGTATTGTCGTAGCTTAGTGGCCATTGAGTTGGTTTATACTAGTAACCTATTGGGCCATTAATCTTGGTCCACTTCAATCAAAGTGGCACAAGGGCAATGAAATAGTTGGTTTTTAGTTGCCACAAAGTTGTACACCAATAGTCAAGTGAGTGACTTTAGAGTCATAGGCCAGTGGCTAATGAGTCATTGAATTGTAGTAACAAAGTGGAATTGTATATGAGTGACCACTTAGTCAAGGCATAGTAGACATACTATTATAGCAAGTTTGGGCTTCACAACACAATAACCATTCTAGCAAAATAATGTCACAAATCAATCACAAAAGCATACTAATTGTAGTCACAAACGAGTCACAAATGACTTAGTATGTAATCACAAAGAAGTCACAAAACAATCACACACTACTCACAAATACAAACCCCATTTAGACATTACAAGGTCACAATATAGTCTAACCAAAAAATCAAAGTAAGGTCACTCTAAAGTCACAATTAAGTTGTTGACAAGTCACTGTAAAGACCCATCTCAGTCACAATATAATCACAATTTGGTCGCTATGCAGTTGAGGTGCACCTGCCATGCAGTTACAATCTAGTGGACTTGCAGTTGTTGTTCAATCACAATTTAGTGTAGACTCCATGTAAAATTATAGATCACCTGCAATTACATATAGACAATGAAAGCAAAACCTCAAAATTAGTTACAATGTGGTAGTACATAGAGCCAAATAACCTTAACAAGTGTGCAGAGCAAGCAAACATGCAAAGAGCACGGAACCAACAAACCTAAAGAAATGCACAGAGCCAACAAAAATTGACAAATACACAAAGCAAACAAAGTTAAGAAAAGTGTGAAGCGACCAAACTTGAGAAAAGCGCAAAGTGAGCAAATCTAAGAAGATTGTGAAGCAAACAAACCTCATAAGAGCGCGGAGCAAGCAAACCAAAAAAGAGCACAGAGCCAACAAACATTATTAAGTGCATAATCAACAAACCCCTGGAAGAGCACGGGGCCAACCAAACAAGTCTGCAAAACTAAACCTTGAACTTAAGGTGGCATCTACATCAACACCCTCCAAACTACCAACCCTAATCTCAATGAAGGGTCCAAATTGACTCTAAAACTACAACTTGATTTTAGGGTTGTTTGCTATTAAAACTTAAATAATATTTTTCTTTGAAAAAATTAACATCAACAATGTGTTTATAACACACATTTACCTCAAAATGGACTACTTACATGCTAAAATCCAAATTGTAAAGCATTAGAAGCAAATTTTTTTGCAAATTTTGAAATCTAACTCAAATTCTAACATCTAGTATTTGAATGAGTTAAATTTTCTTTTTTAAAACAAATTGTATCTATTTTGTTTATGTCATCTATCTTTAAAAAATAATCAAAATTATGAATACTTATTTATTTATTATGAAACATTAATTTTTAAGTTTTCAAAGAGCTTTAATTGTAGCTTTTAAATTGTTGTTGATATTAATAATAATAATAATAATAGAATTTATGACTCAAATACAACAAAAATACAACTAGCACATGCTTGGAGAAGATTATAATGATCTCACTACGACTCATGTAAACCTAAAATACGACTAAACCTCTAAACCTACAATTTAGTGAGCTAGCCAACATGCACCCCTTTTAAATATTTAGTTGGAATTAGAGTAGGAAGAGCAAGACCTTTCTTGTTTTGTAATCTTTTTCTAGTAGGTGCTATTGAATTGTTTGCCAAAAAGAATTTGTTAGCATGCGCAAGGTATTAGTAAACATTTGGTTATTGGCACTCTATGTAATGCACTCATTGCTAACATTGATGAGATGAGCTAGTTTAGACATTTTAAATAGCTCAAGAAAATGGGTAAATCCCTAAAGGACCAGACCCTCCTTTTAAGAAACATATCGATTTTGGGCAGGTACCTGTGATTGGAGCTTTTCATGTTTTAGGCTGAAATTTTAATAGAATGTGGGGACAAGGTTTATCTTTAATATGCACTCAATTTCATGACATTTGGAATTATGAGTAAAAAGTTATGGCCTAATATGTTGTTTTTTACGTTCAGGGAGCAACTTAGGCAGATTTCTAAAAATCACTTTTTTCAAAAACAAAAATTTTAAATGGGTTTAGGAGATTTATGTGAATGTAGGAAGCTTCAAACCATTCCATCTAGATCAATGAGACAAAAGTTATGAGGATTTTTTTGTTTATGGGCAATTATGGATTCTCTACTCCAAAATAAACTTTGAAGTCCTTTATTTTGCTCAATTTTCAACATTTTGGAAAAAAAACAAAACCAAAGGATGAAGATTGTTTATGACAACATTATGACCTTTGGGATTGGCATTTTTCATTTCCATAATTAAATTCTTAACAATTCAATGTTTTGAATCAATCTCTATTTCTTTTTACTTACTAATTTTTTTTCATATGTTATACAACTCCAAATGATTTGAAACTTTTTTGACATGTACTTCACTTAGGTGGAATAAGGAATTTAGAGAAGCACCAACCACATGGCCTTTTTTCCTTAGGAATTTCACCTTCCCAAGGGTAGCTGCCCAGTTTTTCACAAGACGTTTTTGAATATCCAAACCATTCTATCTCTCAATCCACATGGTGGAAAACTCTGAAATTTTTTCCACATCTTCTAAAACTATTCTTCTACAAGATCCCATGGTCACATATGCATAAAAACATTTTTTTTTTCAAATTTGGTTGATGCTCTTAAAATTGCAGTTTTGAAGAGTTTTTGGTGAAAACTTTGCTTGGTCCTTTAGGGGTTAAGTAGAAGAAGAATGAGCAATGAAAGACTAAACTAGAACAACTATATAACAAGTAGGCAATAACTTCAGGAGTAACTAAGTTAGTTTGTAGTTGCGTAGTAGTTGGTGTATAGTCTTGTAATTGTTATTTAGTCAATGTAAAGTTGGTGTTTAGTCTTGTGGTTGTTGTGTAGTTGGTATCAAGTCAATTTACAATCAAGTACGGAGTTGTTGTTTAGCAATGGCAATGACCTAGTTGTTACATGACCAAATTTGAAGATGAAAGCCTCAAAAATGTATTATAAGTGGCAAAATAGTTCAATTGAGAAGTAGAAACACATTGCATCCACAATACAACCGCATCCGTACAGTCCCTAATTTGAAAGAATCAGATGTAGCACTCAAGTACTAATCAACAACAAGAGAACAACTAGGAAACCACTCATTAATGTGCACACCTAACAAAAATAAGAATAATTTTGGGAGCTGCAAAATGAGCAGCCTAAATATAAATTTTATTAATTATTTAATTTAATTCTACCAAGAGTTTCTTTATATTCATTCTATAGCAATACTCTAGTAATAAAGAATAAAAAGTCGTTTATTCATGCGACTCACATACAACTCAAAGTCAAAGATATCAAACTACTTTGACGGCAACAAAGATTTCATTTAATCATGAACTCAAAATTGTTCATCCCAAAATGTACACAACAGACTTCATCCCCCAAGTTAAATAAACAACTACACTACAACTGCTACAACTTCAACTATGACCAAAGTTACTTTGTTATTGTTGTGTAGTTGTTTGGGACCATAAGTTGTTTGTTGTTAGTTAGATTTACCAGCATTTTTTTCTAGTGGAACTCCTCTCTATTTCAATCTTGAACTTCAAAAGTGCTTTCTGTTCCAAGTAGAAAGAATTTGACAATAAATGACCAATAATAATAAAGTGCTATAAATCCTTGGAAGAATAAAGAAGAAATAAGGAGAAAGAAGAGAAGAATGAAAGAAGAAGGAAAAAACTAGAATGAAAAGGAGATTCGTGCAAGCCATTCAGATCTTGGTTCTAACCTACAATAATCACAATCTAAAAATAATCTTTCCTAAAAAAATAATACTCTTATTAAAATCAACATTTGCTTCCAAGTTCAAGAGTTCGCTTCCCATTCTTGGCAAACCCAATTTTAGAAATTGGGATGTGTCAAATCTTATCTCTAAAATAAAAACATATATGAAAATTTGACCTTAACCCTTGAACGCTTGGTTGATCATTCTGACTACCCCTCTGCAGTGGTTCTATTGAGAGCTCTACAATGCTTTGTTGTGGTGTGGCAAGTGCTACCCATTATAACATCTTTTCTAAAAGTTGCAAAAGTTAACAATGCATGTTGACCTCATGAAAATTGTAAGAAGGTAGCATGGGACGTACCACCATGTTTTTGAATCTTCTCACAATTTGGGTCATTTAAAAATATGAGTGCATTTGGTGAGGTTGTTTTTTCCTTTCACAATGGATCATATACCTATAATTACTTCTAAAAAATTCAGATGAAAAACGGCTTTTCTTGTCTCTAAAGTGTTTCTTTTCAAGACTAGGGGACAAAAGTTTTCCTCTTGGGTGTTTAGGGGTTAGCTTTTAATGTAAAGACTTTAGGATTACTTATAGAGATTCAACCATTGAAAAGAGATAATTTTTGTTCTTTTACAATTCCAAAATGATTTCCACTCCCAATATAAAGCGGCACTAGGGCATCCTTTCATATGAGCCCAATGACTAGAACTTCCATCTAACAAATTATTGGTAAGTTATATTTAAGATCACTGGCCACAATCCACCAAGCTCACATGGAAGGATGCCTTGAGTGAGCTGCTCCAAAATGCATCATCTTATTGACTCCCTTTCTTTGAATCTCCAAGTGGTAGGAATGGGCTTGATCTTCCTCCTACAAAGACAACCTTTTTTCAGCCACATTATTATTGATTAATTTATTCATGTTCCAACTCACCTTGCTAAAGCAAAGGCAAGGAGTTAGGGACTTAGGGACTCAGGTACTCAGGCATGCAGGTGCATGCATGCAATTTGTGCGTGTGCTCATTTCATTTTCAGTGACATCGTCGGCAACAACTGAGGTCAATGGAATAGTTTTGCCCTTTCAAGCAAATTTACTCCACCCATTTACATTAACTTAGTTATCTTAATGAGCCCTCTTTCTCCCCCTTGGTTTACTAGTTACTAACTTACTGGACACCAATTTATCATCATTCTTTTGCGCCACCTCAATCACCCAACTCCATTGATTGCTTGCTTGCGCACTAAAGTTGTTCATCACATGCTAACATCACTTGGTCTAATTTTTAGTATTTACTTGTATTGTGGATAAACAGTGCAAGGTGGTGCAGAGCAAACTGCGTTACTTTGGATTTGTTGCTCGTGTCTCATTCATAAAGAAAGGATCTAGTGATCCCAAATACGGTTTTCACAATTAGCTCAAGCGGCTACAAACACTGCTAAATGCCTAAATGTGCTAAAAGCCCAAACATCACACTGTGATATACATGTTTTTTTACCTTTGATAAAAATAAGTAGAAATTTTGCTACATGAAGCCATATTTATAACACTAGAAGGAAACGTCTATCGTTCTTGAGCATGGATCATATGGTTGATCAATCAGTTAGTCTTACGGACACACAAGTTTTGGTCAAGCTTGTTGGAATCTCGAGGGACATATAGAAAAAAAAAGACTTCATGACATCATATACTACAAGTTCGGACCATATTCACAATTTAAAACCACCACAATCAAATTATCTAGAGTGCAAATCATTGTGTAAATTTTGAGCTTGTATTTTGTACATTTTTTTGTGAATACACGAATTTTTAAATTAAATTATGACTTATTAAATTATAAAATTGTTGGTTGTGATATTAGTAGAATAGCAAGTAGGAATAGATGCTAGTTTCATGTTTGGGCTCAAAGTTTTCTAATTTGTTGAAAATGACAATTTGTAGATACTTATATTAGAAGTACCGTATACAAAAGTATAAGGTTAACTTATTGCTTGTTATGGTCCCTTGCATTGTCAAATTTCTAATTCATCCATCTTGATCTACATCTATTGGAATTGTAAATCGTTTTTTAAAACTCTTTTTATCTTTTGGAATTTCAATTTATTTTTCAATAGACATTTGGAATAACCTTATTTGTCAAAAATTCCGAGTCTTGACATTTCTTAATTGCAAGTGGATTACTTGAATGAAAAACATATTGTATGTTATGGAGACCAATGCTGATGAAACCTTTTAGCAAAATTCATTATTAAAATGTTGATAAATACATACTTGTAAAAATTTGGAATTCCCAATTGAAAAATTCAAGTAGGAATTTGTTTCATTTTTAAATGGTGCATTTTAGATCTCTTACAATTATCCCTTAATTTCCAAAGGATGCCATTCTTAGTGTTAAAACTCATACCTTGCAATTACATGGCAACATTTTAAGAACTTAAGGATTGCAAATTTTTTCAAATTTTTTGCAAAATATTTTGTCATTTTAAAGGTGGAAGTGAAACATTTTGTAGCATTTCATCTTCAAGTTGATGCCCAAAGGTAGAGTGTCTAGTAAAACATGAAAATTATTTGTAATAACCTTCAACTTTTGCAACGACTAAAATATCAATGTGCCTAATGTAAAGTTTGCAAACAATAGCATTCAACGTACTTCTAATTAACAAATATTGTTCCACTCCAACTTTGGTCATCACTTGAAGTTCAACATGCTAATTCAAGGATGACAATTTAAAACCTGAAGCAATTTTGAAATAACCAAAAATCCCAATCTTAGATGCCTCAAATTTTTTATGAAACCTTGTTAGGAAAACATATCCTATATTACAAGTCAATAACCAAATGTGGTTTTTTTGGTACAATATCCAACGACCTATTTGTATAGCAAAGTAGACAATTATCGGCTTGATCAATCTCTAATTAAGCATAGCTTGTTGTTTATTAGTTACTGTTATTATCTTCCACAATGATAAATTTAGTCTTTTGCCCTTTTCTATTAGAATCATACAAGTTATCAATCAAGCAAAATCAGAAGCCAATGCTTTGCATTGAAATCACTAGGTATAAAGAAGATGAGGTGGTTGAAGTGCTCTTTTTGCAACTACATGAAACAAATCATTGAAATTTTTATGAAAAAATTAATAATATTTGTTTGTGAAGCCATGTGAGGCTAACTTGTGACTGTTCAAATAGCAAGTTATATACATGATATCCAAGTTTTTACAATTCTACAACTCTTGTCGTTGACAAACTACAAACAGACAAGTAGCAAATGTTTAGCATTAAGGTAGCAGCACCCATGGGCCTGACGTCCCCATGGGCGTCACTGACAAAGTCAGGGTGCTTATGGATACTTAAGTGATATTTATGGGTGAGAAAGTGATGGTTGTGGGTGATTCCATGACCGTTTTGAGTACCCATCTCAATATTTAAGAACCAACAAGCCTTGTTTTTAGCATCTCTTACACATGGTGCCTACAATTTCAGTGATTTTGGACTTTGAAAAATCTTTGTGAACAAATGCTTGCACTTAGAACCTTGAATTTGATGCCAATATTTTTGGTTTCCATTTCCTAACTTACAATATTTTTTTCAAAATTAGTCAATTGTTTTACCTACTCCAAAACCCTTATTTCCACGCTTATGGGTGCGCCTACCTTATAGAACAAGTGATGCAGTTGCTAGATGGTTGGAAGATCTAGTATGGTATTAGATTTGTATAATCATAATGTACATATTATAAGTTTTGTAATGCATAATTTGCCATGATTTTGTAGATTAAGAGATAAATTTGAAATGATGAATAAAAATTTGTGTGTTTTTGTAATGATAGTTGTAGGGTTTTGTGCAAGAAAAACTAAGGTAGGACACTTGAATTTGGTTTGGGCATTTTGAATGGCTCATGAAGAGTTGCAAGAAATGGTGCATAGAGCTTCATTAATGGGTTACAATTTCTATGTTCAGAAATTGTACTTGTGCATGATTTGTTTTAGGAATAGTGACATGAGCTACTGTTCAATGTGCTTATTGGTTATAATTGTGTTGAGTTTTGTCTTTCAGTAAAATATAGATATATATCATATTAAAATAAATAAAACTTGTTTTCCATCATAATTTGAGTATTAGAGTATGGAATGGGTACTTGCACGCTTTGAAGAACTTAGTTGAGCATCCTTAGTTTTGTAGTGGTTACCTTTTGGACTCATGTGCTCCATTTACAAGCCGCCTTTGAATCATGAATGCTATAGCCTATAATCAAGAATAGCTACCTATGCACCTTTTGCTTTGATAAATTGTAACTAATTCATAATATCTCAAAAGTTTTTAATTTATATAGCCATAGAACTATTTCTTCTTTGAATCTTTGCCAAAAATATTTCCAAATGGCTAAGTTGACTCAATTTTTCCACAAATGTCCTCTTCCTCTTAGATGGTCCAATCATGAGCCTCCAACCTTAGCTATGTAAGGGATGCCACATTTGGGAGGTCCCATGGCAAAAGTAGTCTAAGGGTGGTAAGGTAGATTCTCAACGTGGTGTTGCAGACTTGTTATTGCAAAGAGTGGGTATCTGAGTTGAAGCAACATTTGGATATCTAGCACCAACTACCAAATGGAACTAGGAAGAAGAAGAGGGACGGAAGGAGGAGTCGACGGTGTCGCTGCAAGCTGCGTGGCCTCGCCCTCCTTGCCATGTGCATGCGTCCATCTGTCGCATTGCCGCTGGCAACGGCAATTCTCCGTTGTGTTTCTATAGGGTCGCGCACATGCTATGAGCCCGCTCCGCTATCCCCACCCGACATCATCGGCCATTCATTTGTCACAACACATGAGGACGTAGGAGTGGGAGAGCATTCTTGCTGCCTGACAGAGTGCAATGGCAGGCTGACAATTGCAAAATCCACCGGAACTAACTCCGCTACTGCACCACGCTACGCCAGGCAGAACCGGATGAATTTTCATCGACACCCGCCACGAAAAAGAAGCATGTGGGCAGCCCTTATGACTATGAGACTCCCTGCCCTTCCTGACCGCTCGCCCGTTCGCTTTCTGCTGCCCTCTGGGCTCTGGCCATTCTCGCTCTCTCGTTCTCTGGCTGGCTCTCCGTCTGTCGCTCCCTCGAACTTATTGAAGTTGAGTAAGTCTCTCATTCATTCTGTGCCATTCTCGTCTCCGGCGCCCCCCGTCCCTCCTTCCCCAGTCCTTCTTCGTTCGCTCGTTGGCTGCCTTCTTTCTTTCTTTCTGTCTGTCTGTCTTTCTCTCTGGATCTTTTGCGTCTCCTCTTCTTCCGGAGTCCCGGCTTTCTCTTCCCCTCTCTCTCTCTCTCAATCCCTTTCTCTTTTGCTCTTCCGCATTCCTTCTCCTTCCTACATTGTGCCCTTCTCCTCTGCCCTCCCCCCTCCCCCGCCTTTCCTCTCTCCCTTCGTCTTGCGCTAGATCCTGGCGTTCCTCCCTTCCCCAGCCCTCCCACTGCTTGTCAATACTCCGATTCTAGTCCTCCCCTGCCGTTGCCTCTTGTTTCCTCATATTTTCCAGCTCTTCCTTTTATGGAGTTCGCAACGCCTTCTCTCGATGTAGCAGCAGCATATAGGACTTCTTTTGGTTGGAGCATATTAAACTTGCGGCACTAGCTCTGCTGTGCGCAGTTTCGACGCCAGGCAGCAACCAGGAGCAGGGAAAACATCGGATCTGCCGACATGAATGGCGTTGTGGAATGTAAGACGTGCGGTTCCAAGGGGAGGCCAGTCTCTGTTGCCTATGATCGACAGCGTAGTATTAAACAATCAAACTGGAAGGCGCTCAATGTGATCCTTGTCATGGGCGACTGTACTCTTATTGCCCTCCAGGTACGTTCGTAGATCTATTCAGAGGCTTGC
This sequence comes from Ulota crispa, assembly GCA_963920765.1. Classification (NCBI taxonomy): domain Eukaryota; kingdom Viridiplantae; phylum Streptophyta; class Bryopsida; order Orthotrichales; family Orthotrichaceae; genus Ulota; species Ulota crispa. The sequence goes on along the minus strand of OY987249.1, from coordinate 19,875,654 downwards.
GTGCCAGGGTTTGTCTATTCCTTTGGGAAGCTGAATTACTCCTTCTTCCTTTTTCTATATATCATAATTCAAGTCCGGGTTATTCAGCGGAAGCCTGCGTAGTGCAGACTTCTGCTATCTAGGTTTTTATTTATTTATTTATTTATTTATTACGGGAGCTTCCCTAATTGCAACTGCTTTTCAGCTCTATGAGCTTGGTTATGTTGTTGAGGACTGTCTTGACAGCAGAGGCCGATCTGCTATCTCCCGTGATTCATACTAGAATAAGTAGTGCACAATTATACTGAACGTCACGGATTCCTAGCGGAGATCCTGTACCAGCTGCCTCTGAGTTGTTTGAATCCGCAAATCATTAAATTGTTTAGGCATTCCAATGGCCATGGAGTAACCCTAAATGCAGGTAGGCAGGGAGTGTTTACTTCGTTCTCATTTTTGAACGTTAATAACGATGTAGCTTGTGCAAATCTCTTCTTTGATTACCTTACTGGTGTGTCGTTCCACTCTTAGGTTTTCCCGTTGTGATTGGCGTCCTTGATACCTGGAGTTATCTTCGTAGAGGTTCGTCAGATGCTTTGCAGCTGTACTTTGTTCCATCGAAGGAACCTAAATTAGTTTCTCGTTTGGATGGTAGAGTCGAATTTGAAAGTTTATTTCCTGCTCGTCTTGAACGACAGGGCATACGATTTCCTTTAAGCTGCTGTCTCCGTTCAGCTGATATATGACGGTTCACTTAAAGGCGATGGCACTCAGCTGGTGTAGATCGCGTGTCCCCTTACCTTGTTGTCATTACATTGTTCATAATCGATTTCCAATCAATGATCTAGATTCGAGAAGGGAAAGTTCTATTTGGTCAGAAAATTCATGTTCATTTAGTTAATCGGATTGCTTCACTGATCGTGTTTCCCGAAGATTGCTCCGATGTTACCACATCTACCGTTTTGTATGTAGCTACTTTCTCCCTCGGGGGACGTAGTGGTTTTCGATCAACATTGCATCTCAATGTCTAAGTCAGTGTATTCACTATTCTCGCATCTCAGGCATCATGCAGAGTGAGTATGATGAGTTTTGAAAAGAATCTACTGTGCACTCGGTTCACTCTTCTGTCTGTGTTTGCCATTATTGCAGACCTCTTTCGTTTGGAGGATTGTTTTAGCTAATTCGTCAGCCTTGTATCTAATCACTTTCCTTTTTGGTGTTATTTGTCCAGCCAATATTGGTGTACATATCGAAAGTGGATGGAAAGTTTCTCTTCAGTCCAGTGAGCGTGAACTTTCTTACTGAATTCATGAAAGTGGTATTTGCTATTGGCATGTTACTGTGGCAGGTGAATATTTTCCTTGACATCTTTTGACACGTGCTGTTAGTTAGTTGTAGGCTAGCGAAATCAGTCGTATGAGGGTTGTTACTAACTCATACTAATAGGCTTTAAACCCGGTATTACACGAGTTCATTTAGCATTTGATCGTTTTGTATGAATATAGTGTTAGAATGGTGGGTTGTGCCAAAGAAAGGATTCCACCAGTTTAGTTTCTTTGTCTGCAAATAATCACTGCATGCGTTCAGGTATATTTGAGGCTGCTGTCACAAGCACACATAAACCGTATTCATTTGCATTTGCAGGCTCGACAACAACGACCGGGAGAACGGTCATTGCTTTCTCCGAGTGTTGTTTTGACGGTGTGTTCCTCCTCTTGCTCAAGTTGTCATCCCTTTATGGAGCAAGTTGTCATGCCTCTATCAGTATCTCAGGCTTTCACGAATTCTGGGTCTCTTCTCCCGTATGTGTGTTGACTTTGTTGAGGAGCTACTATCCGCTTTCCCTTAAATATTTATTTTGAGACTTTTTAAGCTTTACTCTGTCAAGGATTCTGGGAGTGACTCTTGTCGGGTTATATCCCGTCATAATCGACCGAATTTGTTTTACTATATTAGAGTATTTTTCTGGTTGTGGAATAAGTTGGTTTTTGAATGCAGGCTGCAAGAAAAAACTATCTACTAGCTGTTCCCGCATGTTTGTACGCCATCAACAATTATTTGAAATTTATCATGCAGGTGCATGTTTTGTCAAGCATCAATTATGTTGGACTTTCAGGGAGCTGTTTGCATGTATTTTGAATTCGAGGTGTTGCCAGTAAAGTTTGCACCTGCTTTTTAATTCATGTAACAAGGTGTTGTGTATTGAGGTTTTATGTTGAGAGGTTCAAGAAGCTGAAAGGAAATTCACTTGGGTGTTTTGCAGTTATACTTTAATCCAGCAACCGTGAAGATGTTGAGTAATTTGAAGGTGAGTGTTATGTGTGCCTTTTAGAGAGTGTTGGAGTCCTGCACTTTTTTCTTTTATCACATCTATGTTATCGATCCTTTATACTTTTTGTAGCTTAGCTAAAGGAATGTATTGCTTTGACAAATATATCCCTATTTGAGCGTATTCTTATTCTGAAATTTACATACAATTTTAATATCAAGATTGATAAATTCAAGGCTTAAATATCTCGCACTTTTGCTAGTCCCGTACATGCTCTAGTGCTAGCCCGACAGTGGCACTTCATTGTATTGCAAGATTGTCACGGTTCATTGCTTTGCAGGGTATTAATTTTTAGGTTGTTTCTGTGCTCGTTTTTTCATCATGTAAGCTGTATTTGAAACCAAGTTTAGTTTCTGATTTTGTCATCGGCTGATAATTTTGGGTTTTTGATTATCCATGTCAGTAAAATATTTAATGTGGCCAAGGTCATCTGAAATTGTGCTCGGTGTCACCAGGTTTTAGTAATTGCTCTTCTGTTGAAGGCAGTCATGAAAAGGCGCTTTTCTGTGATGCAGGTGGTTCTTTTCTCTCCCATAATGACCATTTTGTTTATTCATCAACTAAGATTATTTTACGATTTGCTTTAACCTGTACTTTGATGCTTACTATACGAAGTGTTTTGGGATGCAGTGGGAAGCTCTAACACTGCTCCTAATTGGAATCAGTGTAAATCAACTTCATACAACTAAAGAAGGCGCAACTGCTCTAGCTGTTCCAATAGCGACTGTGGCATATTTTTATACTCTCGTCTTTGTAAATACTATGCCACACCTACTTGAAGAATTTTCTTTTGATTTAACTATCTGTATTTTCTTATGTGTTGGTCATAATGTACTTGTACGGGCTAAGAAGAATTCTCTAATAAATATTTATTTCCTCATTTTTTTCTTTGTCCAGGTGACAGTGCCCTCGTTGGCATCAGTTTATAATGAGTATGCACTCAAAAGCCAGTTTGATACTAGTGTTCACTTGCAGGTTTGTTACACAGCGTCTCACATCTTTGAACAGTAGTCGTATTGGTTCAGCTTTTCTGGTTGATCAAGATGCTGAATTCAGCACGTATTGGCTCTAGAGAATTGGATTTTTTCTAATCTTTGTTTCTGCAGAACCTCTTTTTGTATGCATATGGAGCTATGTTCAACTTCGTTGCAATTATGGCCACTACTATTTACCATGGTCAGCGTTTCTTCTCCTCTCCAATATTGAGATCTTCATGTTCCGTTATGCTGCCAAGGGTATTTCGTGACTTTGTTCAAATGGATTTGGCTTCTTGATTCAACATTTGGAGTCATTACTGAGGAATTTGTGGTTTGCGTGCCTTACGATGCTGGAGCAGGTGGCGCAGGGTTGAATATTTTTGAGGGGCATTCAAAGGCCACAATGTTTTTAATTATTAATAATGCGGCTCAGGGTATCCTTTCTTCATTTTTCTATAAGTATGCTGGTAAGTTCCGTTATTTTCTCCTTTTCAACCTTCCGTTAGTCTTCAAATTAGATACTTTTTCATACGAACTAACTAGACTTACTGCAGGGCACCAGTGCGTAACTAGATATGTAAAAAACATCTTGTGAGAACGAGTTAGGCAGTTTCTTAATCCATTTAACTGGTTAGATAGTTACAAGAAGGCAGACACTAGCAACAATCAAGCCAAAGCGAATCTGTTTCATTTAAACTGAAACGAGGAAGCAAGAGATGTTTTGAGTTGACATCAGTACTCAAATGTCACTTAATTTACTATTTGCCAATCTCTCTCACAAGACTCTTTTGTTGGACTCTTTGCAGACACAATTTTGAAGAAGTATTCTTCAACTGTTGCTACCATTTTTACGGGCCTTGCTTCAGCTGCACTATTTGGGCATGCACTCACAATAAATTTTGTTCTCGGAGTTAGTATCGTGTTCATTTCCATGCATCAGGTTATTTCGTCGACCCTATTGATGCCATCGATGTCATTATTCCTACAGACTAGAGGGGGAAGAGGTTCAAATTTCTTGCAATTTGAAGATGTGCTACAAAGTCCAACGCGGGAAAAAAGTATAGTGATGTTATCCGATTATAAGTCATATATTAAAGTATGTAGGTCACAGCATACATTTGGATCTACTATTGCAATAAATTTTCCTACTACCAAAATTTGTGGAAATTAAATTTTGATATTTGATTTGATTAGGAATGGAACCATGAGTGATTCACCTGCAAATTGTTTGCCATGGGTTCAAATGTGCAGTTGTATGGAATGTAGGGCAGACTCTTATGTAAAATTATTGTTGAAGGCAATTTTAGATGGCTATTGTCTGAACCGGAAAATTTGGGTTTTGAAGTATAATATCCTGTCATTCTTTGAACCTAGACTGTGTTCACAAAGTTTTGGGTTGTTTATAAATGATGAAGAACTAAGATAAGAATCTTGGATAATTTGGATGGATGTGAAAAAGACATCTACTGGAAGAGTTATTGCTTCTAACAATCATTTCAGTGTATACTTTCGGCTTCTGTGACCTTGTTGGGTTGAGCAACTGACTCAGCTGTATCTGACAGCTGTTGCTGGCTGCATTTTTATAGACAATTGTAGGAGTTGTCATTTTTGTATTTCGATGGATTCTGAGTCGGTGCTCTGTTTGTGCAGTTTTTCTCGTCTGTTTCAAAACCTCAAGTTGAAGATATCAGTTACCCGCATTTGGAGCCACTGGGACGAAAACTTGGGTAAGTTGGATTATCATACTTTTTTGTATTTTTGATGCTAAATTGTAAAAGTCTGAAATTGTATTTGATGCATATCCGGCATCTCCTAGCGGAGTGTGCTGGCTACGTTTTTGAACTCTTACCGAAGTGTTTACGGTTGGTTTTCTTTGGGCTGTAATGAATATCGTTAGAAATTCCTGATCTAAAAAGTAGACTTGCAATTATACTTGTAAGTTCTGACTATCTCTATTTTGAACAGCAAGAAAGATTCGTCGTTGGATGATTTGGCTTCTGTCGCGCATCAGGAAGTAAGTTTTGTCCAGTCTGTTCTTAAGCTGCCCTTCGTGTGTTTTCATTAGTTTCAACTTCTTGAGAACCCACACCTTCTGGCTCTGTGCTCTTTTATTCAGTGAGGAGTTTCTTATGGCCTGTTTAAGGACTGTCTGACTTCCCCTGCGACCTTGATCATTTGACACCACGTTATGGGTGACCAAGAGCTCTGATGTCACTGGTGGTTTTTTTGCTGATCTTCATTTGTAGTATCAAGTACTGTCATTCTGTGATCAGCAGTTTGTATTTTGTCGGGATCGAAACATGATTTCTCAAGACGCGGTGCTTGGATTGATTACAATTAGCCTGGTTCTGATTTTTCAATGTCGGTGATTGTGCAGGGAAATATTACTATGTCGGTTAGGGCAGAAAGAGAACCCCTTCTTCCCAAGTAATAGAGTTTTGGATATCAAATCAAATCTTCAATGAGCTACGGCCCGTGTAAAAGTATATTTGCTACTATCAATTACCCTGGCATTCTTTGCTTAGAGTCTTATATGCATTCAATAGCCCTCAAAATGCTGACTTGTAGTGTGCTTCAAAGGAGGTAAGAGAATTCTGAGTTCATGAGCTTTAATATTATTGTGCTGGGAGCTTTCCTGTTTCTGGAAGGGCCTCTCTTAAACATAGAAATGATTTCAGTAAGGCTTCCTAGCGTCTCTAGGAGTTGCCCAACTTAGAAGAAGAGCAATGCTGCATCATATGATTGCGGTGTGGAACAGCCTGTTCTACATCTTGGTGTAGTTGTGAATATTCTCTGCTTATCTGGTTCAATCCTGTACCTTTGGAAAGCAAGCTTAGTATCTTTTTAGAGGTCATCATTGTCTTTTCTTCTCCATCAATTCATACTTCACTTCTTTGATTATTTTGATTATGGAAACTGTGTCCTCTGAGAATGCAGGCATTGCACGTGTGTTTAATCGTTTTTCTACTCGTTATCATTGCAACGGAAACTGACAACCTCAACGTTTCGAAGCAGACATCGGCAACACAAATCTGCGGCATTAGCAGAACAGGGATTTTCAGCTTCATGATTAGAAATTATGCCTATGATCATTTTTGAAATTATACAAGCATGTTAACTTTGGAAATTTGATACACTTGACTGTCAATATTTGACAATTGCTCTCTTGAGGACTTGAACGTGGATCTCGCACTTGGTTTTGCACGAGTGAATTAAATATCAATGTGTAACAGTTTATAAAACAAGGGAATTGATATATGCACACGTGAGGTTTGATATATACACACTTGGGGATAAATTTTAGATGTTTACCATCACCAAGTTGAATTTGGATAGTTTGAATTCAGATTTGGATTTAGAGACCTTGATATAGTCTTGAACCACAAAAGAAGTTAAAATTAAGTAATGCCTAGTGGACAAGCTTAGTTAGGGGGCAAATTATTATGTTTATCCTTGTTTGTAAATTGAGCTAAGCTTTTTCATTGGGCATTTTTTCATTGCAACCTCCTTTGTGGTTTTAGACTAATCAAGGTCTCTCAATCCAAATTTGAATTCAAACTTCTTAGATTCAACTTGTTGATTGTAAATATCTAAAATTTAGGGAATTGATATATGTACAACGGGGGATTGATATTTACACACCCCCCTAGCATAAATTTTTAAATTTCTACTATCATAAAATTGGATTTCAGAAATTTGAATTTAGGTTTGGACTCAGAGACCATGATTTAGTCTAGAACCATAAAAAAGTTGCAATTCAACAACACCTAGTGAAAACAATCATCCTTTTTTACAAAGAAAAGTAAAAGTAATGCTTTTCCCCTAGCTAAACTTTTTCATTGGGTGTTGTTGAATTGCAACTTTTTTTATGGTTCTAGACTAAATCATGGTCCCTAAGTCCAAATCTAAATTCAAATTTCTCAAATTCAGCTTTATGATAGTAGAAATCTAAAATTTATCCTAGGGTTGTGCAAATATCAACCACCCGGTGTGCATAATTATATCAATTCCCAAAATTTAACCCCCTGTCTGCATATATCAAACTCCCAGTGTGCACATATCAATTCCCTGAAATAAGTTTGATTGTGGAAGCAGCATAATTTTTTTACCGACACTTGGTTTGTGTTCACTTGCATCATGTTGAACACTTCAGATGTTTCTTTGAAACTTTTTACAAAAACGAGCATAAGGATATAAAGGTGAACATTGATCAAGGTTGGAGGCTCATAAACCGACCATGTTAGGGAAAGGTGGGTTTTGTGCAAAAATTAGGTCAGTTTAGTAATCTGAAAACATTTTTGGTAGAAAGCTAAAGAAGAAACAATTTTATGGCCAATTAAATTGATTTTTTTGAGTTGGTATGTATTAACTACAATTTATCAAAGCAAAAGGTGCATAGGTAGCTATTCTTAATCATATGTGGTAGCATTCATGATTCAAAGGAGGTTTGTAAATGGAGCAATGAGTCCTAAAACCAATCACTACAAGTCAAGAATGCTCCAATAAGGCTCTTAAAGCATGCAAGCACTCATTCCATATCCTGATACTCAAATTATGATTGAAAACAAGTTCTCAATTATTTTAGTATGGAATATATCTATATTTTAATAAAATACAAATCTAAACTCAATTATGACCAATAAGCACACACAACAGACTCATGTCACTCTCTTAACCCTTTAACCCTTAAAGGACGGGCCTACAACCGTGGATTTCCTATGGAATTGCAATCGTCTTTTAGGAATTATGTTGACAATGTAATCAACATCAAAATTCAATATCATAATTTTAGAAGAAGAGGGTATGTGCATACTACATGTAAAAAAATTATAAAAATTTGGTAAAAATTTGAAATTTTGTAAATTTTTAAAGAAAATGCTAAAGAAATTCATATTTAATATAATTTTTATTCAATTTTGCCAATTTTTGTAATCATGGATGTGAATCATGATGAAGATCATTAAGATGGAATTTTTCTTCCCATGTTGGTAAAATTAGAAAAACTAACTATTCCGTGGTAATAGGTACTCAACTTATGACAATAATAAAAATTTCAAAACTTGAATTTTTTCAAAATCTTAAAGTGCAAGGAGAAATTGGATTTGGTACTATTTCTAATGCTAGTTATGCTCAAACAAAAAACACATCATTTTAATAACTCATATTGAGTTTTGGTAAAAAGATCCTCAAATTTCAAAATAAACTACAAGGTGGTTCATCTTTACTACTCAATTGGCAAATGGGACCCTTTTGTGAAAATTGTGCATGCAAAAGCTATCTATTTACATGCTCTAGATTGCATTGTTAATATCCCAACAAAATCTTGGATGAAAAACAATGTTATTCCATTAGCAAAGCACTTTTCAGTCATCCAGAAGCCACAAAATGGCTACTACAATGTTTAAGGGTTAAGGTTTGTGCATCCAAAAAGTGGATGCGCCTTGGTCAATCTTGATTGTTACTTTCAAAATATAAATTTTTGGTTTGTGGTTCAAACTAAGAAAGTGAAGCTTGACTAGTTTTCTTTCTATTCCATTTAATTTTTTTGAAAAATGTTAAAAATTGAAAGACTTATTGCCATTGAAAACTTCAAGTGTTAGAATCCAAATAACACAATCTAGTGTGTTTTTCATTCATATTTTCTACTCTGCAGATTCATTTTAAATTTAACTACAAACCATGTTTCTCATTCTACCATTCATTTATGGTAGAAATTACAGATTTTTTTCATATACATTCTAATTGATATTATTTTATTTCCACATTTAGCATTCAAAAATCACAATAATTCAGATTTTCCATTAAATTTATCAAAGAAAATAACACAAACAAAAAATGAATGTGTTTTCTAGCAAAAGAAACAAATTTATATGCATTAATGAAATATAAGGATACTTGGTTTGATAGTCAAATTTGACTTTAAATTCTTTGTTGTGGCTGTTTTGGGTGTAAAAAATAAAATAATCAATTAAAAATATTTCACACCAATCATTAATGTTGTTTGTACCTCTTGAAAAAAATCCAAGTAATTTGGATTTTTTTGCTATTAAATTTATTTATGTTCATTTTTTGAAAAAAAAAATGATGACAATTACAATTTTTTATGAAACAAATTGAAATTTCTTGCTGTAATATATCATTCATCGTTTCAAGCAATAAAAATATAAAATTGTTGTTTGAATATACTTTAAAAGGCAAAATTTAGCTTAGACATGAAGTTTGACCATTTCAAAATGGATCATGTCCTTCAAGGGTAAATTCCTAAAACCACGCATGCACAAGTACAATTTCTGAACATAGGAAATGTGACTCAATTAAGAATCTTTGTGTACTATTTTTGGAGAATCTACCTGAGCGGTTCAGTATGATGACCTAACGGAATTTGAGCCTCCTACAAACTTTGATTTTATCAAAAACAGAATTATTGCTGAAGATCATATTATTTTGAGTGAGATCGTTTTGCACAATCAAAAGTGATGATGATCATAACGTAGCTATAAAATGATTTTTTTGCAAGTTTTCTGGCAAAGGCATAGATGAACTATTCACTTGATAAAGTTTCTTGAGAAACCAAATGATTTTTAACCACAATCTGACGAGAATAGAAGAATAATTGATGATTTTGAATAACTTGCATACTCTATTTAATTAGTTTGATCCTTTTGGGATTACTTCGCACTTTCTTAATATTTGCTATATTAATATAAATTCTAAAGACCACCTTCACCTCTACCATGAAACACACTACCGTATATAAAATGTAGCCAGATTAAAAATTCAACCTCGAACAATTACAAACATACAAGTAGTTTTTAAGTGCTGTCATTAAGGATGGATGTTGAACTTTTGTAGGAAATCTATTCTTTAAAAAAATACTAAAAAAATATAATGACGGTGATACATAGTTTTCATCATAGTATAAGTTAAACCGTATTATTCAGTGTTACTTGCACAGAATTAAATTATAGTACTATTGATTTTCTTCAGTGTGCTAAACGCTGAAGCAGTGGATGCCAAATTCCAAAAAGCGCCATTGTTTTCTACATTTGCTGCGCTAGATATGAACTACATTTTTTTGGACTTGGTATACACTTATGACATAACGTTCATTGTTTGACATAAGTAATTCTTACAACACTTTGTAAGTGAAACAGATCATCCATGTAGTTTTTAAGTATGAAGTTAAAACATGAACAACTTCAGCATGACTTATTGAAACACTTGGAAAATGATGCAAACTGCATATAAAAGTACACAATCCTTCACTCTTATAAAACTAGAACCTATGGCATGTAACGAGAAAGTAGTTCCCTGACTTTCTGGAGAGCGAGCCGCATCTCTTGCGAGTCATGAAAGTCACAAGTTCAGCAATAAAGATTTAACATACTGCAGATGGGGAGCAGGTTCGGCTGCTCCCTGCCGAATTGATTACTTTTTTGAAAAAAATCAATTCGGCATTAGATTTTATAATTAAACAAGGTTATTATTTGGCATAAAATTAAGCCTTTTCCTAAGCATCTTCTACTTCCTAAGATTAGCCCTTGGTAAGAAATTTGCAGTAGATTCTTGGAATCAACCTTGACCTTCCATTGTTAGATAAGCTTACTGACTTTTATACAATTTGGCATTTCAATTTTTGATTTGTTTGATTTCAATTTTTGATTTGTTTGATTTCAATTTTTGATTTGTTTGACATTGGGCACTTTTGGAGAATAATTTATAGAATAATTAGGCAAAAATTTTGAGAATTTTTTTATGCCGAATCTGCTATGAACCTACAGTACACAGAAACTGAAAAAAAACAAAAATACACCGTAATTATAGGCCGACATTATAGGCATATTTCGTGAGTAACTAAGATCTTTAAGCATAGAAACTGCACTAGACGAGTTCCACTAACCGTATGCTAGTCGCCTGCAATAGAGCAAGATTAACCATTAACCAGTAGAATGGTCAGTACGTCCACAAATAGAATAAACTCTTACATTATACTGCAAAATTTGGGAACACTACGCAGTACAGGACGGAATGTAAACAACCCATCTGTTCATTATCTTTTTAGGAGATGCGCGCTTTCACAGAAGTTCAAGAATCAGCGTCTACATTAGTAGGAACGAATCCAATATATCTACAAATAAGACAACACTCCTTGCAAATGACTGCGTCTGGCACGAAAATTACAAACTTCAATTGGGGATGGACGACCAGAGTGATAAGACCATATACGAGAATTACCAACAGGCAAGTTAGGCAGCTCACATCAATGCTGGAAACGTTTAGAATAAGGCGCATCCTACTAACTAACACGAAAACAAGCAAGCAACCACTGCCAAAAGCAGAGGTCATCAGGCAGATCAATGCTGCGAATAAGCTTGGATGGCAAAAGCGAAAAATGGATGCTATGCGCACCGCCGGAACGAACGGCAACTTACTCCTTTCCAGACAGCACAAGCCTAAGCGTGATTTTCAGCTTAAGAATCCCACGTACGCCCTCCTACCATTGCCCCACTTTACAGTAGTATGGACACACAAATGAATGTGTCCGCCTACACGCGAACCCTTCAAATTATCCACCCCGTATCAAGGCAGATACCTATCACCTGAATGTTTCAACTAGTCTTGCAAATGAAGAGATACAAAGAAACTAAAGACAGCACTCCTGTCCCATGCACAAAGCAAGAACGGTCCCATGATCTCCAGGCCAGCCTGCCACCAAACAACAAATCGGCCAACTACACGAGGCTTCCGAGAGAAGCCGCAGAGGTGCATGCAGACACGCAAAGCCTCGAATAACAAAGCACTGTAGCGCCTACTCCATGCCAGAATGAAACGGCCTACGAGCAACAGCCGCTCTTCTGAGGGATCGTTTGTCCGCGCAACTGAACGTTGTTTGGTTTGCTGGTGCTGCTCAAGGCAGGCTGACTAGCCATCCTGCAAGCAAACAAAGAACCGTTAACCCACATCCCTCTCGATCCGAGTCCGTCAAGTTATCGCAAGTTGTTATAGTCTCTTCCCCAACAAGAGCGCACCTGATCCAGGGTAATGCTTGCAAACTTAAATGCTCATTACCGAGCATGATTTCACGGCACTAACAATCAGCTGGTAGTCACTGAGCATCTGAATGCTTCAGAGTGTTCTTGCAGAACTCAGAAAGGACAGCCCAGGAAACCCATACTACAGCACGGCTGGGCATAGCATGCAGCCAAAACCACGTCCACGTTGACATGCACGCCATCTGCACCACACTCACCTGTTCTTGATCTCCGCCGCCATCGTCATGAAAGCCTGTTCCACGTTCGTGGCATTCTTTGCACTCGTTTCCAAGAAAGGAATTCCGATCTCGTCGGCGAAGGCCTGGTTCACAAAACGACCACTTATTGACATCGGAACGGGAGCAAGCACCAATAGAGGCCAACAGGAGGCCAGCGTGGATCATCTACAGCGCAAAACGAGGAAGTACGAACATCGTCGCATTCACGCACCTTCGCAGTGGCATAGTCCACCACCTTCTTGGACGCAAGATCAGACTTGTTGCCAACGAGCAGCTTGTTCACATTCTCGCTGGCATAACGGTCGATCTCGTTCAACCACTGCTTCACATTGTTGAAACTTTCCTGGTCCGTAACGTCGTACACGACCTGCACGGTAACAACGAGCATGTTTTCAGGTCATCATCTACAACACTACCAAAAATATGAAACCCCCTCACCAATTCTCAACGTAAACTCCTGCTGGCTTAAAAGACCACAGTCTGATCCTTCATCAAGTGCAAAACTCGATTTCAGGCAAAAAATATCTCTTTATATGCTCTTGCGTTACAGGCCATAATACCGCGTTAACTTGTCGTCATCGTGGAAAACGATTGCAAACTTGTGCAATCGACGATTTCGTAAGCCGTCCGTTAGAAAAAGTGCCAAACGGGGTAACCTTCTCGTAGTTATAAAAATCTAGGGGACTGGAAATCCCTTCTGGGAGCTGGAAGCTGTAACCATCGAGGGTCGATTTAAGTACACCATTTGCCCTCAAAACCCCCAAAGTGCAATCCCTACGACACATTCCGCACGAAAAACTTCAACGAGCCACTTACAATGATTCCATGGGCACCACGGTAGTAGCTGCTTGTAATTGTCCTGAACCTTTCTTGACCGGCGGTATCCCACTGCACGTTCACAACCCCCATACCCAGTCAACCGCCCACCTCATTTGGAAAATACGACAACTCTACTACAGAAACCCCTGTTCAAATGCACGCCATCATTGTACAAGGCATCTGCAAAACTTGAGAAGTGACTTACAATCTGCAGCTTGATGGTCTTTCCGTCCAACTCCACGGTACGGATTTTCTGCAAAACCATACAACAAGCATCCCAAAATCCTTCAAACTTCTGACGTCAACTGTGGCCAAGTCATCACAATCACCACCAAATCTAAGGTGATCGGACACAACAGGGAAATTCCAATCCGCAATTCTGAAACAGAGCTACAGCTCTTCGCTCAAGCATTCCTGACCGCCTGCTTCTGCAGGCGGAGCGTCTTAACCTGGGCAGAGCCCCCATAAGCGTATTGGATGATGCGCAGGAACTTGCGATGAAGCATCTCTCAATCAGCTAACAAACATCACCAGGCAAATAAGTTCTCACCACAGCAGCACAAACGTAATGTCACAAACATGCAAAATATTGACGTAACTTACGAAATCAACTCCAATGGTGCTGATATAGCTCTCCAAGTACGAGTCATCCTGCACAAACATCACGGTGAATTTATGTTCTCGGTCGTGAATCACGACTGGTGAATCAGAGCACGTGCCACCTGTAATGAGTGGCTATCAAACTCTGAACACGCCAAAATAGCACATGTCAGAGTCTGCCTGAAGTAATTCCTTCCTGACAGAATATCATTTCGTTGGGAGATCGAAGCTGGAATACGAAACATACCGCAAACCGCAATAGGAGGCAACTCTTCCCGACACCCGAATCTCCGATCAGCAAGAGCTTGAAAAGGTAATCACTGCAACAATAAAGGAAGATCTCGAAGACATCAGATTCAATCCCACTCCTGACAAACAACAAGCAGCCTTGCGAACTGTTGATGACAGAAACCGAACCACTCCAGCACGCCAGTGTTTCGCAGAAGAACATGCTAAAGCAGACATCAGGAACCAAGACGCTCAAATCCACATGGAACCCAATCTCACGGTCTCGACGCATATCGAGGAGATCGTCGGCCCCTTTATGCTGAGGACGACTAAAGCTCTCTAAACAAGCATCTTCCTCCAAAGGCATGTGAAATAACCCCAAAATCCGTCCTAAGGACGGGGAGACAGATGTCACATCTTTTGCACAACGCAATGTCTGCATCACGTACGAACAAAACTAAGCGAAATACTGCGCTGGACAAATTGACGACGACATACACAAAATTAGTGAGTGCACTTTCGACAGAGACGGACGAGGAAAAGTAGAAAATTCAACAAACCCATTTGAAATACTGAATCACCGGCTAGTCTACCAAATCATCGAGCCCTAGTCATCGCATCGTCCAGGATACTTATGGAACCTGGCCGCGACTGATGCGTAGGACGACGTTTCACGAAAACACGAGCACGCTCGGCCTCCGACAGCCCATGTTAGCAGCAGCCGGATACTGGCCACCACAACTCCTCCTCAGACGAGATGCAACAGAAGCCTCTGGCTTGCGAGGGGGTTTGCGAGTTAGCGAAAAACCTCCCGGTCGATCTGTGTGGACAGACATAAACTATAGGACCCTCCGCAAGCGGCAGAGGCAAGGTTGTTTTCCGAAAGAAGGGAGGCATACGGGGCGAAGACACGTGGAAACCAAAGTCAAGGCTGCAACAAGTAGGGCAGAGCAAAGCAAAAAGAGAACGACGAAAAGCTTAGCGAGACGCGGAGAGGGAAGAGTAGAAACGCATACTATTCGGGATTCATGGTGTCGTCAGGCGATCTGCGCAAGGCGTGACAGAAGAGGATCTGGCAGGAACGGCGGCAGCAGCAAGAAGTAGGCGGATGCGCGCGGAAATGTAACTCAGAGAGAGAAGCAAAGAGATCCGGCAGAAGAAGAAAAACGAGAGAGGCAACGGCAATTGGGCGCACAACGGAGGAGGCTGGGGTTACGGGGGCAGGAAGGGAAGGGAAGGAAGCGAAGGGGGGGCCGGGGACGGAGCGGACGATGGGTGGGGCAGCGGAAGTGCAGCGGAGCAACGAAGTGGAAGTGGAAGTGGAAGTGAGTGCGGTGCAAAAGCAAAAGAATGGTCTGGTCAGACCCTCCCTCCAGCACCACCCTCGCCCCTCCACGTTGGGCCTACGCTAAGCTCTACCCTTTCTGGCAGGGTTCCTGCCCGCCACCCCGCCCCGCCCTGCCCTGCCCAACCGAGTACGGTGGTTCCTCCTCGGGCACCCCTGTTGGTCCTCCGTAGATTCGCACGCCTTCCTCTTCCGAATTCCTAATTTTGACGTCACCCGCCGCACACCGATGTCCGTGCATCTTCATTTGGCGTGGGCCTTTGGTAGATTTGAGGGTCGTATTCGTTGCGGCGTCTGCTGTCATTCCCCGGAAACCGCTGGCTACCACTCTCTCAAGAATAGCGTAGCACAGTGAGAGCCTGAGAGGAGAGGGCTGAGGTTAAGGTAGTCGCTCTAAAACCGTCACTTTAAGGGCTGTTCTGGATTTTCGTGGGCTTTTCAAGACACAAAGATTTTCTGCATAATTTTTCATCAAAGAGAAATGGATGTTAAATGTAACCTAATTTTTGAAGCATTATTGAATTGTTGATGAATTTTCAAAGTTTTTTGTAGTAGGCACCTATCTATGACCCTAGGTCTCCCATAAAGTGTCCCCTTGCAACTTGTAAAAAGATCAAGTGCATAGAGGAGTATGATTGGCTCTTGCGATAAAATACACTTTTTCTTTTAAGATTAAGAAAGGTCCATTCAAAAACCATCTCATATTCATTCTTGGACTTGCTATGGAACCCTTTAAATGTGAAAGTCGCAATTAGAGCCAACTACCTTAAAGCCAGAGCCCGTTTCCATTGGGGGCTAGAGGCAGCGTTCCCAGAATTGATTTTTGGTTTTTAGCCAAATGGCTAAAATG
This sequence comes from Ulota crispa, assembly GCA_963920765.1. NCBI lineage: Eukaryota > Viridiplantae > Streptophyta > Bryopsida > Orthotrichales > Orthotrichaceae > Ulota > Ulota crispa. The sequence continues at coordinate 19,859,259 of OY987249.1, read as the reverse complement.
GTAAGAAGAAAGGAGCTAATATTGCAATATGGAAAATAAATGGTTAGAACTCAAGAATTAACTTAGAAAAAAAAACTTAGAACTTTGGATTTTTGTTTTCTAAAGTACAGTATGACTTGCAAACATGAAGAAAATTGTGGAGATTAGTAATGGCTACTATTGGTTAACCAATTTGTTGCAATGGCTAACCAATCTTGGAAAATGTAAAGTATTGGTGATTGCGGTGTAAAATTTCAAATGTTGTAAAACAAACATTGTCACAAACAATGTTACTAATTTGGAAATTGAACCCATTTTGCGTTAGCAAGATTGCCCATTTTGCAATATTATTGATTTGCACAATAACATAAACAAGCCACAATAGTATGAGTTAGAATAGACATAAGTAATGAAAAATTGCACTTGCACCTGCTTCAAACTTTGCGCTTCAACTTTCCCAGCAAGTTCAAGTAAAATCTAGTAGAGTGCATTGAAGTTAAGATTTAGCTTTAGAATTGCAAAGCATGTTTACCCTTTGCTGCAATTCAATCGCACAAACGCGCATTTTGTGCAAATAAACCTAAACCACACATTAACAAGCAATTGAGTAGTGGGTCGCACGATTTAGCGCACAACAACAAGTACGCAAGTGGCACTACACCATTGCAAGTTTGCAACAAAAATCAATGCCTCAACCGATAAACCTCTAAACCTAATGAAATTCCACTATTTCAACTAACCCCTCCACTAACCTCAACTTGTTATTTCTATGCAAGAGCAAATCAAAAGTTGCAATTGGGATGGTGAAGATGTTGCTACTATAGCTATAAGTGTATGCTCAAGATAGTTAATGAGCGACATCTCAAAAGCTAAAGGAGGGGATGGATGCTAGTTCTGAAGCAGGAGGAAATAGCAAGCTACGATTTGATGTTTTCCAGATATGATTTCTTGCTCAAATCTTCAAATTTTCAATTTTTTTCCTATATATGTTTAGAGCATGATTTGTTTTTGTAGAAATCTAGCTAAATTTAGCCAATTTTGGAAACGCTGGCTGGAGGGGTCCAGGCATGGACTTCCAGCTCTACAAAAGTTGATTAAGGGCCACCTCACATTATGGCTGATTAAGTTGAGAGGCCGTGGGATTTGGTGGCCAAACTTTGTTGAGAGGCCAAAGAAATGGGTTGAAAATAGGTAATAAAATATAGTTTTTGACACCTTTGGCCGCCTTTAATGTGAAGCCTCCAAAGGCCAAGTCCAAATCCAAATGCCAAACTCTTGGCAATGAGCTTCCACAGCCTCTCAACTTGAATGGCCATAGTGTGAAGCCTCCAAAGGCCAAGCTCAAAGTCCAAAGTTGTAGCATTTATTAGGCCTTCCAAATCCAACGGCCAAGATCTTGTCCAATTTTGATTATTTTATGAAAAAAAAGTGATGGCCTCTCAATTGTAGTTTGAGTCTCCATTTTTGCTTGTGGGTCTCCATTTTTGCTTGACCCAAACTATTGCCGCGAAGTTGTGAACCTTGGATGATAAAGTGCTGCCATGTAGGCATTTGGAGGATGATGGCCTTTGGAGTTTGGCCTTTAGTGTGAAGGGTTGAGAGGCCAAACTTTCGGTTTCTTGCAATCTGATTGGCTAAAACCGACGACCTCTTGACCTTTGGCCATATTGTAAAGCGGCCTTAACATTCCTAGACCTTCTGACCCTAAACCAAAGCTTGCTTTCAAAAACGTACATCCCCTTGAGATTTCAGAGTTTTTTCTTCTCTACCCGTGGTCAATCTGGAGGAGCCTTTAATATTGGTCCCCAATGGAAATTGGCCCTTAGATGGCATGTCATTATGTAAGGCCAAGGTAGAAATTCTCAGCTTTTTCATCTGCCATAAAATGTGAGATTTAGATATATACCATCAGGAGATTAAATCTGGGAAGTCTAAATCTAGATTTGGATCCAAAGATCCTGGTTTAGACTAGAATTCCAAAGGAGAATACTTCTAAACAATACCAAAAGAAGGGACAAATTATCACTTTTACTCTGCTCTTATCTTGGTTTGTAAAAACAATGGGATTTTTGCCTCTAACCCCACCATATTGTATGTCATCTAAATCTAACCCCAACCAATAGGAGAGAGGGAGGAGGCGCAATGCCGTGTGTTGACCCTTTAAGGACCACACCCATTTTCACAAAATCCACTAAAAACAAGGGATGTAAGCTTCAAAGTGCAGCTTAATCAAATATAGACTCAATTTGAATAATCCAACTATATGAATGCAAAGAGAACCTTGTTTATTGTAGTGTATCAAAATTTCAACTAGATCTAATGTTAGAGGTGAAATATTATAATGATTGAATGAGCTGTATGCAGAACACCTCTAGTGTTTCATGCTTGTGTGGTTTTGAATGTTAATACTTCATGCAAGCTCTAATTGAGAAGAGCCTTACCTTTTTAGAAAGTAGAGTTTCCCACCTTTCCAACAAGACTAGTTTCACACAAAATAGACAAAAATAACAATCACAAGGTGTAGCTAAGTGGACAAAAAGGGTCAAAATTCCTACTTTCTTTGCTACCCTAGAATGGATTTACAAAAAAATTGATAATTGTTATGGAAAATCCAATTGGTAAAAACAATCAAGAATTGGTCTTAAATGGATGACAAATTTCAAAGATGAAATAACAACGCCATTTCAATAAATCTTCAAATACTACAATTATACAACTACCGTATAGGAAAACAATACAAGAGTATTTCTTGAGCAATTTGATTTTTTTTACAATTGTGAAATTGATATTTGACATTCTTCTTGCATATTTGATGTATTGTGTTGTTGCTTTGATCCATCTTTGACAAAAGAAGGATACGTATTTTGAAGCCATATTGTATAAACACCATTATTTTCCAACTCACATATCCAATTGCATTGTTATTTTTTTAGATGGATGCAAAAATCTTGTGATCACATGCTTTCTTCAAGACCAAATTCCAAATTATTGCATGATTTTGGTCTATAAGCCAAAAACCACTCCTTGCAACCAAAATATGGTTGCATGGTCCTTAGCCCTTGAACGTCGAATGAGTGGCCGTGCCTGCTTTCTATGGTGTTTTGACAATGGTGTGGCAGGTGCCCACCCACTAAAAATTTGTTTTATAAAGTTGCAAAAGTCAACAGTGCATGGTGGCCTCATGAAAATTGCAAGATGGGCAGCTTGGGTTGACCTAGCTCTATGCTTTTGAGTCATATCACAATTTGGGTTACCTAAAAATATGAATGCATCTCATGCGGTAATTTTATGCCTTCCATGATGGACCATGTGCTTATGGTCACTTCTATAAAAAAAAGATGAAAAACAACTTTTTTTTAATCACATAATTTTTTTTAAGAGCCGGAGGACTTTTTTTGTCCTCCTCGACGTTTAAGGGTTAAAGGGTTAACTTAGGGCTAGTTTCCATAAGGCCTGGAACTGGAGGAGGCCTCCAAACTAACTCAAGCAGAACAGAGCAAAAAACCTTGAAATCCTTATGTAGCATAGAGTCTACAAAAGCAACATCCAGTCAAGGGTCTAAGAGTCTAGAAATGTAGTCAACTTTATATAATCAGAGGCGCCGTACCCCTGCCAAACCCCTCCAGCGGAGTCCATGGAAATTAACTCTTAACTTATTGTTTGCAACTCAAAAAGGTCATACGCATCTTCCGTTTGCCTAACATGGCTCACCATCTTTGTGATTTGTGCCTTGTAGCAGTGTTTGCACTGTTTCAGCTATCAGCGCGGCCAGTTGAATTGAATTTCCTGTGGTACGTTCACCTCTTCCTATTAGTGCTTTCATTTCAAATTTCCTAGATTTCCTCAAACTCTTATCTCTTTGACCCCTACATGCTTGAGGCACCAAATTTTGGTATTTAGAAAACTTTGAGACCTTGCTAAAGATAAATGTTTTTATTTTTATTTTTTAATGGAGAAGTTGCAATATGAAGTTAGCTTCAATTTTTGATTTGAATGTTTTTCATACTACATTCCAAATAATTTTGATGGAAGTTAAATTGTAAACAGCATGTTGCACATCAAGAAGTGTGATGAACAATATTACTAAAATGCCCTTAACAAGTTGCCACATCGGAAAGACAAGCAGCAAGTTAAGAATAAAGTCAAGATCTCCCTTGGGCAATGAGGGCCCTCTCATTGTAATTTCATCATCTTACAAGATCTAAATGTATTGTTGCGTTATTTTACTTGGATTACTTTTGTTATACAAATTAGAATTTACTTAGTATTGAATTCTCTTTTTGTCATAATTATAAGTATCTTATCATTTGCGCAGCTTTTTTAGAATTTTTTTAGCAATATGATCTAGAAGCCTTGAAGTTCAAGATCATATGGTTATAAAAAAAATTCTACCTCTAAATGCCCAATTGACCATTTTTTGGTCGCTGCCCTTTTTTGCGGGCTGCTGTCATGACCCTTGATGGATGAATGGTTGATGGATGAAGGATTGATGGATGAATGATTGATGGATGAATGATTGATGGATGAACTAATGCACAATGAAATGTGAATTAGTGGACAAAGAGAAAAGTCTTGAAGGCGGACATCTTTGGATGATGAATTTGTTCTTTTGGAATTAGATAACTCCACTTAGATGACAAGGATACTACACTTGAGGACAAAGATACGGGATGTACCTTTGAAGACAAGTGTACATGCACCTTTGAGGACAAGTATACGAGATGTACAACTTGAGGACAAAGGCATGGGATGTATCCTTGATGACAAGTGTATGGAATGCATCTTTGAGGACAAGTGTATGGGATGTACAACTTGAGGACAAAGACATGATATATACACTTGATGACAAGACAGAGAGTGGAACTTGGAATTAGACAACTCCAAGTAAAAGATGAGACAAAGAGTGGAACTTGGAGCTAGACAACTCCAAGTAAAAAATGAGATTTGATATGAGTTACATTTAGAGAATATTTCTAAATGTAACTAAGACTTTTACCTTAGCAAAGGGTTGGAGATGAATGTTAAAGATGGAAAGATAAAGTAATCTTATTTTTATGAAAGGGTTGATAGTGTAAGATGGAGCTTGGAGGGTGAGGAGATATATTCTTGATGGGAATTAATCTCTCTCTATGGTCGGGTGGTTGAGCTCCTTCTAGTTTTTATAGTTTATTGTGTATAGATTATTGTTTTATATGAGTGTTATGATGATTGAAGTTACGGACCGTGGGAGGTTCATAACAGCTGCCCAAAATGAATAAAACATTTTTTGAATTAAAATAAAAAAACATTCATGTAGGAAAGCAAGTCTATTTTCCAATCCAATTTGAATCATGTCAATCCAAGTTAAACTCTACTAAAGAGAATTTTCCAAAGACAAACATTTCAATATTTGCTAATGTTATATAATTTACTATTTTGGGAAACTAATCGTGTTATCTCCTTCTAAAATATTGCATTTTTGAGTTTTAGAATACAATATCTATTTTTAACCAATCATACTAAATTTTGAATTTTATGAATAAAATTTGTAATTTTGATGAATATCAAATGATAAATGCTTCTAAATTCATTAAATAAGAGTCCAAAATCCTTTTTAAATATTTGACTATATGGGTAATTACTAAACATCGTAATTCTTGTTTTGTCTTTTGAAGAAAACTTCATCAAAGTCACAAAATCATCATTTTATAACACATTTATGTTTTGCTCTTACCCCTTACTAGGCGTTTAGGGGTTAAGAATGATCTTACAACTGTAGTTCAAAAACTTTTGAAATGCCGTCTTAAAACCAAGAAAAAAATCTTTGGGCATATAGGGGTTAATACAAAATATACTACATTCTTATTCATGATTGCAAGTTTTTATTTTGGCATTTGTAATTAAACTTCAAAAGTGAACTAAAAAACTTCCATAAGAATCGTTTAATTTGTAATCTCAATTGGATAGTTCACTATATGCATGTATTTTGCACCCATCCATTACACCAATGAGTATGCTGATTTTCCTAAAGAAGCTGAATTTAACTCTCATTGAAAGGATCTAATAATTGTTTAACTCCTAAAAGCCCACTTGTCCCTTCAAGGGACAAAATGGATTTTGGGTAGTTCACTACAAGTAGAATTTTTATTTTTTTTAAAAAAAAATTTCACACATGATGTGCCCAAGGAGTAGCTTGAAGGCCCAACAATTTTCATAACTCTTGCCTTCATGCATCAAAAGTTATTGCATGACATGTTTTTTTTGAACTCTAAGCAGCTTGGGCAGCTCAAAAAACTTCTTTCAGAATGACATTTTTTTTCATTTTTTTTGGAATAGGTTCTTTAGATTTATATGTACGTGGGTAGCTTTGAATCATTTGATTCCAATTAATGAGACAGAAGTTGCAAGAAGTTTTAGTTTGCAGGTAGGTATGGTTTTGAGAGACTCCATACCTACCCACAAACTAATACTTCTCATAACTTTCATTTTGTTCATCAAAGTTGAATGATTCAAAGCTTACCACACTTAGATAATTCTAAAGAACCTATTCCCAAAAAAAAAAAAATAAATAAAATCATTTTTAAAGAAGTTTTATGAGCTGCCCAAGCTGCCCAAAGTTTTAAAAAAAACAACGTATCATGCAATAACTTTTGAACCATGAAGTCAAAAGCTATGAAAATTGTTGGGCCTTCAAGTTACTCCTTGGGCACATCATGTATGAAAAGTTTGAAAGAAAAAAGAGGAAACATCCACTTGTAGTGAGCTGCCCAAAATTACTATTTTGCCAAAAAAATAGTGCTTGGGCCTTTAGGGGTTCAATCAGAGATCTAAGTTTGTATGTACGCAATTGGGTTGTAGGAAAAAATATGTCAAATTTTTACTCCTTAATTTCTATAATCTATAAATAAAGTTGGAATGAAAATTTTAAAGGTAGTTCTTAAAACACATCTAATATGTCGTAGCCATTAGTGGTTTTCACAAACAAAGTTGTTAATACACAATTGTATATTTATCATATCTATAATCAAATTTGACTTATCAAATGTAAAAATGTGTCATACTAATAAATAATTTAATAACTATTTTAAAAACACAACCCTGCTTTTGCATCTTTTATAGTGATATTCATATTTATATTGTCTCAAACATATAAAATAACTTGTAAGGTCTCAATAGAACTTTCTTCTAACAATAAAATATGGAATTAAGAATATTTAAGAGTAAAAGCAAGTAGGATTATCCCCAATACGATAATCCTTTGGTGTTTTACCATATGGGTCGCACATACTATAGTCTTAATGTAAGTATTTAACCCCTAAAGGCCTAGCTATCCCTTGAGGGACAAATGGATTTTAGGAATGTACCTATAGTCAGTTTAGTTTTTGTGATTTTTTAAAACTTATATTGAAGGTGGAGAATTCTAAGACCTACGTGGGCATCTAATTTTTTCATTATTTTGACATTTGACAAAGAAGTTATGCAAGAATTTCTGCTGCACGATGGAGGGAGGGCAATCCGGGCAGCCCAAAAACTTCTTAAAAATTTGTATTTTCTAAAAATAGAAACCTGAAATTGGTTCTTTGGATTTTTTCATATATGGGAAGCTTTGAATCATTCAGCTTCAATTGATGAGATGAAAGTTATGAGATGTTTTTGTTTGTGGGCAGTTATGGATGTTCTACCCTAAAATAAACTTTGAAGTCTTTTATTTTCCACAATTTTCAATATTTTGGGAAAGAAACTAAACCAAAGGAAGTAGATTTTTTATTACAACATTATAACCATTGGGATTTGCATTTTTCATTTTAATAATTAAATTCTTAACAATCTAGTGATTTGACTCATTCTCTACTTCTTTTTACTTACTATTTTTCCCAATGTGTTGTATAGTTCCAATTGATTTGAGAATTCTCCCACACATACCTAACTTGGTCTTCTACATGGAAAAAATACACCTCAACTTTGTGTAGAGCAATGCTTTTCATGTAAGAGTGGTCAAAGGCTTCTGAAATTTACTAGCAACAAGGAAAAAACCCTATTTTTTGCACTTTAGATATAAATATCTCCCTCCTCTCCATCTAGAATGACCTGATTTTTCCCACAAGTGCATCTTCTAGTGTAAGGCAAGATCCTAACGTTGAATTTGCAAAGCAAACTTTATTTCCTACCTTTCTACTCATTTCCCCTAAAGTGACAATTAACAGTGACTTTTGCTAGAAGAAAGGGCTTGGGCCTTTAGGGGTTAATTCAACTTTCTTGTACTTTTTTAGTAAAATAAGATCTATTTACTTGAACTTTGTTAATATTCAATTTGCAACAAGCCCTTATTCTAATCCTCTTTAAAAACTATTTGGTCTTACATTTATTGTGTCTATGTATAGTTTATTGAAGTCATACATCAACAACATTAGATATAATATAATGTTAAATATGAAGAAAATTATAGCTTGACTTAAAGCACAAAACAAGTACAAAGAAGATGCAATGTATTTTCTTTTATGTTTTTTTGTTGTTGAATTTTTAGTAAATTTAGTTACAGCTACTTACAAAATTGAGAGACAAAAACAAGGTATAGCAATTTCTTTCTAAGTAAAAAATATTGCTTTGGGAGTTAGAAAACTTTGCTACAAGACTCAAAAATGATAACTGACGATTTGAAATGATACGGTCAACAATTTTGTTAGCAGACAACAAAAAACATTAATCTAAAGTTTAGTAGAATTGTTATAAATATCAAGTGTTGAAGATTGTTTCAAAAGAAGGGTGGCTATGTGTGCTTTTGTTACAAATAAATTACTCAACAATGAAGCCAATTTAGATTTGTGACCTTTAATTTACAATCAATGGATTATTTTTGTGCTGATAACAAATAATTTAAAGCACTCATTTTTTTTCTTATGGTAACAAATTTATATCATATATTAATACAATTGTATATCTAAATTTAAAATAGGCTACATTTAACCAAATATAGACTTATTTTGTAAATATGGATTATACACAAGATTATGAATTATGCACAATATTGAGAGATCTCCCAACGTTTAAACAAAACAAGATAAAACATTGGACAATCATTATGTGTATGATATATCTTCAAAAGAAATTGGTAAATATAAACTTATAAAGTCTATATTAGCTAAACATAAGAAACACATAGTAACAACAAAGCTTTTTGAATTTTGATTGATAGGAATTTAAATGAGGTTCTCTAGTCTTTTATATATACTTTTACAACCATTCTATAAAGTTGCATATTTGTGGACAAGAATAAAAAAGTGCATAATGGTTGTGTTTTTATTGCATAGAAGACAACTAATAATATTAATTTGATTAGCAAATTTTTTAGACTACAAACTATCTGTGGCAAACAATGCAATTGGAAGATATAAATCACACTAAAAAATACACAAAAAAATAAATTTGGAGAGAACAACCATTGGACTTTTTTTCTAATTACAAATATATTTTGAATCAAAGCATATGTTTTGGCTTTATAATATTAGCTATTTGAGATCTAAAGATGGTGAAGAATTAATTGATGAATATATTGGTATCAACTTTCAAGGTTCAAAGTTCAAGATTTAAGATCTATGTGTCATGTGCAATTTAAAATCAACAACTTCAATATGTATTATCAATTTGTATTGCATTATAATTAATTTAGTGCATTATAATATTATAAGTTTCTACCAATAATACAAGTGTGTACCAAATTATTATAAATTCACACCAAAACAATATAAATTAATTTAGAGCAAATGTAACATTGAAGACCACAAATCAATCATACAATTGCAAACTAACATGTAAACCAACTACAACAATGTAACCTGCTTAATCTCAAATTATTGCTACAATTTTAAAAATGCAACTACAAAATATATGTTGGAAATAAAACTAATAATATCAACATCAAAAACATAAATAAGAAAAAGAACAAATAGAAAAAGCTCCCCAAAATATCAATTTACTACAAACTTTGGAAATTGATATATGAACATTCAAGGTTTGATACATGTATAGGAAGGAGGATAAATTTTAAATATATACTAAGTTATAACAACTTGAATCTAGAAAGTTTGAAATGCAAATTAAGAATAAGAATCCTTGATTTAGTCTAGAATCACAAAAGAGGTTACAATTGAAGACTACCTATCGAAAACATACGGAAGATAGAAGAACAAAGGCACACTTGGTACACTCAAATGTATAAGATACAAATGGAAGAGATGAGAGGGTTCCCAAACCCTCTCATCTATATACTCTCCCAACCACTCTCCCTGCACCAAACCATATGGGATAACCACACTCATGGGCTGATCTTCTCTATGAGGTGCCTCCTACCACACATGCTTTCTCTCCAATGCTAAGTATCCCACTTACCATATCTCCTTTGGCCTAGAGCAAACTCCTAACGCTCTATTCCAACCTTTCAACACTCCTACTTTGCGATTGGCCAAAGTACCCAATGCCCATGGCTCTCGTCAAACGTTCATGTCTATTTCTCGCCAACGCTTTTGTCATCACATCCGCCAACATGTGCTCAATAAGACAATGCTCCAATGTGATGCTTCCCTTCTCCACTTTCTCCTTCACGAAATGGTATTGCACTTTGATGTGTTTTGTCCTTGCATGGTGCATCGGTTTCTTGGCAAGATACATGGCACCTTAATTGTAACACATGATCAACGTGCCCTCCACATCCTGACACCCCATATCCTCCAAGAGCTGCCTTAGCCATATGGCCTCTCTTGTGCAATGGCTTGCCGCCATATATTTTGCCTCCGTTCCACAGTGCATTGCTTCTTGCTACTCCATGACACCATGCCCTCTCCAAAGCTAAATGCGTACCCCGTGGTGGACTTCCTATCATTTGCATCGCCAGCCTAATTTGCATCACAATATCCCACCAAGCAAATGTGCCCTCCTTCCAATTGCAATTTCACATAAGAGATGCCCTTGAGGTACCTCATGATCCTCTTCACGGGCATCCAATGACTCCATCTTGGTCTTGCCATATGCTGGCTCAACGTGCTAATGGCAAATGCCAAATCAGCCCTTGTAGCCACCATGGCATACATCAATGATCCAACCGCTGATTTGTAAGGCACACTCACCATCCTCGAAGCATCCGCATCATACTTCTCCATGCTGAGCTTCACTAACTTCACTTTTGTGTCCAATGGAGTGTTAATGGGTTTGCAATCTTCCATGCCAAATCGCTTCAACACCTCCTCTACATACTTGGCTTGACTCATGATGATGGTCCTCGCACCTCGAACTCTTGCAAACTCTAGTTTAAGGCAATCGTGAAACTCTCCCAAGTTCGTCATCTCGTATTCCGCCTCCAACTTGGCCTTCAATGCACCCATGGTTCCCACGTTGCTAGAGAGAATGATCAAGTCATCAACATACACAAACACACAAGCATCACATGGGCTCGCATTTGCGCAAAATACAAGCTATGGTCAGCCACACTCTTCTCAAAGCCAAAATCCAAAAGACTTGCATCAATCTTTTGGTACCATGCTCTGGATGCTTGCTTTAGTCCACACAAAAACTTTGTGAGCTTGCAAATTAGGTGCTTATGACTACGTTGCACAAACCCTTTGGGTTGCTTCATGTAGATGTCTTTTTCCAAGTGGCCGTTGAGGAAGGCCGTCTTTACATCCATTTGATGCATCTCCAAATCCAACGAAGCTCTAAGGGCCACAACGCACCGTATGGTGGTGAACTTGGCTAAGGGAGCAAAAGTCTCGTTGAAGTTCACTCCTTGGACTTGAGAGAATCCCTTTGCTATACCAACCTTGCATTGTGACGCACAATCTCTCTCGTGACATCTCTCTAGGTTTTGAGTACCCACTTTCATCCCACTACCTTGCGAGATGGAGGAAGGGTAGTCAACTCCCATGTGGCATTGGCATGGAGAGAGTGATACTCCTTCTCCATGGCTGCCTCCCACTTGCTTGCATCCCGTGACTCCAAGACCTCTTCAAGTGTGGTGGGGTCATGAACAAGAACCACGTTTGCTTGATTTGAGTTGGAAAATGGTTGAGGAAAGATGTAGTTCTTTCACCACTCTCCCAAAGGCTTGCTTACCCTTGTAGACCGCTGCAGGCCTCTCACATGTTGGGTACCTCCCATTTCAGCTCTTGGAGTAATGTTTTGTGCGTTCTTGTTTTTTGTCACCTTCTTGGGCTTGGAGCCCTTATCACTTTGGCTTGCGCTTGCATCCTCTACAAGGTCACCATCTCCATCCTCAAGGGGGTGGTGCTCATCGTCTCCATCATCATCATCATCTGAAGGCGTTGAAGATGTGTCCACAACAAGGTCACCACTACTCCCACTTGAACCTAACTCCAACTCTATATGCAACTCTCCATGCTCATAGAAGGTCACATTACAACATTGGATGATCTTTTTGGCTTCTAAGCAAATGAACCTAAATGACTTGGAGTCCTCACAATATCCCAAAAACAAACACCTTACGGCCTTTGCATCAAGTTTGGATCTTGATGCATCGCGGATCTTGGCATATGCAACACATCCAAACACCCTGATGTGTGCCATCCAAGGCTTGCTCCCACTAAACGCCTCTTGTGGAGTCTTGCCATGCACCGCGCTAATGGGGCATCGATTGTAATTGTACACCGCGTTGCTCACCGCCTTAGGCCAATACTTCATCCCAAGCTTTTGGCCATAGATCATGCTCCTAGCCATCTCTACAATGGTGCAATTAGCCTTCTCGGCCACTTCATTTTGCTGCAGTGTATGTGGAATAGAGGTTTGGTGCACAATACCTTGGGCCTTTAAATAGGCCTCAAATTGGTTGGAAGTGTACTCCCTACCGTTGTTGGACCGCAACACCTTCAAGGAGCATTTCGCTTTTTTCTCCACCAAGGCTTTGAACACCTTAAATCGCTCAAAACATTTGCTCTTGGCCTTGAGAAAGTACACTCACATCTTTTTTGAAAAATCATCAATGAAGGTCAAGAAGTACCTTGCTCCACCCAATGACGTGGTCTTCATGGGGCCACACACATCTGAATGCACAATGCTCAACACCTTGGTGGCACGTGTGGCACCATGCTTTGGAAATGAGTGCCGTTGTTGCTTGCCTTCAATGCAACATTCGCAAGCATTGGGCAAGTCATCACCATGGGACTTGGGAAGGTCAAGGCCACTCATCAATCTTGGAAGAGCCTTCAAACTTTGCACATTCAAGTGCCCCATGTGTCGATGCCACAAAAATAGCCCATCCATGGTAGATGTGGCAACTTGGGCACTCTCTCCTCCATGCACAACCTTGCATCGCAAAATGTACAAGTTGCCCTCACGTGATGCTATGGCTCAAGTGTCTCCATCGAGAGACCTCACAATGCACCCAAAGCCTCCAAATTGCACATTCAACCTTCCTTCCACTATCTTGCTCATCGAAAGGAGGTTGTTTGGCAACTTGGGCACATACAACACATTTTTGAACCGAATGCGCTTGATGCATGCCTCAACAAGGTTGTTCACCAAAATGGAGCCCCTCCCAAGGGCTTGGAGCACCGATTCGTCACCCATGAACACCTTCCTTGCTGAAATGGGCTCAAAGGTGTCAAAATGAGCTATATGGGGTGACATGTGGGTGGTAGCCTCCAAATCCATGATCCAATCACCCCCAAAGCTCACTGGACCATCATGAGAGGCCATGAATGCATAGTCCTCACCACTCTCATCCGCCTTGGCTTTGGTGGCCTTGTCACCCTTGTCACTCTTGCGTTTGTAGCAATTACGAGCAAAGTGGCCCGGTTTGCCACAATGGAAGCATAGAAAAGGCTCACCTTGAGTTTTGGTTGAATATCCACCACTCTTGTGGCGAGCAACCAACGCCGCATTCTCCGTGTCCAAGATGTGGTGCTCTATCATTCTTGTCACATCATGCATCAATTGCGACATCACGTTGGTAAAGGTGAGCTCTTTGATATCCTTGGTCTGGCCACAATCAAATTCTCATAAGAAGGTGGCAAGCTCTCTAAAATGGTCATGACAATGTCTCCTACCGTCACGGGCACATTAAGGGCTTTGAATTGGTCCGCAAGAGTCTTTACCTTGTTGATGTATTGCAAGAGGTTATCCGTCTCTTGCATCTTCATGGTGAAGAACTTGAGCTTCAAAAACAACACATTAGCCAAGCATTTAGTCTTGTGGGTGCCGCATAGAGTTTTCCATGCTTCTGCAGCGTCCATAGAAGACTTGACATGTTGGATTTGTGCATCCACCAAGTGAGTGCACAAGATGCAAAACGCCGTTCACTCAAACTTCTTGAAGGCGGAGATGACTTTGGGGTCATTCTCACTTGAAAGGACCGTAGCATTGCCTTCAACAATGTCCCAAAGATCCTTCTTTTCAAAGATGATCTCTGTCTTGAAATTGAACAAGGAGAAGTTGTCTCCATTGAACTTGTCCACAACACGGGGTGTCTCACCTTCATAGGTGGCCATGGCTAGAGTATGCAACTCAAGGCGCTTTTAATGTCACAAAAAGAAAGCATGGAGTTGAAGTATGCAATTCAACCACCTCCTAAGCAATACCTAGCTCTCTCCACACACATAGGGATAAAGTTAGCAACTCAACCATATTCAATGCTAGCTAGCTCCAAAGACAAGGGGCTGAAGTATGCAACTCAACCACCTCTCAAGCAAATCATTAGCTCTCAATGCACACAATGAAGCTGAAGTAATCAATTCAACCACCTCCCAAGCAAACCAAAGCTTTCTACACACACAAAGGGCTGATGTATATAACCCAACCCTCAAAGGAGCACAACATCTACCCAAAATGTGAGGTTATGACTAAAACCGCACCTTCATACTCACTCTTTGCACTTTCAGCCCCTTATGAAGAAATATTATGCATCCACTATTGAAAACATAGGGAAGATAGAAGAGTAAAGGCACACATGGTATACTCAAATGTATAAGATACACATGGAAGAGATGAAATATTGAAAACATAGGAAAGATAGAAGAGCAAAGGCACACATGGTATACTCAAATGTATAAGATACAAATGGAAGAGATGAGAGGGTTCCCAAACCCTCTCATCTATATACTCTCCCAACCACTCTCCCTTCACCAAACCATATGGGATAACCACTCTCATGGGCTGATCCTCCCTATGAAGTCCCTCCTACCACGTGCTCTCTCTCCAATGCTAAGTACCCCACCTAGCATATCTCCTTTGGCCTAGAGCAAACTCCTAATGCTCTATTCCATCCTTTCAACACTCCCACTTTGCGATTGGCCAAAGTCCCCAATGCCCATGGCTCTCGTCAAACGCTCATGCCTATCCCTCGCCAACGCCTTTGTCATCACATCCGCCAACATGTCCTCAGTTGGACAATACTCTAATGTGATGCTTCTCTTCTCCACTTTCTCCCTCACAAAATGGTGTTGCACCTCGATGTGTTTCGTCCTCGTATGGTGCACCGGGTTCTTGGCAAGAGCTATGGCACCTTGATTGTCACACATGATCAACGTGCCCTCCACATCTTCACACCCCACATCTTCCAAGAGCTGCCTTAGCCATATGGCCTCTCTTGTGCAATGGCTGGCTGCCATGTACTCTGCCTCTGTCGTAGATAAAGCCACCGTGCATTGCTTTTTGCTGCTCCATGACACCATGCCATCTCCAAAGCTAAATGCGTACCCCGTGGTGGACTTCCTGTCATTGGCATTGCCAGCCCAATCTGCATCACAATACCCCATCAAGCGTATGTGCCCCCCTCCCATTTTCAACTTCACATGAAAGGTGCCCTTGAGGTACCTCATGATCCTCTTCACGGGCATCCAATGACTCCATCCCGACCTTGCCATGTGCTGACTCACCGTGCTAATGGCAAAGGCCAAATCAGCCCTTGTGGCCACCATGGCATACATCAAGGATCCAAACGCTGATTTGTATGGCACACTCACCATCCTCGAAGCGTCCGCATCATACTCCTCCATGCTGAGCTTCACCAACTTCACCTTGGTGTCCAATGGAGTGCCAATGGGTTTGCAATCCTCCATGCCAAACCGCTTCAACACCTCTTCCACATATTTGGCTTGACTCATGGTGATGGTCCTCGCACCTCGATCTCTTGCAAACTCCACTCCAAGGCAATAGTGCAACTCTTCCAAGTCCGTCATCTTGTATTCCGCTTCCAACTTGGCCTTCAATGCACCCATGGTCTCCACGTTGCTAGAAAAAATGATCAAATCATCAACATACACAAGCACAAGCATCACATCGGCTCCCACTTGTGCAAAGTACAAGCTATGGTCAGCCACACTCCTCTCAAAGCCAAAATCCAAAAGACTTGCATCAATCTTTTGGCACCATGCTCTTCATGCTTGCTTTAGTCCATACAAAGACTTTGTGAGCTTGCAAACTAGGTGCTCATGACCACGTTGCACAAACCCCTTGGGTTGCTCCATGTAAATGTCCTCCTCCAAGTCGCCGTTGAGGAAGGACGTCTTGACATCCATTTGATGCATCTCCAAATCCAACGAAGCTCCAAGGGCCACAATGCACCGTATGGTGGTGAACTTGGCCAGGGGAGCAAAAGTCTCATTGAAGTCCACTCCTTGCACTTGAAAGAATTCCCTTTGCCACCAACCTTGCCTTGTGACGCACAATCTCTCCTGTGGCATCTTTCTTGGATTTAAACACCCACTTGCATCCCAAGGCTTTAAGAGATGGAGGAAGGGTAGTCAACTCCCACATGCCGTTGGCATGAAGAGAGTGGTACTCCTCCTCCATGGCTGCCTCCCACTTGCTTGCATCCCGAGACTCCAAGGCCTCTTCAAGTGTGGTGGGGTCATGAACAAGGGCCACATTTGCATGATCCGAGTTGGAAGATGGCTGAGGAAAGATGTGGTTCTTCCACCACTCCTCCAAAGGCTTACTTACCCTTGTAGATTGCCGCACGCCTCCCACATGTTGGGTGCCTCCCACTTCAGCTGTTGGAGCAATGCCTTGTGCATTCTTCTTCCTTGTGACCTTCTTAGGCTTGGAGCCCTCATCACCTTGGCTTGCGCTTGCATCCTCCACAATGTCACCATCTCCATCCTCGAGGGGGTGGTCCTCATCGTCTCCATCATCATCATCATCATTCGAGGGCGTTGGAGATGTGTCCACAACAAGGTCGCCACTACTCCCACTTGGACGCAATTCCAACTCTCCTTGCAACTCTCCATGCTCATAGAAGGTCACATCAGAACATCAAATGATCTTTTTGGACTCTAAGCAAGTCAACCTATAAGCCTTGGAGCCCTCACAATATTCCAAAAACAAACACTTTACGGCCTTTGCATCAAGATTGGTTTTTGATGCATCGGGGATCTTGGCATATGCAACACACCCAAACACCCTAATATGTGCTACCGGAGGCCTCCTTCCACTCCACGCCTCTTGTGGAGTCTTACCATGCACCGCACTAGTAGGACATCGGTTGCGAATGTACACCGCGTTGGTCACGGCCTCAGCCCAATACTCCAACCCAAGCTTTTGGTCATAGATCATGCTCCTAGCCATCTTTACAATGGTGCGATTGGCCCTCTCGGACACTCCACTTTGCTGCGGTGTATGTGGAATTGAGGTTTGGTGCACAATACCTTGGGCCTTCAAATAGGCCTCCAATTGGTTGGAAGTGTATTCCCCGCCGTTGTTGGACCGCAATACCTTGATGGAGCACTCCGCCTCTTTCTTTACCAAGGCTTTGAACACGTTGAATCGCTCAAAGCACTCGCTCTTGGCCTTGAGAAGGTACACCCACACTTTTCTTGAAAAGTCATCAATGAAGGTCAAAAAATACCTTGCCCCAACCAATGACGTGGTCTTCATGGGGCCACACACATCTGAATGCACAATGCCCAACACCTTGGTGGCACGTGTGGCACCATCCTTTGGAAACGAGTGCCGTTGTTGCTTGCCCTCAATGCAACAATCACAAGCATTGGGCAAGTCATCACCATGGGACTTGGGAAGGTCAAGGCCACTCACCAAGCTTGAAAGAGCCTTCAAGCTCTGCACATTCAAGTGCCCCATGCGTTGATGCTACAAAATCAGCCCATCCATGGTAGAATTGGCAACTTGGGCACTCTCTCCTCCATGCACAACCTTGCATCGCAAAATGTACAAGTTGCCCTCACGTGATGCTATGGCTCGAGTGTCTCCATCAGGAGACCTCACAATGCACTCAAGGCCTCCAAATTGCACATTCAACCTTCCTTCGACTATCTTGCTCACCAAAAGGAGGTTGCTTTGCAACTTGGGCACATACAACACATTTTTGAACCGAATGCGCTTGGTGCATCCCTCAACAAGGGTGTCCACCAAAATGGAACCCCTTCCAAGTGCTTGGAGCACCGAATCATCACCCATGAACACCTTCCTTGATGAAATGGGCTCAAAGGTGTCAAAATGAGCTCTATGGGTTGACATGTGGGTGATAGCCCCCGAATCCATGATCCAATCATCCCCCAAGCTCAATGAACCATCATGGAAGGCCATGAATGCATAGTCGTCACCACTCTCATGCGCCTTGGCCTTGTTGGCCTTCTCACCCTTGCTACTCTTGCGTTTGTAGCAATTACGAGCAAAGTGGCCCGGTTTGCCATAATGGAAGCATAGAAGGGGCTCACCTTGAGTTTTGGTTGAATCTCCACCACTCTTGTGGCGAGTAACCAACGCCGCATTCTCCGTGGCCACAATCTGATGCTCTTTCTTCCTTGTCACCTCATGCATCAATCGCGACGTCACGTAGGTGAGGGTGAGCTCTTTGATGTCCTTGGTCTCCATTGCCACAATCAAGTTCTCATAAGATAGTGGCAAGCTCTCCAAAATGGTCATGACAATGTCTCCTTCCGTCACGGGCACATCAAGGGCTTCGAGTTGGTCCGCAAGAGTCTTCACCTTGTTGATGTGTTGCAAGAGGTCATCCGTCTCTTGCATTTTGATGGTGAAGAACTTGTGCCTTAGAAACAACACATTGGCCAAACCCTTGGTCTCGTGGATGCCGCATAGAGTCCTCCAGGCTTCCGTAGCTCCTGTACAAGACTTGATGTGTTGGATTTGTGCATCCACCATGTGAGTGCACAAGATGTGAAACGCCGTCCTCTCACGCCTTTTGAAGGCCGAGATGACCTTGGGGTCACTCTCACTTGAAGGAGCGATCTCATTACCCTCCACAATGTCCCAAAGATCCTTCTCGTTAAGAATCATCTCCATCTTGAACTTGAACAAGGAGAAGTTGTCTCCATTGTAGTTGTCCACAACACGGGGTGTGTCACCCTCATAGGTAGCCATGGCTAGAGTATGCAACTCAAGGCACTCTCAGTTACCCAAGAAAATAGCAAGGGGCTGAAGTATGCAACTCAACCACCTCCCAAGCAAACCCTAGCTCTCTCCACACTCAAAGCGATAAAGTAAGCAACTCAACCACTTTCAATGCTAGCTAGCTCCAAGACAAGGGGCTGAAGTATGCAACTCAACCACCTCTCAAGCAAATCTCTAGCTTTCTTTGCACACAAGGGGCTGAAGTAATGAAATCAACCACCTCCCAAGCAAACCCTAGCTCTCTCCACACACAAGGGGCTGAAGTATACAACCCAACCCTCAAAGGAGCACAACATCTACCCAAAATGTGAGGTTATCACTCAAACCTCACCCTCATATTCACTCTTTGCAATTTCAGTCCCCTTTGAGCAAATACTATGCATCCACTTGAGCAAACAACCTCAAGCAAGGGTAGAAACCAACTAAAGCAAGTACAAACTCACAAATTACCTCCTTGTGCTTCAAAGAAGCACTTTGGTGATGCAAATCCACCCTTAGCAACTCCAAGCCTCCAAAAGCTTGTGCAACACTAAATGGACCTCCAAATGAGCTCCAAAGTGGATCAACTCCTCCAATATGATAGATCAGATCCTTCAACAAGCTCCAACAAGGTGCACACCTCCACAAACTTGAATTTGGTGTTCCACC
This sequence comes from Ulota crispa, assembly GCA_963920765.1. Classification (NCBI taxonomy): domain Eukaryota; kingdom Viridiplantae; phylum Streptophyta; class Bryopsida; order Orthotrichales; family Orthotrichaceae; genus Ulota; species Ulota crispa. Next base: position 19,839,282 of record OY987249.1, on the reverse strand, counting down.
AAGGTAAATGAGGATCAGCCACTCTCCAAGAGGCAAAACAAGATCTCCAAAGACTCCAAAAGGCATGCAAAGAGAGGTGAAGCTCCTCAAAGGTTCTTTCTCAAATGTGATCTCCACTCACCGCAATGTACCTCCACACTCATAGAAGTGGGCCCATAACTTATTGAAAACATAGGGAAGATTGAAGAGCAAAGATACACATGGTATACTCAAATGTATAAGATACAATAGGAAAAGATGAGAGGGTTCTCAAACCCTCTCATCTATATACTCTTCCAACCACTCTCCCTTCACCAAACCATATGAAATAACCACTCTCATGGGTTGATCCTCCCTATGAAGTGCCTCCTACCACGTGCTCGCTCTCCAATGCTAAGTACCCCACCTAGCATATCTCCTTTGGCCTAGAGCAAACTCCTAATGCTCTATTCCAACCTTTCAACATGCAAGCACTTGGGAGGAGTTCCATTTTGGTGGACACCCTTGTTGAGGAATGCACCAAGCGCATCCGGTTCAAAAATGTGTTGTATGTGCCCAAGTTGCCAAACAACCTCTTTTCGATGAGCAAGATAGTGGAAGGAAGGTTGAATGTGCAATTTGGAGGCCTTGAGTGCATTGTGAGGTTTCTGGATGGAGACACTTGAGCCATGGCATCACGTGAGGGCAACTTGTACATTTTGCGATGCAAGCTTGTGCATGGCGGAGAGAGTGCCCAAGTTGCCAGTTTTATCATAGATGGGCTGATTTTGTGGCATCGACGCATGGGGCACTTAAATGTGCAGAGCTTGAAGGCTTTCGCAAGCTTGGTAAGTGGCCTTGACCTTCCCAAGTCCCATGGTGATGACTTGCCCAATGCTTGTGATTGTTGCATTGAGGGCAAGCAACAACGGCACTCCTTTCTAAAGGCTGGTGCCACATCTGCCACTAAGCTGTTGGGCATTGTGCATTCAAACATGTGTGGCCCCATGAAGACCACATCATTGGGTGGAGCAAGGTACTTTTTGACCTTCCTTGACAACTTTTCAAGAAAGGTGTGGGTGTACTTTCTCAAGGCCAAGAGCGAGTGCTTTGAGCGATTCAACGTGTTCAAAGCCTTGGTAAAGAAAGAGGCGGAGTGCTCCATCAAGGTATTGCGGTCCGACAACGGCGGAGAGTACACTTCCAACCAATTTGAGGCCTATTTGAAGGCCCAAGGTATTGTGCACCAAACCTCAACTCCACATACACCGCAGCAAAATAGAGTGGCCGAGAGGGCCAATCGCGCCATTGTGGAGATAGCTAGGAGCATAAACTATGACCAAAAGCTTGGATTAGAGTATTGGGCTGAGGCCGTGACCAACGCGGTGTACATTTGCAACCAATGCCATACTAGTGCGATGCATGGTAAGACTCCACAAGAGGCGTGGAGTGGAAGGAGGCCTTTGGTAGCACATATTAGGGTGTTTGGGTGTGTTGCATTTGCCAAGATCCCCGATGCATCAAAAACCAATCTTGATGCAAAGGCCGTAAAGTGTTTGTTTTTGGAATATTGTGAGGGCTCCAAGGCTTATAGGTTGACTTGCTTAGAGTCCAAAAAGATCATTCGATGTTCTGATGTGACCTTCTGTGAGCATGGAGAGTTGCAAGGAGAGTTGGAATTGCGTCCAAGTGGGAGTAGTGGCGACCTTGTTGTGGACACATCTCCAACGCCCTCGAATGATGATGATGATGATGGAGACGATGAGGACCACCCCCTCGAGGATGGAGATGGTGACATTGTGGAGGATGCAAGCGCAAGCCAAGGTGATGAGGGCTCCAAGCCTAAGAAGGTCACAAGGAAGAAGAATGCACAAGGCATTGCTCCAACAGCTGAAGTGGGAGGCACCCAACATGTGGGAGGCGTGCGGCAATCTACAAGGGTAAGTAAGCCTTTGGAGGAGTGGTGGAAGAACCACATCTTTCCTCAGCCATCTTCCAACTCGGATCATGCAAATGTGGCCCTTGTTCATGACCCCACCACACTTGAAGAGGCCTTGGAGTCTCGGGATGCAAGCAAGTGGGAGGCAGCCATGGAGGAGGAGTACCACTCTCTTCATGCCAACGGCATGTGGGAGTTGACTACCCTTCCTCCATCTCTTAAAGCCTTGGGATGCAAGTGGGTGTTTAAATCCAAGAAAGATGCCACAGGAGAGATCGTGCGTCACAAGGCAAGGTTGGTGGCAAAGGGAATTCTTTCAAGTGCAAGGAGTGGACTTCAACGAGACTTTTGCTCCCGTGGCCAAGTTCACCACCATACAGTGCATTGTGGCCCTTGGAGCTTCGTTGGATTTGGAGATGCATCAAATGGATGTGAAGACGGCCTTCCTCAATGGCGACTTGGAGGAAGACATTTACATGGAGCAACCCAAGGGGTTTGTGCAACGTGGTCATGAGCACCTAGTTTGCAAGCTCATAAAGTCTTTGTATGGACTAAAGCAAGCATGAAGAGCATGGTGCCAAAAGATTGATGCAAGTCTTTTGGATTTTGGCTTTGAGAGGAGTGTGGTGTTAAAAGCTTGGAATAGAGCATTAAGAGTTTGCTCGAGGCCAAAGGAGATATGCTAGGTGGGGTACTTAGCATTGGAGAGAGAGCATGTGGTAAGAGGCACCTCATAGAGAGGATCAGCCCATGAGTGTGGTTATCCCATATGGTTAGGTGAAGGGAGAGTGATTGGGAGAGTACATAGATGAGAGGGTTGGGTGACCCTCTCATCTCTTCCATTTGTATCTTATGCATTTGAGTATACCATGTGTGCCTTTGCTCTTCTATCTTCCCTATGTTTTCAATAGGTTATGGGCCCACGACTTAGAGTGTTGAGGTGCATTATGGTGAGTGGAGATCACATTTGACGTACATCAGCCCTTAGATTTCGACCTTGTGCACTTGGAGGACTTCTTTAGCTTCCTTTTTTTGTTAGGGGTGTTTTTGTAGTGAGATTGCTTGTCATTTGAGCTACTTCAGCACTTGTCCTATCTTGTGGAGCATTTGGAGGACTACTCGTGCTTGTTTCATGGTTTGGGGTGCATTTGTGGTAGGAGAGGACCTTTGAAGAGCTTCATCTCTCTTTGCATGCCTTTTGGAGTCTTTGGAGATCTTGTTTTACCTCTTGGAGAGTGGCTGATCCTCATTTAGCTTGGTGGAGCACCAAATTCGAGTTTGTGAAAGTGTGGACCTTTTCGGAGCTTGTTGGAGGATATGATCTATCGTATTGGAGGAATTGATCCACTTTGAAGCTTATTTGGAGGTCCATTTGGTGTTGCACAAGTTTTTTGGAGGTGTGGAGTTGCTAAGGGTGGAGTTGCACCACCAAAGTGCTCGTTTGAAGCACAAAGAGGTGATTTGTGAGTTTGTACTTGCTTTAGTTGGTTTCAACCCTTGCTTGAGGTTGTTTGCTCAAGTGGATGCATAGTATTTGCTCAAAGGGGGCTGAAATTGCAAGGAGTGAGTTTGAGGATGAGGTTTGAGTGATAACCTCACATTTTGGGAGATCTTGTGCTCCTTTGAGGGTTGGGTTGTATACTTCAGTCCCTTGTGTGTGGAGAGAGCTAGGGTTTGCTTGGGAGGTGGTTGAGTTGCATACTTCAGCCCCTTTGTGTGCATAGAGAGCTAGAGATTTGTTTGAAAGGTGGTTGAGTTGCATACTTTAGCCATGGCCACCTATGAGGGTGAGACACCCCGTGTTGTGGACAAGTTCAATGGAGACAATTTCTCCTTGTTCAAGTTCAAAATGGAGATGATCCTTGATGAGAAGGATCTTTCGGACATTGTGGAGGGCACTGAGACGCCTCCTTCAAGTGAGAGTGACCCCAAGGTCATCTCGGCCTTCAAAAAGCGTGAGAGGACGGCATTTCGCATCTTGTGCACTCACATGGTGGATGCACAAATCCAACACGTCAAGTCTTGCAAGGGAGCTGCGGAAGCATGGAGGACCCTACGCAGCATCCACGAAACCAAGAGCTTGGCCAATGTGTTGTTCTTGAGGCGCAAGTTCTTCACTATGAAGATGCAAGAGACCGATGACCTCTTGCAACACATCAACAAGGTGAAGACTCTTGCGGACCAACTTGAGGCCCTTGATGTGCCCGTGACGCAAGGCGACATTGTCATGACCATTTTGGAGAGCTTGCCACCTTCTTATGAGAACTTGATTGTGGCCATGGAGACCAAGGACATCAAGGAGCTCACCCTCACCTACGTGACGTTGCAGTTGATGCATGAAGTGACAAGGAAGAAGGAGCATCAGATGGTGGCCACGGAGAGTGCGGCATTGGTTGCTCGCCACAAGAGTGGTGGAGATTCAACCAAGGTTCAAGGTGAGCCCCTTCTATGTTTCCATTGTGGCAAACTGGGCCACTTTGCTCGTAATTGCTATAAACGCAAGAGTGGCAAGGGTGAGAAGGCCAATAAAGCCAAGGTAGAAGAGAGTGGTGAGGACTATGTGTTCATGGCCTCTCATGATGGTCCATTGCACTTCGGGGGTGATTGGATCATGGATTCTGGAGCTACCACCCACATGTCACCCCATAGAGCTCATTTTGACACCTTTGAGGCCATTGCGGAAAGGAAGGTGTTCATGGGTGACGAATCGGTGCTCCAAGCCCTTGGAAGGGGGTCCATTTTGGTGGACACCCTTGTTGAAGGATGCACCAAGCGCATTCGGTTCAAAAATGTGTTGTATGTGCCCAAGTTGCAAAGCAACCTCTTTTCGGTGAGCAAGATAGTGGAGGGAGGGTTGAATGTTCAATTTGGAGGTTTTGGGTGCATTGTGAGGTCTCCCAATGGAGACACCCAAGCCATGGCAACACGAGAGGGCAACTTGTATCTTTTGCGGTGCAAGGTTGTGCATGGAGGATAGAGTGCCCAAGTTGCCACTTCTACCAAGGATGGGCTGATTTTGTGGCATCGACGCATGGGGCACCTAAATATACAAAGTTTGAGGGCTCTTCCAAGCTTGGTGAGTGGCCTTGACCTTCCCAAATCTCATGGTGATGACTTGCCCAATGCTTGTGAGGGTTGCATTGAGGGCAAGCAACAACGGCACTCTTTTTCAAAGGATGGTGCCACACGTGCCACCAAGGTGTTGGGCATTGTGCATTCAGATGTGTGTGGCTCCATGAAGACCACGTCATTGGGTGGGGCAAGGTATTTCTTGACCTTCATTGACGACCTTTCAAGAAAGGTGTGGGTGTACCTTCTCAAGGCCAAGAGCGAGTGTTTTGATTGCTTCAAGGAATTCAAGGCCTTGGTGGAGAAGGAGGCGGAGTGCTCCATGAAGGTGTTGCGGTCCAACAACGGCGGGGAGTACACTTCCAACCAATTTGAGGCCTATTTGAAGACTCAAGGTATTGTGCACCAAACCTCAACTCCACATACGCCGCAGCAAAATGGAGTGGTTGAGAGGGCCAATCGTACCATTGTGGAGATGGCTAGAAGCATGCTCTATGGCCAAAAGCTTGGATTGGAGTATTGGGCCGAGGCGGTGAGCAACGCGGTGTACATTCGCAATCGATGCCCCACTAGTGCGGTGGATGGCAAAACTCCACAAGAGGCGTGGAGTGGGAGGAGGCCTTCCGTGGCTCACATAAGGGTGTTGGGTGTGTTGCATATGCCAAGATCCCGGATGCATCAAGGACCAAACTTGATGCAAAGGCGGTGAAGTGTTTGTTTTTGGGATATTGTGAGGGCTCCAAGGCATATAGGCTCATTTGTTTGGAGTCCAAGAAGATCATTCGATGTTGTGATGTGACTTTCTGTGAGCAAGGAGAGTTGCAGGGAGACTTGGAGTTGGGTCCAAGTGGGAGTAGTGGTGACCTTGTTGTGGACTCACCTCCAACGCCTTTGCATGGTGGCGATGATGATGACGGAAACGATCAGGACCAGCCCCTTGAGGATGGAGATGGTGACCTTGTGGAGGATGCAAGTGCAAGCCAAGGTGATGATGGCTCCAAGCCCAAGAAGATCACAAAGAAGAAGAAGGCACACGACATTGCTCCAAGAGCTGAAGTGGGAGGAAGCCAACACGTGGGAGGTGTGCGGCGGTCCACAAGGGTAAGCAAGCCGTTGGGGGAGTGGTGGAAGAACCACATCTTCCCTCAACCATCTTCCAACTCGGATCATGCTAATGTGGCTGTTGTTCATGACCCCACCACACTTGGAGAGGCCTTGGAGTCTCGGGATGCAAGCAAGTGGGAGGCAGCCATGGAGGAGGAGTACCACTCCCTCTATGCCAACGGCACGTGGGAGTTGACCACCCTTCCTCCATCTCGCAAGGCCGTGGGATGCAAGTGGGTGTTCAAGACCAAGAGGGATGCCACGGGGGAGATTGTGCGCCACAAGGCAAGGTTGGTGGCAAGGGGATTCTTTCAAGTCCAAGGAGTGGACTTCAACGAGACCTTTGCTCTTGTGGCCAAGTTTACCACCATACGGTGCGTTGTGGCCCTTGGAGCTTCATTGGACTTGGAAATGCACCAAATGGATGTGAAGACGGCCTTCCTCAACGGCGACTTGGAGGAGGACATCTACATGGAGCAACCCAAGGGGTTTGTGCAACGTGGTCATGAGCACTTAGTTTGCAAACTTGCCAAGTCTTTGTATGGACTAAAGCAAGCATGAAGAGCATGGTGCCAAAAGATTGATGCAAGTCTTTTGGATTTTGGCTTTGAGAGGAGTGTGGCTGACCATAGCTTGTACTTTGCACAAGTGGGAGCCGATGTGATGCTTGTGCTTGTGTATGTTGATGATTTGATCATTCTTTCTAGCAACGTGGAGACCATGGGTGCATTGAAGGCCAAGTTGGAAGCGGAGTACGAGATGACGGACTTGGGGGAATTGCACTATTGCCTTGGAGTGGAGTTTGCCCGAGATCGAGGTGCGAGGACCATCACCATGAGCCAAACCAAGTATGTGGAGGAGGTGCTGAAGCGATTTGGCATGGAGGATTGCAAACCCATTGGCACTCCATTGGACACCAAGGTGAAGTTGGTGAAGCTTAGCAACGAGGAGTATGATGCGGATGCTTCAAGGATGGTGAGTGTGCCTTACAAGTCAGCGGTTGGATCCTTGATGTATGCCATGGTGGCCACAAGGGCTGATTTGGCCTTTGCCATTAGCACGGTGAGCCAACATATGGCGAGGCCGAGATGGAGTCATTGGATGGCGGTGAAGAGGATTATGAGGTACCTCAAGGGCACTTCTCATGTGAAATTGCAATTGGAAGGGAAAGCACATACGCTTGATGGGGTATTGCGATGCAGATTGGGCTGGCAATGCCAACGACAAAAAGTCCACCACGGGGTATGCATTTAGCCTTGGAGAGGGCATGGTATCATGGAGTAGCAAGAAGCAACCCACGGTGGCTTTATCCACAACGGAGGCAGAGTACATGGCGGCGAGCCATTGCACGAGAGAGGCCATATGGTTGAAGCAGCTCTTGGAAGATGTGGGGTGTGAGGACGTGGAGGGCACGTTGATCTTGTGTGACAACCACGGTGCCATAGCTCTTGCAAAGAACCTGGTGCACCATGCGAGGACAAAGCACATCGAGGTGCAACACCACTTTGTGAGGGAGAAGGTGGAGAAGGGAAGCATCACATTGGAGTATTGCCCAACTGAGGACATGTTGGCGGATGTGATGACAAAGGCGCTGACGCGGGATAGACATGAGCGTTTGACAAGAGCCATGGGCATTGGGGACTTTGGCCATTCGCAAAGTGGGAGTGTTGAAAGGTTGGAATAGAGCATTAGGAGTTTGCTCTAGGCCAAAGGAGATATGCTAGGTGGGGTACTTAGCATTGGAGAGAGAGCATGTGGTAGGAGGCACCTCATAGTGAGGATCAGCCCATGAGTGTGTTTATCCCATATGGTTAGGTGAAGGGAGAGTGATTGGGAGAGTACATAGATGAGAGGGTTGGGTGACCCTCTCATCTCTTCCATTTGTATCTTATGCATTTGAGTATACCATGTGTGCCTTTGCTCTTCTATCTTCCCTATGTTTTCAATATGTGGTTGACCATAGCTTGTACTTTGCACAAGTGGGAGCCCATGTGATGCTTGTGCTTGTGTATGTTGATGATTTGATCATTTTTTCTAGCAACGTGGAGACCATGGGTGCATTGAAGGCCAAGTTGGAAGCGGAATACAAGATGACGGACTTGGAAGAGTTGCACTATTGCCTTGGAGTGGAGTTTGCAAGAGATCGAGGTGCGAGGACCATCACCATGAGTCAAGCCAAATATGTGGAAGAGGTGTTGAAGCGGTTTGGCATGGAGGATTGCAAACCCATTGGCACTCCATTGGACACCAAGGTGAAGTTGGTGAAGCTCAGCATGGAGGAGTATGATGCGGACGCTTCGAGGATGGTGAGTGTGCCATACAAATCAGCGTTTGGATCCTTGATGTATGCCATGGTGGCCACAAGGGCTGATTTGGCCTTTGCCATTAGCACGGTGAGTCAGCACATGGCAAGGTCGGGATGGAGTCATTGGATGCCCGTGAAGAGGATCATGAGGTACCTCAAGGGCACCTTTCATGTGAAGTTGAAAATGGGAGGGGGGCACATACGCTTGATGGGGTATTGTGATGCAGATTGGGCTGGCAATGCCAATGACAGGAAGTCCACCACGGGGTACGCATTTAGCTTTGGAGAGGGCATGGTGTCATGGAGCAGCAAAAAGCAATGCACGGTGGCTTTATCTACGACAGAGGCAGAGTACATGGCAGCCAGCCATTGCACAAGAGAGGCCATATGGCTAAGGCAGCTCTTGGAAGATGTGGGGGGTGAGGACGTGGAGGGCACGTTGATCATGTGTGACAATCAAGGTGCCATAGCTCTTGCCAAGAACCCGGTGCACCATGCGAGGACGAAACACATCGAGGTGCAACACCATTTTGTGAAGGAGAAAGTGGAGAAGGGAAGCATCACATTAGAGTATTGTCCAACTGAGGACATGTTGGCGGTTGTGATGACAAAGGCGTTGGCGAGGGATAGGCATGAGCGTTTGACGAGAGCCATGGGCATTGGGGACTTTGGCCAATCGCAAAGTGGGAGTGTTGAAAGGATGGAATAGAGCATTAGGAGTTTGCTCTAGGCCAAAGGAGATATGCTAGGTGGGGTGCTTAGCATTGGAGAGAGAGCACGTGGTAGGAGGGACTTCATAGGGAGGATCAGCCCATGAGAGTGGTTATCCCATATATGGTTTGGTGAAGGGAGAGTGGTTGGGAGAGTATATAGATGAGAGGGTTTGGGAACCCTCTCATCTCTTCCATTTGTATCTTATACATTTGAGTATACCATGTGTGCCTTTGCTCTTCTATCTTCCCTATGTTTTCAGTACCTTTGTAGGTGGCCATGGCTGGAGTATGCAACTCAAGGCGCTCTCAATGTCACAAGAAAATAGCAAGGGGCTGAAGTATGCAACCCAATGACCTCCCAAGCAATCCCTAGCTCTCTCCACACACAAACGGATAAAGTAAGCATCTCAACCACTCTCAGTACTAGCTAGCTCCAAAACAAGGGGTCAAACTATGCAACTCAACTACCTTTCCAGCAAATTGCTATCTCTCTCCACACACAAGGGGCTGAAGTATACAACCCAACCCGCAAAGGAGCACATCATCTACCCAAAATGTAAGGTTATCACTCAAACCTCAGTTTCATACTCACTCTTTGCAATTTCAGCCCCCTTTGAGAAAATACTATGCATCCACTTGGCAAACAACCTCAAGCAAGGGTAGAAACCAACTAAAGCAAGTACAAACTCACTAATCACCTCCTTCTGCTTCAATCAAGCAGTTTGGTGGTGCAACCCACCCCTAGCAACTCCAATCCTCCAAAAGCTTGTGCGACAAACTTTACACCTCCCCAAACTTGAATTTGGTGTTTCACCAAGCTAAATGAGGATCAACCACTCTTCAAGAGGCAAACAAGATTTCCATAGACTCCATAAGGCATGTAAAGAGAGGTGAAGCTCTTCAAAGGTCCACTTCCACAACAAATACATCTCAAACCATGAAACAAGCACAAGTAGTCCTCCAAATGCTCCAGAAGATGGGCAAGTGCTGAAGTAGCCTAAATGAGAAGCAGTGTCACTACAATGACACCCGTAACACCCAAGAATAGCTAAAGAATTTCTTCAAGAGCAGAAAGTTGAATTCAAAGGGCTAATGTATCTCAAAAGTGATCTCCACTCACCACAATGTACCTCCCCACTCTTAGAAGTGGGCCCATAACGTATCGAAAACATAGGGAAGGTAGAAGAGCAAAGACACACATGGTGTACTCAAATGTATAAGATACAAATGGAAGAGATGAGAGGGTCACTCAACCATCTCATCAATGTACTCTTCCAACCATTGTTCTTTCACCTAACCATATGGATATCCACACTCATGGATTGATCCTCTCTATGTGGTGCCTCCTAGCATACATGCTCTGTCTCCAATGCTAAGTTCTCCACCTAGCATATCTCCTTTGATATAGAGCAAACTCTTAATGCTCTATTCCAACCTTTCAAAAGCTTTGAGGATGGTGAGTGTGCCTTACAAATCAGCGGTTGGATCATTGATGTATGCTATGGTGGCTATAAGGGTTGATTTGGCCTTTGCTATTAGGACGGTGAGCTAGCACATGGCAAAGTCTGGATGGAGTTATTAGATGGCGATAAAGAGGATTCTGAGGAACCTCAAGGGCACCTCTCATGTGAAATTGCAATTGGGAGGGAGGCACATTCGCTTTTTGGGATATTGTGATGAAGATTGGGCTAGCAATGCCAACAACAAGAAGTCTACCACGAAGTATGCATTTATCCTTGAAGACAGCATGGTGTCATGGAGTAGCAAGAAGCAATCCACAGTGGCTTTATTCACAACAAAGGCAAAATTTATGGCAGCAAGTCATTGCATAAGGGAGGCTATATGCCTGAAGCAGCTCTTTGAAAATGTAAGGATTGAGGACGTCGAGGGCATGTTGATCTTGTGTGACAATCGAGATGCCATAGCTCTTGCCAAAATCCTGGTGCTCGATGCGAGGACAAAACATTGCGAGGTGCAACACCATTTTTTGAAGAAGAAGGTGGAGATGGGAAGCATCACATTGAGTATTGCCCAGTCAAGGACATGTTTGCAAATGTGATGACAAAGGCGTTGGCGAGGAATAGACATGAGCGTTTGACAAGAGCCATGGGCGTTGGAGACTTTGGCCATTTGCAACGTGAGAGTGTTGAAAGGTTGGAATAGAGCATTAGAAGTTTGCTCAAGGCCAAAGGAGATATGTTAGGTAGAGTACTTAGCATTGGAGAGAAAGCATATGGTAGGAGGCACCTCATAGAAAAGATTAGCCCATGAGTAAGGTTATCCCATATGGTTAGCTGATGGGAGAATGGTTGGAAGAGTACATAGATGAAAGGGATATTTGACCCACTTATATCTTCTATTTGTATCTTATACATTTGACCATGAGATTTATTGGAAGACCTAGGTAGAATATTCTATAATGACAGCACTCAAAGGTTGAAATTCCTTGCAAAAAGCTAAAATGGCTGCATGGACTGCTACCTTCACATAGTGGAGTTGTTTTACACAAAAGCGTCCAATATGAGGCCTTTTCATGGAGTTCCTACTTGAATCCCCAACTTGAATCCAAGTCTTGAGACCATTTTGCAATAGCAAAATGGGATCACGACTTGTCTATCCATATATAAAAAATGCCCACTTTTTGCAATTTATTTTGTGTGTGTTTGTGTGTCAATTTGATAATTAGTGATTGGCCAAGGATCAAGGGGCATTGTGGGCATGGGTGTGGAAGGGCATCTTTTGTAGAAACCATTGAACATTTCCTATCTTAAATTTCAAAATTCAAATACAAGTGATGAAAAGGGAGGGAAATTGATTTGAAATTATAATTCAATGAACTCCATATATGGAATCCCATTAGATATTTTTCTTGAATACAAAATTGAAATACATTATTATTCAAGTGATGGAGAACATTTTTTTATTTTGAATTTGACCTTCTTCAAATGATTGAATTTTCAAGGGGATGGTATTTATTTAAATTCAAATTACCCCTTTGAATATTTTCTAAATGATTTCATTAGTTTTTATCCAATAGATTTGATAGAGACCAATTTGCCGTAGTGTAATGGAATTAGGACTCATCTATCTATCTAAAAGAATACAATTTATTGTGTGGCAATCCTTTTATTGCAATCCTTTTATTGCGTGGGTAAAAGCTTGCTTGGGTAAAAAACTTGCATTGGTAAAGATTTGTCTAGGTAAGAATATGTGTAGGTTAAAACCTGCGTGAGAAAAAAATGTATGGATAAGTAAATGTATGTGTAAAAAAATGCAAGGGCAATCAATAAAAAGTGTAACAAAGCTGGTTGGGTAAATAAAAAAAGTGTAACAAAATTGCATGGATAAATAATTAAAAGTGTAACAAAACTGTATGGGTATAAAACAAAAATATATAAAAAATTTGCATGAATAATTACTATGTGGGTACGCTTTTTGTGCATAAGTAATGTTTCTTTTGCGTGAGAAAACAATGATGTTCCTTTTATTGCGTGAGTAAAAAATTCTATGGGTATAGAACAAAAAATATTGCAAAGGAATGTTTTCTAAACAAAGACAGTTTTCTATTACACAAGTAAAGTTTGAAATTGGAGTGAGCTAATAAAAAAACAAGGATTATTTTCTTGCGGAGAAAATGTTTTGGGTAATTGGCCTTGAAATTAATTTGCTTCTTGTCGAACCAACAGGTGCCTATACTAGTGTATATATATATATATATATATATATATATATATATATATATATATATACCAAAACTAGGTAATTATGAATTGCATAAACGATAAATAATTTTCAAATTTCAAGAGATTAGATTGCAATTAGCCCATAATCTACATTCACATGCTTATGATTTATTCTAGTTGTTCTTCACAACTTTGAGCCTTAACTCTTTCAAGGTTGTGCATCCCAAAAGTGAATGCGCCTTGGTCAACCCTAATTGTAACTTTCAAAACATCAATTTTTGGTACGTGGTTCAAACTAAGAAAATGAAGCTTTACAAGTTTTCTTTCTATTCCATCTAACTTTTTGAAAAATGTCAAAAATTGAAAGAGTTTTTACCATTGAAAGCTCCAAGAGTCAAAATCCAAATAATACAACCTAGTGTGTTTTTCATTCATATTTTCTACTCTTAATAGGCATTTTAAAGTTGAACTACAAAACCATGTTTTTCATTCTACCATTCATTTACGGTAGAAATTACATATTTTTTTAATATATATTCTAATTGATATGATTTTATTTCTACACTTAGCTTTAAATTATCACAATAATTTGGAATTTCCATCAAATTTATGAAAAATAATAACGTAAATAGTAAATGAATGTGTCTTCTAGCAAAAATATCAAATTTTATACATTAATTAAATATAATGATAAACTTGGTTTCATAGTCAAATTTGATTTTTAATAATTTTTATTGTGGCTATAATGGGTGTAAAAAATAAAATAACCAATTGAAATTTTTTCACATTAATTTTTCATGGTGCTTGTACCTCTTAGATAAAATTTAAGTAACTTGGATTTTTTTTTGCTATTTTAACTTATTTATGTTCATATTTTGAAAACAAAATGATCACATTTACAAATTTTCATGAAACAAATTGATATTTTTTGGAGTGATATATTCATAGTTTCAAGCAATAATAATATATGTTTTTTTGTTTGAACACACTTTAAAAGGAAAATTTTAGCTTAGACATGAGGTTTGACCATTTCAAAATCAATCAAGTGCTTTAGGGGTTAACCCCTACAGCTCTAAGCTCAAATTTTCACCAAAACCTCTCCAAAATTGCTATTTCTAATACAAGTACCAAATTTTAGAAAAACAAATTTATTTGACAAATGTAGCCATAAGATCTTATACTAAACTAGAATCTAAAAATGTGAAAAAAAATTCAAGAGTACTCACCATGTAGATTGTTATATATATTAATTTGAATTAACAAAAAGCCATTTTTTGTCTTTGCAAAAAGTTGAGCAGCTGCACTTCACAAGGTCATATTTGAATGACAAAACTCCAAAATGGTTGTATTTTTTGGATTTGTTCTTCAAAGCAAGTTGGATACACACTTGAAAATTTTCAAACTATTTGGAATTGTAAAATGTATGGAAAAAAAATAGTAAGTAAAAATAAGTAGAGAATGATTCAAATCACTAAATTGTTAAGAACTTAATTATGGAAATGAAAATTCCAATCCCAATGGTTATAATGTTGTGATAAACAATTTACGTCTTTTGGTTTTGTTTTCTTTCTAAAATATTGAAAATTGAGTAAATTAATGGACTTCAAAGTTTATTTTAGATTAGAGAAACCATAACCGCCCGTAAACAAAATCTCCTCATAACTTTCATGTTATTGATAAAAATGGAATGATTAAAAGCTTCCCAAATATTTAGAAATCTAAAGAACCAATTTCAAAAAACAAAATTTTAAAATGTAATTTTTAAAGAAGTGTTTTGGCCTACCCATTGAGCAAAGAATACTATATATCATGCAATAACTTTTGAATCTTGAAGTCAAAAGTTATGAAAATTGTTGGGCCTTTAACCCTTGGACGTTGGGAAGGCCCTCTCTGGCTGTATGTATTTCTGTGTATACGATGGATTTGAGGGGGTCTTAGGGGTCACTATGTAAATGGAAGTGGTCTCTCTTGCAAAGGCGCTTTCAACGCGACCTTTGGCGGCACAAAATACGCAGAGGAATGCTTAGAAATTTGTAGAATACAGTGCCGCATCCCAAGAGCCCGATAGGAGTTCAAGGGTTAAGCTACTCCTTGGAATCATCATGTGTGAAAAACTTTAAGAAAAAAAATGAAAACCCCATTGGTAGTGAGTTGTCCAAAATTGCTATGTTGCCAAAAAAGGGTGTTCAGGGCTTTAGGGATTAAACTCCAATATCCTCTTAAAGGACGCATAGGATTTTGACCATGTACTTATAGATGTACTAGTTTGTATGATTTTTTTAAAACTCTTAATAAAGGCGGGAAATCCAAAGAGTTATGTTGACATTTGATTTTTTCTTCATTCAAACATTTGACAAAGAAGTTATGCAAGAAATTATCCAAATTAGGCAAAGAGAGGCAAAACAAGCAAGGCCTCTTTTATATAAGTAGATGTTGATTCCAAAGTAGATCAACCTTTATGTACACATATGTGATGGCTTGGGCAACAAAGAGTTGAGCAAAAGAGGCCCATTTTTGGGGACTTCCAACCCTTCATTCCTTTTGCCCCACATAAAATTTGGTGTTTAAATGATTTGAGCAATTTCTGTTATTAATATTTACTTCCTTTTTTTCAAGTTGTGGTAAGTTAGGGTTTCTTAGTTTTTACTATTTCAATGTATTTCAAATTTTTTTAAATGTACACAATGCCTCCACTTTTGCCATAGTGTATATTTGCAAATTTCTTAACCTTCTAGCATTGCAAGATTTAATATAGTATGTTGTAATCCTCCAATTTATCTAAAACTCCTCATACACATACCTAAATTGGTCTTCTATATGAAATAATTAAACCTCAACTTTGTGTAGAACAATTTTTTTTATTGTCAGCGTGGTCAAAAGCTTGTGAAAGTTTCAAACCAAGAGATTAGAAACTTTTTTCTTTACTTTGGGTGACAATATTTCATTCTTCTTCATCTAAAATAAGTTTTTTTTTTTTTTTTTTTTTTTTTTTCAAACATCTCTTATAGTTCCAGGTAGAATCCTATGGTAGGAGTTTCAAAAAACCTTTTTTCCTACATTTTTACTCATTCCCTTACATGTGGCAATATTTATGATTTTTACAAAACATAAGGCTTGGCCATTTAGGAATTAATATTCTATGATTTATAATAACATATATACGTATATACGTGGTTTAAAAATTTAAGAATGTGATAAATTTTGCATAGAGCGTCTTCAATTTTTAGGGTATATTTCCAAAATTCCAAATATGTTTCCAAGACCGCGGTTAAATGATTTACATGGCCAAATAAAATATTCTTACTTGCTTGTCCAAAACATGCTAGAATAAAGCTACAATAAAGACAATGAATGAAAAGAAATAATAAGAAGCGATTTTAACCAATATTAATCATCAAAATGACAACCTTCATTAAATTTTGGTTGTCAAACTTGACAACTTCTCCAACGATCAATGGTCAAAGCGCAATCGACACCTCAAGAACCAACTCAATTCGGTTGTCAATCTGATGCCTTGACCGATAGAGTGAAATAGATGGTGCACGAGGTTTCCTCGAAGGGAGAAGTTCTCCACGTCGTCGTCGTCTTGCTGCTCCAACCCTCCGGCCCTCCTTCCCACCTTCCTTCGTCTCGTCCCACTCCCGCCCCTCCAGTCAAGTCCAAGGCAGGCCCGGTCCACCACGCCAAGTTACTGTCGTCTTATTCTCCCCGTCCTCTGTCCCTCTCTCCTCCCTCGCTTCCGCTCTCTTCCTGCCCCCCTCCTCGTGCCTGCTTTCCTGCCTCTCCCTCCCGTCTTCTCCCTGCTTTCGCTCGCTCGATGGCTGGCTGGACTTCGCTCATCCCTGGCTGCCTCTAGTAGGGAGCGCCCCCTTGGTCGCCCTAAGCTGACTGCTGCAGCTCCTCTCCCTCTCTTCCTCTTCCTGGCTCTCTCTGCCCGCCCGAGAGTCCCTCAACTGCTTCACACTCTCCTCTCTTCTCGCTCTCCCCTTTAACTTACTCCCTGCCGTCAGTCCGTCCGCTCGTCCGAGCCTTCCTTCCTGTAAGTGCCTGTAAGTGTGTCGGTACAGGCACAGCTCATTTCGCCCAGCCATGGATGAAGCCTCGGCGTCCCCTCCTTCTCCACGTTCTCTCCTTTCCTAGCCTCGCAATCTGAGCCCCACTTCCCTGCCATCCCCCATCTCCCCCGCTCGCTCGGGCGCTCGCTCCTCAACTCGCCTTCCCCGATTCATTTCGCCCTGCTCTCGCCGCTGCAGATTGGTCCGTGGATTCCCCTCCTTCCTTTGCTGCTCCTTCTTTTCCTTCCTGCTTTCGCGCTTGCTTGCCCCCACGGCCGGTATAGCTTCCATGCCCATGTGTTGCTGCCCTAGGCGTTGATGCCTTCGTTGTTCTAGGACCGCTTTCGGTGCTTCACCTCGTCTACTTCGGGTAAGATTTCGCACATCTGCTTTGCCCTCCGCCTGTGCATGGGACGCCATCGGACATGGCAGGTCGTCGTTGATGTTGTCAAGGCACGTGTTGGAGCCGACGACACGACCAACAAGACTGGGAAGACGACTCCTGGACAGGAAGTAGTCTAGTCAACGCAGGACGATAAGCGGGGTGATGGTTGGCACCTGAAGAATGGAAGCTCGGGGGTTTGAGTCCGAGGCTCATTCCATGTCGGCCACAGGGCTGTATTTGGCACGTAATTCGGGTCGAGAGGCGCCCCGCGGATCAGGCAGAATCGAGGAGCAGGCAGATTATGATCCACCGCGGTATGAAACTAGGCGTATGACGAAGGGGGGAACGCGTGCTGGCTACGAAACCAGCGGTGCTGCCAAGCGCTTCGCTTCTCCTGCCCAAGTAGCAGATAGTCTTAAAACCATATACCCCTCGGATCTCGTGCATAGTAAGGGCGACAGAGCTTCGCAGCAGCAGGAGCAGCAGATCCCGGACTCGGACTCCGCCGTCGCAGCTGCGGTGGGAGCACCGGGTGCGGTTGCGGGTGCGCACATCAAGCAGGCTCCGAAAGAATCCCAATACGCGTGGAAGGTGGCGATGGACGCAGCGAACGCACTAGGTAGGGGTTTCGACGTGACTTCAGATTTTCGGCTGGGATTCGCCAAGGGTTCCTCCGGATCGCGTTTGGTGGAAATTGACGAAAGCAACATCCAGGACATCGTGGCCCCCGGGAACGTCGTCGTACCCAGCGTGTCCGTGGACATCCGGTGCGACAAAGGCGAGAAGACGCACTACGCATCGGAGGTCCTGACATTCGCCCAGGTACTCCTCCCTTCCAGCCTCTTCGTTTGGTCAACCTAGCTTTTCCCGCTGGGCTGTTAGGCCGAGGACGACGCACTTTCGCCGCGCTGGCTCTGCTCGTGATTTACGTGTGCGGAGTCGCAGGACGAGAGTTGGTTGAGTGTGCCATCCGGTCCGATGGCAGTGGCACCGAGTGCTCGATTGAGCCCTAGTTTGTAGTACTAGGTCGGTGGGGGTGGCTGACTGACGGAGGAAGTGGATGCCAGAATCGTTCTTTTGTTGTGTGCTGCCGTTGCAGCAGCTCGCAGCCGTACCGAGGAGATCGCTGACACGGTTCGTCTTGTTTGACATGATTCGTCTTGTTCGCTGCTATATCTTCCATATGCGATCCTCCTTTCTGGCGTAACCTAATTGGGAAAGTCCGCGCGGTCGAATTTTGGCCATCGAGTGCGTGGGGATTTCGCGCAGCCACCCAACGTCAGGTCTTCCTCGAAGTCCCGAGTTCCTTCTCTTGATATGAACTTTGACCAACGGTTTGAGTGCAGCATGGAAATAAACCTCTCGGTCAATTATGGTGCTGGGTCTTCGCAGCGGGCGGTCAGTGCTTGTATAGTTTCTCATTGACAGTCACGGGTAGGTTCGTCGCTTGTTGGTTGAGGTGTATGCAGGCCCCCGCTAGTACTTGATCCTATTCGGACTAGTTCACACAGCCTGATGCTGGACGTACCGGATGGCGCTCCCCCACCGTCCCATCCACCCTCTTTACTCCCTCACCGTCATCTTGGACGCGACTACTGCCCGAAGTGAAATCTGCCGGATCTGTGTGTACGAACGAACGAATGGTATCAGTGTGAGACGGCGGTTGCAATCCTGTGATTTTCGTGCCGGAAAAGCTGCCGACCTGGATGGTTTGGCACACTTTACTAGTGCGACCCGCACGAGGTGTGATCAGCGTTTCACGCACTCTTGATCTGTGCATCGTGTTCACTCGCTGGCTCGAGCGCATCTGCTTGCGTGGTGTTCGATTCGTTTGCTAGTGTTGGACGATGCTAGATATTCTGTCGAGCACTCGTCGGCGCGTGGAGTCTTCTTGGTCGGGATGGCATGCTCGTGTTTGGGACAATCCTTGGTGGAGGGGTCTGCTCAGAAAGCACGTCCTTGTCGTTCGGGCAAATGCCCTAGTGTGTCAGTTTGCCGACCGTCACGTTCGTGCGCAGATGTGCGGTCGCTTCAACCAAGCTGCTGCCATCGACGGAAAGATGCCGTTGGGCCTCTTCAACAACATGTTCAGCTTCACCGGCCCGTGGCAAACAGATCAGCATGCTACCAAAGCTCTGGCGTTGGATGGGTGGTTCGTCAAACTCTACAATCTGCAGCTGACAAGGACCCCGCTCACTCTACGAGATGAAATCAGAAAAGCGATTCCGTCTTCGTGGGAGCCGAAGGCACTAGCCAGGTCGATAATGCTACCACTCCTTGAATAGAGATTGCCGAGCTTGGACTTTCACGGTCACTGTATGCTTCGTGGTCATTCTCTCGTCGGGCCAAATGCTTTTCTTCGTTCGGTTAAGTTTTGTTCGTCTTCCTGTTTCCTCGTTCTGAAAGAACCTGCACGAACCCGTGTGCTAGGAGTAGGGAACCTGGCAATCGCGGGCCTCGTAGTTGGCACGGGAGATCAACGGGAAGACTGAAAAGTTTGTTTTTGGTTGTTCTCGTCAGCTTTATAGAGAAGTATGGAACTCACATCATTACGAGTCTCCAAGTTGGAGGGAAGGACATCATCTACGTGAAACAGCATCGAACGTCACCTTGCTCTGGCCTGGAGGTTCAGAAATTGATGGAGAGCATGGCCGAGAAGAGATATACGGGACAAGCGAACGGTTACAACGCGCAGAGAGAACGACCTGGCAAGGATAAGGTACGGATTGGGATTTGCAGGCGATGAACGGCAAGCCGAGTGTTGGCCGTAGCCGAGTGTGCACTCTTGCTAGTTTCACTTGATTGATAGGCACCGCACAGCCGAGCAGTCGTTCCGTGCAGATTATGCATCGGAATGCCAGTTTGTGCATTTGGTTCACAGGTGCTTGGTGCGCAGCCAGACCTTGGAGGGGTGTGCCTTTCTTTTGAGCATGTAGGGTGGTGTCCTCCCTGTTGGGCGTCTTGCTCCGTGCAGCCACTCGCTTTGAGTGCGGATTCTGTTGCTATGCAATTGGACGTGATATGCTGAGCTTTGTGAAGTTTTCTCTGTTTTATGGGAGGGTTAGACAGGACCCTTGTGTTAAGCATAGGAACGTTTCTCCAAGTTTGCTGAGACTGAACCGTCCACAGCTCGAAAGCAGCGGTGCTCAAGTCCCGGGGAGGGGCTGGGTAGTGTGTTATACTGTGGGGAGCAATGAGTCTGTGAGAAACCACCTGCAGCTCAATGACATGGTTTCTGCTTGTAATGGGGTGCAGGCCATAGATGCGTTTTCTGTGACCCATACGGCAGCGCGATTGAACCTACCGGCATCTTCCACATCATATTCTAAGGAAGTGCGTTCAATCTGCCTCCAGCCTTGGTGGTTCGTTTATTTGTGGCTTGTGTGTGGGACAGCTGTTCCGAGAGGGAGGCTGTTCTCAAATTTTGCAGTGCTTGTTGTGTCACGATGTCAAATAGTTTTTGAGTGATTCCAAGGCACTTAGCAAGAAATCGGACACCGCAAACTGTTGGTGGGAGTGTAGGCTAGCCTGTTGGATTGCAGTATATCCTGAGACTACACAAATTTCCTTTCAGGATGTAGAGATCTTCTACAGGCGCAGAGGAGGTAACGACATGGTGGACTCTCATCAAAGGTGGCTCGCAACGGTTCCAGAAACTCCCGATGTCATTGCGATGACGTTTGTGCCGATTTCTTCACTGATAAGCGGCATCCCTGGCAATGGGTATCTGAGTCACGCCGTCAACTTATACATGAGATGTAAGGCCCTTCTCTTTTACCCTTCTGCTGGCGGGCGGATGCTCGAGGATTGAGCCGGATTTTATAAGAAAATTCTTGTAAGGAGAACCTGTTGTACGCACGATAGTTGAGGGCAATGTACTTCGCAGGTTCTCCAAGTCTTTGCACTTGTTTGCTGGTCGACCTGTTGGATATTGTTCTAAGTTACTCTCGAAGTGTATTTGTCATCTGGATTGACATTCGTATGGCTGCGTTAGTCGCGTATTGGGAGAATGTATGTGCCAGCGGTCACTAAGGCCGTATTACGTATTCATGCAGACAAGCCCCCTATTGAAGAGCTGCAAAACTTTTTGGAGTTTCAAGTTCCAACTCAATGGTCGCCGTCATTAGCGGAGCTCTCGCTTGGGCCTCGGAGGAAGGAGCCCGTCTGCCCAGCAATGCAGTTCAGTCTGATGGGTCCTAAGTTGTACGTGAGCACAAATCAGGTCGGTTTAGGTTAGAATACAATAGACTCCGCTGTTTTTCGGAATTGGATTCTGCTTTTCCTGTTGATATGTCGGCGAGAGTATTCTCGATTGCATTAGATTCCTAGACTGACACGAGCCAACGGCTCGACTGATATCAGTCTGGCACTTGCCGCTAACTCACCCATCAGATTGATATCACTCTGGCTGGATTTCGCTATATGGGAAGTTTTCTTCAACGCACTCTGTGGAATGTTGTTTTTGTCTTCTCAACCGCTTTGTGCGGTACAAGTCCTTCCTTACAGACGAACTTACTAACAAGCTCAGAATATTTGATTAAAACATTTTGGTCCGCTTATGCAGTAGAAATCGGTGGTTCACCTGGAGGTTTTGTTGCCGCGGTTTCAGGAGTAGAGTGCTAGTGGTATTTGTACGACAGTGGTTGTGGTGCCTCGCGTTCTGCCGATACTGTTCTAATTTCTCCCAATGGCCACAGATGTTTGAATCGGCAGAACAGTACTATGTGTAGGACTCTCTCGTGTATCCTGAGAATTTCTCGGTGAATGTCCTTTGCAGGTATCTGTGGGCAGGAGACCAGTGACAGGCCTCCGCCTGTACTTGGAAGGGGTGAAGTGTAACAGAGTTGCAATCCACTTGCAGCATCTAACAACCCTTCCTCGTGTATTGCAACCACATTGGGATACCCATGTCTCCATAGGGATGCCCATTTGGAAGGCACCTGAAGAGCAGGACACGCGTTGGTTTGAGCCGGTGCAATGGAAAGGTTTCAGCCATGTCAGCACAGCTCCTATTGAATTCAATGAAACATGGGTTGGAGAAATGAATGATGCGCACATTGTGACCGGAGCACAATTACAGGTACTCACAAGCTGCTTTACGTTTTGTAGGTTCTTGAAAGGATTAGTTTCTCTGGTGTAAATATCGGATCCTTGACTCCTGTCTAGATTCTGTAGGTATGAAGCAGCAGTGTGTGCTGATATTTGCGATCTTTCCGGGTATGCCTAACCTTTTTATTTTTTTGTGCGAAAAAGGTATGGGACTTCGGAATTAAGAACGTATTGTATCTGAAGCTTTTGTTTTCACGAGTTCCAAAGTGCTCCATTCGACGTTCTGTTTGGGACAGTATTCCTGCGATCTCCCAGAATTCAGGCTTATTATCTCAGTTGGGTTTTTCTGGGAAGCAACAGCAACAGCAAATGCCAGTAAGATGCTTCTCCTCGTCTCTGGTCTTCACTTGTCTTTTGAGTTTGCAAGTTTGTTTTCATTACTCCGGGTTTCTCTCGCAACCGTCATCCAGCATCTTAGCGCGAAGGAATTGGTTGGAACAAAACGGCGCTGAGTAAACCGCACGTCTCGGTGTATATTTTCCTGTTTTGTGTACTATCTCATTCCCTGTTTTGGGTACTATCTCATTCCCTGTTTTGGGTACTATCTCATTCCCTGTTTTGGGGTTCTGATCGTGAAGAGAAGGTTCTGGCATGGAGGTTTGTTCTGAAGGTGGTATAATTGTGTTTTGTAGCCCCCATTCAATCCAAATTCAGCTGTGTGTGACAAGGGGCCAAAGGCACAACCTTTGAAGCTGCTGAAGTTTGTGGACATCACGGAGATGAAGAAAGGGCCGCAGGATATGCCTGGACACTGGCTCGTTACTGGGGCCAAGATGGAAGTGGATGGCGGAAAAATCTCATTGCGGGTTAAGTACTCGCTCTTGCACTATTAGGAGCCCGTGCCTCTGTATGTGAACTTCGTGCCATGTTTTTTGGAGGTCAGAGGTGCGTCACGTTCGTGTCATCTCGATTATTAGGTCTGCCTTGGCGCCGTTATCTTCAAATGCGTGGAATCTTCATCTTGTGATTTGATCGAATGCATCAGCATCTTTCTCGCGACTGGCACATTTATGAAGCACTCTGAGGCACAGGGTGACTAAGGCACCTTCGATAGCACTTACTGGGAAGGGGGACGTTTTTCTTTGGTTTTTTATTTTATTTTAATATTGTTATGTGCCATCTTGCTTTGTTAGAGGGTGGGAAGGTCGCAGTGAGTGGATCAAGGTATGTCGGTATTTGTAAAGATTTATTACTCATGAGAGGCTTGACATCAGTCCGTTCTAGGCTTGGCTGTCCCTACACTTCTGGTTGCATGTCCTCACCCTCTGACACCAAGCAGTTTTTCTGTGCTGGTTTTACTCTGTACAAATCTGAACTAGATTTTTAGTTGAGCTTCACTTTTTGAGTTCCTGACTCATGTATTAAATAGGTTTTCTCGGTGGATTTTCCTGCATAACCGTATATCCAAGTCCATTCTGGTAGTTCTCACGAGCATAATGAATGCCTAATGCCATGATTGTAGACCGATGAAACTTGCATCTCGTACATATCACTGTTGCAAATGCCGCTTGATGTTGTAGATTTATGCGTCTAGAACCTAATTAAATGCAACATCAGTTTTACTGTGCTTAAGATGACCAGTCATTCAGTTGCCACTGTTGTGCCGTAGTGTTGTGCATGTTGGTTTTGCTTCGTGGAGAAGAGCGTGTATGGAGTTGAACCTTTTCAAAGTCAAATCACAGCCAGCTGTATTTGGGAGAGCCAAATCCACTTTTTTAGGAAGGGGTGTTTCTTTTCAGTTCCTTTGAAGTTTTAGGAGACAGGATTGCATTGGCACTTGCTGTTGGCAGATTTGGCGTTGGGAGTGGTTGAAGTGGTAAGCGAACGCAGAACAAGGAAGAAAGTAGAGCAGGAGAGACGTGGTTATCATCCGTCGTCCCTACTTGCCTTGAGCGTCTTGTGTGAAGTGCGCGGGAGTTTGAAGAAACGTCGCTTCACACTCCTCAATGCTTAGGCCTTGCCTGGCTTACTGGCACGGAGTTGTGATTTATTTCTAGGACTGTGTAACATTGTGGCATGTTAGTTTTTGTTCTTAGCAAAAATAAACGCGTGGCAAAGAAGATTGACAATGAAGTGGGAGGTTCATGTGGGCACTCTCTTCTCACTTTTGTGGCCTGTCGTAACCTAAACTTGTTTATCTTTGTGTATGTGGAATTCTTGTGGACCATGCTATGGAAACTTGGGTATGAGAACGGCCAAATCTCTTACAGTCATCCAATGGATCGAACTAGATCAACGTTTTTATCTAGATTGTACTGTAATCTGCAACTGAAATGTTAGCCTCCAATTGTGAGGATTTATAGGGCATTAATTTTCAGCAGTAGGCTAAATGTGACGATGTCAGGACGTCCTTGCATTTGGTGTCCTATAGTGGTATAAGTTTTGAACGAGGTTATGGAGTGCCAAGTTGTTGGAATTTGAATGCTACAATGGCACATATGACTCACCATGTACATGCATGCAACTATTGTGGGCTTGAAAAATACAACAGATTGTTGATATGTTGGTGGACACCAACAAGCTAAAGACCCTGTTAACCCTTGAGCGCCAGTGTTTTTTTTTCCGGCGACAAGCAGTCACTCTAGCCCACTGTATTTGCTTCCCTCCACGTCTGCTCCAATGTGGAGATGACAGAGTGCTACTCTGTTGGCAGAAAAAAAAACATGTTGAGCGCCTAGAGTTGTTTTAGGGTTTAGGAGAAAATGGGGGTTTAATGGCCACTAGAGCTTGGAAAATTATATTTAGAAAAAATGACTGTAGGATTTAAAAAAGGATTACCTTTTTTGCTAATGGAGACTAGCTATGACTATTTTCACCGTACAAATTTTTAAAAAAAAGTGAAATAAAGTTGTGGGCCCCAACAACAAAATCTTGTTGCTGGGGTGCTTAAGGGTTAACCGACACTCCTCTATGAATGATTTGTGTTTAATTGTGGTATTATAATGACCTTGGATAATAGGCGTCCATTGTTGAAAAAAATTGATTGTTGCTTTGGAAGCTTTGGAGTTGATCCTCAATTTGTGGCATTAATGCGGTTCTATGAGTTTTCTAGAAAGAGAGCACAACAACTTGGCCAAAGATGATGTGGTATTTATTGGACAATACCCACCGAAAAGTTTACATTTGAATTTTTGAGTTGTGATTGCCATTCGGGTAAAGCAAAACTTTGTTATACCATATAGTCTATTTGACATCTCAAATTTACATGAAAATGTTACTTATGTGATTTGAAATGAGTTAAACTGTTTGCTGAGTGGCACTTCGATATGAGTTAAATCAATTTAAGAATTTTGAAATGCATTGATGAAAATGCAAATTATATTTGCAACTCACTCATTGTGAAGTGTCAATGTAGTTTGTGCCAACACAATATAAATTTTTGTTGATCAAAGCTTCTTATGTGAAGCTCCAACAACTTCTTTATGCAAAACATATTACGGGTAGATAATGCAATATCTTGTAAATGCATTGTGTGTGTTTGGGTGAAAGTTGTGGTGAGATTCTAGAAACTATTCAAATTTATGAAGGTAATAAAATGAAGGCATTCTTGATTGTAACAAGCAATTTTAGTGGTGGCATAAGATATCCAGAGCTAAGAAGATTAGAGTATTAAGGTAGGAACACCCATAAGAGTGAATTTAGGGTTTTGAACATGATGATTATTACTTCCTCTGTCCCAATATAAAGTTCCAAATTAGGCATAGTTCTTGTCTCACTAAAAAGCTCCCTCTTGCTAATTTCAATTGTTGAGAAAGTGTTTGTCATGTCCAATGATCTCATCATTCTCATGGGGGCAAGTTAAGCAATTGAAGAGCATTCCTCTCCTAACAAGCTTGGCTTTGCCCATATGAGGTACCATTGTTGCTACTAATCTTTAAATCATCAATAATGAGGAGCTAGCAACATGTACAAATATGGTACTTTTTGCATGGAATTTGGATGCCCAAATGACAACATCAAAGTTGGAGATTTTGCACACATTTGGTAGATAGTATATTGATTCTAGAACGCATATGTCATTAGTACAAAGACTAAAATAATGAGGAGCCAGTAGCCTTCACAAACTATGCACAAATATGGTACTTTTTGCATGGAATTTTGGGTGTCTAAACAGCAACATAAAAACTAGAGATTTTGTAGACATTTGGTAGGTGGTATATTGATTCTAGAATGCATTTGTCACTAGCATAATGACTAAAATTACAGTTAATCCCTCATGGAGAAGTCTTTTGGAGCTTTATAATGGGACATAGGGAGTAATAAACATCTAGCAAATTATAAGATCCTATTAGCAATAGAAAAATAATGAGTTTGCACTTTCAAATGTATTATTTGGATATTGTGAGAATAAGTTGTGAGTTTTTAAAGAGCAAACTACCATTTCACCCATAACCAATACTAAGGTTTCATGTTCACATGTTATACATCCTTGGCTTTACATCTATTTACTTCCACAGATTTTCCAAGATTTTAGAGGTGACGGTTGTGGGGACCCTCACAAGGATGGGTGTTCCTACCTTAAGTGAGACTAGAAGAAAGGTGAAACACGTTATTTGTTAAATTGGGACAAACAGAGGTACCATTTTGTACTCCATCTTAAACCCGAAAAGTCACCTTAAACCAGATTCAAAGGTATCAGATTTAGTTTGAGCCATTAAGATTTTTTCCTTGCAAATTCCTCCTCTCAAGTGAGGACACATGTACCAAAAAAAAACGTTGAGCTCAATTGAGCTCAATTTTAAGAGGCCTCCTAAAACCTTTGAAAGTCCCAAAATGTAAGCTTTGTCCCAATTTAACGAACAACATGTTGTGAGTGTTAGAATGCATAGTAGTGACATGTCAATCTAGTATATTGTAACAAAATTGGGAATGACACAATTGATAATATCTACTACTTTGAAGAATTTCAAAAGTAGTTAGAGGTTGCAATTGATGAAATTAAGCAACAAGCTTTAGAAGCTCAATATGTGTGACAATTAGAAACTTGGTTGTATTCTTTCTCAAAATCAAATTTTACCGCTTGCCGCAATTTAATAAGAAATGCATATAAATGGTTTCTTATAGTACGTTGAAGAAAGCAATGAAGCGTATTGAATTCTCTAACTTACAAAAATTCATTTCTTAGTCAAAAGCAACAAGGTTGGCATTTGCTATATAATGTTTTGCATTAAATGGCATTTAATTATAAGAATGCAATATGCACAAACAAATCTTCATTTGAAATTGAAGAAAGATCAAGGCAAGTGAAGATATGGTAAAAGCAATATAAACATTTATTTTAGAGTGTTTAGCATTTTTTTTAAATTTCGGTTGTTTATTGGTAATGGTATTGAGTGCAATCATTAGTTCTTATAAATGTCCTCTTATTGTAATATTGCTTGATAGAGAGAGAAGTAGAGACTTTGTTATGATGGTTTATGAAAATTAATTGATTAACTTCTATTTTATTCAAGTGAACCACTAAACACTTACAATTATAGAAAATGATGCTCCAATATATTGTAGCAAAGAGCAAGTGGCTAGAAGAAAATGCATGGCAAGATAAAACTTTTGTAACCTATAGATTCTCTTGACTTAAATCTCATTGAAAACCTAAGAAAAATTGTAAAAGACACCTTAAAAAATAAAGTGCTACATTAAAACATAAAAAATATGTTAAAATCATTCAAAGGGCTCAGAAGTATTTTTAGAAATGATTGAAGTTCTTCTTACTAGCATGCCTTATTGTATGAAGGTTGTAATAAAAACTAATGGTGGTAGCACTAGATGATAGATAGTTTATAAAAAAAAATCTAATATATACATGTAATTCCAAAGGCACTTTTGAATGATTAATACTTTGATATTATGGAAATGATTGTCTTCCAATGTATTTTGCAATTTTTCATTGAGTATTTCTTATATGGAATTTGATATGTGTACCACTTTTTTTTACTATTCTACCACACCTACTATATATGGCCAATATACACAATATCAAAGTAGGTGTGGATCACAAGCAAAACATCACTAATTTAATAATATATTTTGACATAGAAGTTGCAAATTCAAATTTGTTTTTTAGCTTCAAATCCCACTCATAACATCAATTAAACAATCTAAGTTATGTGTATTGACCTGATATAGAAAATGTGCCACACAAGTAAAAAAAAGGAGTGATATATATATCAATTTCTTTCTTGAATATGTAGTATATTTTAGAATTTGGATATATATACTCTAATTTTACAAACTAAAATGTTATGATTTTAGAACTTTTTAAGGGGTACTAAATATTGAAAACATATGGAAGATAGGAGAGCAAAGGTATACATGGATTACTCAAATGCATAAAATGCAAAACAAAGAGATGAGAGTGTTCACAAACACTCACACCTATACACCCACCCAAAGATTCACGTTTGTCCTCACCATATGGATAAACCACACCAATGCAATGGTTTACTCCTACCTAAAAGGTGCCCTCTACCACATGCCCTTTTCCCATTAATACATATACTACCAGCAATCTTTGTTGAAAGGTTGGAGTATGACATTAGGAGTTTGCTCTAGGCCAAAGGAGATTGCTGGTAGTGTACTTAGCATAAGAGCAAGGACATGTGGTAGAGCGCATCTCATAGAGAAGAGCGGACCACTTGCATAATTATCCCATGTAATTAGAAGAAGGAAGATTCCATGGAAGAATATAAAGATGAGAGTGTTTGGGAACACACTCTCATCTCTTCCATTTGTATAATATACATTTGAGTTATCCATAAGGGCCTTTGCTCTCCTATTTTTCTAAAGTTTTCACTTACATATGGGTCCACAACTTGGAATGTATTGGTGCATTTTGGTGAGAGTAGATTGCATATGAGCTTGGTGGAAGACCATTACAAGTTTACAAGAGATTTGGACCCAAGGATGGGTCCCTTCTCCTAAAACCATGGAAACTTTGGGAACACTTCCACAACACTTCCACATAGATAGTCTATAGCAGTATGACATGGCATTGAGGTGACCATGTTAGACACTATTATTTAATTACTTTTTGAAAAGAAAAAAGAAAAAAGAAAAAATATTCTTATTTTTTAAGGCTTTTTATTTTTTTATTTTTTATTTTTTCAAGATTTCTATGCAAGTTGCGGTCTCTAGACTCCGTTGAATATAAAACTTGGTTCTAAGCATTATTTAGTAGCTTCATTAAAGAAAAGAATACTTCATGTAGTTGATTTTTGAATAAAAAGATGATTTGCTTTACCTTGCTATGTCACTGATTGGTGTGATAGGCCATATTGCCCTTATAATCCATTTTTTTAGCTTCTTGCAAAACATACGCTAATAGGTTCAAAGTTACTTTTTTTGAGTAACTTCTATTCTAGAGATAAACCTCTAGGTGGAGCAATATTTTGAATCTTAAAAACAAAAAAGACTTAAACAGTGTATAGACACACATGTTTTATTTTCATAAATTAATTTCCTCTTCATATAAAATAATTCAATGTAGTATATAGGAGGATATCATAGAAGTCCAAGTCTTTTGAAATGGCTTTATGCCTTCTTAGATTTGACTCTTTGTTTTCTTTAAACTTAGATGATTTTCTTCTTAGAATTGGCTCTTAGCCTCTAACACTTGAACTAAAGGATTAATATGACAATATGGGTATATTGCATTTGATAATGATTTTTTTATTTTTCCTTTTCTAGTTTTGGATGGGGCGGAGCCTTGGACCAAATTTGATCTTAGATCTACAAGATCAAAGTAGCTGAAGGCCACGTAATAAGGCTCTCAAGCTTTTTTACCCATAAAATGCTAGCTATACTATAAAGGCTCCTATCTGCTATGATTTTTTTGAAAATTTCTAGCCTATTTGCTTTTCTTGCTTCCTGGCCAAGCCATTGGGCTTTCCAAATCAGTCTATGCTTTTATCAGTTAAGCAAGCTCCTCATGTTGTTTTCAGTCTCTCCAATTCACATGCCGTAACTGTCTTCATATGCAAGTTGCGTCTATACCGCTGCTTTCTACGTGTAAAGACACTCAGCTGGTCCAGCAATGCTATTAGCTTTGGATTTTTGGATTTTTATCACTTCCAGGACAAGGCGGTAGCATCTCAGACCAACACCACTCAAATTTTCTACTTTGAATTCTAGGAGAATGTTTTTCAGTAATGTGTCTGCTTTGCTTTTACTCTCTTTATGAAGGCTATAACACGTGTATTGGGCTTAAGACACCTGATGTACCCTCACTAACTCAACATTGACTTGTTTTGTTTTTGGGATGGGCACATGCAAGGGCTAGTTCCTCTTGGAGATTTTAGCTACTGCAAGTTTTCTACTACCTTCTTTTTAGTTGCTTTTTTCTATGACTTTACTCTAGAAATCTATGAGTTCTTGGAAAAAGTCACTGTTTTAGGGATTTGATTCTTGATTGGACTAGGAACACTACCTTTGTTTCATGATTATGTTACACTTTTATCAATTTAGAAATTGAGGAGTAAGTACTATTCAGCCATATACAAAGATTTGTCATCATTGGTATATACACATTTTTTTGATTCTAAAGAGCTATAAACATTATATGTTGATTTGCCTTGCAAATTGAGCACTTTATGATGCATCTAGTCTATGTTCTAGTTCTATATACTTCTATAGTTAAATTTCAAAAGCTACAAACATTAGAAATTAAACTAATGCTTTGATCCCTAATTAGGATTTTAGGACCTACTCTAGGCTTCTACACAACATCCTAAAAACAACTCTTGTGAGCATATAAAGGACCAAATAATTGCCCAAAATAGCTACAATGTTCTAAAAAAGGGATTTGATTTGACGACCAGTAGTGGCTGGTTCTTAAAATTAGAAACATCCAAACTCACAGCCCTTTTTTGGGCCCAAATCTCATATAATGCAAATTCAAGTTTCTGCAGGTGTGCATTGTGTTAAAGTTTGTTACAAGATTTGATCTACCATTTTGGAGAGGATGCTTCACTTTAAAGCTTATTTGGATGTCTCTTTGGTATTACACAACTTTTGGAGGAGCATTGCTGCTACAAGTAAAGTAAAACCATCAAATTTAATAAAAACATAAAGAAGATAGGAGAGCAAAGGCACACATGATGTACCTAAATGCATAAGATACAAATGCAAGAGATGAGAGTGTCCTCAAACACTTTCATCTATATACTTTCCCAATGAATTATCCTTCACCTAACCATGTGGGATAACCACGCCCCTGGTCTAATCCTCCTTATGAGGTGCTCTCTACCACATGGCCTCTCTCCAATAATGCCAAGTACACCACTAGCATATCTTCTTTGGCCTAGAGCAAACTTCTAATGCCTAAAAATGGATTGCTGAAATGCTATTCGATATCAAATAGCACTTCATCAACCAAAATGATCTTAGTATTTGGGATTATAAACTTATTAAATTGTAAACAAAATTGTAAATCTCCAATTAGAGGTACTAGTTCATCTCCAAAAATGGCTTTTTGAAGTGCTAATTGATATTGAATAGCACTTTTACAATCAAAAAAAGTATGTATAATAAAATACTATTTTTGAAAAAACTAAAGAACTAAGAAAGTTATAAAATTTAAGAGGGCTATTAGGAATCCAAATAGCCCTAAACAAACCCTATACATTTGTAGAATGTGCTATCCAAAATTAAGTATGCACTTAGGACAAAAATAGAATAAAATAAAACAAAATTTAAATTTGTTTAAATGGATTGTTTAAGAGTCTAAATAGCCCTCCATGAGCCCACTAGGATAAAAATTTCATGGATACCCTTGAAGTTTGCAATGATATCATAGATACCCATGCTTTTTCAGTACTATCACAAATATCCTTTGGCCAGGCAACTTCTTTCAAGTTTGGTTTCTTTCTTGCGGCTTCTTTCCAATGCTTTCCAGTTACCGTGAAGAGTTCAAATCTTTGCATAGAGGATGCAAAGGAGCTTGCGCGACCTAGCTCCTCACAAGTACGCCAAAAAACTTGGTTTTTGGGCTAGATGTGTTGTTTTGATTTTAGAGTTTTGGGTCAATTGTGGATTGCTCGAAGTGCTTGATTCCAAATGTGTGAAATTCAAAGATTGAGAGTGAGAGCTATTGTTTCTCAGAGTGCTTGAGATTTTAAATTTCAACATTAAGAGTGAGCACTTGTTGTTTCTAGGAGTGCTTCAAATTTGAAATTCTAACATTAAGACTGAGTGCTTGAGATTCAAAATTCCGACATTGAGACGGAGCGCCTGTTGTTTCTTACAATTTTGCACTAAATTTATACTTTTTGAATGTTTTTGTAGCCATCATCTACTACTTTGAGCCTACAAAGGAGCGTGGAGGCCTTCAACACCCTGCTTGCTAAGTTTTTTCATCAAGATCACAACTCAAGTAAGGAATCTCAAACTTTGAGCCAATTTCAAATTTCAAGTAGGACTGTATAGCAGCTCGCACTCATATTTTTGATTTTAAAGAAGAGCACCATCTCTTACCTCAACGCTCATGGATTCTTGTAGAGGTGAAAAGGTCATCCCCACATTTTCGGCATTCTTGGTTTAACAAAATGGGTACTCCAAATTTGAAATGTTATCCCACCTTTCTTAGTGGCAAAACTTCCAAAATATGTTATCATATAAGCAATCAAGATGTTGGACTTGGAACATAGTGTGAAGTACCAAGTCTCAAATTTTGGCTTTACACCAATCACGTCATTCCCAACAGCTGAATTGTCAAAGCGTAATCTACAAACTTTGAAGTTGTACAATGTTTAAGGTTCTATTGAATGTTTGTATATATGAATTAGCACAAAAAGAAGAAACTTCATAAAAGCAAATTCATCACATAGGCATCTGGCTCAGAGTTTGAAAATGGAGCAAACTAAGGTGGAAGGAGGACTAGTACTTTTTGGTTTCTACTCTTTCTCCTGTTCATACAAATGCAAGGCCATAGTATTGAGAGACTTCGATTCCTAGAACTGATGTAATTATTGAGTGGCAAAATGGAAACTTGCAAGTATTCATTATTGATTATAAGATCTACTGCTACAATATTCTGCAGTCAATGCACTTTAGCTCCCATTATTACTTTGAGTACATTCAGCTTAATTTTCAAAATGTATGTCGTCAATTTTGATGCAAGCTTTAGCAACTTCAAGAGCTTTGATTTTAAGGATTTGGTTTTTGAGTAGAATCACGTATATGCTTATGTGCGTTATAGTAAGCTTTGTTGTGGTATGCTTGACAATACTAGATGCATAGGTGAAGGTTGCAAAAAAGGATTGTGAAGAATGGCTGGCTGCATTAGATCATGAAAGATTTTGAGAAATGGAATATACAACCTTTTCCAATCTATGTTTATTATATTGTCTGGTGCAATCGCATTAGATGTAATGTAGAAGGTTTTACAGATGAGAGAATAAGGTCGAAACTATTGCACTTTGTTTTTTTGCACTAAAAACACATTATTAGAATGGTGGAATTACATGGTTTTCAACCCTTTCTTCATGTGCCACGGTTATCTGCCAGCTATTTCTGTTTGCACACCTTGGTTTTTCCCATTTTGCTTTGTTTTTGTAATGATGATAACGTTCCAGAATAGTGCATAATAAGTGGAATGTGTTAAATCATAGGTGTTTCAGTTGGCTTTGCTCTTTTTATTGGACAGCAATGGTAGCATGTATGCCAAGCCTCTGGAAGGTGCACTGCAAGCTTTGGTTGTTGGGTGGAGCCTCTAAAACCAAAATTCTCCTTCAAGATTATTGCTTTTCACAATGAAGTTGCCTTATTCTGACCCTGTTCCTGAACAAGCTACAAGCACTGCAAAGCTGGAGGTGGCACTTCTTGAGGCGCAAGTTCTTCACTATGAAGATGCAAGAGACCGATGACCTCTTGCAACACATCAACAAGGTGAAGACTCTTGCGGACCAACTTGACGCCCTTGATGTGCCCGTGACGCAAGGCGACATTGTCATGACCATTTTGGAGAGCTTGCCACCTTCTTATGAGAACTTGATTGTGGCCATGGAGACCAAGGACATCAAGGAGCTCACCCTCACCTACGTGACGTTGCAGTTGATGCATGAAGTGACAAGGAAGAAGGAGCATCAGATGGTGGCCACGGAGAGTGCGGCATTGGTTGCTCGCCACAAGAGTGGTGGAGATTCAACCAAGGTTCAAGGTGAGCCCCTTCTATGTTTCCATTGTGGCAAACTGGGCCACTTTGCTCGTAATTGCTATAAACGCAAGAGTGGCAAGGGTGAGAAGGCCAATAAAGCCAAGGTAGAAGAGAGTGGTGAGGACTATGTGTTCATGGCCTCTCATGATGGTCCATTGCACTTCGGGGGTGATTGGATCATGGATTCTGGAGCTACCACCCACATGTCACCCCATAGAGCTCATTTTGACACCTTTGAGGCCATTGCGAAAAGGAAGGTGTTCATGGGTGACGAATCGGTGCTCCAAGCCCTTGGAAGGGGGTCCATTTTGGTGGACACCCTTGTTGAAGGATGCACCAAGCGCATTCGGTTCAAAAATGTGTTGTATGTGCCCAAGTTGCAAAGCAACCTCTTTTCGGTGAGCAAGATAGTGGAGGGAGGGTTGAATGTTCAATTTGGAGGTTTTGGGTGCATTGTGAGGTCTCCCAATGGAGACACCCAAGCCATGGCAACACGAGAGGGCAACTTGTATCTTTTGCGGTGCAAGGTTGTGCATGGAGGATAGAGTGCCCAAGTTGCCACTTCTACCAAGGATGGGCTGATTTTGTGGCATCGACGCATGGGGCACCTAAATATACAAAGTTTGAGGGCTCTTCCAAGCTTGGTGAGTGGCCTTGACCTTCCCAAATCTCATGGTGATGACTTGCCCAATGCTTGTGAGGGTTGCATTGAGGGCAAGCAACAACGGCACTCTTTTTCAAAGGATGGTGCCACACGTGCCACCAAGGTGTTGGGCATTGTGCATTCAGATGTGTGTGGCTCCATGAAGACCACGTCATTGGGTGGGGCAAGGTATTTCTTGACCTTCATTGACGACCTTTCAAGAAAGGTGTGGGTGTACCTTCTCAAGGCCAAGAGCGAGTGTTTTGATTGCTTCAAGGAGTTCAAGGCCTTGGTGGAGAAGGAGGCGGAGTGCTCCATGAAGGTGTTGCGGTCCAACAACGGCGGGGAGTACACTTCCAACCAATTTGAGGCCTATTTGAAGACTCAAGGTATTGTGCACCAAACCTCAACTCCACATACGCCGCAGCAAAATGGAGTGGTTGAGAGGGCCAATCGTACCATTGTGGAGATGGCTAGAAGCATGCTCTATGGCCAAAAGCTTGGATTGGAGTATTGGGCCGAGGCGGTGAGCAACGCGGTGTACATTCGCAATCGATGCCCCACTAGTGCGGTGGATGGCAAAACTCCACAAGAGGCGTGGAGTGGGAGGAGGCCTTCCGTGGCTCACATAAGGGTGTTGGGTGTGTTGCATATGCCAAGATCCCGGATGCATCAAGGACCAAACTTGATGCAAAGGCGGTGAAGTGTTTGTTTTTGGGATATTGTGAGGGCTCCAAGGCATATAGGCTCATTTGTTTGGAGTCCAAGAAGATCATTCGATGTTGTGATGTGACTTTCTGTGAGCAAGGAGAGTTGCAGGGAGACTTGGAGTTGGGTCCAAGTGGGAGTAGTGGTGACCTTGTTGTGGACTCACCTCCAACGCCTTTGCATGGTGGCGATGATGATGACGGAAACGATCAGGACCAGCCCCTTGAGGATGGAGATGGTGACCTTGTGGAGGATGCAAGTGCAAGCCAAGGTGATGACGGCTCCAAGCCCAAGAAGATCACAAAGAAGAAGAAGGCACACGACATTGCTCCAAGAGCTGAAGTGGGAGGAAGCCAACACGTGGGAGGTGTGCGGCGGTCCACAAGGGTAAGCAAGCCGTTGGGGAAGTGGTGGAAGAACCACATCTTCCCTCAACCATCTTCCAACTCGGATCATGCTAATGTGGCTGTTGTTCATGACCCCACCACACTTGGAGAGGCCTTGGAGTCTGGAGATGCAAGCAAGTGGGAGGCAGCCATGGAGGAGGAGTACCACTCCCTCCATGCCAACGGCACGTGGGAGTTGACCACCCTTCCTCCATCTCGCAAGGCCGTGGGATGCAAGTGGGTGTTCAAGACCAAGAGGGATGCCACGGGGGAGATTGTGCGCCACAAGGCAAGGTTGGTGGCAAGGGGATTCTTTCAAGTCCAAGGAGTGGACTTCAACGAGACCTTTGCTCTTGTGGCCAAGTTTACCACCATACGGTGCGTTGTGGCCCTTGGAGCTTCATTGGACTTGGAAATGCACCAAATGGATGTGAAGACGGCCTTCCTCAACGGCGACTTGGAGGAGGACATCTACATGGAGCAACCCAAGGGGTTTGTGCAACGTGGTCATGAGCACTTAGTTTGCAAACTTGCCAAGTCCTTGTACGGGCTGAAGCAAGCATCGAGAGCATGGTATCAAAAGATTGATGCAAGTCTTTTGGATTTTGGCTTTGAGAGGAGTGTGGCTGACCATAGCTTGTACTTTGCACAAGTGGGAGCCGATGTGATGCTTGTGCTTGTGTATGTTGATGATTTGATCATTCTTTCTAGCAACGTGGAGACCATGGGTGCATTGAAGGCCAAGTTGGAAGCGGAGTACGAGATGACGGACTTGGGGGAATTGCACTATTGCCTTGGAGTGGAGTTTGCCCGAGATCGAGGTGCGAGGACCATCACCATGAGCCAAACCAAGTATGTGGAGGAGGTGCTGAAGCGATTTGGCATGGAGGATTGCAAACCCATTGGCACTCCATTGGACACCAAGGTGAAGTTGGTGAAGCTTAGCAACGAGGAGTATGATGCGGATGCTTCAAGGATGGTGAGTGTGCCTTACAAGTCAGCGGTTGGATCCTTGATGTATGCCATGGTGGCCACAAGGGCTGATTTGGCCTTTGCCATTAGCACGGTGAGCCAACATATGGCGAGGCCGAGATGGAGTCATTGGATGGCGGTGAAGAGGATTATGAGGTACCTCAAGGGCACTTCTCATGTGAAATTGCAATTGGAAGGGAAAGCACATACGCTTGATGGGGTATTGCGATGCAGATTGGGCTGGCAATGCCAACGACAAAAAGTCCACCACGGGGTATGCATTTAGCCTTGGAGAGGGCATGGTATCATGGAGTAGCAAGAAGCAACCCACGGTGGCTTTATCCACAACGGAGGCAGAGTACATGGCGGCGAGCCATTGCACGAGAGAGGCCATATGGTTGAAGCAGCTCTTGGAAGATGTGGGGTGTGAGGACGTGGAGGGCACGTTGATCTTGTGTGACAACCACGGTGCCATAGCTCTTGCAAAGAACCTGGTGCACCATGCGAGGACAAAGCACATCGAGGTGCAACACCACTTTGTGAGGGAGAAGGTGGAGAAGGGAAGCATCACATTGGAGTATTGCCCAACTGAGGACATGTTGGCGGATGTGATGACAAAGGCGCTGACGCGGGATAGACATGAGCGTTTGACAAGAGCCATGGGCATTGGGGACTTTGGCCATTCGCAAAGTGGGAGTGTTGAAAGGTTGGAATAGAGCATTAGGAGTTTGCTCTAGGCCAAAGGAGATATGCTAGGTGGGGTACTTAGCATTGGAGAGAGAGCATGTGGTAGGAGGCACCTCATAGTGAGGATCAGCCCATGAGTGTGTTTATCCCATATGGTTAGGTGAAGGGAGAGTGATTGGGAGAGTACATAGATGAGAGGGTTGGGTGACCCTCTCATCTCTTCCATTTGTATCTTATGCATTTGAGTATACCATGTGTGCCTTTGCTCTTCTATCTTCCCTATGTTTTCAATACTGTGAGCATGGAGAGTTGCAAGGAGAGTTGGAGTTGGGTCCAAGTGGGAGTAGTGGCGACCTTGTTGTGGACACATCTCCAATGCCCTTTAGTGATGATGATGATGATGATGACAAAGACAATGAGCACCACCCTCTTGAGGATGGAGGTGGTGAACTTGTGGAGGATGCAATACAAGCCAATGTGATGAAAGCTGCAAGCCCAAGAAGGTCACTAAGAAGAAGTACGCACAAAGCATTGCTCCAAGAGCTGAAGTGGGAGGTACCCAACATGTGGGAGGCGTGCGTCGGTCCAGAAGGGTAAGCAAGCCTTTGGGGGAGTGGTGGAAGAACCACATTTTTCCCCAACCATCTTCCAACTCGGATCATGCAAATGTGGACCTTGTTCATGATCCCACCACACTTGGAAAGGCTTTGGAGTCTCGGGATGCAAGCAAGTGGGAGGCAACCATGAAAGAGGAGTATCACTCTCTCCATGCCAACGGCACGTGGGAGTTGACCACCTTTCCTCCATCTCGCAAAGCCGTGGGATGCAAGTGGGTGTTCGAAACCAAGAAAGATGCCACAAGAGAGATTGTGCGTCACAAGGCAAGGCTGGTGGCAAGGGGATTCTCTGAAGTGCAAAGAGTGGACTTCAACAAGACTTTTGCTCCCGTGGCCAAGTTCACCACCATACGATGTATTGTGGCCCTTGAAGCTTCGTTGGATTTGAAGATGCATCAAATGGATGTGAAGACGGCCTTCCTCAACGGCCACTTGGAAGAAGACATCTATATGAAGCAACCCAAGGGGTTTGTGCAACGTGGTCATGAGCACCTAATTTGCAAGCTCACAAAGTCTTTGTATGGACTAAAGCAAGCATCGAGATCATGGTATCAAAAGATTGATGCAAGTCTTTTGGATTTTGGCTTTGAGAGGAGTGTGGCTGACCATAGCTTGTATTTTGCACAAGTGGGAGCCCATGTGATGCTTGTGCTTGTGTATGTTGATGACTTGATCATTCTCTCTAGCAGCGTGGAGACCATGTGCATTGAAGACCAAGTTGGAGGCGGAATACAAGATGACAAACTTGGGAATGTTGCACTATTGCCTTGGAGTAGAGTTTGCAAGAGATCGAGGTGCAAGAACCATCACCATGAGTCAAGCCTAGTATGTGGAGGAGGTGCTGAAGCGGTTTGGCATGGAGGATTGCAAATTCATTAGCACTCCAGTGGACACCAAAATGAAGTTGATGAAGCTTAGCATGGAAGAGTATGATGCGGATGCTTTGAGAATGGTAAGTGTGCCTTACAAATCAGCGGTTGGATTATTGATGTATGCCATGGTGGCTACAAGGGCTAATTTGGCCTTTGCCATTAGCACGGTGAGCCAGCATATGGCCAGGCCGAGATGGAGTCATTGAATGGCGGTGAAAAGGATCATGAGGAACCTCAAAGGCACCTCTCACGTGAAGTTGCAATTGGAAGGGGGGCACATTTGCTTGATGAGATACTATGTTGCAGATCGGGCTGACAATGCCAACGACAGAAAGTCCACCACGGGGTACGCATTTAGCTTTGGAGAGGGCATGGTGTCATGGAGCAGCAAGAAGCAACCCACGGTGGCTTTATCCACAACGGAGGTAAAGTACATGGTGGCAAGCCATTGCACAAGAGAGGCCATGTGGCTAAAGCAACTTTTGGAGGATGTGGGGTGTGAGGACGTAGAGGGCAAGTTGATCTTGTGTGACAACCAAGGTGCCATAGCTCTTGCAAAGAACCCGGTGCACCATGCGAGGACGAAACACATCGAGGTGCAACACCATTTTGTGAGGGAGAAGGTGGAGAAAGGAAGCATCACATTAGAATATTGCCCAACTGAAGACATGTTAGCAGATGTAATGACAATTGTATTGGCGATGGATAGACATGAGCGTTTGACAAGAGCCATGGGCATTGGAGACTTTGGCTAATCGCAAAGTGGGAGTGTTGAAAGGATGGAATAGAGCATTAGGAGTTTGCTCTAGGCCAAAGGAGATATGGTAGGTAGGGTACTCAGCATTGGAGAGAGAGCATGTGGTAGGAGGCACCTTGTAGAGAGAATTAGCCCATGAGTGTAATTATCCCATATGTTTTGGTGAAGTGAAAGTGGTTGGGAGAGTGGTTGGAAGAGTATATAGATGAGAGGGTCTAGGAACCCTCTCATCTCTTCTATTTGTATCTTATACATTTGAATATACCATGTGTACCTTTGCTTTCTATCTTCCCTATATTTTCAATAGTACGAAGTGCTTTGCAAAACATTCTCTTCACCATACTCATGAAAAGATACGTATTTATAAAGCGTCAGAGCGCCCTACTTTAAAGGTTTTAGATGAAAAGGAGAATCTTATAGAAACTCTTTTGAAACCAATTTACAAAGCTTTACATGAATTGTCATCATATTCATCTTTACTAATAATAAGCTTGGTTCCATTAGTTGGGTAGTTGGATGTCTATAATAGAATAAAATTTCTATGAGTTGGGTAGTTGGGTGTTGCTCCAAGATGATTAAGTGGCGGTTATGTGGCGGTTATGGTCATCCTTGGGGATGGGATATACACAGGAATCGAGGGTGGTTGCCTAGAGAAGGAAGCGAAGCATGTAGGTAGGCATAGTACAGGTAAGCTCATTGAATTAGAAAGGAGAAGAATCTTGAAGAAAGTGATTACGAGGAAGGTCATGTTAAATTTTTTGCAAGGACCCCCTCTCGTAATGGCCCTCTTTTAGAATGGCAATACATACAAAGGTCCACTAGCATAACCATCATTACCACTATTTTTTGGGTCCTCCATTAATCTGTAAAGAGGCAAAAATAAACATATGTCAAACTTGTAAGAGAAAAGAAACAAAAGGTCCCCAGTTCATATATTGTTCTATCAAATGTTTGGTAGATTCAAGGCTTCTAATAAGACCAACAAATCCAACATCCATTCATGAAATTGCAAGAAAATCCAAATTCAAGATAAATTTGGAGAATGGAGTTGGTAAAGAAGTTGATTCACAAATTTGTAAAACCAAAACCTTGTGCATTATGTAAAAAACTCAATTTTTGAAATGCATGCTTACTTTAGTATGCAAAATGGAGGAGCATGAAAATCACCAACAAAATGTTTCAATACTTGATGGAGGTAATGATACTAAAAATTATCAGAATGCTCTTGGATTGATATGAAATTTTAGCAACAATAACTAGACAAGTATGTGCAACTTTTCCAATTAAAAACATTGAAAATGAACTTTGTATGAAGAAGTTTTAAGTCAACAATGTTCAACATTACTGTAGGTTGAGAGCAGATTTGGCATAAAATAATTCCCCAAAATTTTGCCTAATTATTCTATAAATTATTCTTCAAAAATGCCAATATCAAATAAATCAAAAATCGAAATGCCAAATATTATAAAAGCCAATAAGCTTAACCCCTCACCGCCCATGGTATTTTTGAGTATCACGGAATTTGCTTGAAAGTGAACAAAATGCCGGCATTTTGATCAATCTTATCAATTTTTTGTCAAGTACAACCATACAAATTCAAAGCAGACATGTTATAGATCACATAGGAAAAGAATTCACAATGATATCACTTATGCATTGAAAGATTATAATGTTTGATCATTAGGGTGTTAAAACTGCAAAGTGATTTGAAGTCTTTCAGTTCTCTTTTTGCATCTCAAACCTCAAATTGATAATACCAAAAAAATATGAGTATGTAGAGTATAACATGCATAACCTCAATCAATTTATGACTTCTCAAAACCTATTCTACAATATTTTAAATTGAATTTTTAAAGTGATTTTTTCTCCAAGTTCTAGTGTACTTGAGGCTCATTTCCAAGAGCCTTCAGCACTAGAAAATGAAGATTTGCAATGGACACCCTTGCACAAAATCTTGAATAAACAAATCACATTAGTTCGTTTTCAAAATCAGACTCTTGATGCTGAAGCTAGACCTCAATAAGAATTTAAAAATAATAATAATCACTAAAAAATGTTGAAAAAAAGTTGCACATTTCTGAATAAAATCAAGAGGGGCCCGATTTGGGCCCTTTGGGCAGTGAGGGGTTAATTAACAATAGAAGGTCAAGGTTAATTCCAAGAAGGCTTAATCTACTATAGATTTTATACCAAGGGCTAATTTTAGAAAGTGGAAGATGCTTAGAAAAAGGCTGAATTCTACTAATTTTTTGGATTAAATGCCAAATAATAACAACTTTTTTTGAAAGTGCCTTATCTGATTTAATTACAAAATCTAATGCCAAATTGGTTTTTTATGAAAAAATAATCAATTTGGCAAGGACCAGCTGAATCTGCTCCCAACCTACAATATGCAAAAATGTATGGATTTTGAACTTTGAGTTTTTCACAAAAACATAAAAAAAATATTAGATTGATATGGAAATTTTATCTCAATTACCAAACTTTAAAGGGAATAAAATTCTTTTTTTTTTTTATTGAAAACAAAAACTTGATGAAAAATATACAAGCCTCCAAAGTTGCAGCCATTACAGTGCAATGTGATGAACCCAAATTGAACCTGTAAGCTATGAATGACTTTCACAAACTCAATATGTCCTAGATTGATCTAATTTTTTTATTGTAAAAACAAGATTAGTATGTGCAACTTTACTAACAAGATTTATTGAATTTGAACAATAGATGCAAAAATTATAGCATTTCAAATTGGACCTATTGGAAGACAATTTCTATCCCCTTAGGTGATGAGGGGTTAACATTACACAATCTATACCAAGTTCGAATGTTTGTATGGAAATTATGTGTAAAATGAATTCGTCGTGTGGAATTAAAGGAGCGAAACCATAACCAAAAGTTGTGTGACTTATATGGATATTTACAATGCAGAGTGTTCATGCGAGGAGCAGTTCATGGGAATTTCAAATGGTGATGACAAGAGCTCATGTTCCGAAAACATAACTTTCCAATGGTTGCACCACCAAATACTGTAACTTCCGAGTACTTGAAGTTCACAATACTCCGTACTTCCTAAGGATGGATGACCGACAGGGCGGGAGATGGAAAGTCTTGGATGAGATCACCGGCGAAGTGCCCCATTCCACATATGACGAACAGAGTCCGCCTGATCATCGAGGATGATGAATGTGGCTGTTGCCTTGATGAGCTTGTTGAGAAATCTGGGCTTGGACTAGGAGCTTTCGGGTGCATTCGGGCTCAAGAGTGCGTTGCTCCGATCTGTTGATGCTCCGAGGCCAGCGAGCAAGCCTCTGCCTCGCGAAACGCCATTCTACTTGTGAGAAATTGCCGCGGTGAATGATTTTGCGTCAATCACAGCCACGATGAGCGGCCATGACGCCAAGTACTTCACCACCACGAAGAAGGGCGAGATCCACGAGCTCAAGGAGGAGCTCAACTCGCAATACAAGGTGCGTTTCTCATTCTGCCTGCGTTCCCTGGATTCCTCCCGATTTGCGGTGGAGGATTGAGCGAGGCTGCTTCTGATCAAATCAGCACTCTGTTTTCGGGGGTTGGAACCGCGCAGAGGGGGCGTCCGAAACTTGGCTCCATTGTCCGTGAGGATTTTAGGGTTGGGCGTCGTTGCGCGGGGGGAGGGGAGAGAAAGTATTCCAGGTGATGCATGTAGAAATTCTGGGCTCGCCGCTGTAGGGTTTCCTGCGCGCATTCTGTCGCATTGGTAGGTGGCAGGGCCCTCGATCGGAGCTTCTGTACGACAAGAAGCATGGCTTGGCGATCGTCCTGGCACTGTGGGAGCAATCGCGGAGTTCGTCCTCGCTTTCCGATCTCGTAGAGGTTTGGGAGCAGAGATGGATACGGGTCGGGCTGGAGCTAGGGTGTGGCACCCGCGTCCAGTTTCCTTCTTTCTTGAGGGGCTGGTGTAATTGCGTGTGGCGTGGCATTTGCAGGACAAGAAAAAAGATGCGGTGAAGAAGGTGATCGCGGCGATGACCGTGGGCAAGGACGTGTCCATGCTGTTCACGGACGTGGTGAACTGCATGCAGACGGAGAATCTGGAGCTGAAGAAGCTGGTGTATTTGTATCTGATCAACTATGCCAAGAGTCATCCGGACCTGGCGATCCTGGCGGTCAACACGTTCGTGAAGGTTCGTGCCCACTCTAGCCAATGACCGAATGAGTGCAGGGAAGGAGTTGGCGTTGGCCGTGAGGTTTGTGGTTGTGGAGCTGGGTGCAGCCCGAGGGTGCGGGTGAGGGTGCGATGGTGATGAGTGGTCGCACCACACGAATTGCACGGGGGGACGGGCGTGGCGATTACTGAGAGGCGGACGGTGTGTTGGTGTTGGCGCAGGATTCGCAAGATCCGAATCCTCTGATACGAGCGCTGGCGGTGAGGACGATGGGTTGCATCAGGGTGGACAAGATAACGGAGTACCTGTGCGACCCGTTGCAGAGGTGTCTGAAGGTGAGC
The DNA here is from genome assembly GCA_963920765.1 of Ulota crispa. Classification (NCBI taxonomy): domain Eukaryota; kingdom Viridiplantae; phylum Streptophyta; class Bryopsida; order Orthotrichales; family Orthotrichaceae; genus Ulota; species Ulota crispa. The sequence goes on along the minus strand of OY987249.1, from coordinate 19,794,686 downwards.
CGTGGCGATTGCCTTTTGATAGCGATGGATCTTTGGAGCGCTGCCAGGTTTGGTCATCTCTAGGGTTGATGCGTGTGGAGGACTCTGGGCATGTCAGAAACGGGTGTCGAACAGTAAGGCAGCGGCTTGTGAGCCGGGTGCTCCGCATCATCGGGTGGTGCAGTCTGGTTGAACCGGATGTGGTGTGGTTGCACAGGACGACGATCCGTACGTTCGGAAGACGGCGGCGGTGTGCGTGGCGAAGCTGCACGACATCAACGCGGAGCTGGTGGAGGACAGGGGGTTTCTGGAGGCTCTGAAGGACATGATATCGGACAGCAATCCGATGGTGGTGGCGAACGCCGTGGCAGCGCTGGCGGAGATTCAGGAGGGGAGCAGCAAGAGCGTGTTCGAGATCACGAACCACACGCTGTTCAAGCTTCTGGCGGCTCTGAACGAGTGCACGGAGTACGTGCTGTCTTGGACTAGTTCATCCGGTGGCCAGTCGTGCTGATAGTAGTCAGGAGATGGGACAAGCAATGGAGGAGAGGAATGGGGGTGACGATGTGGGATTGTTGGGCGCGATGAGTGACGTGCGTGGTTGCAGCGAGTCGGTGGAGGACGGAGTCAGGGGTGGTTTGAGTGGAAGTAGGCGAGAGTGGATGAGGCGTGTGGTAACGAGGGGGTACGGGGCGGTGTGATGGCAGGTGGGGCCAGGTGTTCATATTGGATGCGCTGTCGAAGTACAAAGCGAAGGACGTGCGGGACGCGGAGAACATCGTGGAACGCATCACTCCTCGGTTGCAGCATGCGAACTGCGCGGTGGTGCTGTCGGCCGTGAAGGTAGTAGGGTGACGCTGTGCGGCTGCGGTGGTCGGTGTGGTTGGTGCAGGTTGTGGAAGGCGGGGTGCGTGGGATTGTGGCCCCTGGTTGAGGTGTGGAGCGATGTGAGGCGCAGCCGGTCTGTTTTGTGGGTGGGCGAGGTGGTGCGGTGGGGTGGGGGAGGTTGGTGATTGCGGGCATGGAGTCCGTGGGTGTCGTGGTCTGACGCGTGTTTTGGATGGAAGGTGATCCTGCTGCAAATGGAGCTGATCACCAGCACGGATGTGGTGAGGAATCTGTGCAAGAAGATGGCACCGCCTCTGGTGACGCTTCTGTCGGCGGAGCCGGAGATCCAGTACGTGGCACTGCGGAACATCAATCTGATCGTGCAACGGCGGCCGAACATTCTGGCGCACGAGATCAAGGTGCGGAGGGAGAGGTTTTCGTGTGCTGGGAGTGTGTTGTAGTACATGGAGAGACTGGAGCATGAGACACGTCCAATGGCATTTGTGGCGGCACTGAGGGATGGTCTGCCGAGTGCCTCTCATGTAGCAGGAGGAAGGGTGATCAGATTTGTGAAGTCGGAGATCCAGGTTTGCAATCTCACGTGTGTCCGTGTGATGAGGGCAGGTGTTTTTCTGCAAGTACAACGATCCGATATACGTGAAGATGGAGAAGCTGGAGATCATGATAAAGCTGGCGTCAGACCGAAACATCGACCAGGTACGGTGACGTGTGGATTGTGAGGGTGTTTGAAATTTGGACCGAGGTGGTGCGTGGATGTGATGGCGAAGTAGAGGTGAGACATGCGAGGTGAGGGTCTGAGTGTGACGGTCATGTGCTCAACGAGTTGCACAGAAAATGAATGACAACTTCGGGACAAGGGATTGTCCCGGGCGGTGCTGGAGTTGACGTGGGTGCGTGATTCAGGTTCTGTTGGAGTTCAAAGAGTACGCGACGGAGGTGGACGTGGATTTCGTGAGGAAGGCGGTTCGAGCGATCGGACGATGCGCGATCAAGTTGGATCGAGCAGCGGAGCGGTGTATCAACGTTCTGCTGGATCTGATAAAGATCAAGGTGAACTACGTGGTGCAGGAAGCGATCATCGTGATCAAGGACATATTCCGGAGATATCCGAACATGTGAGAGTGACGGGGCTGGAAGGCCTTTCTGCTCGCTGGTGTGGTGTGATTTGTAGAAAGCTGGTGCGGTTTGTGGCGGGGGCGGTCGATGGAGGTAGTGCGTGGTCGTGCTTGGATCGTGGTCGCGGGTACTGACGTGGTGGCATGGTGGTGGTTGAACAGGTACGAGTCGATCATCGCGACGCTGTGCGAGAGTTTGGACACTCTGGACGAGCCGGAAGCGAAGGTACGGTTCCGGACATGGGACGTTTTGGGCGCTGTTTGCTTTGCTGTGGAAGCTGGTGGGGCAGTGTGAATATGAATGGTAGCGTTTTGTGAGGACGTTGTCGTCGTGCTGGGTGGCATGCATAGGCAAGCGTGATGTGGGGTTTGAGCGAGGTGAGTGGTGGGGTTGTGGTTCAGGCATCGATGATATGGATCATCGGTGAGTATGCGGAGCGCATAGACAACGCGGATGAGCTGCTGGAAAGCTTCCTGGAAACGTTTCCAGAAGAGCCCGCGCAGGTGCAGTTGCAGCTTCTGACAGCTGCGGTGAAGCTGTTTCTGAAGAAGCCAACGGAGGGTCCTCAGCAGATGATACAGGTACTGTTGGCCCGTGGAGGCAGTGGGCGTGATGTGGATTTCTCGTTGCACGATAGTGTACTGCTTAGAGTGATTGTGAGGCGGGTAATCTGATGTCGGGGTTGGTGAATGTGCGATGCTGGTGAAGTTTGTGGAAGGATTGTCTGGCTTTTCTATGTGGGGTGTGACGAACATGTTTTGGATGTTGTGACGGGCAGGTGGTGCTGAACAACGCGACACAAGAGACGGACAATCCAGATCTGCGTGATCGGGCGTACGTGTACTGGCGTCTGCTTTCCACGGACCCTGAGGTGGGTGACCTGAACTGGGCATGTACGTAGCGGTTTGCGAATGACTGAGTGTGGCCGTGAGGGTAACGATTGTTGTGAGTTGTGGGCTTTGTGGAGTGGGTCCGAGGTTAGCTACTGGGAGGTTATGGTATGGACATAACGGGGTTGGGCTTTTTTGTGGCAGGCTGCAAAGGACGTGGTTTTGGCGGAGAAACCGACGATCACGGACGACTCGAACAACCTGGACACGTCTCTGCTGGACGATCTGCTGGCGAACATCGCGACGCTTGCATCAGTGTACCACAAACGGGCGGATGCATTCGTGAGTCGTGCACGGGCGGTGGCCGCCAAGGAGGAGGACGATGAGTACGACCCGGCGCAGGATTCGGGCTCCGGCAACTCATCGGCTCCAGTGCCGGAGATGGCCACAGCGAGCGCAGCAGCGCCTCCGACGAGCTCCGGAGGTGGAGGAGGTGCGGCGAAGGCGGCTGCTGCCGCTCCAGCAGCGCCTGATTTGCTGGGAGACTTGATGGGATTCGACTCGGCTCTGGTTCCAGTTGGACCTGCGACTGCTGCGGTAGCGTCAGAGTAAGCACGATAAAGATGGAGACGGTCTTCCTTGGTTGCTCTGATCTGTAGATCTGGTTGGCTGTTTTCGTTCTTTAGCGTTGGTGATCGTGTGTGGCGCACGACCATTGGCTCCGTTGCTAGAGGTGTTGAGATCCAGCTTGTGATGTGTATCGGGCGCGTCGAAGTCCAGCTCAGCGGTTGAGGGGGAAGTGTGTTCTCGCTACGTACGCCTGCTTCTGATACGGGACGTGCTTGGAATGGTGAACTAAAGGATGAGGTGTGATGTGTTGTGGTGCAGGCCTGCTCTTCCTGTGCTGCTTCCAGCAACGTCGGGTCAGGGCTTGCAAGTAAGTGGACAGTTGACGAGGCGGGAAGGGAAAGTGTTTTACAACCTGAGATTCGACAACCATGCGCAAGTGGCGCTGGACACGTTCATGATTCAGTTCAACAAGAACACGTTCGGTCTCGCGGCAGGAGGGCCTCTCCAGGTGAATACCGTGACGGGTTTTGGTGCGAGTTTCTGTTGCAGTGTAGGAACTGAGGATTCTTCTGGGATTTATCGGTTGGGGTGACTGGCACGTGATGATTTGTTGATGGTTGGATGGCGTGTGCAGGTTCCGAGCATTCCACCGTCGGGGTCAGCGAGCACGCTGCTGCCGATGGTGCTGTTCCAGAACGTGTCGGAGGGACCTCCGAATTCGGTGCTGCAGGTGGCGGTGAAGAACAATCAGCAGCCGGTGTGGTACTTCACGGACAAGATTCCGTTGCAAGCACTTTTTGTGGAGGACGGGCGCATGGAGAGGGGGGCGTTCTTAGAGGTATTTTGGTGCCTGGCGTTTGGTGCGGTATGGTTTGTGGAGTAGGGGTTTGTGCAGAGTGGTCTGGCACCATGGAAGGCGTTGGTGCTTTTGTGGATTGGTAGGAGGTTGTTGCAGTTTCCTGGGGGACTGATCGGATGCTGGTTTGTGTTAATGCCGGTTTGGGCGTGGCTGGTGGGGACGATGGCAGACGTGGAAGTCGCTGCCGGATTCGCACGAGGTGGCGAAGGATCTGCCGAACGCGGTGATCACGAGCGTGGATGGCACTGTGGAGAAGCTGGGCACGACGAATCTGTTCTACATCGCTCGACGGCTGCTCAAGGACACCAACCAAGAGGTGGGGCCTTGCTCGAACTCGGTATTTTCTGCCGGCATACTCGAAGATCGGGGTTGTTTGAAGGGGGCGGTAGGATGGAAGGATTGCAGTGACAGCGGATGTTGGTTTGGACACGGAAGAGGCGGTGTAGGTGTATGTGGGCGGCGAACGGCCGGTGATGTTTAGTTTTGGTATGTTGATGGGCTGAGTGGCGACATGGTATTGTGTTGTTGCAGGTTCTGTATCTGTCGGGCAAGGTGGCTCCGAACATTCCATTCCTGGTGGAGCTGACGTGCAAAGTCGGGCAGGCAGGCGTGAAGTGTGCGGTGAAGACACCAACGGTGGAGATGGCACCGTTGTTCTTCGAAGCGATGGAGACTCTGCTGAAGTAGAACGTGTAGGACTTGGTAGCGGTGGCAGTGCATCCCATATTAGTGGTGCATGCGAGCAAGCTTAGTTGATAGTTTGGGTAGGGCGGAGCTTTGCTGAGGCTCTGCGGGTGAGGTTAGGAAGTAGGAATTTGTTCTGGGTGCACCAAGCGTGGAAGGATTCTGCCGGGCCTCTGAGGATTAGCCGCACCTTTGTTGAGAGAGATGTTGTACTTTTTGAAATTGTTTGACCAACGGCAGGGATGGTGTACTTCTATCGATAGGTATTGAAGATCTATGGTTGCATTATATGCTGTTTCCAGCCTCCTTTGCACTTGGGGTCGTGGCTCTGTCCTATTTTATTATATCGATGTCGGTTGGGCAGGCCATCTGAGTCGTCACGCCGTCACTCTATGCAATGATCTCGGTAACGGTAGTTTGATTCTCTAGTTGATTTTGCGGGCGGATGCTGATCCATTTTTTTCACTGGCATTATGTTGAAAAACGTTCTATTTTTTGTTAAGATTATTGTACGCTATGTCGATTTTGGCGGAGAGATGGCTATACTCGTATGCTCGATTGTTTTTCCGTCTGAGCTTGTGTGGCTTTCAAGAGATGATGCTCTTGGATTCAGATCGTCTTCTGTAGGTTGTTATTTTTTAGCAGATGGCAGTAAATTTGAGAATGTCGTTGTATCTAGATCCTTGTTATCTTTATTGCATAATTTGAATTCTAAAAATCGGAGAAAAAAACGCATTGCAACGAAGTTAAGGTAGCACTCCTAGATTTTCTGTTATTTACATGCGTAGCAGTTCCATAAACTCCACAATATTGTTGATTTTAGGATTAAGTTGACAATCTTGCAATTGTGCTTTAGCAATGAAATTCTGAGCAACAACACACCCTTTTGAATCTATTGAATGAAATCTTCAGTGTTGAGAATAGAAGAGCCTTGGCAAAGGCTGCGCAAGGAAAATTTGAAAAATGCATCAAAACATGTTTTGAGATTTCGTGAGTACCTTGTAGACGAAGTCCGAAACGTGAATAGTGTCTCCTGTTAACCACCAGTCTAACCAACATTTCCCACCATAAGGAACCATGGAACTATAAGGCCATGGAGAGTGTAGAGTGGTGGAGACACGCTGGAGGCAAGATACAGGGACTGGACTCACATGTGGATGGGGTCCGTTCCTCAGGGTTGATACGCTCACTGTGTCGCCACTCCAGCAATGGCGGTGGAACAAAAGCTGCGCTTGGGATTATGGTTGCGTTACTGGACGGGCTTCCGTCTCGCACCGCATGTCGGCACCCCCCCTCACGTTGCTCACCGCATGCTCAAGCTTGCTGGCGTCCGCTCTTCTGACCGCGTCGTCGACCTTGGCTGCGGCGATGCGCGCTTGCTCATTGCCGGTCAGTTCTCTATCTTCCTCCTCTCCACCGTTCTACTCATTCCACTCTTTCGGGCCAATTTTAGTGAATATTGCGCTTTGTGACGATCGCTATGTATCTATAAGCTGTTTTGGATGACTTACGCCTCGGATCCAAACTATGCCGGCTTTTGCTTGCATAATGTTATGATCTGTTAATCCATGATTTGTGCTGCAACCCTAATTTTGATAGATTTCAAAAAGTGCACTACGATGCTCAAATCTAAAATTGCAACGGGAAAATGCTTATCAGGAACCTGTTCATCTGGCGAGAAGTTTAGCTGAAGATGTTTTGTTTTGAACCTACGACTATTTTTGCAAATGCAGTCTAGGTTACTCAAAGCTGAAGCGACGGAGCCCTTTCCATTTCGCATCTCGGGTTTTCTGCAGTAGTTTCAAATTGAGAGCTGGATGGGAGTATTACTCATGGATCCTCCTTGTGAATTAGCCTTCGACCTTGCAAGCTGACTTTCGTTTTGTTGACGATGTGCCCTTTCCAGCTGCCAAGGGTTACAGTGCGCAAGGCTACGGGGTAGAGCTTGACGCGGCTTTATTTGCACAGGCGGAGAGAGCAGTGGCGAAAGAGAATCTCCAGCACTTAATAACGCTGGAGCAAAAGGATGCATTTACCGTGGACCTGACAAAAGCCACCGTAGTCACATTGTATTTGAGCACGAAGGGCAACGCTCGATTACTTCCCATGATGCGACAGCAGTTACCACCAGGGGCCCGTGTGGTGTCGTTCTGCTGGCCCTTCGCAGCCCTGGAGCCATCGACGGTGACCACAGTGGATGGTATCAATCTGTATCTGTACAAATTCAACGGCGTACAGAGTGTGTGAATGAATGCTTTCAGTCAACGAGATCACCATCGCCAAGCTCGGCTCTGAGTAAATGAAAGCCAGATTGCACAGGAGCAGTTGTGTTACACCAACGCTCCTTCAGGTTTTTTAGTCAATGGGGCAGAACTCGTCAGTATCGATGCTTTCTTCACTTGACACCAACTCTTCTTCAACTGTCCCAACGTCTTCATTGTGGACGGCTTGGACCAAGCTAGCCACACTTAGGGACGGTGTTACACAGGTATGGTGCATGTCAGCTATTGATCGACTGGTTCGAGAGTTTCGTAATGGAGGGAGGATTTCAGTGGCCAATGGTGGGCTATTTGTAGAGGCTCTTTGGGACACTGCAGACGGTGATTTTGTCACTGATTGGCTGACTCGAGGCGTTCCTCTTGGGGTCACAGTGGAGGACCTCTTAGCCAGTGTTTGGCTGGTACGAGAATTTCTTGGAGACTGAGGAGGGGTTGCGCTATTCACCATGCGTCCAGTTTGAGGTTGTCCTCCATCAGCGTCACTCAGTTCTTCCATTACCGTGTTGGTGGTGATTTGAGAGTTTCGCATCGTCCCGCTGAGTGCAGGTCAAACAACAGCAGGCAGTTAGTAGTGCAACTGTTCCAATTTAGTGAACCTATCTCTTAATGCGCTTGAAGCTGAATTCAACGTTTACATCTCATATGTACGTTCTTCACATATTATTGCAAGCAACTTGCAACGAATAATGTTAATTTAGATCATGGAGGACTTACAACTCGATGGCTGGGACTGTAGCATGAAAACTTAATGCTGCTTGAAGCGCAGAGAATTGTTGTTGTATCCATTCCACTACTGCTGTTTCTGCTCCCCTGAGTTGAATTTCTATGTCTTTCATCCTCCTATCATGTTCTGCTTGCATCTGCAGGCACATTGTTGCAGATTTGAGTATCATGGATACGAAGGTCTCATCTTTAATGAATTCTCCTCTTTCAGCTCAATTTCATTTGCGTACCCAAGAACGTGCATGCTCTTATTCTTTTGTCTTAACGCATGTCATCATAGCTGAAACAATAGCTTGTGGCACATACGCTTAGTCTGAACATAGTTGCAAGTACCTCTTTGAGTTGTATATTCATAGCTTCTATTTGCTTTCGTTGTATAAGTAGACTCCCTTTCATCTTTTCTTGTTCTTCTAACTGCTGCTTCAATGAACAGATTTCGCACCATGAAAATAACATTAAAACCACGCCGTTTAGAATTTGTGTGGCAGTCGGCCCCGAGACAAGGTGATCTACTTGAAGCGGTGATATGTGGAAAATGGACAATCTTACCTTGCTGCTCAAATTCGTCATACAGGAAATGTGTTTGAGTTCATCTGCTCGATTTTTTTCTTCAAGGGATATTGCTCTTTCCTGCTCTGCTCTATATTTCTCTTTCAGTTGCTCCTGGACGAGCAGACGGCATTAGTTTCTCAACGATCTTGGACCACAACTGACCGCCAAACCCTTTACAAGAGCCAGCACTCTGCCAGTGATGCAAATATTGTCCAACCCAAAGTTGCTTTCATGGTACTGGCTCAATTCTATTAATCCAGCTCTTATTCAAACTGTTGAGGTGCAGTTTGCATTGGTGTCACTGGTTTGTGTTGGTTGTTATGCTCTTGAATTATCTATTATTGTTATTAATCTTCCCTTAATAGAAGCCTCGCTGAGATCAACTATGTGACTGGAAAGGGGGAAGCTTAAGGGATCCCAGAAAATACCCTCTCAGCTTCCATTGCAACGACTTTTTGCTCGGCATTAGATTTACCAAGCTCGGCTCGTGTTACAGACGCTCTTTCCTTTCTCAAGTTATTCTCCAAGCCTTGCACACATTCTTCATGTTTCTGGCACAAACAACTCAAAGCAATCATCAAGAGCAAGAGCAAGTGGTTTTAGGCTCAATCATTACAATTAAAATTCTTGACCACCCCGTGCTTGTTGTCTCGTCCCAGTATTTAGATAGGTTTCGAGTTGTCATTAGCCGAAGCAGTAAAGATGGTTGTACAGTACATGAATCAATGTTACATGGACTTTAAAAGGTATGGTCATCGTGAAGAATACAGGATACATTATATGCACAAATATACACTGCCAAGGGGTCGTCATTAGAGATGGGTAAACCTGCTTTATTTTTGCATGCTCCTTGTCCTTTTCCTCCAGGTGATTCTGTCAAAGAAACAAAAGCATGTTACACACATTGGAAGGCGTTTAATATAAGGAGCTGTGTTCACAACTCAACTGAATGTCTAACCTATAGATGACATTTCATCTGCAGATTAATTTGTATCGTGCAAAATTTGGTAAGCAGGCATAGAATGGTTTTTCAGCCTCTCATCATTGATGTTGTCATTGCAAATATAGGTACAAGAGGTCTGCCTCCGTATATCAGAGGCCTCACTTGTAAACATTCGATTTCCACCACTTTCATTGAAATTTGACGTTTCAGCTCAAGTTCGAGATCTTCCTGAACATGTCTCCGGAAGCTAGTCGTCAGAAAGAAACTACAGGAAAGTAATAATTTCTACAGAAGGAAATGTTTATCAAAGCTCGACCATGGCAGCTGAGGTCAACCCGTACACGAGTTTTATACCAAGTTGCATGTCTTGCTACAGCCTTTCCTATAGATTATGTCATGAAAACGGGCATCCTAACCTTTTCCTGTTGCAAGACCTGCTGCTGGTTTACGATTTGTTGCTCAGCGAGCTTGGTGTTAGATTTCTGCTTTTCAACTTCCTGCAAAAAGAGAAGAGGTTTCCTTATAGGAGCAACTAAGGCAATTATCCGATCTAACTGAAAACCCAACCCAAGAGAAGCCCATATGTTGCTTCTCAGTCTCACCATCATCAAATTGTCTCTCGCTGATTTCAGGGAGTCAATTTCAGCAGTAAGTTGGGATCGTAATGCCTCGACCTGCACACATTGCATGAAGCAACAGTCAATTGGATCCACGTTCTTCAAGTATCAGGTCAGATGTTAGTGAACTAATAATTTGAAGTCCTATTAATATTGGCAAGAACCCAATAGAAAATATCATATAGCCAAAACATTGTTATTTTCCAGCTTCCAATAACAAACTGATCACTGTGCTTAAACGAAACCTTCTATTATTCAAAATGAGCATAAAACGAAAGGAGGTGGTTTGTGTCTTTCTGGACCTCCTCAAGATGTTTTTGCTCTCGTTGAGAAATAGAACATTCCAGCTTTTGAACCAAGCCAACATTATACTCAGCCTCGCTCTTAGATTTTGCTACAGGGAGTGAATAAGTAGAGCACTGTCAATTTGCTCTAGTGGTAGGAGGAAAAACGAAAGGCAGTGAAAATTTATATCTAATTGAACACTTAGTGTGCAGATTCGTACCTTCTGCGGCTTGTATGCGTTTATCACTATCTTCTCGCAATAATGCTAACTGCTAAGACTACAGAAAACAGTTAATTGTGACTTTCCAAAAAGTGTTGAAATGAACAATCTCAGCGGTATACAGTATTTGAGCATGAATAGCGCAAGATATGGAAAACGAACACGAGTTTGAATGATTTCTTGACTTGGTAAGCAAATTCATCAAGTGATGTCTTACATCAAGTAAGAACAGAGCTCCAGGTTATTGCTGAAGCACTGGAACTTAAAGACACAGGACTCTACTGTTGTTCGTTGCTTAGGCTAGAGGAGATTGACCGAATTAATTCCAAAAACAATAAAAGTTTGACTGCTTTATCTCTCAGTGAAGATTAGCATTATAATTCCGAGTTCGAATTTTTCGTGGGCAGGCGAAACCATCTACATCTTGCTCCTGTGCGTCATAGACATTCGTCAAAATTTTCAAACCTGATCATTCAAATGCTGGATCTGCTTGTTGGCTTCTGTTTCACGCTCTTGAGCTGCTCTCTCGCATTCTTGTCTGTCCATTACTCGGCTCTGGATTTTTATAGGTGTATTATCAAATCACATTCAAAAATTTCAAGAATTCTGGAACAATTAGAAAGTGGCAACTTCTATCTAAAATAGTTGCATTTCATAATGAATCCAAGAGCTTTGCCAATCAATAAAAAACAGGACAGGTAACATCATATCTATCAGAAAAGATCTCACTTCAAGGCCTGCTATTTTGTCGCTGGACTCACAGCAGTTGGCTTGCAACTTCTCTTGAACATTATTCATTTCCTGGTAGTGATTGCAGTTTTATGTCAGCTATTAATATAAACCTAAACTATCAAAACACTTGAAAATATCACTTGGACAAAAACGTTCGGCATCGACATTTCTTCCTCTTCCTTAAAAATGTATATTTCCTTCACTATGCTGCAAATGTTGAACTCATTGAGTATCTTATCAAAAGAGTTAGCGCCATATGTACATGAGGCAGAACATCGAATCTTGCCTGACTAATTTTGCAAAATTCCGTTCTCACTTCCTCAAGGTCACGTTCAACTTGTTCGCGGCGCTTGATCTCCTCACATAGCTCCGCTCGAGATTCCTTACCACAGAACCACATTTCATGAAAAGGTTGCCCTGTCTACGCGAAGCTAAAACCTTGTGAAGAAATATTACAAGACTGCATACTAAAGATTACATTATCCCTCTGAAGGATTAGCCAAAAAATTCTGTAGGATTTTCTCGACTCATAGAATTTGAAGGGGCTACTGTCATTGGGCTAACCATGAAGTCTTGCATTCCTGTCACGTCTTACTCGAAATACCATGTGCACTTGAGAGTTAAATTTTATGACTGTTGAATCACTCTCGTGCACGTAATGACACATCAAGTAGTCTACAATTCGCCTCCGTGGTTATAAATTTCGAGTGAGAATAAAATCAAGGCACAAAAACTCACAAGTAACCAAGGTCATCAGCCAATCAGCAGGTAGTCAGCCATAAACAGCAATTCACCGACAGTAATAAATGCTGAAGTGGCTACCTCTAGTTCACGCGTTGCTTCCGCCTTCTCCTTACAAAGATCATCCAATTCTGCCTTCACATCAGCCTTCAACCCCACTATAGTGGTCAATCACAGTCCATTGGTTTATCGCACCATGCAAGTAAGAAAAAACAAGCAGTTTCCTCTATTTCAAAATAGCACGTTTTGGTGTTGTCAGATCCTGAGTTCGGCCAAAGAATCCACTAATCTTATCTGCATTATTTATTGCAATTCCTGCCCTACAGCATATTTAAGGGAACCCAATTTTTATTTTTTTCATACAATGTAACAAAGTTGAAAATAAAAATAAATCTGTAGCTTAAACAGACGTTGTGATATATACTACTAATAAGGTGCAAGGAAAACCTACCAAATTATTCCGAATCATGTGCAGCTCATCCTGAATTGTTTTCTTAGAACCTTGACCTGTTTGGCTTCCACTTGAATATCTTGAGTCTGCTTCTACAATATTTAATACCCGATGCTGGGATTGCATATCACACTCTGTAGAAACTTTGGTAAGCTTCGATTCTCTCGTCCCCCCACCTCGACACTTCTGATACATTACACCAGAAGTTAATGATGCCACTCAAGCTTATAAAAGTTTCTTAAATATTATGACCCATGTTTGTAATAATTTAGCTCAATTATGATACATAATCATCAAGTGGTTTCATTCGATTGCATAAAATTGTGAAAGAGATTTTTATCATCATAATACGTGAAGTGGTAGACGTATATAGAACAGCATGCAATATCAATAGCATAGGAAATGATTTAATCACAATTACAGCTCGATGATTTGGAGTGTCGACGCAATCCTCCAGCGTCGACTGACTGGCACGATTCTCTCGAAGCAAGCTGTCTAGAACACATCAGCTCCCATTGGTTTAGCAATTCCTCATTTGCAATTTCTGTGTAAACCATTCAACAAAACAGCAAGAGGAATTTTCCGGTAACCAAAATTTATCAAATATTCAGGAAGGTGACAGCTCATCACCTATTTGTTCCAGAAGTTGGCATGGTATATTGTTTCCAGCCAATTTCAGTTCGATGAGAGAATGATTCTTCTCGAGCAAACCTATCATGGCTGTGGCACCACTTGCGCCAATGTCATTCCACATTAAATCTGGATCAAATCATTGCAATCAATTTTCACAGTGAGTCTCACATTTCATGAGCTACCGTACATAATTGTATAAGATCCAGGAGAAATAGAGATGATGATTAATAGGACTACTCCAAGCAGACGAGCACACACCTCAATCCAGAGGAGAAGGTAATCTCCAATACAATTGTGACAAGAGCGCGGTATGTGCAAGCAATGTCACCGAAAGTTACCATTTCTATCTCATTTCAACTCTGCTAGGAAACGAAATGCGTATGCAGGAAAATTTGTGAAGTATCAATCTAATTCTGCAAACTCAAGCAAATGCGTGGCAACAAAATCCAACAGCAAACAGTATCCGTCAACAAGAAAGCGCCAAGATGAACGCTGCGGGACCTTGAAATACCAAGGCGTTTCAGCGTGGTATTTGTACGAAGCGCAAGCGCGAAAGCCGCAGCAGTAGCTGGTCCGATTCCATTGCTTCGGAGATCCACCTACAATAGGTTCATGTCAACAAGTAGCGGAATGAAGAGTAAAAAAAACAATACTTTATTGAAACAATTAAATAATATAATATTCTCGTCACTACAAACTTCGTAGAAGACATCAACAAGAAGCCTTTCCATACCATTGGGGAATGCACAACTAAATACAATTTAGAGTTTAGGTGACTGTTAAATGTGAAACGCAAGACTAGAGTATTAAATTTGGTTTCTTGGTCATCAAGTATAAACCTCTTGAAGTGAAGGGGTTGACGCAATGGAAGAAGCAAGGGCAGCAACACCTGTTCGAGCAGAGCCAAGATGATTCCACGCCAACAATAGCCTGAACAAGAAGTGGCCACTAACTTGATGGACTTGCGCAGTAAAGATACAGCTCAAAAACACAAGCGTAAGATATATCTAATAGAATACCAAATGGTCAACCCTTAATATAAGAGTAGCTTTATAATGAAGCCGCACAAATAGCTGAAGATTGAAAGAATTAGGTTACTATCAACCACAAAACGTATCATTTAGTACAAATATTCATATTCCTGTCTAGAGAAAGAAATACTTGAGCAGTTTGTAAAGAGGCGGACCTTTGTAGTTTAGGAGCATCTCGGATAAGACCCGCAAGGTTATCTCCTTTTTGGATATTACACCCTGCGTTTCGGGAATATGGCAATCACAACACAACCAGAAAAGGCGGCATCAACAACCAGGCGCTAGAAGAGTATTTGCAACCAAAAGATGCAGTGCTTCTTGTTTCTAGAACTAAATAAAAGCGCATCACATTGGACTTAAAGATGGAACGCAAGACTGCAGAATCGTCCGAAGTAGGGAGGATTGCCCTCAGCTGCACATTCCGTATATGAACAAACTATCTTGATCGTTTGCCGATCTTTATAAACCCTGCCCTAACGAACTTAGCTGTGATTTTGTTTGTATACAGCTCCACCATTATGAAATTGCGATTGGAATACATTAATCAGACAATATTGGCAGCCGAGAGGTCAATTGAGTTCTAGTCGCGTGCAGAAAGGTGTCGGAGATTACCACTTAGGTCGAGCTCCGTGAGCTTGTCGTTGTTCTTAGCAGCATTCAGAATTGCCGCTAAAGCTGTTATAAATTTAAAACCAAGAAAGAAGTCAAGAATTACCGCTACTGAATCAAACTATCAAGATTTTGTGTCGAGAGCATAAATTTGATTGGAAAAACAAGAGATTGGAACCCTGACATTATCACGATTCTTGGGAAGCAAAATTGCGGATTTTTGTTACAAGTGAGCACATTGTCTCTAATTGTTAGAAGTGTAAGCAATATGGCCAGTTTCCCTGGATTGTGATGAGGTGGTAACCTCGTCATGCAGACTATAGGAAGCAGGGGGCACGCACCTAATGAGCTTGAAATTGAGAAAAAGACTTATACCATTTTCGTTGAGGTCCCGGTCACAAATTTTAAGTGTTCCGCCATCAATGCTGAGGTCGATCTTCTTTAGCTGCTCAACAAATGATCCGCCAAGGTTGGATGATGCCTTCCGAGCCGAAGATTTCCGTTCTTTCAACAACCTCACTCTTTCTACCAGCTGCTTCTCTCGGTCTTTGAGAAGGTCAGGATCGGCAGTCGGTCTACCGGCAGTGGAATCCTCTGCTTTCACAGAAGCCTCAGATGGTGGCTCTGTTTTCAAAGATTGCGTTGCAATAGCCGCAATTGCTGGACTCTTTTTATTTTCAAGCTTCGATTCTTCCTCAGAGGTTATGGTTTGCGCAGACCGTTCCTCGCTTTCTAGTTGCGGATTGGAGGCTTGATCGACTTTCACAGCGGAGCTCGGCTCAATGTCTGGGTTTTCCTTCCCAGTCGCGTTCTCGAGAACCACTGTATCGTCAGCTACACATTCCTCCGAGGCTGTCGGCGAGCATGAACCTACTCTTAGCCGGATTCTGTCATTAATATCTTCGGAAAGCGCGTGCGCCGCTTTGCCTATCAATTCTGCTTCGCAAACGCTTTCATCGTCGGATGCCCAACTGTCTGTTCCATAAAACGCACGACTCCCCTTTGCGATCGCCTTGCTAAAGTATGCTCCGAACGTCGCGGACATTCGAGGACTTTTCCTTGGACTGGGCTTAGCGGAACTGATTTGAATTCCAACACTCTCCGGACTGACCGTATCGCATTTATAGCTGCTCTCAGCGGACATGACCACTGAGCCATCTCCAGAATTCTCCGACGTCATGTTGAAGAAGCCGGATCTCCTCTCTAGAAACAATCACAGCGCATCCTAGCCACGCGCCAGAATAAAAAACGTGTCTTACAAAATCAACAAAATCAACGGATCAAACACACAGTTGCTACGCAACGCCGCGCACGATCAAACTGCAAACCCTAGCAGCGCAGTAAGCCAAGTGACGTTCTTCCAACAGCCGCGAGCTCTTCAAGAAGTGTGACAGAGGCTGTGAAGAGACGGACCTATTGGCAATGGAACGGACATGGAAACCGTTACCTATTCAGATGTGACAAAGGTTGCATGAGCAACATGTCAGTAGCGGTATCGGTAATGCGCTGATTTCCATACATAATAGCTAACTTCTTCTATCATGGAACTTCGAAAATATGTAAGCGCTCAATCGATCGTCCAGGCTTGCTCTCTCGAAAGGTAAACTGAAAGCATCTCCAGCACCATTAACATTCGGAATAGCGTGCTCTACAGTACCAGGCAAGCATGAATAGTCCGCTCCCTTGCTGCCATTCAAAGAACTTTGCATATTACATATTCCCTCTGTCTCAAAATGATCTTCCTGTTTACCTTTATTTAATGTCCCAAAATGATCTTGTTGGAAGAGGAAGGGAGCTAGCGACACTTGCACATAGTTCAAAAGCACGGGCATGCTAACCAATCCCATGCCATCAAGTGAGTGGCCACCGGTGCATTTCAAAAATGCCTTAAATTTTCAATTTTCAAGCACTTTGAAATCATACTTTGAAAACTAATTTGAAACTCAAATTTTCAGAACAATGGGAGTATATCAAACTCTATTAATAGGTCCAAAAAAAATTTGAAAAACAATTCTTTTTGAGATTAAACTATAACATTTTGTGTAACAAGAAGATCATTTTGGGACAGAGGGAGTAGTAAAATTGGGATTCTATTGTTTTGAATCACAAAGATTGATTCTTATGCAATAGCAACCAAGCATACCAAGTTTTGATTCCAAAGAACCAAAACCCTATATTTGGTAAATTATTTTGTATTAAATTCATGATTTTGCTTGAAAATTGATTGAAGAAAATTGGTGATGAATTTTTGAGATTTGATTGCATGAATGTGTAAAACATCTGTGTGCACCTTTTTTGTGTTAAAAAAAGTACCTTTAAGTAACAAAATTATGATTGAGAAAGAGTTCAATGTGGGTTGTGGTAGGACCAAAATTTGTAAAGTAAATATTTATTTGTTTTTAAACTAGCTTTTGGCTAAGTAAACATATTTTCATGTTCAAAGGTACAAATTTAGCCATAGTGTATGAGTCAAGTAACAAAACTTGATTATCATAGAGAAACATTTACTTTACAAAATTTGAACATGTTCATCTCAACATTGAAATCACTATAGAAGGCCTTTAGGAGCATTTTTTGGAAATGCTTGTTAGAAGGAAAGATGTGCATATGGATACCTACACATCCATGTAATCAAATCTCAAAAATTCATCACCAATTTTCTTCAATCAATTTTCATGCAAAATCACAAATCTAATATAAAATAATTCACCAAAAATAAAGTTTTGGTTCCTTAGAATTAAAATTTGGTATGATTGGTTGCAACTACATAAGAATCAATCTCTATGATTCAAAACAACAAAATTCCAATTTTACTATGTAATATGCAAAGTTCTTTGACTACAGCAAGAGAGCGGACTATTCATGCTTGCCTGGTACAGCATTCTTGTGGCTCCTGTGACCAAACCAGAAAATCACTCACATGATAGCACTCTAGACTGGAGGCGAGTAACAATTACATAGTATCACATAGGAGGCACATCAACATGAGAATGAATGATGAATTATTGTAAAAAAACAGGCTACAAATATACTACAGTTCAAGATTTCTGCAGCTGCTACGTTACCTACTCCACTACCAGACCACCAGCAGACCTCGACGGCAACTACTCTACTCTGATCTTTGCAAAGTGGATACAAAATTTGATGCGCCATATGCAGCTGAACCTCCGATTACACAAATTGCCGCAACAATGACTTGAAGGGCGACGAGAGGGGTGGCAGTGTCCGGCACGTAGTACACAAAAACAGGGCCGAGGAGTAACAGGAACAAGGAGGTGGTGAGAAGAGCGCCGGGAGTGTTAGCATTGGTTGCAACGGACAGAACGCCCAAATTCTCGGCCTTGGAAAGTAGGCCCAGGCTCTCGATCTTGCTTAGAGAGAAGCCTAAGTTCTCGGCTAAGGTGAGTAGGCCGGCCTTCTCCACCTTGGATAGCAATTGCAGCTGCTCCACCCTAGACAGTAATTTGATGGCCTCGGGACCTTGCCCTACTTTGGTGCGCACTTTCCCGGTCATATCACCGTACACTTGCACTACCTTGACCTGGCACAACCTCAACAGTATGAGATACAGCCGGCCTCGAGAATTTCAATGCACCACGACGCAGCTTTACCAGCATTCTGACGTGACACAGCTACCAAAGACTACTTCGGCATAATAGGTTGGACTCATGCCATGAATAATTAGGTACAGATGATACAACACATACTGATCAGCAAACTTTGACAAAATCAAGCACATCTTGTCACATTGATGTAATCTGTCACCCTTGACTGTGCGAGCGTCAGTAGCAGCGCAAGCGAGTGTGCTCATTCAATCCGGTCAAAAATGATCATGACTCAAAAGACGTTGAAGACAGTTGCAAACGCCACACATTCCGGCTGACGTTGGACACTTTCCTGACTTAGCAATGTCCCTAGAATTTTGCACACACTGCGCAGCCGAAGCCATTGCCGTGCGTTGCTGGCAAAGGTCGACACCGACGATGCAATTGAAAGAGAATGCCAGTGAAGCACAATTTGTGAGAAGAGCCATTAGTGTACCTTCTTTCCACCGATGAAGCGAGTGTTGCTGCCCTTTTGAAGAGTGCCCGGCTGAGAGGTATCGGATTTCACTGGGTTGACGCCGCCCTTTTGGGTCCCTCCAGCAGCAGCTTGAACGGTCACCATCCGGGAACCAATGGGAGCAGCTACAACTCTCGTCAGAGTTCGGCCGAGGTTGGCATGGGCCGCCCTCATGGCCGTCAAGCTCGACAAGCTCGAAGCACCCAGCGTCGGCTTGGACGCGCAAATTGACATGGAATCTGCCATGGATACACTACCTCAAATCAATCGACAAGACCCCGATCAATTCTGGTCGAGAACTGCAGCCCGAGAATGTGCAAGCACTGGCCTCAGGAAGTGGAATTAGCTTGATCGCGACACCAGCAGAGCCTGCGGGTGATTTGCATTCGATCGGTGCGGACGAGCTGCGTGCTGCATGCGGTATTACTCGGTGTACTTTATCTCGTATGGCAGGCACTAGCATTGGATTGGGTTTCAAGTGAGGACCAACTATTTTCCGCAGAGGACCAACGACTGCTGGCGCTCCGTCACTCCATCCCTTGCCACAGAAATTCTTCCGGCCCACGCCACCCTGCCACACGCGCACTGCACTTTGGGTGACGAGCTTTTGATTCCGCCCGCCCCCGTCGTAGAGCATCTGGATTCTGAACCAACAGAGAGGCCGTGCTAGTGTACCGCCGACCAACGAGATTCATCCACCTCTTTCGGATGAGCTTTTGCTCGTTTAGGGGGATGAATCCACAGAGACGGGGTTTAAGCTTAAGGTAGTCTGCTCTTAAACCGACCCCTGCTTTAAAAGCGACCCCGTCCTGGAATCCACAGAGTAGGAAATAATGTCACTAAAATCAACCGGATCGCTTTTAAAGTAGGGGTCGGTTTAAGAGCACACTACCTTAGAGTGAGCTGGTTCAACATGTGGAAAAAAAACCATTGATAATATCAAAACTGGTAGATTTTTGCTGTAAACCTTTCCAATAACCATCAAATTAATAAAACAAGAGTAAGAAAGAACCGGAGTACTTTAACTCCTAATCCCAGTGGATCTCATAATCCATAGAAAAAAGGTCCAATTTTGTCCACTTAGGCAATGAAGGGTTGAAAGATACAAAGGAATACAATTATATAGTAGTTGATAAAGGTAAGTCAAATAATTCTACTATGAGTTCAGGTTCTTTTCTAATGCTAATTGGATATATTAGATTTAGTCAATGTTGGGCAAATCTTTTGCAAGTTAAGAATATAGGAATAGTGCAAAAAATATAGATGTATAAAGGTCAATTCTCACTTGGCTCTTTGAAAGACTGGTATTAAAACATAGAAATGTTCATTGTAGTACAAAAAATTGCATTCAGTGTTGTACACCTCAAAAAGCAAGGGTTTAGAATTCTAAGCAAGAGTTAAGTGAGAACACCATATTAAGTAATCTAGGAAAAAGGGTACTTTTTGGGACAACATTTTTTTTGGTACACATGTCCTCACTTGAGAGGAGGAATTTGTGAGGGAAAAAATCTTTGTGGCTCAAATTTAATCTGATACCTTCAAATCTGGTTTAAGGTGACTTTTTGGGTTTTAGGTGGAGTACAAAATGGTACCTCCCTTTTTCCTAGATTACTTAATATGGTGTTTGATGCCTTGTTCATACATGAGAGCATATGTAATCATAAAATTCCCCTACGATACGCCAACGAGGCAAAACTCATGATGCAAAATGCAGGGGTTCACACATTGATTCAGTCTTTTCTAAAACTCACATCCCTTGCTTGCGCAAAACTGACTTTTGTCATGCTTGTCTTCTCAAAGTTGCACCTTGTCTAAGAGGCGTGTTGTAAATTTCTGTCTATTGCGTAGTTTTTCTTGAAGTTGTTACCAAAGGTGAGGTGGGGAGCGTTGGCGTTCAAAGTCGCAATACATTACGCCAACTCTGAAGCAATAGTCGCCGCGCACTTTAGGGTTGTAGAAGAGTCTTGTATCAACACCGTGAGGAAGCAGTTTGTGGCACCACGTGGGGATTGGTTCCTAGAATTTTTGACTTTTGCCTCTTTTGATATGCAATGCTTCTACCAACGGCTGCTAAATGGGTTGTTTTTTATTTCATTCCTTGCATAGAGCAACTTACCTCCAGAGTTGTACAGCTTCACTCACATGCTCAATCAAGTTAATAGGACAATTGCTAAATGCTAAAGTCAGTTTATTGGAGAAGCCTCATTGTCGCGTGTTTATGTGTACCCATGTCACAGTTGCTTGAGTCCAGTGCCGTTGCAGCAGCCGTAAGCACAAAAAGGGAGTTTCATCAAAAGTACAGTGATTTTTATCTCTGCACTCTTTTGTAAATGACTTTTGCAGCCCACATTACCAAATACCGCCTGAAAGATCCCGCAATTCCCTGAAATCTCCATTTTGGCAAAGATGTTGTGCTGCTAATAGTTTGCAAAAATCCCTAAAGTTACACAATGTTATTGTGTAATTTGGCAAACAACGGCTATTAAAAGCCTACCACATCAGCTTGGAGTCTAACAATGCCATTGTTGAAATACCATAGCTTGCTAAACTGTAAGTAGAAGTGTGAATGGCGCTTAAGAGCCAATAATATGCATGACTCGATTTAATGGAAAGCTACATAAAGTAGATTTTTACTACATGTGATGTGAAGAGTTTGTATTGTTCTAATGTGAATCTTGAACTTGGTGAGTCAAGTAAAATGATTGCATAAGGATGTGTTATTTCAACATGAAAAACTAATAAATATGTGGTAATCAAGGGAGGGCGTAAAGAAGCCACCATCATGCTCGAGGATGTAACTATAAGATACAACTAATATAATATCTCTATCTAATGCTTAGTTGCTATTTCCGCTATACATTCAAACGAAGGATGATGAACTGGTAGGGGGATCATTATTTCAACTATTTAAGGTAAGGTTAAGAGGAGCGTAATACAACTCGTGTCAAAGACAAAAAGAGACTTGTCCTCCCAACAAGGTTCAAAGACACCCACTTTTCAGTAACATCCAAGATAAGCCTATGATCCCACGTGTCAAAGAATAACCTTCAAGATCTAAACACCTACTATGTTATGGACCATGTTGGGTTAGTAAGGTGAACATTCACCACTTCGGTGCAAACAAATAAAGTACTTCAAAATCTTGACCACTTGACTTTTAGTTACACCCCGTAGGTTAGGACTCCATTGAGGTCATGATATTCTGTAAAGAAGAATGACAGAGAAGAAGTTCACAAAGATTAAGTAAAGATTTACCAAACATGCACAGGAAGTGCTCTGGAAGGACATGGCTTCATAAACCAACAAGACTCACAGGGAAGACACTTTTCTTCTGAGAAATTTGCAATTATGAATGCTGAGCATTTTCTGCTCAATAAATAAATCAATGCTTTTTTTCCATTCTGCAGCTAGCCATGTGGAGACTCTCCATAGCTGCGCATATTGCGGAGCTTTTTCCAGCCATCATCTAAAACTGTACACTAAAGAAATGTTCAAGCCTACTTTCTCCAACTCAATACAAAAGTCTCTGATACTTGAGACTTGTGGCACTAATCTCTCACTCTTATTCACTTGAGCCTGAACCGGGCTCTGATGTTGCTGCTGCTGGCATAGAGCGTTTGTGATTCCACTTAACGCTCGATGTTTATCTTTGTATCTGTGTTTCTGTGGGTCGCCCTTGATAAATACAAACGACACTATGGAGGAGTGATTATAGGTGTGGGGATTAAAAACCTTTTTCAGCGCCGTGCAGGAGTCAGGAAAATGTCCATATCGAGCTTCCTCTTCAAACATGATCTATCCGTACTGCCCAAGCCAACCCAAAGTGAAAAAAACAACATCAGCATTGATTGCAACGTGAAATCTTAGCACATCCTCCACAGTAACAACATATGCTACCAGTAAACAAAGCCTTTGCGCCTTGGAATGACACTATAACCAACAAGAAGTACTGAAAGGGGGAAAGAAAGGGGAGGAAGGGATATAAATATTCACCTGTTCAGAGTGGGTCGAAGATTTGTTTTGGGTTCTATTGACATGGGGATAGTCATGGCATCAACTGGAGTTCTTAATTCCGGTTGCAGCTGCTTGGCATGCACATCCCGGCTCGCCTCCCCTGCTGTTTTGATGTCTCCACCAAACAACTGAATACGCCGTGTCTTGGTAGGAGGGGAAAGAATAATGTGCCCAGCTGGAGACAAAAGCTCAATGGGCTTTGATTGCGCTTCCGGTTTGGATGGCCTTCGAAGCATATGTGGTGCAGTTGGTGCTGGTTCGGTCCTGAAGTACCTGACATTGCAAGCAAGCAAGAAAGAATGAACTCAGCACTAGGTTTGCAATAATAGCCTGTGACCATGATTTGTAATAATCTCCAATTCTACGGCCTAAAACATTCAGGTACAATAGCATTGGTCATGACTGAAACAGAGAAGGTTTTTTTGAACACATTCTTGAAGGTAGACCTTTAGAGAGATAGAGAAAGAGGGTTACCTGTGCTCTAACGCTTGCTGAGCGGTAATTCTTTGCTTAGGATCGTAGGTGAACATCCGCTGCAGAAGGTCTATGCAATCTTCACTCGCATGCGGAAACAGAGTGCGAAAGGTTTGTGGTGGAGAGTACTGGTACTCAACATAGTCAGGAAGTTTGGTCATGTCCGGCCATTGGGCTTCTTTGGGAGTTCCAAATGCCGCAAAGATCTTCCCGAGTTGATCAATATCGCTGGAACCCTGCGAACAGAGCAAACGTCAGTGCTCTGGTCCATTCGTGGATTAAAGATCACTACAAGTAGGGTACAAACATGGAGCTAATATGCCGCAACAATCAAGGCAGCAGTACAGCAACTGATAATCTACTTACCTGGAGAAAAGGACGACGAAGGATGAGTTCCGCAAATATGCATGCAGCAGCCCAGACGTCTACCCCTGGTCCATACTGCTTGGAGCCGAATAGCAACTCAGGTGCACGGTACCACCGCGCAAACACCTGGTTTTCAGAAAATGGATAACAAAAATGGTCAAAAACGGCGACATGCAAGAGGACGTACCTCATCCAAGCAACAATGTTCAAGGACGATTCTCATACTTAAGCATGTACGACATTTTGTTCACAATTACGCAAGCAACCCTGCGCATACCTGGTGAGTGAACCTTCGATTGGGACTCCCAAAGATGCGAGCTAAACCAAAATCGGCAAGCTTCAGCTGTCCATTGGAACCAAGTAAGAGATTATTTGGCTTCAGATCCCTGCACCAAGCATCAATAGGTCAGGAAAACAGCTCATCTCTGACATACTAGGCATGCAAGTAGGTAAAAGCCAAAACATGCACTTGAGAGAAGAAAAGAGTTGGTACTAGCTAAAAGAATTTGGGCAGTTGCACTGCATGGCTTTGCTGACATTACGGTGTCCATTTCCCTGGCTTTTCAAATTAGGTGCAAGGTTATGATGGACTCACAGTGACGGACATAAACAAGAATAAACCCAAGTCTCCAGGTGACTGACCTATGAAGAATCCACTTCTTGTGGCAAACTGTAAGTCCCTTGAGCGTCATTTGCATGTAGGCCTTGTAGTCGGAAGGGGAAAGATAGATGTTCCGATCCCGGATCACTGCTTCTAAGTCGCTCTCCATGAACTCGAAAACGAGGTGCAAATTCCGCTTGTGTGGATAGACGTCCACCAGCTCGATGATGTTTGGGTCATGCAACTCCTTCAAAAGCTTGATCTCCCTCAGTGCTGTCACGTTCACTCCTTCCTTATACTTTCCCAACCTAATCTTCTTGATTGCTAATGTTCTGTTTGTCTGCAAACATTTGCAACTCTGTCATTACTATGTCCCACTTTAGAGTGCTTGAAGAATACTCAGATCAAATACACATACATGAACCTCATCGCTCACAACATTCCCAGGTCAGATTTAACCAAACAAGGCAGTACTCAGGAAATCTATGGACATTCTTGAAAACCATCAAATTAGGCACTAATGAGATAAGCTGCCATGATCATATGGCATTGGGATTACAAGTGCGCGTCTGCAGTTAGACTGGAAAATCCATTTGGACTTTAAGTTACTTACATCATTTTTTAGTTCTGCTTCAATGTGACTAACACACTACAAACCGGCTCTTTATCAGTTCAAGTGGACCAGCCAAAAGGACTACTATCAATTGTGCATTAAGATACTCTTAATTGGATCAGAAACACTTTGCTGTAACGTAGCAATGTCACTCACAACAACGGTACTGGAATCCCAAGATACCAGAGAGCCGTTGCATTGTCAGGTGACAATGCTTTCTTCTGTTACACCCGAGGAGTTCAACCTACCAAGTCCTTGGATGTAGCAACCAACGATGCCGACATTGCAAAAACCATGGTTCCGAAAGCTTTGCAACAAGATTCTGAATTACTAGCATAAACTCCAACAATGTATGCTGAAAACAGGTGTTGCATCGTAGTTTCAGGCCGAGGCTCGGGTCAGGCAGAATGAGAAATCTCAGAGAAAGCAGGAGCTGATTGTTACCACTTTGTCAATAGCCTTGAAAACCACACCGTAGGTGCCCTCACCAAGGGTATGACCCTTGATATATCTGTTCGCGCCATACGGCTCTCCCACTGCCATCTCCACAGACTTGGAGTCCGAAATTCAATGTTGAAGAATGCAGCACATGAAGACAGACGACACCATCATAGACAAACACCGTCCATCGAAGCTTCAGCAAAATTCCGTCAGGGAGAAGACCGTAGTTGCCGAGCACCGAACTCCATTGCCAAGAACGCAATCGGATTGATTGATACAGAATCCAGCATTGTTACTTCGCATGGGTTTCTTGCGCATTGGTGGACGTTACGATTTTCTGTGGAAGCCAAGATGGTCCATAGTTGAAAACAACGGGAATGCCAGCGTCATGTTGCAAAATCAGCAAAATCTGCAAAATCTGCAAAAGCTAGTATAAATTTGTCCCGCTTTACGTGGATATCGGTGGCATTCACCAGCAGCTCTCCACACAACGATGAGCTGGATGCTTGGGACTCAATGTCGAACTTCGCACACAAACCCCAAAGTGCACACTGCAGGGAGAAATCCGCTAACCTGGTTCGGAAACAAAATCCCAAACCCTACAAACGGAATTCGGAGGTTTCCCAAGAACAATCAAAAATCAACGACAGTAATCGCACGTCCAGCGCTGGACTTCCAACGGGAAACTCCAACAACCTGAACCCTGAGCAAACCCGCAGTGTTTGGTTCTCGCTCTCTCCCTCGTCCAGATATGAAGCCTCAACTGTGCTTCCGCTCTGCCTCGCTTGTGGCGCGGAAGTTAACGGAATAGCAATGCTGCGCAGCAGCAGTGTGTCGCATGGCATAGGCGCACACTGTGGGTCCTGCCCCAAACGGCCAAATAACCAACGGTAATACTCCCTCTGTTTCTGAAAGAAACCCAGATTCATGCTCTTTTTTTTTGTGTTTCAAAAAGAAACCTGTGTTTGTCTATTGAGTTGATTTTATTTTATTTTAAATCCTACGCTTATTTCTAAAATGAAATTAGTTACTTAGTATGGTTGGTGATATTTTTTGGGTTTTTTATGCTCAATTATTGCTGCAAACTTGGTCTAGTGATTTTTGTTTGCAAATTTTGCCCATTGTTAAACTAGAACCATCAATAATATCAATTAAATGATTTGGTTTTTTTATAGATGGGACTACTTGGGCAATTAGGTTAACTTGTTCTTTACTTACAATTGCATTGGCACACTTCATATCAATCATTTTTCTAACCATTTTTGACAATAGCAAAACTTACACTTGAAATTTCAAAACTTTGGTACTAATTTTCTCTCCTTTTTAAAAAACCTTAATTCTAAAAAAAACTAAAATTAGGTTTGGAATGGTTTAAGCCTAATATCCAATAACTTCCAATTACAATTTGTTGTTAATATTTCTTAGTTCCTCACAAATTCTCAAATACGGGTTTCTTTCACAAACAAAGGGAGTAAATCTGGCTAAATTTAGCAAAATTTCTATCTCAAATTTGGTTGCACTAAAATTGTATTGTAGAAAGAAAGAGGAAAATTTAAAAAGTAGCCAAAGTTTCAAGATGCAAAATTGCCTTTGAGATGAGATGCAATCTAACAGGCTGCCATGTCGCTGATGGGACCTTGGATTAAGACAACTTGAGTAGCCATTAATCATATTCAAATGAAAAATGGATATTTGACTTGTGAACTATTGTATATGATTATTTACTTGAACAAGCTTAAACAATCCTAGCAATGGAATCTAAATATAGCAAATGAAAAACAAGCATTTAGGACAAAAAATTGGACTTTACATGCTAATTTCTAACAAGTCCTATTTTCAACCAATTATTTACAATTATACACCAAATCTTTTCATCAATTTATATATTAATATAGCACAACTAAGTTTTGCAAATTTTGATCAAATTATTATCTAGTTTGTTTTGCTATTTCAACATGTATTTCAACCAATTAACTTTGTAATTATAGTCAATTCACCTCAAATATAAAAAGGTCCAAGCTTAGTGGCTTATGCTTATGAAACTTCCAAAAAGTTAATGTCATGGTGACCATAATTTTAGAATACATCGAACTAGAGGGCCAACGAGTTGTTTCCTTACTAAATTGAAGAGCTTGCCTAAGCAAGTTGCACATTTATTTGGGCTTTGTGAAATATACATTGATGAATATCATATGTCCTATTTTTATTTAATTCACCTCTCATTCAATTCTAAAGTTTAACAACTACAATTAAGAGCTGTATTGCTGCTTTCTTTATATCAATGTTTGCAAAACAAAGAACAAGTCCACTGTAGTTTTCTTTCTAAATACAATTATCTCGACATTTTTTTTTTATTATGAGCGTAAAAAGTGTGTCTAGTGGGAAACCACTTTCTTCAACGTCCTTTTTTTTTGGTATAATACGGTGCATTCCAATTGACAATACAAAGAACCTATCAATCATTTTCCAGTAAATGAGATATCTTTGGAAATGGATGTTTTTGTGCAATGCATCTCATGAGTACAATTTTGACAATTTCAGTATTTATCTAAATATATGGAGTAAACAGCAACTTAAGAATCTTGCATTTACCCAAATAACAATTTTTTTTTCTTTTTTTTTGTGAAGATGGAATATAAGATGACTAGTAACCTAATCCACTAAGTGTGGATTTAACTCAAACTCAAAGTTAATCCAGTGCTAAATGTAGGGTATTGCTTTTAAACTTTGGGCTTTTGCTTAGTGGAAGAGAAAACTTGAGGAGTGTACTATAGTCTATCGAATAGGAGTGACTGTTGTTTACGAGTTCATCATAAATTCATTTTTTCAGATTCATAAATTGTTGCTTTACAATAGTGTAATTTAAAAAACGCTTATGCTATGTAAAGAAGAGGATGTCAAAAGAAAATTTTACCCCAAAAAGGAGTGTATTGGTAGTCTGTTATCAACTTCAAGAAACCACATCAACTAACTAAATTGTATAATTTGTTTTTTACATGAAAGTTTAGAAGCATTCTTTTTAGTAGATATCATTGTTCCTGAGGTTTCACAATTATATTGTTTTGTTTGTTATCTTTAAAACTAGAATCAATCATTGTCACTTTCAAAAGTAATGATCTATTAATCATATAATAACATGTATGACGGTGACACGAGAATGTATAAATCATACCAAAATTTGATTAAATAGCAAGACATTAGTAAAAATAATGAGTAATAAAGGTATGCCAAAGAACCCAAAAGATAGAGACACTAGCAACTAGAGTTTGCGAGCCTCATGCACTTGTGAGGGGGTATTTAACCTTAATTACATATGGCAACTATATTTTCAACAATTGCTGGAATAAAAAAATTATTATATTTTCATGTATAATCAATGATAATTTTGCTAGTGTTCTAGTTTATAAATTTTAGTAAAATACATGCTAACAAAGAAAGCCTACACCAAATAGTGCATTTATATTGCCTTAACAATTAGGTTGCTTTACCTTGGCAAAATTATCTCATGATTCATTCTTGGTTGCTTGGAGGGGCATGCAACTATCTTTATGCTATAATAGTTCTTGGTTTCGTATAAAGTTCTAACTTCCTTATTCCTTGACTTTGACGCTTATTGTTGCACCCATCCTTTGCTTGCTTCCTCCATTTATATTACAGTTATTATTAACAAAAGTTATTATAATCTATACTACGAAGTGGGAGGATTTCCCTAAGTGCGCCCTTTTTTAAAACCTTCTAGAATTCTTTGTTGTAAGTTGAAGCAGCAAAGGACGCCAAAGATGTAGAACACCAAGTGCCCTCCAACCGTGTCCTTTTCCAAAAAAATCTAGAACTTTTTGGTGGAATTTGAAACACCAAAGGATGCCCCAAATATAGAACACCAAACATCCTCCAACCATGTGCTATAAATCAATAAAACCCCAAGTACCCCTAGCAAAGTATTAAAGAATATCATTGTGATGAAAGTGATTGGTATTGTTGATCTCAAAAAAGGACCAAAATGACGATGCATGAGGTTTAGATTCTAAACATGTTGTGAGGTATTGATTTCCTATTAGATTCTAAACCAACTAATTTGTAAGATACCAGTTTTTTGTGCTGCACGCAACCAAGGGCACTGGGCTCAAGACATTGGGGCTGGGGGTCGAACCCCAGATCTTGGGTCTAGCAATGAAGCCACTAAACCCTAAACCACTCACAACCACTAGACCACTCAACCACGCATGTGTGTACATGGAGATATGAAAATTCTATTTGTACACTTCGTAAGAATACTCTCTGCAAAGTCAATAGACTTTGGAGGCTATTTTGGCCTTGTGCAGAACTTCTTTTCAAAAAACTCAAAATAAAAAAATGTTGGTTGATGTAATCTACTTTCACCTCCAACAATTCTTTTTAGATTTCAGATATTTTATCAAAAGTTATGAGCAAAAATCAAAGATGGTGTTCCAAAATTTAAGTATATATATATATATTTCCACCCTTTTGATTTTAGTTTAGAACATTTGATTGAAATAAATAAACCTCAAAACAACTGTTGAAAGTGAGGATTGGCTTCATTTCTATAAAAAAAATTAGTTTTAGTTTTTTTTGGAAACAAAACTCTTATTCGGTTAAAGTAGCCTCTATAGTTTGCTAGCTTCAAAAAACATCAAATTTTGAATAGTTATGGAATTAAAAAGTAATCATACAATCAAAATTTCAAAGTATCCAAAAGATTGAAAAAGATTCTATAATCTTTTGAAGATTTTTGGGTCTTTTTTAAAGATTCCAAAATTATTTCATAAAATTTTAATTTCTTTATTGATCTAATTCATAAAAGAAGGGGAAATATTAAAAATGCTCTTTGGTTGTTTCAAAATATTACATTTACCCCTTAATGATTTAAAATATCAAAAAACACCATATCTGTTAAATTGGGAAAATTGGAGGTATCATTTTTTACTCCATCTTAAACCTAAAAAGTTACCATAAACTAGATTCAAAGGTATTAGATTGAGTTTGCGCCACTAAGATTTTTTCCCTTGTAAATTCCTTCTTTCAAGTAAAGGCACGTGTACCAAAAAAAAATGCTGCAGGCTTGGTTTAAGGTGACCACCTAAAACCTTTGAAAGTCCCAAAATGTATTGTTTTTCCCAATTTAACAAATATGGTGTTAAAAATATTCTTGTTTCTTGTCAAAGTATCAACTCTATCCCTATTATTTTGCAATAATATCAAAAACGCTCTTTTATTTTGAAATAGCAAATATACTCTTGTGTTATTTGAAGTTTGAAAATTACGTTTGGTTCTACGTAAGAATATCAATTAAACTATACCCTTAGTTATTTTTGAGGCCATTGCAAGTTCCCATAATCCACTTTTTTTTTAAAGAATATTTTGTAACTACTAGAATGACAATGAAAATTACTAAAAATTGAGGCAAGTTAATTGCAAACTCAATCTCATAGTCAAGTTGTTCAAACTCTTTGTAGGATTTTGGCATGTAAATTCATCATTGCAAATACTATTGCATCAACTGTATTGTGATTTTTATTTTTAATATAATATTTAAAATAGAATTTCCCTAAAAAGGCACAAAAAAACTAGAGGTATTTATGGTATTTTCAAAATATAAGAATAAAGATTAATTGGTATTTTTACACAAAACTAAAGGTAGATTTTTTTTTTCAAACTCCACAAGGATGTATTTGATAATTTAAAATAGTTGAGGAGCATTTTTAATATTTTCCCGTATATTAGAAGTATTGTTGATATTTTTGCAAAAAGCAAGCTAGGGTAGTTTTTATACCTTTAATCTCTGAGGGACATATATGATTTTCTAAAAGAATTGAGGGCATCTTTTATATTTTTTCATAAAGAAATTTTGGTATTTAAAACAACAAATGTTGTATTTTTTATATGATTTTGTTTGAATTAATGAAGTTGTGTCCAAAAGTGTCCAAATCAATAGAAAATTGTTGATTTTATGTTGTTTTGTTCTTTCCAAAAGTATTCATATCAACAAAAAAACTGTTGATTTCTTGTTATTTTGGTCTTATTTTTAGTAGACTTTAAAGGCTACTAATGTCAAATCATACCAAATTGTGAAAATGAAGTAAACAACCACTCTCAAAGTTTGAAAAGATTCTAATTTTTTGGAAAACTTCTTTTATTTTCAAAACTTCAAAACATTTTCATGTAGTCCAAAAATTCTATAAAGATTTAAAAAACAACCCAAATTATTCTAATATTTTTTTATGGAAACATATTTTTAAGTATTTTAATGAATTTCAAAAAGATTCTAAAACAACTCTAATTGAGTCTAAGAGTTCTGTTTTTATAAATACTTTGAAATATTTTAACAAATTTCATAATTAAAGATTTCAAAAAGATCCTTGAAGATTCTCAAGGATTCT
The DNA here is from genome assembly GCA_963920765.1 of Ulota crispa. Lineage (NCBI taxonomy): Eukaryota > Viridiplantae > Streptophyta > Bryopsida > Orthotrichales > Orthotrichaceae > Ulota > Ulota crispa. The sequence goes on along the minus strand of OY987249.1, from coordinate 19,763,014 downwards.
CAAAGATTCTCAAAGATTCTCAAAGATTCTTTAAGATTCTTTAAGATTCTCAAAGATTCCACAAAGATTCCACAAAAGATTATTAAAGATTCCAAAATAGATTTTCAAAGAACCTAAAATTTCCGTTGATTTAAACAATGGTGTTCAAATCAATTGCACATATGTAGATTTTTACAAAGTTATGCTAAATTAATCAAATAGTGTGGGCAAGTGCGCAAACTAACAAGAAACTATTGATTTTCTGTTGTTTTGGATAGAGTTTTCTACTAGTGTTCAATAACATGATGTTCAAGATTTTATGCCAAAATCAACAAGAAACCAACAAAAATTAGTAAAAAAACAATTTCAAATTGGTGAATCCAAGACTATACTGTTTCATAGCTTAGATAAAAACAATATATTTCCATTGATATGCCCAATACAAACTTTTGAGCAAGCTTTTTATTTTCAGAAAAGTGATTTGGTTGTTTTATACATTATGTATTTGAAGTCTCATGTAGCAGTTGATTTTGCCTTCAATTTGAAGGCCAGCTTTATTCATATTCGAGTGCATATTATTGTAAAATAATACAAGGTTACATATATTTTCAATACAAAAAAATCGAATGTTGTTTTCAATCATTTGCAATGGAGATCTTGGTGAAGTTATATTCTTATGAAAAGCATACAAGCACCTATGTTCCAAACCCCTTTTCTTGTCTTTTAAGCATCAATAATTGCACAAAGATTTTAAAAAATGTACTAAAACATATGAAATGCACACAATCAAACTATGTAGTATAACACTTTCAAGTATTCTAGCATCTAAAAAAATTCTTAACATGCATAACATTTCAGATTTTATAATACAACCCTTGTTTGGTATATAAATTACTAATGATCACCAAATACATGATTGAAACCTAAGTGCAAGAGTTCCCAATGAAATGGTCCTTTCAACCTTGGCACCACAAATGCCTGCATATTAAATTTTACTACATTGAAATCCAACTCTTAACCCTTGTGAGGGCCCTAGATCCCCATAAATAGCCTCTCCTGATTTAAGGCCCTTTTTTGAGGCATTAGATCTAGCTTTTTAGTCTTGCTACAAACTACAATTATGAAGGCATTTAAGTTGTTCATGTCAATGGACTAATGGTGAGAAAAGCCAAATTGCTGTATAAGCATTGCAAAAGATAATGGAAGCCCTAAAATTTGACATAAAAAGAAGTGCAATCTTTGGTAATTTACAAGTGTGTGCATTCACATCTAATCTTGCTCCTCACAAAATATGAGATGAATCAGGGGCTTGTAGAATTTTGTAAAAATTATCAAATAGCAACTACCTACCAAAAAATGAGGTTTTGTCATCACATGTTGTTTGATCAAATGTTATAATCTCCCATCTCCCACGGTCAGTTGTTCCCAAAATTTGCAAGCCTTCTTCTAAGTAGGTGTTCCACTATTTTCCATGGTCACTTTTTGTGGATCATGCGGTTGACCAAGATGCAATGCATTAAAGTTGTTTGTCTCCAAAAACTCTGATTCTGGTGAAATTGGCCTGGGCGCTCAGGGGTTAACTTACTTTTAAATTTGATTTCAAAAACCAAATTGTTTTGTCATTTCCATGCTCTCTCTTAAGTTTTGACGAGGGATTTTTAAATATATAACTGTTATTTACATAATACTAAAGGAAGACTCCCAACACTTGAGTGTTGGAAGATCCACTAAGTAGCATATGAAAATGAAAGGTTAGATATATTTGGTTCAATTAGAGATTGGATGATAATTTGGTTTTATGCTTGGAGCAATGAATTTGTTTTAAGTCTTAATTTTTATTTTTTATTCTATATTGGGTTTTGTTTCAAAAAACAATTTACCTTTGTATTATGTTTTGGTGACTTGGCTTTCTATCCTTAAAAGCTTGATTTTGACACTCCAAATGATTTGTTTTGCTTTGGAACTAGACTTGAGATTTGGTAATTCCCAAGTGTGTTTAGACTTTCCATTGGAAAGTAAGAACAATTTCTAAAAGATATTTGTTGATCAAATATTGAAATCATAATCCTAAAATCAAGTTTTTCAAACTCACAATGATACCAAATCTTGCCTTGGCATTATCCCCTAAATGCCCAAGGGTGTTTTTCTTGTCTTTGGAAGGCAATTTTGAAGTTTTTAGATTGACCTTGTAAGATCATTATTAAACATCAAAACAAAATTGTAAACATTGAATTTTGAACTTCAAGGCTTCTAGATGGCGCTACCCAAAAAAATCCAAAATGGCCTAGCACATTTTAACATCTTTGTGATTGAATGATGACAAGTATAGAATTTTTTGCTTTTTTCAGAGCTGCTCAAAACTTCTAATGCAAGTTGGCAACTTTTGGATATAAAATTGGGAATCAATCACTTAGAATGCTTTAAGTGCTTATTATTGTTACTTTGAAACTAATGGCCCCCCTTCCAAATCCATGACTTTAATTCACAAGTGAGCCTGCAATGCAATTGTCAAAGCATAATTGCTTAATACAAAGATTTTTTTAGCTTCAATTATTGACCAAAAATCATTATGAATGAAAGAAAATTCAACAATGAATGACATCTAATTTTGCAACAAAGACATTCCAAGTGAAATTAGTCCAAAAGCACTTTTGGATTTTGTTGGATGTCAAAACTTTAGTAAAAATGGCCCTTAGTGCCCAAGGGAGTGCCCAAGGGAAATCTTCACCTTTTTCTCAACTTGATGCACGTCTTTTCAATGTGGCAACTTGTCATAGTCTTTGTGACACTATTCATGACATTGTTCATGACATTGTTCATGACACTTTTCATGACACTATTCATAACACAAAATGTATGCTTGCAGTTAACCTCCCACCAAAAAGAATTGGAATAAGACATGGAGGAAATTAAATTTGAACATTGAAGCTGACTTCAATGTGCAAATTTTCCAAAAAAAATTTGAAATTGATGTAATGTGTCCCTTCAATAGGGTTCAAAGTTTCCTTAAAAAGTTTTGAACATCAAAATCTAGTGCCTTGGGCATTTAGGGGTTAAGATGCTCTACACTATAAGTAGCACCTTTCTCGATTACATTTTACACCTTTGGTGTAATTTAAAGTTTTTCTAAGCATATTTAGTTGTTAATATGTTGTAAAGTTTATTCACAATTTCCTCAAATATTCATGATAATTTTGAAACTTCACAATTTTTTTGAAGAGTTCAAGACTCAAAAAAGACATGCATTCTCATTTTTAAAACTGAATTAATCAAAATTTCATCCTAAAAAGAAAAACAATTTGTACCCATAATCATAGGTTAATTTTTAAAATGCCTTTTGTATCAATCTCCAAATAAGTCTATTATCAATACACTCTTGTCTTCTCACCTTCCTAATGTCTTTATTGTTACAACACACAACATGATTTGATCTCAATACCAATGTTTTACTTGTAGAGCATATGACATGGGGTTCTCAAAACACAAAAGATGGAATTCTCAAAACATACAATCTGAATTTAATTAGCACAATATGATGTTATGATGTTATGATGTTATCTTTTTAAAGTATTTACTCTCAAAGTAAGACATTATTATTTTGATCAAATCAAAGTATTTTTTTAACACAATTGATTTAGTCACAAAACTATTTCACAATCCTAGTGGTTACCAAATACCTCTTAAGTGCTACAAACTCAATGGATTGTCAAACTGCTCCTACAAAACACAAGTTCAACACTAAATCCCATCAAATTGATACTGGAAAGCTTGCTATTTCATTTCCGTAAGGAAGTATATCATTCTACTAAATCACAACAACCTCTATAATCTCACATCTGCACCCCAACAATATCATATTTATAATCTTTGTGATGTTATCATACAGATACAATTTGAGAACTTATTGAAATTTTTACTTTGCATTCTACCTATCTAACATATGAAATTCTTAATAAAATTCTAATACTAATGCGTAGAGTTAAAAAAATTACGCATTCTAGTTTTGCTAAAGAAAAATTAAACTTCCATACTTGCCCAAAATAAAACTCTCAACCAACAAACCAATCTGTAACAAGTTTGGAATGTAAAACCATTTGTCTTTAGCAAGTTCCCCCTAACGTAGAAACACTCATAACCGTGAGTGTACCTGTGGCCATGACCTACATCTGACACAAGCTGTCAGTCATTTGAAATTAATAGATTTGGTGGTTATGAGAACTTAAGTGATGGTTTTGGGTGACAAAGTGATGGTTGTAGGTGACTTGCATGACAATTTTGAGAACCCCATCTTGTTGTTTTTAGCATCTCCTACTCACAACCATGGATTTTCAATGATTTTGGACTTTTAAAAATCTTTGTGAATAAATACTTGCAATTGGGACTTTGAAATTGATCTCAATATTTTTCATTCCTTCTTGCTAATCTAGCAATATCATTTTCAAGCTTGTTTGATCAAGGTATATACCCTATAATGCTTAAACTCACGCTTATGGGTGTTTCTACCTTAACTCCGATTCAATGTCTAGGGAGAACCAAGTTTTAGTTACAAGTCAGCCGACTTTTTTTGAGGATTGCCAAAATAAAACAAAAGTTGACAAATTTGCTTCCGACCATAAAAACATGGCTTTAGGAAATAAGCCAAGTTACAATTTAATCTGTAGGAAATATAGCCAAACATGCACTTGTAGATGAGGAAATGAGCCAAATGAAATTTGAAACTTTGGGAAATCAACCTACAAACTTTTCCATGATAAGGAAATTTTCCTACCTTCTAAACAAAAACTAAATGTATTCTAATTTCAAAAGCAGTCACAAGGTGATAAAAGTACAAAAAATTAAAAAACAAGAAACATGGGTGAGGTGGCCATGTGGGTGAGTGGGTGAGTAAGTGAGTGGGTGAGTAAGTGAGTGGGTGAGTGGGTGAGTAAGTGAGTGGGTGAGTGGGTGAGTAAGTGAGTGGGTTAGTGGGTGAGTAAGTGAGTGGGTGAGTGGGTGAGTAAGTGAGTGGGTGAGTGGGTGAGTAAGTGAGTGGGTGAGTGGGTGAGTAAGTGAGTGGGTGAGTGGGTGAGTAAGTGAGTGGGTGAGTGGGTGAGTAAGTGAGTGGGTGAGTGGGTGAGTAAGTGAGTGGGTGAGTGGGTGAGTAAGTGAGTGGGTGAGTGGGTGAGTGGGTGAGTGGGTGAGTAAGTGAGTGGGTGAGTGGGTGAGTAAGTGAGTGGGTGAGTAAGTGAGTGGGTGAGTGGGTGAGTAAGTGAGTGGGTGAGTAAGTGAGTGGGTGAGTGGGTGAGTAAGTGAGTGGGTGAGTGGGTGAGTAAGTGAGTGGGTGAGTGGGTGAGTAAGTGAGTGGGTGAGTGGGTGAGTGAGTGGGTGAGTGGGTGAGTGAGTGGGTGAGTAAACGAGAGGGTGAGTGGGTGAGTAAATGAGAGGGTGAGTGTGTGAGTGGGTGAGTAAATGAGAGGGTGAGTGGGTGAGTGGGAGACTGTGTGATGGATAATGGGATAAATGGTGCATTTGGTGCACCAATCTTGAGAGGAAACGTGGCGCTCATAATTGTATACCTTAACTCTAGAAGCTTAAATCTTGAGTCTCTTGATCATTGTTTTGCTTTACTATGCCGTGCACATGGTAAGCAAAAGATTGATTTGTTTGCAACATTTGTAAAAAGAATCCGTAGATTTCAACCCAACAATTTTCCTAAACTTAAGAAATCAATTGAGTGAAAGAAAAAAAAAAAAAAATTGGCCGACCAAAAAATACATGTTTAGGCCATGACCGATTTTAAAAAAAAAACCGAGTGAACTAGATATGACAAGGAAATGTACCTAGGTTTTTAAAAAACCTCCCCGGACACTGCTCCGATTTGATCGAAATTCAACGTTGCACGGTCAAGGGTCTTTGAACCCGCGGTATCTCTCACCACCGTCGTCATCGTCTACACTTGGTCGCCTTATCCGGGCTGCTGCAGCACCAGCTCTCGTCGTGATCATCGACCAACCGAAATCCGTTTTGCATTCGCAGCTCCGCCAGTTCATGTTATGCAGATGCAGTTTCTGCATCTCGTCATTCGATCTCACTCATTCAAATTTTCGGTCACTAAATTTTTTAATCCGAAAGCTTGCATTGCTGAATTTAAAGAGCAAGACCAACCGTAAAATTGGAGGTCAGTGAAAAATTTCTATCCTCGGTAATTCTGACTCGTTTCCTTTTGTCCTGGTTCTGCTTGTTTGCGGGTTCGCCTTCCGTGAAACAACTCTTCGCTTATAGAATTTCACTCAAAGTTGTGCAGGTTGCGAGGTGGTGTTGTTTGCGTGCTCAGGTCAGAAGGAATGGAGTGGTTCGTGGTGTGCAAGAGAGGACAGAAACTGAGAGAATTTCTTTGCTACTCTCCGTTTCCCTCGTGGATTTTCAAGTGACTTTCGAGATTCAGCTGTGGAAGTGATCGGGGGAAGGGGCTTAAACCCTAAACCCTAAACCCTAAATTGTAACTGTTGGAGGTGCGAGGTGCAATGGAGGGTGTCAGGGTCTTGGCTTGTCACTCCAATTTGCAAGCGTCGCTTCCTGTTACGGGGATGTTCACAATCACAAGAAATTCACCTTTGATTGCAATTGGACTTCGCCGACATGGCTGTAATGAGCATGCACGGCAAGTTTTGCTTAGTCGTAGAGAGCAACGGGTGGTTAGAATTAGATCTAGTGCCGACGAATGTTGCGGAGAGAATGACGGAAGGGATGGATCAAGGTTAGGGATTTCAGAGGATGTCACGAATCGTTTGGTTTTGAGAAACGCGAATGAAGCGGGACGTAGCTCTCGAGCTGAGCCGAATGAGTTCTTTGTCGTGAATTGGACTCGGCTGCAGGTCATGGGATGGCTAGCTCTGGTGGCGTTTGGGATTGGGGCGAGTGTTGCCAGTGCATCTGTGTCAGGGATTAAGCCTTCGAGACGGTACGCTCCTCCCTGCTTTGCATCCGTGTCATCTTCCTCGGATCAGGATTCGAGAAACAAGGGCACAATAACTGCGGCACCCGAAGGTCATGAACAGAATCCAAGTAAGGATGAGCAACCAGTCGATACCGAAGGTGCGCAGAACAATGACAAAGAGAGTGGCATAGATTTGAAGAAGGACGAGATTGTGGACGAGGCAGATGAGGAGTCCGATGCAGATGACCTCGCCGAGGAAGATGAGTTCGAGGAGGCAGAGGCTGACGTGGATGTCGGCAGCGACGATGACGGTACCGATTTTCCCACAATTGGGGATTTGGACGATCTCGATGAACTCGGTGAACTGGGGAGCGGTGCTGCGGCTGCTGAACTGCTCTCCGGCAGCGGAGAGATCGAATCTGGTACCTAAAATTCCACTTCCCGCACGAATCTTGCATTCGGGTTTTACTATACTATGGCGAGTGCTCACTGCTTTGAAAGATGTGAAGAAAGGATGTTTAGTGCTGCAAACTGTCGTTGCAACTGAATAAGAAAGAATGGAAAAGATGCTTATTGACAAGGTTTGTGATCTGGTCTCTGTTTGTGATCTGGTCTTTGTTTTGTGACCAACACATGCGACGATCTTTACTGATTCTGGTGACGGAAGTATTGGTCCAATCTGAGTTTTTCCTTCATTTTAAAACCTCGAAATCCTGGTTGTTTAGGGATAAAACTTGCATGTTTGGTTATTGACGTATGAATGTTGGGTTGACAGCGGAGGCTGAAGGCGAAAGGGGAATAGGTGGGGATACTGAAGATAACGTCCTAAAGCAGGCATTTGATGAGTGGAAGTCGAAACCGTATGCTTTGACAGTGCCACTTCGGATTGTGGGGCTTCGAGGTTCAGTTCCTCCTGCTTGGCTCAAGGTAGATATATATTTTATTTGTTTTTCTTGTGTTGTGTACACTGGCTGAACAATGGTGAGAGGCTGTTGGTGACGTACCTACATTCATCTGTTGCATGTCGTACAGGAATTTCTGATGAGTCAGGGGAAGAATGCGAAGGTGTCAGCGGACTTCAAAGGAAATTTGAGTGACATTCTTGCCGACCTTGCACTGTCGATGGAACATAAGCATATTACACCGAAGTCCGCCATGGCAGCGGACCTCGTGACTGTGGGCGACTCCTGGTTGACGGCGGCAGTGCACGGAGGGTTGATAGAGCCTATCAGAAACGCCGAGCAATTTGACTGGTTCAAGCGGCTGCATCCACGGTGGCAGGTATGCTTGTCGTCATTACCATTTCTTTAATAACCTTTCGCTTGTATTACAGACACCCGTATCTATAAAATAATATCTAAGAAATATAATCTGGGACATTTCAATCTAAGCTCTGGGCTGCACTAATTTCCCTACAGCTATTGGAGGATCTACTTCTAGTCTTTAGTGCATTAACTCCCAAATCCAAGGGTCTGATGTCTCTCAAAAAAATATGACACTTGTGTCCTCCAGTCAATTACATATGAAGGAATAAGGCTGAATGTTCACAATTCAATTACAGATGAAGGGGATAGCGCACTGCAGCTGTGCCTGTACGTTCTTGATGCTATCTTTCTTAAGCATCTGTCTTCTTGGAAACGAGCTTTGTCTTCACATACTAATGTATCTGAACGCCTGATGCTTTTTAACAGACCTATCTCAGGAGAGATGCTGACGGAATCATTGATCCTCACGGCTCAGTATGGGGCATTCCATATAGGTGGGGAAGTCTAGTTTTTGCTTTTAGGAAGGACAAACTGGACAAGAACGGGGTCGCCCCTATCAGGGTTAGTTACTTCACCTCTCCTACCCCAGCTGTGTTCTATTATCTGCACCCTCCAGTGGCCAGAACGTATAGATACGTTGCACTTTGTTCTCTTTATTGGTGCATCCGCTTTTCCACCTAGTGGAACTTTTAAAAAATTCTTTGGTGCAATTGAGCTCTAATAATAGGCTTGTGAAAATAGGACTGGAAGGACTTATTTCAGCCTCAACTGGCAGGAAGGGTGGCAATGGTCGACAATCCACGGGAGGTAGTGGGTGCTGTGCTCAAGTCTTTAGGGGCTTCCTACAACACCTGTGACTTCGACACGGAAGTTCCTGGAGGGCGAGAGGCTGTAAAAGAGCGTTTTCTGGCTCTGCAGAAGCAGGTAGCCTTTCCAACCTGCCTCATGTGTTTAAAAGAAAAGAGCTCCTTACTAGCGGAGGACATACTAGATCCTGTGTTATTTATTTTCAACCTGGTAACGATTGAAGTCATATACAAAAAGCTAAACATAACCTCTTAAATTAATTCTCTATGACAGGTTCGTCTGTTTGATGACAATGACTACATCAAGGCAATGGGTGCTGGCGATGTGTGGGTGACTGTGGGATGGTCAAGTGATATCATCCCCTATTCCAGACGTGCTTCAAATATCAGTGTTTTTGCCCCAGAATCAGGAACGAGTCTTTGGGCAGACCTCTGGGTAAGGCTGATCACACCTGTGCTTTACTGAATTCACCTGGTTTGACGAGGCTGTCAGTTGTAAAGCTGACACCTCAACTGCGAGCATTGTGTGTTGCAACTACTCTCATTTCTATAAGCAAAAAGCAGTGGTCTGTTGTTTGGTAGAGAACGCGAACACTCACCACTGTAGTCTCGGGATCTCTCGCTTGAGCTTGTGCAGGCAATTCCAGCAACAACAGGATTCAAAGAATCAGAGAATGTAGGAGGCCGTGTTCGAGGTCCATCTCCTTTAGTCTTCCAATGGTTTGATTTCTGCTTGCAACCTGCACGAGCCTTGACATTCGCAAACGACGTATTCGTGGGAGCTTCTCCTCTGGCTTGGTCTGAGAAGACTGCCTCTGCAGAGACGTCGGTGTCTGGAGCAGGCGCTGCGAAGTCGAAACCCGTGGTGAGCATGGACACAAACATTGCTCAAGGCATGCCTCCGGAGGAAGTCCTCGCTAAAAGTGAGTTCCTGGAGCCGTTGAGTGACAAGGGTATCTCTGATTACCAGTGGTTGTTGGATACACCTGTCGAGGTAGTGGGATGGCCAATCTCTGTCGTAGAGTTTCTGAAAGGAATTGCTGCGTCCTTCCGGTTTCGAAATCCGCAAGGGTCCAGGAGTTGAGAGCAATCAGAGCGTTTTCTCATTGCATTTCATTAGTTTGGTCTTTCTCTCGATTTTTTTTTTTTCTTCTCAAATTGATGTATAAGACGGGAGAGTTTTAGAATTCACAGCGTGAGAATTCCACAATTTTGACGTTCTTTTACCTTGGCTTTATTATGAATTTTTTTTTCTTGTTAGAAGTAATTGGAAACGAGTTAAGGAAAGGTCGTGTTTTAAGGAGAGCTCGTGGGACCGAAGAATTTCAAGTCGATTTTTTTTGAGAAAACGTTTTGGAACCGATAGCTACGGTGAAAAAGTCAGATTGAATGTTATGTGGAATTTAATGAATGGGGCGACTTGGATTGGCAAGGAGTTTTCTTTGTGTCCTTGTAACAATATGATGCTTTACTCCATTGAAAGTAAACGTTATACAACGAGAGTACGTTGAGAGTGCACAACATTATGTTGAAACAAAGAAACTTCACGCTCTACTCTATACAAGTAATGTTGGTTGAGTTTTCCTTGGACTAAGAGCAAACCTCTATGCGGACCTAGAATTGTAAAACTCAAAATCAATCAACAAATTTGCAGTGTAGAGCTATTTATTGTTTTTGGATTTTTCGGACAGTTTTTTGGATTTTTAAGTTCAAGGCCACCATGGAAATCTAACCTATGCATCTTATTGTTTTTTTATTAAATGTGAAGTAAAGGCTTGTGGAGACAATTGAGTAGCTTGTTTTAGATATTGGTGTGAAGTACTATAATGAGGAGTTAACCTTTTACCACTAAGGTAGGAGATTCATGAATCGTGCATCTAAGGGAAAGAGGGGACCTGTGAAGAAATCAAGGCAGCCTAATTATTTGGGGACATTCTTGGCAGAGAGTCAAAGAAGAGACGGTGCTATTACTATTTTAATTGTAATTTTCTGAATTGGGATGAATTAACTACAATTTATCAAAGCAAAAGGTGCATAGGTAGTAATTCTTGATCATAGGTGGTAGCATTCATAATTCAAAGGCGACATGTAAATGGAGCATATGAGTCCTAAAAGTAACCACTACAAAGTTAAGAATGCTCCAATAAGGTTCTTAAAACTTGTAAGCACCCATTCCATATTCAAATATTAAAATTATGATTGAAAATGCGTTTCATTTATTTTAGTATGACGTATGTATACTCAAAGACAAATCTCAACACAATCATGACCAATAAGCACACTAAGTAGTGGCTCATGTCACTCTCTTGTGTTCCTAAAACTGCGCATGCTCAAATACAATTTTTGAACATAGAAAATGAAACCCACTTAAGAAGCTCTACGCATAGTTTTCTCCAACCCCACTCAAGCGGTTCAAAATGCGTGAGCAGTTTTGGGGTAGACTACCTTACTTGGGTAGTTCAAAGACATTCCAATTCAAACAAGGAGCTTTTTCCAATTGGTCTTTCATACATGAATGAAAGCTTAAAATTTGAGCTATTGTATGTGATTTAATTGCAAACAATTGTCATAGAGTAGATGAAGGTGAACCAAAACAAAGGTGAATCAAACCAATGGTGTGCAAGACTAATGACTAAATATTGATATTATTTCTTCAATAACACTTCTTTTGGGAATCGATGGGTTTTTGAATGGACATACATGTGATTGTTTACAAGTTACTATTAAGGAGTTGTCCACTCATAGTATATATACAACGTACATGCCAATTTCTTAAGATGTATAACAAACATGAAATTAAACAAAGTATCATCGCAGAATATTGAGTGGTAATGCATCAATCTAATAATAACTAATCTGTAACCCAACTCCATATTGTAGTACTTTTTGCGTTTCATTTTTCTACAATGCATGAGAATTTACTTTTAATTTCTATTTTTCAAAGGAAGTTTTACAATTTTCAAAAAAATTATACAAACTGGATATAGCGACAAGTTTTTCGACAAACAGTGAAGATGTTCTAATCTATAAATATAATAGATTAGGGGTGTCCGTCCGTCTGTATTAGTTGTGTCCAAGGTTTAATTTTTGTTTTTTTGTGAGGGTAGAGCGACCTGCACCCCATAATTGCAGGCAGGTAAGAAAAATTTAAATTTTGTTTTTGTCAGGTTAGAGCTACGTGCACCCAAGAATGCAAATAGGTAAGGAAAATTTGTTTAAAATTGGAACAAATGAATGATATATGAAATTTTATCCAATAAATTGCTAAATTAAGCTAGTTTCATCCAAAATCTAGCATATTGAGGTTTTTTTCTAGGAAGGATTTGGCAATTTCATCCAATTTTCACATTGATTTCTTAGTGTAGTAGTCGCCAAGGGACTTTCAGGATTTTAGGTAAAAATTCACCAAAAAATTAAACCTTGGATGTGTCTGCCCATCATGTAATTTAAGTTATGAGCATGGTTAAGCATGGATCAAGAGCTCAAATAGTGAAATCAAAAGCTCAAGTTGTGAAATCAAGAGCTCAAGTCTTGAATTCAAGAGCCCAATTCAATGGCTATTGTGTCCATAGGACACAAGTCATACTAGTCTATACATATAATAGATTAGGCTGCCTATCCATCTGTATTAGTTGAGGGTAAAAAAACTTACCTTATACAAAACCTGTTACATGGGTCATGAGTAAAAATTGGCATGTGTAAAAAAAGTACATGGGTAAAAAATAAAAAGTATAAAAAAATAGCGTGAATAATTACTGCATGGGTCAAAAGAATTGCAGGTAAAAAACAAATAATATTTTATGCATATATATAATAAACTAGGTTGTTTGTCAGTCTGTATTAGTTGCAACATAATGAAAACTTATGGGTAAAAAACTTGCTTATGGAAAAACTTGCTGCATGAGTAAAAAATGGCATGTGTAAAAAAATTATGTGGGTATATAATAAAAATTGTAAAAAAAAAAACATGAATGATTATTATGTGGGTAAAAATGTGTGGAGGTAAAAAATAAATAATATTTTTATGTGTGAGAAACAATGATGCTCCTTTTAGTATGTGGGTAAAAATCTTTGAGGGTATAAAACAAAAAAAGCTTTAATGCAAGGGAATGTTTGCTAAAGAAAGACAAATATTTTACTACATGGGTAAAAATTGAAACTGGAGTGTGCAAATAAAAAGTAAGAATTATTTTCTTACATGGGAGATGTTTTGCATAACTGGGCTTGAAATGATTTTGCATCTTGTTGGACCAACCAGTGCCTATGACTACTGTCAAACATTTAAAATATATTGTGGTCGGACTCATTTACTTATTCATACATCTACGGTCAAAAGGCCTTGGGAGACAAGTTTGAATATTTAATGGATTTTTTCCCAAAGTTCGTCCATAGGACACACATGTTATACTAGTATATATGTAATAGATTAAGTGTTTGTTGTTTTGCAATAGTTGTGTTTGTCAGTCAAGCAATTTAAGTTATGAGCATGGTTAACCCTTAAAGGACCAAGGAGCCATTTGCAGCCAATACAGCATTTAGTATTTTCTTGTATTTGGAATGCATCCACACCTTTACTACATTTGAGATCAACAAAGAAGTTAGAATATAGATCAATGCGGTTCTAGTGAGCTAGTCAAGATCCCAAATTAAAACTTTTTATTGGTAGCAAATGCCAATTATATGGCAACGTATTTACTATGTCATACGTAGAGCGGTCCTTTAAGGGTTAAGCATGGATTGAGAGCTCAAATCTTGAAATTGAGAGCTCAAGTTGTGAAGGTTAATTAAGCATGGATCAAGAGCTCAAGTAATGGAATTGAGATCTCATGTCCTAAATTTGAGAGCCCAAGGCAATGGCTTCTATGTCCATAGACAAGGATCATATTAGTACATTATATAAATCACATAAGGTAGCAACATCCATAAGTGTTGTGTCCCCATGGCCATCACGTGACAATGGCAAGGGCTAACCAATAATAAACAAATGGTTGTGAGTGACTAAGTGATGGTTATGGGTGATGAAATGGTGGTTGTGGGTGACTAGCATGAGGTTTTGAGTACCCATCTCACTATTTAAGAACCAACAAGCCTTGTTTTTAGCATCTCTTACACATGGTTCTTACAATTTCAGTGATTTTGGACTTTGAAGAATATTTGCAAACAAATGCTTGCAGTTGGAACCTTGAAACTGATGCCAATATTTTTGGTTTCCACGTCCTAACTTATAGTATTTTTTTCAAAGTTAGTCAAATTTTTTACCTACTCCAAAACCCTTATTTCCACGCTTATGGGTGCGCCTACCTTAGAGCTCAATCTCAACCACTAAGAGAGGTCAAATTCCCTAAAGAGTAGACCACCTCACCTTGCCAACCCCATCTTATTGTCAAAATTATTATAAAGATTATAAGTCCTTTAGATAGACTGAAGACTTCTAGAGCCACCAAGATGGACCAATGAAATTATTCCAAAATTTAAATTAGGTACGCGATTGGGTCTAAAAGCTCTCTGTTGAAGGTTCAAACAATTGATCTTATTGATGACATGGTAACAACCCTTTGACAAAAAAAATGGGGTTATCATAATGCATTGATCCAATTCAAGACCATGTGGTATTGTTCATTTGAAATCAAGGCCCAAAGTTTGATGTTCTTGCTAATCAATACTTGCGCCTTATACATTGACATTGCAAATTGGGTTTTAAGGTGATGTGCTCAAATTGCGACCCTCTCATCTAAAGCGTCCTTATAATTAGCTGAGGAATGGATATGAAGTGGTCCTTAAATGGACCCTCTTGAGGCTTTGGATGGACAAAAGAAAAGGTGTGTTTTATTGCAAAAATCAATGATATTCCTTAATTTTTCCTCATTTTTTAACAAGTTGCAAGGGGACAGATTTAACCCTAAACGCCCAAGGGGGTAAGGGCAAAACATAAATGCGTTAAAAAAAATACTCTTGTAACTTCAATGAAGTTTGTTTCAAAAGAGAAAACAAGAATCATGATGTTTAGCAATTATTTATATGGTCAAATATTCAAAAAAAGTTTTGTACTCTTATTTAATGAATTAAGAAGCATTTACTATTTAATATTCATCAAAATTACAAATTTTATTCACAGAGTTTTTAATTTGGTGTGATTGATTAAAAATAGACATTCTATTTGAAAGTTCAAAAATGCACTTTTTTTGATGGAGAGAACATCACTAGTTTCCCAAAATAGTAAATTTTGTAACATTAGCAAATATTGAAGTGTTTATTTTTGAAAAATTCTCCTTGATGGAGTTTAACTTGAATTGACATGATTCAAATTGGGTTGGAAGAAAGACTTGCTTTCCCATACACGGATATTTTTTATTTTTTCAAAAACTATTTTTTTGAATTTTGGGCAACCTAAAAAAAAGGGCAGCAACCAGAAAATGGTCAATTGGGCGTTTAGGGGTTAAGGGACTTATTAGTCACAAATAGATGTTTACTACAATTTTTTTGAAAATTCATCAACAATTTAATAATGTTTCAAAAAACAAAAAAAAATGACACAATTGACATTTGTTTCTTTTTGTCTGAAAATTTGACAAAAAATATTTTGTCTTTAAAAGCCCATAGAAAGGGTAACTATCCCTTGAAGTGACGGTTTCAGAGTACACTAGCTTACTTCCAATTGAGCATGGGCCAATGGTATAATCCCTAAAGGTCCAAATGGATTTTGGGCATGTACCTATAGCTATACTACTTTGTGTGATTTTTTGAAAATTTTATGGAAGGTGGGGAGTTCCAAGACCTACATGGGCATCTAATTTTTTCTTCATTTTGACATTTGACAAAGAAGTTTTGCAAGAATTTCTGCAACACCAGGGAGGGAGGGCAATCTAGGTAGCCCAAAAACTTCTTTAAAAAATTTGTTTTTTCATAATAAAAATCTTAAATTGGTTCTTTAGATTTTCTTATGTGTGGGAAGCTTTGGATCATTCAATTTCAATCAATGAGATGAAAGTTATGAGGAGTTTTTGTTTGCGGGCAATTATGGATTCTCTACTCTAAAATAAACTTTAAAATCCTTTATTTTACTCAATTTTCAATATTTTGGAAAAAAAACAAAACCTAAGGAAGTAGATTGTTTATTACAACATTATAACCATTGGGATTTGCATTTTTCATTTCAATAATGAAATTCTTAACAATTTAGTGATTTGACTCATTCTCTACTTATTTTTTACTTACTGTTTTTTCCCATGTGTTGTATAGTTCCAATTGATTTGAAAATTCTCCAAAACATACCTAACTTAGTCTTCTACATGGAAAAAATAAAAGCTCAACTTTATGTAGAGCAATTTTTTCATGTAAGAGTGGTCAAAGGCTTCTGAATTTTTGGACAACATAAAAAGGAACCTCTTTTTCACTTTAGATGTTAATATCTCCCTCCTCTCCATCTAGAATGACCTGATTTTTTTCCCACTAGTACCTCTTCTAGTCTACGGCAAGATACTATGATTAGATTTGCAAAATAAACTTTATATCCTACTTTTCTAATCATTCCCCCCAAAGTGGCAAGTTTTAGTGACTTTCAAAGAAAAAAGGGCTTGGTCCTTTAGGGGTTACTCAGGTATATTCACACTGGGTGCTAAGAGTGATAGTAACTAAGGATTATTAGATGCACTTGGACACACTTTTAAGGTAGGAGGCTCATAAACTACTCAGATTCTAAAATTGCCTCAACCTTCTCAAATATATTCCATTTGTATTGTAGCCTACAAACTGTTTTTGTTCACCCTATTTTATATTTCTCAAACTTACGCATTTTATAAAACAAAAATAGCATTTTTGAATCTTGTATCAATAACATTTAATTCTTACTCAATCCTAATCAAGCATATCAAGTTTTGAGTTTTAAAAAACAAAAGCCCTATTTTTGGTGAATTATTTTACAAGAAAGTCATGGTTTTACATGATAGATGATTTGGTGATGAATTTTTGAGATTTGATAGCATGGATGTGTAGGAAACATCCATATGCACATCTTTCCTTCTAATAGGCATCTCCACAAAAAAATAAAATTTCTTCTATGCAGATTTTGATGTTGAAGTGATCATGATCAAATTTTGTAGAATAGATATATGTGTTCTTTTAACTATAATTTGGCAAAATAACCATATTGTTAGGCTCAAAGACTCAAACCTAATCATGTTATATAAATCAAATAGCAAAATTTGATTACCATACAGAAATATCTAATGTACAATATTTGGTTGTAATCACTTCAACATTATCTACATAGGAGAAATTTTAAATTTTTTTGGAGATGCTTGTTAGAAGGAAAGATGTGCATATAGATGTTTCTTATACATCTATGCAATCAAATCTCAAAAATTTATCACAATTTTTTTTAATCATTTATCATGTAAAATAATGACTTTTATGTAAAACAATTCACCAAAAATAGGGTTGTTGTTTTTTGAAACTCAAAATTTGGTATGCTTGATTAGGATTGAGTAAGAATTAAATGCTAAGGATACAAGATTCTAAAATGCTATTTTTGTTCTATAAAATACCCAGGTTTTAGAAATGTAAAATAGGGCAAACAAAAACAGCCTGGAGGCTGCGGTACATATTATTCATTGTCTTCAACAATGTACAACCAATATACATTTGAGGAGGTGGGTGGTTTTAGAGCCCAATGCCACTTCAATTTCAAATTTTCATAATTCCACAAAGCTCCAAAATATATGAAACAACTTGGGTTAGATGCCAATTCCTCTTGTCTCTCAAGGAAAATATATTGAAAAAAAATCAAGAAGTTTCACCTCCCCAAAATTCAATTTAAGCCCTTAGATGGTCGGTTTATAAGCCTTCTACCTAAGACTGCATTCATATTGCTAATACCCCTCCTAACACCAAGTGTGAATATATCATCAGTACTTGGAATGTCTTTGAAGTAACTTACCCCTTAAGCATCACAAACACAATAGCAAATTTTGGGAGAGCATTCTGAACTAAATGAAATAACTTAGAGTGTAAGCAACAACTAAAAAATCCACTGTAGAAATTTGTTGACAACTTCTTGACAAGTGCAAAACTATGATTTGTGTAGAAATCCACCATACAAACATGGAGATTATAAAGTTTGTTCCCAAAATCTGGATCCAAAAAACATCCTCTATGATGCTTAAGGGTTAATTCTGAGACCTCTGAAACCTAAGACCAAGACTAAAGGATGTAACTTAGGGGCGGTTCAGACTACGTCCCACGTCTCATCTAAGAAAGTCCCATGGAGTGCAAAATCCCATCTTTTTGGGTTAGAGAAGATGGGGAAAAATGGGACTTGGGCTAAAAGACGGGTCTTCCAAAATGCTAGACTCAATTTTGGAGTGAAGTCCCACTTTTTTTGACGCCAAAACTTGAAAAAGTGCTGCCATGTAGGCTCCATATAAGCAAGTGAAATGTGGGACTTGGGACATAGTCTGAAACACAAAGTCCCATCTTTTACCTCTCCACCAATCAGATTCTCATCAAATTTCAGTGGGACTTGGGACGTGGGACGTAGCCTGAACCGCCCCGTTGTACTGTCCCGCTGGTTTGTCCCTCTTGAGCAAAGCTTTCCAGAGATCTCTCTCTCCCCTCCCTGGCGTTGTAACTTAGATTCTCGACGTTGTTGCATCATGCACCCGTCTCCGTCGACATTGCTGCGGTCTTCGATCATGCTAATCTTACAGCTTCATTGATCTTCCGGTGAGCTGCGTGCTTTCTCTTCTCTTCTGCTGCATTCATTCATTCTCGTTGCGAGGTTTCTTCTGCGCCCGTGAGTGATTGCGCTACCAAACCCTAATAATCCATCTGTATGTCCCAGCAAAGTTCAAGCGTTACCATTCAATTCTGCAGGTTCTCTCTCTGTTGATTCTCACAGCTCCCTTTTTCTGGCACTTCTCTCTTCATGTAGTTGTATTTACTGAATTGATATATTTGAGAATTTAGGGTTTTCATTGTCGACGTTGGTATTGTAGCTGTCCTGCCTAGGTCAATTTCTAACGTCTATGCCAGTGATTGCTTCAGTTGATTTCTTCTGATGAAAGGCAATTAAAACCCTAATCGAATGCATGGTTTATTAGGCTTAAATTATATACAATAACGTAAATCTGCACGGAGTCACTTGTTGCAGGAAGGAAGATGTGCAGTTTCCATTTTGTGGCAATTTAAGTTCTTTGTTGCTTTGTTTTTACTTAGGTTGTTTTGAAAAGATGACTTTGAAGAGGAACATCAAGTGAGGATGATGAAATTTTTCTATTTTCCAAACTTTTATGCAGTGATTGTTATGGAACCAACGGATGCTGCGGAAGGCTCGGAGCCTTCCGTGTTTGCATTGCTGCAAACCAAGCGTGAGCCTGTCAATGCACCAGCAAGCAAAGGGAAGTTCGCCCCGAAAGTGAAGGCCCGGCCAGGAGCACGAGCTGCTGCTGCGCAGCCTTCAGCAGGAGGCATTCCAGTTCCAGGAATAGTGAAAACTGAGCCTAATGTTGTCAAAGCAGAGCCTAAGGATGATGTTTCCCCTCTCAAGGTTAAAGAAGAACCGCAAGATGATGATGCACGTGGTAAAGTGAAGATCGATCTGGACATGACGGAAGACCCCATAGAAGAAGACGTAAAAGTAGAACAAATTAAAGAAGAAGTGAAGGAAGAAGCCAAAGAGAAGGTTGCTGATGAACTAATGGATGAGCCTGTGTTTGAAGAGCCCATATTGAAGGAGCCAGTAGTATCGTCTACGCCTGGAGTTGATCGGGTTGTTCGTGAGATTGACGTGTTTCTTACACCACAAGTTGACCCTGAGACAAATGTGCGTTGATGCTTTAGGTCATTGCACTGCAATTAGGTCAACGATGGCAATGTTTGAGTAGTTTTTCACTAGCTGTATACGTTGGAATTACTGAGTTTTGAGAGCGATGGTAAAACCTTCATGCTATGTTAGCTTGAATTTCCATTTTGCATGTTGAATAGAAACATCTCATGTTAAGATGTGGTTGCAGTTGTACGTTCTGCAATACCCGTTACGACCATATTGGAGACCGTATAACTTGGAGGAACGGTGTCAAGAGGTTCGTAGCTGTGATCTTCTTGTATTGCTTTTTATTGGTATCACTTTGATGCTAGGTGACTATTTATTTCATTAACGAGAATGATCTTCGCAGCTTTGTTCAATGGCTAGGATCTTATTTTAGAGCTTGATGATTTTAGACTTTTTCCTAACAACTTTCTTGGTATGATTGTTGCAATTTATGGAAACAGCTGTGATTCCTCGTAATACTGGACTGGGTTGCGTTGAAAAGTCTGGGATTTGTTCTTGATGTGCTTTTTTATCAGGTGCGGATTAAACCGCAGCTATCCAAGTTTGAAGTGGATCTTGTTATTGACACCGACAGTGAAAACTATGACGAAGATCGAGAAGACCATCTTAAGATTTCGACGCAGGTTAGTCATTCCTAGTACCGAGAAGTCTTTCCAGTCGGCGAAACTCTGGATATACTTTGTGGGAGAAAATGTCAGATGTATTGTTGTGCAGCATTAAATGCTAAGGATATCATATTGTTGTAGTTTTTATATGATGAGACGGTTCCGTGAGGTTTGTTAGTTCTGCTTGGTTTCCTCTAGCTTTTATAGTAATAATACTTTCAACATTAACGATAACAGGTTTAATGCAAATAATAATAACTGTAATGAGAAAGCACCTTTTCTAATCATCGTTGTCTGTACTTCTATGAATGTGGAAGTGGTTTCTTATGCTGAAGCTTTTGCCGGCTAATCTCACTTCTTCTGACCAAATTATGGTGCATATGTTTTACGGCGGACAGACTCTTGCTTCCTCAAAAGTCGCAATGACCACGAGCTATGCCATTGGAATATTGCGCGGAAACCAGGTTAAGATATCATTTCGCTCATAGTGCATCTATCATTGTAACTATGCTCAATGGATATATGCGATGTTTCTAGGTTGTTCTCAGTGACGTCTATCAGTACAGTACCCTTATAGCACGTCAAAGGTAGAGTTGGATAACCTGGGCAACGTCTGGAGAGACGGGGTCTTCACGGTTTTCAAAATTCTCGACCAGGTGTCTTCTCTGAACTTCATATTCTATATGTCGCTGAAATTTTTGTGGCTCATTCAACAGTTGTACTTGAATCCTGTTCAAGCTGTAGTACAATTTCGACCCTCCATGAAGTACATCGACGATAATGATGCATCCAAAAAGAAAAGTAATAAAGATGCTGGAATAACCGATGGCGATGATGAGGAGATGTTTGATGCTGAACCAGTCGAGTCCAAATCAGAGCTAACTCTGCTCCAGGTGGGGTTTCTTTGCTTCATTGTGTCAGAGCCTTTGGGTTGGCAGATTATGTTTTGAATATAGGAACCTTTGGGGTTTTCCTTCTTTACTCTAATCTGCTCGCTGTCAGTTAGTGTTTGGCTTTGCTCAGTAATTAGTAACCACCTGTGTTGGAAACTGTCACAATCTAGTGCTGTAGTTGAACTGGTGATTTCAATTGATAAGCTGTTGCCAAATCTACCTTTCTGAGAAATGGTGAAATGTCGATTTTATCGGATAAAAATGTTCTGGAAAGTGGTCGCAGTCTTGGAATGAATTGAGACTGCTCTATATCATCATTCTGTGGTTTTACATTTTTGCAAACCAAATAACTGTTTGATATATGATGTTGAACTACACTGTTTTCATAGATCTGCCAAAGCTTTATTTTTTATTTTGATGTGACAATGGTAATCTTTGATCCCAGTACTTTATGATTACTGTTTTCTGTTAATTTTGTTGCAGTAGTTGCAATAATGGGCAAGCTTCAGTGTGATTGGTCTGTGTCGTGGGAAATCAGGTCAATGTTCGGAGGCGGGAGACCGAGCGTCAAGAAGCAAGTCGGCTGCAGTCTCATGCCTATTTGAAACAACTTGAAGAAGCAGAGGTGAGTTACGAGGCAGTTGTGACCTTGTCTATCCATTGCCATTTGATTTCGACCTGAGTACTAGTATTTCTGCTAGTCTACCCTTGGTTGTATCTATATTTTTCTAGGATCTGTAATTTTTGAGCTGTAAGTATGTCTTTTGCTCCTGTATCCGAGAACCGTGAAGAGAGAGCATGATGTTTGGGATATGTCATTGCCAGAATCATATTTCTTTCCTAACACTCAAGTGTGGTTTTGTTCTGAAGCCCTGGATTCCTCTTGAACCTCACGGAACAGATAGTCCTGTTACTGAGGGCATCCGTCAGAAGATGGTTGTCAAAACTGAAGATCGCATCAACTTCAACATGACCCCGTGAGTGGTTTTTCTTTGTGAATGGCTATAATATCCTGCAGGATACGGTGAATGATTGGTTTCTGCTATTGTATGTCGATTGCATTTTTAGTCTTACAATTTTAGCACCGTGACTTGCTAGTGGTCATTGACCTGCAGAGATGCCTATCTTAACACCTTGGTACCAGGACGAGCAAGCACAAGCACTGCTGAGTTTCTTAAAGGGGGTCATACGGGCAATGTTGGTATCTCTAGAAGGTAAGCGTCTTAATGAAATCACATCATAGTCGGAGTTCATCCTAGGTTTTGGAGCAGAAGCAGCACGAGGCCTTATACTTTGATCACTAAATTTTATGAAGAGACTGTTGCCGGAAACCTCCTTATGATATCAATGAAATCTGCTCGCTATGTGAATCCGGAAAAGAAGTTACACCAATGTTAAGCAAGCAAACAGTCTTTAATTGACTTTTTTGTATTTGTCTTATTATACGTAGTAACTTCTGGTTTGAAATACTTACCAGTATTAAGTTCTGCTAATTCTAAGCTTGAGTTGTTCTAACTTGGTTTCTTCCAGCTCTTATTAGTTCTAATATGTTCTGCCTCGTGTTTATGTTGCAGCCAGTTGGAGGTGCTTAACTTGCCAGATAGGGTTCAAAAAGTATTTGGAGAAGTAAGTTGTACTGAATCTGGCTATAGACAATAAATTTGATAATCTTGTGTATCTTTAATAACACGATTTTTGCTGCTCTTGTTTTGTTCTT
This sequence comes from Ulota crispa, assembly GCA_963920765.1. Classification (NCBI taxonomy): domain Eukaryota; kingdom Viridiplantae; phylum Streptophyta; class Bryopsida; order Orthotrichales; family Orthotrichaceae; genus Ulota; species Ulota crispa. The sequence continues at coordinate 19,740,005 of OY987249.1, read as the reverse complement.
GCGAATTGAAGGTTCTCTTTGATGGCCTTCAACTCGACGATGAGCTATTCTTTTGTCGTGGATCTTAGGTGTTATCTCCTTGGTCGAACGATATTAGAATAGTTGGTATGCATAGAATCTGGATGCGTGAAGAAGATTGGGCGTATTATGTGTGTGCAATTGTGTCTCGGTTTGTTTGTTGGACACGTTATGTGCTAATAAAATGTTAGTCTTAGTTTCTTAGGCATGCCTAAAAATTTGAACTTTGGAACTGATTGCTTTTATGTTTGCAACTTTGTTTTGCTTCACATGATGGCACTGCTCTCCTATGACAACTGTAGAAGAATGGTAGTACTCCAATCTCGGTTTCATGAGATTTAGCAAGGCTACTTTCGTTCGCGTTTGTGGTCAGCTCTTTTGTTTCAATTGGTTGTAAATTAATTTGCTGTGAATTGTCTGTGAACAGGGCCTGAAGCAAGTGCTGCAGTTTGAGAGGTTATTGAAGATTGTAAGTTGTAGTGAGGAAGAATTGCTGGCCATTCTTAGCGACTTTGCTGTTCTAGTTCAAGGTTGTTGGGTGTCCGGAAGCCATGTTCGTCCTGAGTACGGTGGTCAACTAAGACCAGTAAGGGACTACATTCTTTTTCTCTTTAGTAAAAATCGAGTGGTGAAGCACGAGCAACTTCGAGGACTTACTTTGAACAAGGAGGCTCTACGAGAGATCATTGTGCCAATAGCAGTGCAGCGGGCTAATGTTGGCTGGGAGTTTCAGGTCAGAAATCAAACGAACGTTCGTACCTTGAAGAAGATCTGTTTTTTATCATTGCAATTCCAGAACTCTAAGCAGCTGAGCTAATTTTCGTATGATTCAAGTTATGTTCAGGATATAGTCCTTCGGCAAAGGTCGTTATTTAGTGGTTTTCCAGATTACCCTCTAATATGTCTGTATTGTATCTACTTTCGTTGTAGCTATCTTGTATGAAGCAGGCTATAGTAAGGATCTATCCTCAACTCAGTGATCGTGCTGCAGGAAGATACGGATAAATCATTCATTAAGAAACATCAAGCGGTGGTCAAACAACAGACCACTCAGTGGGCAAGCGTAGAAGCACCTATAACAGGCGCTTTGATTGATATGAATCCTTATTTTCCCGAAGCATATGGTTGCGAGCCCTCGCAGACCCCTGAGGAGAAAAAGAAACCTCTTCCCAAAAGTGGTAAACAAGGGAGTGGCTTATCAGCGCCTCATTTATCGAAACCACCTTCTGGAAAACCTTCAGGAAGCAGAGCAGGAGCAGCAGCAGGGGTTGAAGCTGGAGATGGAAGTGGGAAAAGTAGTATTGATGGTGACGCCTCTGGACAAGGAACAATGTCCGCTGAAACACGAATAGCATTACCAGGTGCTTTGAAGGAAATCTTTGCCAGGCACCATGTCTGCAGGTACTACAAACTGGATTATGTTACTGCCATTTTGTTTCTCCTTCGTAGGAATCTTTTTTTTGCCCCTCAAACAATGAAAACTGTTGGTACATTTTGAGTTGTTCCTGGTATTTGCTGAGCAGGTGCACTTATGATTTGCAGATCTTTTCTTCCAAACTAATGCAAGTTTCTAATTTTCTGCTTTTCTTCGGTTCCGGTTGTGCAACAGTATGCCGATTATTGTTCAAAGCTTGCGAGACATGGCGATTGAGCGTACGGTCGCTAATTCTAATCCCAAAGCGGCAGCGGCTGCAGTTGCTGCTGCAAAAGCTGCAAATGCTCCTGCTGCAGAACTTTCTGCTGCCGTGAGCAGAGTGGCCACCAATCTTAATGGTGTATACCTTTTAACGACATTGGGCAACCCAACACTCGATCCATTCAGGTGTGACATTTTGGTCATATGCTCTACTCAGGCCCTACTTGTGAGGTTTGATTTCACCTTCTTATAGGTTCTGACAATATGTCCCTGAGGATTTGCTAGAGGTGATTTTTCCCTCACGCTTGATATACATATCTCTTTCTGGATGTTTTTCAGGGACGTTGTGATTGCGTTGCTGAGGAAGATGGGAACACAAACTGGACTTCGAAAAAACGACATAATGCTAGCATTTAGGTCCACAGGGAAGGATGCTCCGTCGGCTGTTTACCTCAAGGTAAGGGCTGCATGCAAATTGGGATCATAGTATTTAGACTTCCTCTTCTTTTTGTCTCAATCTGACTCTCCCCTGGAATCGATTCTCCAGCATTTGCTTACCCACTGTCATTCGTTTTGTAGGTAATGAAAGAACTTTGCTACACGAGGGGTGGAGCTTGGGTTCTCAAGCCTGGAGATGGCCGTCCTTCATAGTTAGAACTGCGGTTCCTCTTTTTTGATCGTAAGGTTTCTGGAGTTATTCCTAAAATTGGGAAACTTTGATATGATTGTCACTAGTCGCATGTTTGAGATACATAAACAATTTTTCTTCGTGCCTTGATGGTAGCTCTTATCTTTTAATGCTGCACTGAGTTCTTTTGTGTATTCTCTGAAATGCAGCTTGAGGGTTCGTCTCCTTTTGTAATTTACTCGGGTCTTTCGATGTTGTGTCTTTTACTTGGTTGATAATGGTTTTGCGAGGGGAAAGGAATCACAAGTGTTTCTACGAATTTGGCCGTCATTATGGTGAAACAAATTTATCAACAAAAAGTTGCTCTAAATATTTTTTCAACACTTAAGTTTTAAAAAACTATTGTAAGGTAGAAGCACCCATAAGCGTCGATCTGAGAGTTAACGGTAGGAAAACCAATCGATGAACTTTGAAATTAATATTGTCAAGTTAGGAAGAGGAAACCAAAAATATTGGCATCAATTTAAAGTTCCAATTGCAAGCATTTGTTTGCAAAGATTCTTCAAAGTCCAAAATCAATAAAATTGTAAAGCTATGTGTAAGAGATACTAAAGACAATGGTTATTTGTTCTTAAAAAGTGAGATTGGACACTCAAAATTATCATGTTAGTCACCCAAAACTACCACTTTGTTACCCATAACCATCACTTTGTAGTCCACAACCATATGTTTTTCCATTTATTAGTCCTTGCCATTGTCAATGACTCCCATGGGGACAAGACACTTAAGGGTGGTGCTACCTTACATGTTATTTCAATCAATGCCAAACTTTGAATTACACAAGGCCCATTCGCACTAATTTAACAATTTAACTTGTGAATGCTTGTCTAGACCTCATGATCACCCCTCTACAATACCTCTATAGTGCTCTACAATGGTGTGGCATGTGCCCACCTATTATAGTACTATTTCTAAAAGTTGCAAAAGTCAACAATGTGTATTAACCTCATGTAAAGAGGGGTACACTTGGCTTACAAATATTTTTTTGTAGGGAATGTGTAGCAAAAAGTTCAAGAACTTTCAAAGGCCATAATTTCTTCAAAAACTGTTTGTTTTTTAAACCAAAAATTGTGCTGGAATCCTATTGAAGGGTATAACATGATTTGATATAAAAAAATCTAAAAGTCTACAAATAATAATAAAAAGTTTGGCTACTTCCTATTTAGAGTTTATCATCTAGTACTTCCACCTCTTGCAGAAATCACCACTTCAATTCGATTGGACATACTTGCAATAAGAGTTTGTAATTGCTCCATGGATACCTCATCTCATACTCTTTGAATGTGTATCATTTCTTGCTTGTTCTTTGGGTGTTGGTGGTGGCATAGCCCAATCGAGTTCAAGCGGTGATTTCAATAAGAGGAATGGTAGACACTATATAGGAAGTAGCCAAACTTTTTTTGTCATTTTTAAACTTTTTAATTTTGTTTTTCAAATCATATAGTACCCTTCAATAGGATTCCAACACAATTTTGGGTTTTAAAAACAAACAATTTTTGAGGAAGTTATGGCCTCTGGAAATTCTTGACAGGTTCCCTTGCAAAAAAATTTGTAAGCCAAATGTACCCCTGTAGAATGCACTAATTGAAAGAACTCGTATAGTTAGAAAGGCAATTCAAAAAAGGCATTTAGAATAGCGCCATGAGTGAAGGATCCATCAATCTCCAGACCAATGTGAATGGGGCATGAACATGTTAGTGACAAAAAAAAGTAAAATCGAGCCTAGGATTAAGACAAAAAAAAAGAGTAGCCATTGACTGTTATCATGTTGCCACATTGATTTCACAAGTGATTTCAATACTCCTAAATTGGCTTTAAATAGGTGAGGCTCTTGATTAGTCTGGTTCAAAATAATACAACAGTCTGAAATGCATGTTAACATGTAATCCATTCAACTGCCAACCTCTGCACCTTGATATTGAACTGAAAATCCTCATGTATCCATAAAGAGCAAGATAATAGGAGTCCAACCATTATTGCTTTTCAATGTACTGGTGTACAATATAAGGTCTGACTAGCAAAGGAGCAGTTCACGCTACGTCCTGTATCCCATTCCCCCAGAGAGCTAAAAAGCAGGGCATACAGTTTCACACGACGTCCGGATTTGCCAATAAATGCCATACATACCAGCACATTTATAAGTTTTTAGCACTTATGCTCAACTTATGCTTAACCCTTAAGCGCCGGGGGTGGGTACGCTGATCTAGTGTATCCGCAGAGACGAAAATCTTCCCCTTCGGCATTAAAGGGTTAAGAGAGAAGGTACAGCAAAAATGAAGAAGCAACTTGGGAGCCAAGTCCCAACAATTTTGTGGCACAAAACATTTAAACATTTTTTTTGGATTTCTTTGCGCTCACTTACAACCCAACAAACATAACATTCAATAGCCTGAAGAGAGGCTACCTTCCCTCTCTTTAGGTATCATCCATGAACTTCATCTTGACAAATTTTTTATTTTTTTATTTTTTTATTTTTATTTTTTTTAATAAAATTTTCTGACACGTCTAGCCCCCTTGATGTGTGTGCACTAAACTAAGCCTCCCTTTCATAAACTCTGACAAATTCAGTCAAGTGTCCACATAACTAAAGAAGTGTGTGGAATATTTCACACCATTTCATACAAGTGGATGGAACAATGTGAAATATTCCACACCATTCTCTTGGAGGGAGGGCAGCCTTTACTATTGCTACTGAATGTTATGAAGTTGGCATTGAGTCGAGAGTTTCAGGGATAAGACGCGGGACATAAAGGAAATCACCACTAAAACATTGATCTAATTGTGTTTGACACAAAGCACCACGCTTTTAAATTCAAAATAAATGACTTTCTTAGATGTGTCACAATCGTAACAGGTATGTGTAGTAGTTAGTTACCTTAAATGGGAGGAAATACAGATGGCCCATCAGTACAAATACTACAACCACGGTTTCACGAATTTCAAAGCAAACGAAGCGAAGAGGCCACCTTGGCGATCAGGCCCGCAGAAGAGACTGGAGTTCACTTTGGAGGCGCGCACGAACAAGTCGTCCCGTTCGCGCTCCAGCTGCTGCTGCAGACGTGGCGCCAGCGTGAAGAGAAAGAGCTGCGCTTCCAAGTCTCGGTCGCGAGAGCGGTAGCCCAGGTTGGAGCTGCCCACGAGGGAGACGCTGGGCCCGTCCTCCGCCCCCGGCAGGTTGCACCACAGCCCCTTGGCATGGAACGTCCACCCCAGCCTCTCGTACTCGTGGATACTCAGCCCTGCGCCTGCCTTCTTGGCCTTCTCCTTGTCGTTGCTGCTGTTCAGCGACATTGCCTGCTTGTGAAGACGCTGCTCCAGCAGTGAATACGCCAGCGGTATGAAACCTGAAATTCCAGAGGAGCCGTAGAAGCCGTTCGCCTACATCATGAGCCAACGCAGCGCTTGCTTTATAGATGGTAAGGTAGTATGCACTAATTGCAACCCTCTCAGATAAAGCGCCCCATAGGTAGATCAGGAATGGATATGAAGTGCTCTTTGAATGGACCTCTTCAAGTCATAGAAGAAAAGGTGGTATTCTATTGCAAGAGGCCATCATACTCCTTGGTTTCACCCATCTCTCCACAAGTTGCAGGGACGGTTTATGGGAGGTTTAGGGAGACCTAGAGTCACAAATAGGTGCCTACTATAGAAAATTTTGAAAATTCAGCAACAATTCAACAATGCTTCAAAAAATATGAATAAAATTGTGTTACATTTAGCATCCATTTCTCTTTATCTAAAAACTAAACAAAAAAATCTTCTTGTCTTGAAAAGCGCATGAAAAAGCAGATCAGCCCTCAAAGCGACGGTTTTAGAGTATACTACCTTAATTTACATTAGGTTACATACTCCTACAGGACCAAGGATCCATAATATTTAGATGAACCACTTTCTATATCTCCAGAATCAGTAAAGAACGTTAATTGCGAAGCCCGAAATTGCATCCAAAAAAAGTTTCCCCTATGACCTACTCGAAGCTGCCAAAAGAATGAGACCTAAACTCGGACATGTAGGAGTTAATTATGCCCTGAATGGTATCAGTAGATCAAGGTATTTGATATCAGAAACTGAAAGCAAGTGAGAACTGTCCGACAAAAGGTAGAGAAGGTTGTATCATAGAGCGTATGCTATTTGCTTCTGTACGTGAATGTAGTCAAGGCAAGCAACATGGCTTTCGACCTCTTAGTGACTGGGAAAAACAATAAGAGGTAGTCCCAAAATAAAATTACATTCAGCCCTGCCAATTATAATAAGTCAGATTCTAATGTAAACTAAGCCTATCGTTACAAGGTTTTCTAGGATACATGTGGAGGGAGGATTCTCTACACCATGTTTACCGACAATAGATAAGGCAAAGTGAAAGGATTTAAATTGATAAGAAAAGAGCCGAGTATTACCTTGGGGGAAGCAGTGAGAATATGCACAGATATTTCACGAGCAGCTTCTAGAACGGCCTCCTCGTATGCAGGTGTCAAGTTGAAATAGGGCGAGGACAAGTGCATGTCACTGCCCTTGGGGAGCTGCTTCAACAGCCACAACATGGCCTGCTCGTCTTGCCGGATGCCAAGAGGTCCCATTTGTACGGTGGGGAACACCCAAGTGTCCACTGCTTCCACGGTATCAGCTGATAACGACGGCGACGTCAAGTCCTTCACAGAATCCGACAACTCGGAGCAGAACAACTCGGACTCCGCCACGGGATCCAAGTGAGCAGACCGTGGCTGCAGCTGGCCCGTAGAATCCAGACAGTACGAGTACAACGCCACCGTGTTGACCAAGGAGCAGAAATGCGACGCCAGGTTCTTGCAGTCGGGAAAACAAAGGTACCTGTCGACCAGCATTGTATAAGCAGGCAAACACATCCTTTCTTGGCAAATACCAAACAAACAAAAGACTTTAAAACGTTGTAACAAGGCTGTCAAAGATGGTAGAAACTCTGGAAGATAAAGCATGAAACAACGCATTGACTCACATTTATGGTTATCTATGAAACTCATAATTTATAACACAATGTTTTCAACAAGCAAGTTGTTATTCGTAGATTGAGAAACCCCTTACTTATGTCTGATGATGACCACAAATAAATGTACTTATTATTGCTTCACTGTCTAAGATTCTGAAACTGATTAGCATCAAACAAAAAATCACAGGTTTGAGATTATTGAACTCTTTCCATCAAGATCAACTTCAATGTGACAACAAGAGCCATGAAGAAACAGAAAAGCAAAGAGTTCTGCTACAAGAGGGCTATGTATTACCTGTCTTGGCGCACCGTGAAATAGGAAGTGCTCATGTTGGCGCCCGTCATGATCACGTTGTCGTCGAACACAAAGGCTTTGAGGTGGCAGACGCCAACGATCTCCTGAGCCCGAGCAGGGAGGACCATTTTCAAGGCTTGGTTCAGCATGGGAGTGTGGTAGAGAGCAACTCGCACGGGCTCCTTAGGCCGGTCCCAGGTGGTGGCCTTTCGCCAGGGAGCATGGTCAGAGAGAAGGATGCTGGACAACATGGCACCGCTGGAAGAGTACATGTCTGAGGAATCTGGAGATGGCCGGGTGGTGCGCAGCGCATCGCAGAGAATTGTTACCTGCAAGTTTGGTTTCCTCGCGAGCGAATCTGCAATGACATCCAGCTGCCGTTACTGACCTTAAGAGCTATTCTGCGCTTCCTCAGCATGAACAAACCCTAAAACCAAACCAACCGCAGAACTGTCTCTTCCAATGCGACTGTCAGTATCAGTTCAATACTATCTACCTTTGCGTAAATTAATGTGTAGTTGTAGAATCAACATGAAGTCGACAATGAACTCTATGCTTATGAAGGAGGATGATGAATCTATGAAATACAAAAGCCTGATGATCGCTTTCTCGGCTTTTAAATCTAAGAGCGAAGTTTTTGGTGTTAACGACGTTTGTTTGAATTTTGAAATGCTCTTACGGTACTGAGTGTAGAAAGAGGGAGGGAGGACGAGCGCAAGAAGAACCAACCAGTTCTTGCTCCAGGGTGCCAGTGCCGATATAGAGCGAGGCAATCACGACCCGCGACCGCGCATTGCGCACGCCTTGGAGGAGCACATTGTGGAACTGAGACGGCGTTTCCAGAATCTCCACACTATCGCCTTTGATCGGAAACCCGCGCGCGTGCTTCATCATCCCGCCGACTAGCGACTTGAGCACCTCCGTCTCTGAGTGCTGCACGGACGCTCCCGTCAAGCTGGTGCCCGTTTCCATGTGCCGCACAGCTCGGCCAAGCTCCCCTAATTGACCTCGCCAGCTCCTCAAAACCCCCGATCGCATCGCCATTCTCCTCATCTACAAATCCACCAATTAATCACGGATGCACGTAAAACTTCACAGATGCGTCACGCGACATCGTTCTTCCTCCGATCGGATCCCAACCTCCGAAAAGACGAGCAAATTTTCATCTCTCAGTCTCCGGGCGCGAATCAAAAACTCCGTTGCGTTTGGAGAAAACCTTGCTGGTCTGCACTTTGAGTTCGATCGAATCACGCTTGGATTTACGCAGGTGTGAGGAGAAAGGAGGATGGAAGAGAGCAGCGATTGACGGAGTTACCAAGGGGCTTGCTGCAAAGAGACGGAGGGAAAGCTTAGCGGCTTTCCATATCCCCGGACATGGCTATGAACGCAGCCTTCGCCAAGCCCTGCTGCGTCTTCGTCCGTCATTTATCGTCCAGACGATGTCATTATCGTTCGCGTTGTCGTCGGACCCCCGACATTTTGTTGGACGAAGTTCTCTGCGCCTCCGTTCGTCAGTAAATGAAAATTGACCTTACAAGTTCACTTGCACATCCTGTCCGTCGCGGCCCTGGTTTAATCCGAATCGGATCCGCAAGATGCCCTTGTAGGACTTCTTTCATGACCAATGCAGGTGCCGAATCCATTTTTTTTATCTGTTCAAAGACTTATTTGTAAGCAGAGAAATTATTTTGTGATAATTATTGCTTTTTTGCTACACCTATTTGGCTAATTGTCCTATACTATTTTTGAAAAAATGTAAAATATTTATCCAACTCTTACACACGGGTTTGAGAATAGGAGTCCGATTTTCAGGATTCCACTTGATGTTGTCTCACCCTACTCATGCGATATTTTAATATCTCACAACCATTATGAGATTTAACTTTGATGAAAGGTTGAAAGCGTCCAACTTTACATCTGTAAAAAAAAATGTAGCCATCCTTGCTACTCAACCATTTTTTGGTTAGAAAAAAAAAACTAAGGCCACTTCATCCAAAATATTTTCACTGTTTGTAACAGTCATTGCAAATTTTCATATGACAAATTTCATTTGATAGGGTTGTGGTTAATGTGGTACTAGTACAGGGGCTGCGACAAAGCCTTGAAACGGCCCCCTCCATCGCAGGATTCTTTGCATGATCAATCTTCACAAAAAAGATTTAGAGCTGCAGATGAAGAAACTTTAGCCAAAGGACTACTCCAGCTGAGGCCGTCATGAGAGGCATAGTTGTTAAAGAAGGCAAACCTTTGGCACAGGGAGCTAGATGGAGAGCTGATCTTGCAGTATCCACCACGGCTCCACCAACTCTCCTCTTGAAATTTGCTCTTGCTCTTGCGCATGTGCAGCGTGGACACAAGAATCATCCGCACCCACATACAGAGAAACCCTAAACCATTTCCGAATCGAGAATGGCCCTCATAATTGTGATTATATGCTCCGTCGATGAATCTGTGCCTGCAACTCGTAGATACGACTATAACCGTGATTGAAACTGCATGTGCTTTGCCATAGTTTTCTAGGTTTAGGCAGAGAAATGCAAAGACAAACCCTAAAAATCTCCAAAGAGTAGAGCATTGAGTTCAAGCATCCTCACAATGGAAATACCAAATGGAAATAGCATTGACGTAGCTTTCAGTTTTGAAAACTATTCACAAATTACGTGAGTCATGAGAATTAGAGCAAGTAATTGAATTGGCACAGATATCAACGCAGTTGACATTATACTAGATGAAAACCCTAATTCTAAAAGCATTTGTAACATTGTTTCGGACCGATGGGCAAAGAATTTTGCTACGTAACTAGAAAAAAGAACTAGTTTGTGAGTTCCACAGTCTTTATATAATGCTGTATGTTGCCGTCTACGCTATTTGTAAGGAGATGTAGAGCACCAACGACATCTTGAACAAAAGACAAAGAATTTGTTAGTAAGTCTCGATCTCTTTACAGTTGGAGAGGCTAAGAAAATCATAATTTTTCTTGAAGTTTTTCAGCATGATTTCAAGTGTTTGTAAATATTTGAATTGTCAATAATAAAAAATTGGGTTCGGAAGCTGCAATTGTCTTGAGTCTTCATTATGCTCAATTTGTGATCCTTGGCAGCTGCGTTGAGTCACTCCATTGTCAATTCGGTCTCACAATCTTAACTTTTGTACACCAACAGTCTGGTACAAACAAAAGGCACAAATTACTCAAAAATAGCATGAAATGTACCAACAGGCTTTCAGATTACATGATTCATAACCCTTCTCATTAGATTTTAATGTTTTCTCAATTTGCGTCTTTAAATCAAGGAAAAAAAAGGTGAAAAAATGTAAACATTCAAGACTCAACAAAACAAACAAGATAGACCCAAAAACAAAGCCATACCTAAAACTAACACTATGTATCTACATTATATGCTTAAGTTTAACATATATGTGTTCATTGTATATATTGTTTGTTATTGGTGCAATGTTGGTTTCAAGTATGCTAATCGTCTATGCAATAATTTTCTCAAACCTTTTAAGCTCTCAAAGTTATCTAATTTATGACTTTAAACCCAAAGCCTCTAATATTTAGAGTCAAGTTCATAATGCCAAATCCAATGTTCAAAGCAACAATCACTATCTAATTCCATTCCTTAGTAAAAAAGAGGGTTACAAAAGTTATTATTCTTCTAACTCTAAAGCCTAACTCAACCAAAACACTTTGATGTAAATGTTATTTTCTATCATAGAAAGATATTCAACAACAATCTCAACCTTCCTAACTCTCAAGTATTATTTATTTCCTACAATGCATTTGTATTCACACACAAGAAAATGTACAAAACATTACCTCAATTTCCAAATTTGATGTGGAATTTGTTTGATGTTGTCAACCTAATGTGGAGATAAATAAATAGAACCATGATATTGCAAGAAGAGAGAAATCACATTCTCTCCTTGCGCAAAGATGCAGTGTGCATAAAAGATTGTCGTTGAGGCGTGAGGGGCACCAAGTGGGCGCTCAAACTTTGTTGCACTTGGGAGAGATGGGTCTTCACAGTGTCTATGAGACACTCCTTGGAATGACTTGTCTGTTGTTGTTGATCTTGATTGGTAACATCCAAAAGATACTCTGATGCGTGAGCTTCAATGGAAGCTAAGCTTTGTGCTACGGCTTCCACTCGTTGTTGCAAGCTCACAATCTCTGGTGGGATTGTCTTTTTGTTGAAAAGAGGATTATCAGGTACCATCTCCGTATGCTTTTCTGCTGAAGTCAAGCCCTGCATGACCAACAACAACATTATCCATTTGTCAATAATATTGGATTTGCAATGTAAAAAGAAAGAAATTTCACATGCTAGAAAGAGCAAGAAATTAGTGCAAGATAAAAGTTGTCTTTTGGCTTATTAGGATCTCACACACAAGTAAGCAAGACAAAGCCTCCTTCACAAATATTTGTATGCAATGAGAAACTCCTAATTCATAAGTTCCTCCCCCTTGCTATTGTGGGCAAAAGTGGTGCACGGCTATATTTTCATCTTTCACCCTATTTTAATTACCATCCATAAGTGATAAACTTTTGGTATATGGTGTTCTAAACAAAATGGGTGGTCATTGTAGATCCAACAAGAAATAGGCTTCCAAAATAAATGCTAACTTGATTGAAACAACCAAACCTCTTTAACATCCCATTCTTTAACATAACATCTCCCAGTCTCTCACCAAATAATTTGCGCTTAATTCAAAACTCACTTCTATCTTATATTTTTATTCTTTGTTGTGCCACCAAGACAAGACATTACAAATAAATATGATGATAAAGAGTTTGACAAAAGCTAAATAAAAATATAACCACTATCTTCACTCCAAGTACTTTTTTGTTTCAATTTACAAGAATTCAATTGATAATAACTCGCACCTAATGCAATAGGATGATTGTGACAAAAGTCTAGATATAATGTTGATGAATTTCAGGTTTTACTTTTTTTTTGCAGCAGGGAATTGGAAACGTACCATTTGTTTTGCGAAGTGGCCGACTTTGCCAGTGAGGACCGTGTATCGTTTATTAAGTCTTCCCGAGGAGATTTTGAAGACGGACGATCCAGTTTTCGGAGTCACCGTCGCATCCGGCTGGCTTGCGTTCTTGCTGTCGATCTGAAACAATTTTTTCTCAATCTTTCGCACTTCCAATGCCAGTCCTAGAACTTGAATATCTTCTCTCGTTTTGTTGAACTCCCTCCTGCAATACGAGTGATCACAACAAAATTCACGTTTACAACCCCGAGTTGCCATACTGTAAAGCTTACAGAGAGAATGGATTGTGTAAGACCGATTTCTGATTGAAGTGGTGCTCACCTTCTGCTCTTTATCCTTTCAAAGAGAGGAGACGCAAACGGAGGAGGTGACTTAGGGATTACATTTTCCTGCTGAGGAGAAGACGTGATTTCGGTGATTGTGTTCTTTTCCGTAGTTTGGAGGACGCTTGGACTGGAGAAGCTCAAGACTAGAGGATCTTGCTTTGAAACCTGCATCAAGAGCCGAATCATATTGGTTAGTACTCCCTCTGTCCCTCTAAAAACGTCCAAATCAGACACATTTCTTGTACCACTAAAAAGCTCCCTTTTGCTAACTTCAAATGCTGAAAAACCGTTTATCATGTTCAATGATCTCATGGGGGCAAGTTAAGCAATTATGATTCCTCTCCTAGCAAGCTTGGCCTTGCCCATATGAGGTATCGTTGTTGCTACTAATCTTTAACTCCTCAATAATGAGGAGCTGGCAAAATGCACAAATATGGTACTTTTTGCATGGAATTTGGGTGCCCAAACAACAGCATCAAAGCTGGAGATTTTGCATGCATTTGGTAGATGGTTTGTTGATTCTAGAATGTATGTGTCATTAGCACAAGGACTAAAATAATGAGGAACTGGCAAACATTCACAAAGTATGCACAAATATGGTACCTTTTGCAAGGAATTTGGGTGCCTACACGGCGACATAAAAATGGAGATTTTATATACATTTGATAGATGGCATATTGATTCGAGAATGCATATGTCACTAGCACAAACACTAAAAACACAGTTAACCCTTTGCAATGAAGCTTTTTGGACATTTTTAGAGGGACAGAGGCAGTACGATGCAACGCTGATCTGCTGAAATGATTCACTCTTGCAACCATTACAGAGCGAGTGCAATCGCAAAGGTCTGCACATAAGTTTGATTGATTTGGTGTCTAATTAGATTACGGGATGCACAATGGATTGGTACCTCTAGTTCTGTAGCGGGGAGTTGATTCGTGACTGTCTCAGGAGGCGAGTCGAGGAAATATTCTTCGAGTGTCTTCCTTCTTTCTCTTTTTCTTGCGCTTCTTGTTCTAGGAATGATCCTCTCGCCTTCTTCTACTATCACTTCCAATTCGGAGTCCATTGTTTCTGTTAGATATCCGCCGTCTTCATCGTGTTGCCTTTTCGAGTTTACTTCAGGCTCGGCGTCCATAGATGCGATGCCCTCCTCGGACACCTCCGGAGCCCCCGAGTTCGTACCTAAAATGAAGGCCACGATATCAGAACCATAAATACTTCGATTCGAGAGCCTTTTAAATCTTTGAAATTGTTTTAATATTGAATACTCTCATTCTTGCAACACTTAATTAGCGTTTTGGATTACCTTGCATTGCGGATTTATTATTTCTGGTTTCTAATTGTAAGCTGAAAGTGCACATGCAAAGATTGATAAATAACAAAAACGTTCAAATTGCTGCTGATATAGAAACGGGAGAATGAAGACATTTCATTCATTCCGCAGCCAGGAAGCTACTCTGAGTAGGAGAGAGAAGAAACGGCTCTTATGACAGACCTGAAGTCGATGGCTCTTCGGTATGAATACGTGGTTGGTATAGCGTCTCCTGCTCCATAGGTGAGCTAACAGGAGCTTCAAGCTGCATACTGGTTGTTTGAAAGTCTTTGAATAGAGTGATTTTTGTGTCGTTTAGTTCCTCAAAGAAGATAGCATTTCGCAGCAGAGAGAGCTTTTTGCCGGAGTTTGAAACAGCTGTGGCTTGGTCCATGAGTTCTTCCAAGCCGCTGTCGTAGTTATCATCTGATTCCGCCATTTGTTTTCGTACCTCTGCGATCTTATCAGCGAGTTTCTCTACCTCGTTGCAGGCGGAGCTTATTGCGTTCTTGATGTCCACCTCTTGAGCTCCAACGACTGCGATCGTGTAAACTTTGTCGGGGATAATCTGCAGAAAAAGTAAAGGAGGATTGAGATATAAAAGATGTGTTTCCGAAAACTGCAGCTCTGCTAATCGAAATTCCATTTCTCGTATACATTTTCCTATTATTCATACCGTAGGAAGAGAAGCTTCAGGGGTTCTGGTTGGAGTAAAGCGTTTCTCATCATTTCGCAGCTGGCACAATTTCGCTTCCACAACAGCCAACATTTGGCCCTTTAGCTTGAGCTCCTCTTCCGTATCCACTGCAATTTTTAACAGAGCCTTTTGGTGCTCAGCTTCGACTTCCTCTAGTTTTCTCCTGTAAACGCAGAAATTTCTTGAAGGGGTTAAAGCGATTTTTATACGGTTGTCAGCATCAGGATCTCTTATTGCTTGGCGAAAATTTGATCATCAAGACTTCCAAAAAACTTACTTGGCATCGTTCAATTCTTTCTGCAGGAAAACCAGAACTCTCTGTTGAGCATCATGATGGCTGAGCCGGTCCACATCCATGGCATCAGGGTCAGGTGACCCTTCGCCGTTCTGCTGCAACATCGTCTTCAACAAAGCACGTAGCTCCTTATCTTTCATTTCGACTGCTCTCTCTGCTCTGCTCTTTTCCTCCAAGGCTATATCCAGCTTCCTTTTTAGCTCCTCGAGACCTGATTTCGTTTTGCTGAGTTCAGAATCCAGATTCACTAACTGCCAGCGGAAGCTCTCCAACCTCTCGTCTTTCAGTCGCATCTGTCTTTCAAAGGCGACCAGCTCTCGACTATGCCGCTTCTCGAGATGTTGCGCATGGTGAACCTTGACAACCTCGAGCCACTGCTTGAGCCAATCTTTGAGCGCCATGGGCGTCATCGGAACCTCTGATATGGACACAGAAGCACACATTAGTAAGGACATCACGATCAATCCACTTTGCGGCGCCGCTTTTTGTTTGTGTTCCACGCTCACCTTGGATTTCAGAACCGAAGCCGTCAAGCTGCATCACATCCACTCCAGGCACAACGGATTCGAGAAGCGTCACTAGGTCATGACAGTTCACAGATTCTCTTGCTCTCTTCCCTGATGAGTTTCGTTCTTCGTGTTCAGGTTTTCGCTTCTGGCTATGAGCATTCTGTGCACTATGAACCAAGATTCTTGCTTCCAGCAACGTCACCTTCTCTTCATAATCCGTCAGTTCCCGTTGGAGCGACTCTAGCTTGGTCATGTACATAGACCGAAGGCCGTAAACCTCCTCATTATGAGTTCTCTGAATTTCAGACAGTTTGTTCAATTCAACTTTGCTGCCCAAGCTTCGTCTTGTTCGTGGATCTCTTCCTGCCGGGACCATATTGCGTGCACGTTCCTCGGCCAGCCTCTTCCACCTGTCCTTCTCAGCCTCCGCGGCTTTTCGTTTGGACTTTGACTGCGCCAGTTGCTGTAAGTGCTCCTCCTTCTCTTTCCGGTCGTAGTTGGATCTCTTCATTAGTACAGATAATACCTCCTCTTTCTCATTCACGTCGCTCTGGAGGCTCTTTAGGTTATCCAAAAGTTCCTCAATTATTGCATTTTGGTTCATCTTCGCTGCAGATATGGATTCCCTCTCTCTCCTCTCATAGTCAAGCTCTGAAATTGCACGTGTCAGCTTGTTCTCCGTCTCTTCATACTTTCTTCTCACATTACCGAGCGCTTCCTGCAGCTCAGCGTTTCTCGCCATCTCTTTGGAAAGCTTCTCCAGCTTTCCAGCCAACTGGTTCCGCTCAAGTTGATCGGCCCGTGCTTCCTCCATCGCAGAAGCCAGAAGAAATTCCTTCTCACAGAGCCGGCCTTCCAGCTTCTCAAGCTCGTTTGCTTTAGCTTCACAACCTTCACATTCTTCCTCCTCGTCGACTTTCTGCTGTGAGATTTGGTTACGCAAGCTACCAATTTCATCCCGAAGAAGCTCCACCTCGCGCTTCAGCTTCTTCTTCTCGTATTTCCAGATCTGCTCATACGAGGCGAACAGGCCAGCAACTCTTTCATTACCCTTGGTATCCTCCTGCCGAGTTCTCACCGCGCTCGCAATTACTGTTTCAGAGGCGGAGAGCTTCTGTACAAGTGTTTGTCTCTCAGCTTCCAACGCTTCAACATCTCTCCGTGTTGCTTCCCTGCCGTCCTTCACCTTCCGCTCTAAATCTTGTGCATTGGAAGCCAGAGCTTGCAATCGGTCCATGGCACTCTTCAACATGACTTGCAGGCCCAGCCTTTGAAGCTTGGGGCTGAGCTTCGCCTCTGGTGTGACCTTGGATTCCCGAACCAGCGCTCCAAGCGATGCAAATGCGAGGGCCACACCGAAATATTCTCCAAGTATTGGCGATTGCTCACCACTCGCATCGGATAGAAACCTCACCATGTAGTTATTGGGATGGGGCGAGAGGGCAAACAGAGAGGCTGCTATGTCCGAATGAACATCTTGCGGATTTGAAGTACTTGACGCCGGATCCCCTATGGCTGCAGAGGAGGCTCCAGGGAACATCTCCATCGCCAAAAAGAAAAAAACCACTTCGAAACGCGAGTAATCCTGGCCTCTGAAGACTGACTTGACTGGCCTGCACAGCGATGAAGACCAAGGCAATGAGATTGAAATTTCTGGGAATTATAAAGAAATCTCCACAAAAATGCTCACAGGTAAACTTTTTCCTTTCTGAGAATTTGAATGCAGAAGTGATTGTCACCATACCAAAGAACTTCTGAATCAAAGAATGCTCATGAAGGCTAATGAAAGCGATGAGCTAAAAAAATGTTTCCACAAGCTCGTTGATTAATGGCGTTTGTTTGCAGATTGTGCAATCCGTCACTAAACTCCACGATCCAATCCAAATAAAAATCATTGGAAGCACAAGGAAAACACTAGTACTCTTTCAAGTGAAAAGAGTAGAGCCAGAACGGTTGTCGTTTGAAAGGGAGACCTACCTCGACGGGAATCTTGTACATCCCACTTCACAAACACCCCAGCAGCGTTAGTGGTGAACTGCAAGTATTCGACGTGGCATGTTCGAACGCCCTTCTCGCCAGGGCGACTCTTGAGCAGAATCCGGTGGTTGACCCATTTGAAGTACTTCGTGAAGGAATCTCTCCGTTCACAACCTTCGATCCAAGCAGCCTGTCTTGCTAATGAAATCTGATCGAGAGAGAAATGGAGGATGCGAAGGCAACGAGGCGTCAAAAACCAAGGTGAGATTCCTCACAACAAGCTCAAGAAAAGCAAGCTATCTTTTCCCGGTTGTATTCCCATGATAGCTTCGTCTGCTTCCGTGACGGCACCACAACGCCGCGGGCATGACAGGGTTATCCACAGGATGCTGATCACGAATCCTTCGCTCCCAAGAACACCATTGTCGTACCAAGCTCGCAGAAACAGGGAAAGGAGGGGGAGGAAACAAAATTATGATCCAGTGACGTCAATGTGTGCGTGGACTTGGTGGGAGCACGAACCACCAAAACTGAAGTTTGAACAGAGTTTGAATGGAGTTTGAAAAAGGAGATTCCCTACAGGTGCCAGAACAGGATCCCTGCAGCAGGAGCATTCCCCGCCCGAATAAAGAAACCATACTATCTTCCGGCTTTACGACAATCTCCATGGTGGTAATGTAGCAGTAGCACTACGCTCCTGTGACCAACCTTGATGACGGGGCAGCCTTGGAGAATGTTTGGTTGGGCTGGTGCTGGAAAGGAGGCGCAAAACATGGCCTTTCTTCTTCGTTCCCCCTCCTACCTCCCCTATTAAAAGTACCAGCTTTGGTCCCCGGACCTGCACTTCTGGAATTGCACCACTGGACTGTACTGATCTTGCCGCCCCCAATAGTGGTGCCTCCAGATCAAATTGTAGCAATCATCCATGAAGTTTTTTTAGGCACCGCAATAGATTCTTGCGTGAACAAAGAAGTGAGAATGGAAAAGTTAGTTCATGACGAGGAGGATAAGTGATATCACTCTGGATCAATCAAAAGATCA
Source organism: Ulota crispa (assembly GCA_963920765.1). Classification (NCBI taxonomy): domain Eukaryota; kingdom Viridiplantae; phylum Streptophyta; class Bryopsida; order Orthotrichales; family Orthotrichaceae; genus Ulota; species Ulota crispa. The sequence continues at coordinate 19,721,244 of OY987249.1, read as the reverse complement.
CAATCCCTTGCAAATAGTGGGTCACAGTGGTAAAATGTTGTACTTCCAACTTTAGAACGAATGGACCGAGAAAAGGGAGAAGAAAAGGTAAACACTTTGAAACTCCGTCTTATCTTGGAAAAGATGAGCCATAATGATTGAAATATGGTTTCATTGACTCACCTTCGATTAATTGGTGCATTAGACTCACAATGGATGTAAAACAAAGTTTCATCAAGCTACCATCCCAAAGACCCCGCAGACCCCCTACGACCCTTCTGCTCTCTCAGGATCTGGGGGCGGATCAGCAACGATCCTGGACCGGTGGATCACAAATCCTAATCTGTAACTTCAGGAATGCTGAAATGATACTAATCCCTAAATGCCTAAGGGTGTATTTCTTGTTTTAGGAAGGCGTTATGAAGCTTTCAGTGAATTATCCTTGTAAAATCATTATTAAACATCAAAACAAAATTGTAATTGTTGAATTTTGAACTTCAAGGCTTCTAGATGGCACTATCCAAAAAATACCCAAAATGATCATGCAGATTTTAAGATATTTGTGATTGAATGATGATGAGTATAGAAATTTTTGCTTTTTTTGGAACCGCCCTAAACTTCTAATGTAAATTGGTAATTATTGGATACAAAATTGTGAAGCAATCACTTAGGATGCTTTAGTGTTTGTTGTTGTTTCTTCAAAACTAATGCCCCCCCTTCCAAATCCATGACCATAGTTTCACAAAAAATGAGCCTGCAATGCAACTATCAAAGTGGGAACATCCAATACAAAGAATTTATTTAGCTTAATCAATTATTGATAAAAAATCATTATGAATGAAATAAAATTCAAAGGTGAATGATTTCTAATTTTTACAACAAAGACATTCTAGGTGAAATTAGTTCAAAAGCACTTTTGGATTTTGTTGGATGTCAAAATTTTAGTAATACAGCCCTTCTGCCCAAGGGAAATCTTCACCTTTTTCTCAACTTGATGCCCGTCTTTTCAATGTGGCAAGTTCTCATAGGCTTTGTGACACTATTCACAACACTATTCATGACACTCTTCATAACACTATTTATGACACAAAATGTATGCTTGCAGTTAACCTTCCACCAAAACCACTTAGAATAAGATATGGAGGAAGTTGAATTTGAAAGGTGAAGTCAACTTTACACTCACAAAAAACCTAAAAACAATAAAATATGTGCCCACAACAAGGTTTCAAATTTTCCTGAAATTTTTTGGACACCAAAATCTGGTGCCTTGGACATTTAGGGTTTAAGGTAGTGTGCTCTAATTTGGTGCAGTGTTCTAGTAATTTGGTGCACTTCTAGGAATGGCTGAAATTATTCCTTCAAATATTTATTATTGTTATTGATGAGTAAGGTGGGCTTAGCAAATTAGATAAACTTGCTAAGCCCACCTAACTCACCATTGACAATATTAGATATTTGAAGGAACAATGTCAGCCAATACATTTTTTTCTAGCGAACAATAGCAAGAGTGGCAAAAAAATGACAGATCTACCCCAATCCAAGTTGATCCCTCCATTTATTATCAAATGCCTTGTCAACAACTGCAATTTGGCAAACAAAAAAAATGCCCTTATGTCAGCCATTCCTAAAAGTACACCAAATTAGAACGCTGCAGTAAATTAGAGCACACTACCCTAACACCAAACTCAAGGGTACGTGTCAAATTGAAATTGGTAGGTTTGACAAAAGATTGAGGATAAAGACAAGATTTAACCCCTTAACGCCCCTAGAGGATCAAAATGGTGCTCACATCATTCACATGCTTTCACAAGCCTCTTTGAGGCATTGGATTTTTTGACCTTACTATAAACTACAACTATCAAGGCATTCAAGTGGTCCATGCAAGTGGAATAATGGTAAGGCAAGCCAAATGTCATACAAGTATCTCAAGAGCCTCGATTGGGTGGAACACCATACAAGGCAAGGTGATAAGCAATCTTACAGGTTGCAACTGGCCAATCTCCCTTGCAAGCTTCTTTGTGTGTATTTTGTGGTAGCAAGAGATTTGCCGGCAAGGGTTTAAACATGTTGTAATCCCTTGTTGTGTCCACCTTCAAACTATTGTACCAACCATTGTTTTCCATGCAATAGCAATTTGAAGCCCTAAAATTTAACACACAAAGAAGTACAATCTTCAATAATTTGCAATTGCGCATTCACATCTAATTATACAACATTTAAAAAATTATATCATATTAGGGACCTCTAGAATGTTGTGAAAATCATTATTTAGCAACTGCTTGCCAAAAATTGAGATTTTCCCATCACATGTTGTTTGATCAAATGTAAAGATCTCCCATCTCCCATAGTTAGTAATTCCCAAAATTTGCAAGCCTTTTTCTAAGTAGGTGTTCTCACTATTTTCAATGGTCACTTTTTGTGAATTGTTTGATTGGTTGAGATATGATGCATTAAAGTTGTAGGTCTCCCAAAATCCTAATTTTGGTGAAAATGGCTTGGGCACTTAGGGGTTAGTTAAACTTTTCCAATGAGCATAGTTCATTTGCATCCTCCTTTGTGGTTCTAGACTAATCAAAGACTGTAAGTCCAAATGTAAATCCAATTTTTTCAAATTCAACTTGTTGATGATGAATGACTAAAATCCTCCCCCCGTGTACATATAACAAACATCCGGTGTGCATATATCAATTCCCTATATCTGAATTAGTGGAAACTTTCTGTTATCGATTTGAATTCAACCATAGAAAATCAAATAAGTTATGTACCAAGTTCAGTTCTCAAGTATGTGACAAAAACCAATATTTCAAGCTCCAAATTGGCCATTTTAAGACATTGTAGAATTGATTTAGAGGGAATCAACTGGTGCAAATATGACATTGGATGGAGAGAATATCAGAATAAACAAAAAAAAACAAAAACAAAAACCAAAGAACAAGATTCGAAAAGAATGTGGAATATATGTTTAGGGAGATTTTCGAGCTTAGCAAGCTATTGTTGTTGTCGGACAATTTCCATTTTCAACCCTATTTTCACAAACATGCATCTCATGATGACTGAATTTAAAGTATAATACTACCTTTATTCATTTTTTTGATCAGTTTTTCTTTGTAATTTGAAATTTCAACCAAATTTTTAACAATTTGATTGGCTACCAAACCACTAATTGGATTGGTTTGGAGGGAAGCGGATGAAACCGATGACCATTGGAAAATATCCAGCCCGGTGGATTTGTACCGAAACAATGAACAGGGAGAGCCGAAAAACAATAGGAAGTCAGCCGAATGAAATGTACGAAAAACTAATTGAAATCTAAATAAATCAGCTAAAAAAATGTAGACTTTTAGCTGAAAAAACCCAAAATCTATCCGCACATTGTACTAGAAGAGCCTTCAACCCTCCCCCCCCTCCCCCCGCCTCCCAAATGCTGCCAAGGACATGTTCCTAAAAGGTCCCATTGCCATGGCTTAGTCTATTGCACATATATCAATGGGGGTTGGGGTGGAAAACCTTAGGTTCTTCACTTGCCAAAAAAATGTGAGAGTTTAACTTTTACCATATAGTGATTAAATTAGAGAGTTTTGAATTCATTTTTGAATTCAAAAACATTTCATTAATCTAGGTCATGGAAGAGGACACTATTAAACAATACAAATATAGGGACAAATTATTACCATTACCCTTCTTTGTGAAAAAACTTGAAGGTTTTCCACTGGGCCACACATCGACGTATGTGCAGTAGACTGAGCCATGTTGCCGCCCATTCCCTGTTCCTGGCCTTATTTTCTCTGATCCCAAATTCTAATTCGAAAATGGGCTTTCAGCTAAATTTTCTAAAAATAAAATTGTTGGCTCTTGTCACAAGGGCGCTGGGGGAGTGTGCCCTGGCTGGAATCCCTCATTTCCCCAAGTCCATCTTCCCGCTTCCCTTGAATTTTTGCAAAGCATGCGCCTCCCTTTTCTGAATTACCACGTGGGGATGAGTAAAAATCTAGGTAGGCGTGTAGGGGTCACAACTTTGTACCAGGCAAAGGCGATTTAGTAACAAAAATGCAAAAAAGAAAGAGGGGAGTGTAATGATACACTTTCACACTCTAAGGGCCGCTTCACACTTTGGTCAACCAAGTCGAGAGGCTATTAGATTGAGTGGTTAAATTTTGTTGAGAGGCCAAGAAAATTTGTTAAAATATGTAATAAATGATAAAATTGACAATCTTTTGACCATAGTTTGGGTCTTTCATTTTTGTTAAACCTAAACTTCCCTTTGAGAGACTGTTGTTTTGGATGATAAAGTGCTATCATGTAGGCAATTTGGTGGATGACAGACTTTGGACTTTGGTCTCTAGTGTGAAGGGTCAAGAGGTCAAGCTCTTGATTTCTTGCATTGGTGGAACCAACTACCTCTCAACTTTTGATCATAGTGTGAAGTGGCCCTAAGTATAAAAAAGGGGCAATTATTCCCCATTGTAAAGATACTATAATCTAATTAGTGTATTCTTATTTGCAACTGTCTCACAAAATGCCTTCCATACCACGTGGAGTCTTTTGTCAAAATATTGTGTAGTATTTTAAACTCAAATCAGGGTTAAAAATGAATTCATGAACACTCCAACTTGAAATTTCATGTAAGGTAGTGACACCTCTCTTCAAAAGTGTCCCCATCAACAGTGACTTACAAATTCAAGAAAAATTGGTTACAAGTGACAAAGTGATGGGTTTAGGTGAGTGGTTGAGTGCCCCATCTCACTATTTGAGAATTCCTCAAGTTAGTATTATGATTATATGAGCACAATAAAGATTTCACTAAATATCTTTTTTAGCATCTCCTACACACAACTATATATTTTTAGCGATTTTGTTCTTTTGAAAAATCTTTGTGAACAAATGGTTGGAATTGGAACTTTTAAATTGATGTCAACAATTTTTATCTCCTCTTCATTACTTAACAATTTTTTTCAAATTTCATCAATTAATTTTGGCGAAATTACAAATAGGGGCATCAAAACGTAAAATATTGCAAATAGGGGCGCAATTTCAAAATAATTACAAATAGCGGCCCAATTTCAAAAAATTGCAATTTTTTTTGGTTTGGACATTGGTTGATTTAGACACATCACATTAAATGTTAGCTAATTTCTAAAAAAACTTAAAAAGTTTCTCCAAATCAAGACTAAATAAAGAAATTTTTAGTAAAGGGGATGGTAATTTTTGGAAAATTTTAAATTTTTTGGAGGTTAACTAACATATAATATGATGTATCTAAATCAATTGATGTCCAAGCCAAAAAAATTCCAGAAAATTACAATTCTTTTGAAACTGTGCCTCTATTTGTAATTATTTTGAAATTGTGCCCTTATTTATAATATTTTACATTTTCATGCCCCTATTTGTAGTTTTCCCATTGATTTTCCTACTCCATCTATTTGTAATTATTTTGAAACTGAGCCCCTATTTGTAATATTTTACATTTTCATGCCCCTGTTCGTAATTCCCCCATTGATTTTCCTACTCCAAAATCCTTAGTTTCAAGCTTACGAGTGTTGCTACGTTATAATTCGTGCGGAACTGACGTATTGAACCTACCATTGGGAACGGAGAACCAAAACCCTAACCCTAATCGTAGGGGAGGGGTTCCCCTTTTGTGCTTGCATCGTTCACGGTTGCTTTCCTTTCGGCGAAGTGCTCCACTCGCCTTCGCTCGCTCGCCCGCACCTTCGGTTCACGCTATCGCGCAGGAGCAGTGACAGCTGCAGAAGCTTATCGACATGTTGATTCCCAAGAAGAATCGGGTGGAGGTCTACAAGTACCTCTTCAAAGAGGGCGTCTTGTACGCAAAGAAGGATTTCAACGCCCCCAAGCACCCCGAGATCGATGTGCCCAACCTGCAGGTCATCAAGCTCATGCAGAGCTTCAAGTCGAAGGAGTATGTCAAGGAGAGCTTCGCCTGGAGGCACTTTTACTGGTGAGTTGCTTCTCGTTCCGATTTTAGGGTTTAGAGTGCGGTCCTTTTGATTGGATGAGTGCTACTCCTGAAATTTACATCTCGCGTACATTTTCTTCATAGAACATACACCAGGTGTGTCCTGAGCTACACTCCACTCCCGGTGAAGATGAGTGATGGTGAGATTTTAATTTTTAAGCTAGGGTTTCAGCTCAAGCTATTTCAATGCAGACAGGATGGAATCACCATGAAGTGAAAGTGTCTTTGTCCTGCAGCTCTAGAAATTGTGTATTCGTACACAGAAGCCTGCCACCACAATACGGGCGGATTCTCCTTTTGACCCGGATGATGTTGAGTTCACTCGTCAAGTCTTTCCGGCTACAGTACTCGGTTGGCAGTGTTCATTTTATCCTCCAAGTAGTTCTTTCGTTTATCTTACAGAGTACTTACCGTTGAGCAGCACCCTAACTCCTGTGACTGTACTCATTTTAATGTCGTAAGCATCACATAGCGAAATGAAGCATGTAGATCCGGAGCAAACAATACATTATGCTAGGTTCTAAAAAACGTCCTGCACACAAACCTTTTTCTAGTACCACGGCAATTCGTACTAGATCTAGGATCAGGTTTACTCGTACCTCTTATGGTTGTGCTACAAGATGCTGCGATGTTTCACACTCAGGCTGTTAGCTTCTACTGTTGTAACTAACTCATGTTGTGTTTAGTTAGGATATGTATCGACATCAATCATGAAGCATAGATGTGATATAAGATAGAATTGGTGTTTTTTTCTATTTGATTGGATTGGGAGCCAGGTGGCATTTAAAATGTTTGTTTTTTTCTGTGCAGGTACTTGACCAATGACGGCATTGAGCACTTGAGGACCTACCTCAATCTGCCATCTGAGATTGTCCCTGCGACCTTGAAGAAGTCCGCACGGCCACCTAGCAGACCCATGGGCGGTGCAGGAGGTGACAGGCCTCCCCGAGGTCCCCCACGAGAAGGTGAGAGGCCTCGATTTGGTGGTGACAGGGAAGGGTACCGGAGCAGCGGTGGACGTGGAGGTGGTTTCGGTGGAGAAAAGGGTGGAGCACCCGGAGAGTACCGTCCCGAGTTCCGTGGTGGACGAGGAGGTGGTTTTGGTCGCGGAGGTGGCGGCTTTGGCAGCAGCGGTACCCCTGATGCTGTCACTGAGTAAACCCTTTCAAGTCCTTATCTTCAGTGTTTGATCTTTGAAGGCTGTAGAATAGCATCACGCCTTAAGTTGGAGGGTTTGAGTTCGAAATTGTAACTGTGCAGTTTCAAAGAAAACAACAAGCTTTTTTGAAAAATTTCCCCTACCATTTTATTCGGCTTTTGGTAACTCATCTCTCCAGAGATCTATACCTGAGTCTTGTCATTGAAATCGTCTTAAAAGGAACCGGGAGGTTTTGCACTGAACATTGAGCATCTGAATGTATCATTCCATGTTCTCATGTAAAATTCTCTCAGCATTTGAGGCCATCTGTGCACTGAAATCCTTTTTGCTCACCTTTTTTTTAGCATTTTGGAGGTAGTAGTTACCAGCGTGACCGTTGACAATGCCTTTAGCCATCTCTAGAAAGCGCGTCACACACTTTTTTTGAAGATTACCTGGTTGTTACACAACATCGACTTTGATGTTTTCTTTGGTTTTGTTCTTTATGTGCGAATTCCTGTGCTAGATTATGTACCAAATAAACTTGGTCAAACTTTTTGAATGTAGTAGAAAAGTATTGAAAGTGGCTGGCGACAATGTCAAATGTATTTTACTGTTAGCGCTTATAATTGGATAAGCGCTAGTACTGCGAACAGTTATTTGCATAACAGAAAGATGGTGAGGTCATAGTCTTCTCGAAGAATTCAGGTAGACATTTTTGCATGGAAATTGTGACTGGAGATTTGCGTGACAATGAAGTCAGTCGGGTACAAAAAAGAATATTGAAGGGGTCATGTATTATGTAGTGTGGCAAGGCATCGTAATCATAATGTACAGCTTGTGTGCACTTGTTTGTTTGTACGGTGCAAGACAGCATAAAGCAATAAAGACCCCTCACAGCAAGAAGGTTTTATGATAAAAGTTTCAAAAACAATTTGGAGCTCTTGTTTGTCAAAAAAAAGTATTTGGCATTCAGATTTGGGGAGTATTTGACAATTTTGGTCAAATCTTTGTTGGTTTATGGTGCCTTGCACTACATTTGAGTAATAAGTTGTCAAAGGTTTCATATTGTGAGCTCAAATAACTAAATGTGACTTTGTGTCAACAATTCTTTTGCAAATTAGGTAAGGAGACATGATCAACAAATAAGTACTATTTAGAAAGGGTGAATTCTGTGTCATATGTTCTAGTTTTAACCTTCCAGCGCTGGGCTGTTAACCGCAACTTGCATGGCCTTGTAGCTTCTACACTATTTTGAGAGGTGGTACTTGTAGTATTTTTTATAAAAGTTGCAAAACTCAACGGTGAATGTTGACCTCATGAAAGTTGCAATAAGGACAATTTAGGACCTAACATGGTAATATTGAATTTTCTCACAATTTGAATTACCAAAAAATATAAGTGCATTTGATGAGGTTGATTTTTGCCTTCCACAGTGGACCATGTGTTTATGATCACTTCAGAAAAAATCAAATAAAAAATGACTTTTTCCTTTCATACAAAATGTTTTTTTGGACGTCGGAGGACCGAAAACGACTTTGGCATTTGATGATTAAATGTAAGGTAATTCATTGTGTTTGTGTCATGCTACTGTTTGCGGCGTCACTCTTTGAAGGTTCCAATATGATCAATGTACGTGTGCAACTTTTGAAGAATCGAACAAATGGGCATTCCTTTGCCATAACAATGGCATTTTCGAGGTTTGAGGTGTATAAGTGATCCCTTAACCCTTTAATGACGGGACAACTAAAGAGTTATTAGTTTTTACCGGTAGTAATTTTTAGAACCCTTGTTATTCAACGTGAACCCCTAAAGGATCATGGCCTTTATTTTGTCAAAAGACACTCAAATTTGCCACCTCTATAGTAAAGAGTAAAAAAGTTTGAAAATCAGTCTTTTTGCATATCTAACCGTAGGATCTTGTACTAAACTACTATAAGAATGTGTCATGCAAACTCAAGAACTTTGACCGCACATGTTGGAAGATATTTGCATTTAAAATGTAAAAAACAACTTTTTTTGCACCTTGCCTGACTATATTGTTAGACTTTGAACTTTTTTAACTTAAAATTTTTGCATCATAGAGTTTGGAATTCTATTTTTGCATGGCGGAAAGTTGAGTTAGTAATCTTGAAAAAATTATATAACAAAAAATAATTAATTTTTGTTCTTCAAAAAAAACAATAGGCAGAAGAAGGTATGAGATTGAACAAAAACTTAAATTGCTAGTAACCTTGCAATGGAATTGAAACGCAATAATCTCAATGGTGAGATTGTTCTCAAAAGAAAACTTCACCCTCTCCAACAATTTGTTTTGAAAAAATGTTAAACTTGCATTCAAAAATGAAGTTTATAAGTTATTTTTTCAAGAAGATGCTTGAATTGCCCAAAAAAACAAGATTGTCCATAACTTTCTCAGAACTAGTCCAAATGGAATGAATAAAAGCTTTAGATGTAGACAAAGATATAATCTATGAGAGGAAAAAAAGTTTAAAAAAAAATTCAAGTATTTATAAGAACTTTTTTTGTTGCTCGGAGTCCCTAAATTTGTGCTTATTTGGGCATAAGTTTTGCTCCTTGGCATCAATTGGAATAAAAATTAGATGCCCATGCACATTTTTGAATTCCCCATCTTCAATAAAAATTTCAAAAAATCATGCAAAATAGTTTAACCATAGGTACCTGCCCAAAATCCCATTTGTCCCCCAAATAAACAATGGTGCTTTCGGGATTAAGAGTGACATAATGATCACAACATGACCTTGAATGTTTTGAATGTAAAAATACTGAAGAAGGTGACCATTTTAAGACTTTATCATTGTGACTATTTTAGATAAAATTAAGGTTGTCCAAAAGGAGCAATACAAATAGAATGGATGCACCTTTTTCGAGCTCAATTGTGTTGTACTAACAATCATAGGCTTCAAGGTTTTTCTCTTCAAAATTTCAAAATCATTTTTACTTTGTCAAAAAAAAGGAGATATTAGTAAGTGCCACCAGTTTTTCACATCTTTTCAAATGTTATCCTCATTCTTTTACCTGACATGAATTCTTCTAGATTGAGTATAATATTTTAGTTTCAACCATACAACCCAACAAGGACCCACATACGGTACTAAATTTGGAAGAGTTGCAAGGACCCACATACGGTACTTTGGAAGAGTTGCAAGACCCTTGTAGAATACTTTGTTTAGAGCATCTTTTGTCACCTGCTTTGCCAGGCTTTGTTAAATGAGTTTCCAAAGGAAATAATGGTGTGAACATGCATGACGTGGTGGGGCACAACTTGAAACTCTCATGCAATTTGGAAGGTTTAGGTCTTGCACTTACATTGGAACATGCCGCAAATGTACACTTGGCAAGGGAGAGTGTTGCAGTGACAATTTGTCGCCTTCTACATGTGCAAATAGTGTGTGTAAGGGGCCATGGATGGGGTATGTAGAAAGTTGGCATTTGACGTCACTATGGTTGATTTTGAAGGCTCTACACTTGCTCATTTGCAAGTGCGGTGCACTTGGATACTCAAAATTTGCACGTTGCTAGGGATTGATAGCAAATCTATTTCTAGAGCTCATTTCACGGGTGGCAGGAGATGCTATAAGGGCTTCTTCAGCCTTGCACTAGCAAGGTTTGACACATGCCAAGCATGGATGAGAATGCTCAAGGCCTTTCAAAATTCTCTCATGGCACTCCATTCTAGTGAGTCAAAGCAAGGACCCTTCAAATCACTATTCATTCTAAGTTTTAGTGAGCTTTATTCTATATTCCCTTTAGTGAATGGTCAAATGATTATTTATAGGGCACGCTTGAAGTGCAAGGGCCATGTTTGAAGTGTATGATTGGAGAGCAAGAATTTTGAGGGCCCTTTGAAAATAGTTGTAATCTCATGAAGTGTCAAGTTTGTAGTGCAAGGCTAGAGATGCTCTAAGGGAATCTGTAATGGTCACCGGGAAAACTCCCGGCAAGAGTCCTGGTACTTTAGTCCGGTCTTTTAATAGACAAGGAATTTGACCATATTTTTTTAATGATTTGAAGGGAATTGAAAATATTATTGTGAAAACGTAATAGTATTTGGGTTTGGACATTGCATGATTTATATAAATCCCATCAAATGTTAGCTAACTTCCAAAAAACTTAGAGGCCCCTCCAAATCAATGTACCAACCCCTTTACAAAAACTTCCTTATTTAGGCTTGATTTGGAGGGGCCTTTAAGTTTTTTGGAAGTTAGCTAACATTTGATGGGATTTATATAAATTATGCAATGTCCAAACCCAAAAATTATTAAGTTTTCACAATAATATTTTCAATTCCCTTCAAATCATTAAAAAAATATGGTCAAATTCCTTATCTATTAAAAGACCAGACTAAAGTATCGGGACTCTTGCTAGGAGTTTTCTCGGTGACCATTAAAGATGCCCTAAGAGCATCATCAATGTGTGCACTGGGAATGGGTTGGTCCTGCATTTCTCTAGATGGAGGCCACTTTAACAAGAACTATAGGTGCTTTTAGAGCTCCAACGTTGCCACTAGAACAAAAAAGTTGGACATGACCCCGTTAAAACCACCTCTTGGAGCGGCATATTGTCTTGTTTTCTTGTGCCCTAGCTTATTTTCCCAATGCGCACTGCATTTGTTGACGGAGTGACAAGTTGCTTGTGATAGCTTACAATAGCTTGCAATTTCCCAGCAACAACTTGCAAGTACTTACATTCTTCTACTACCGTGCTTGAATCTGCAACAGAAGTTGCGTCAACATTGAGAGGATCCAACCGGTGAAAAAAACTGTTTAGTTAAGGGGCGGGAAGCAACACAGGACCGGCTATTTCCAAGTCCCATTCGCAGTGTACAAATTAGGGGTGTCACGGCACTTTTGAGAATGGAGAGAGAATGGAGATTGAGAAGTTGTGGAGAGAAAGGAGGAGCCAATAGGAGCTCGTTCTTCATGAAGATGCTGTGACACTCCTATTTGTGGGTTTTGGAGAATGAGAATAGAGAATGGAGAATGGTTAACTTAGAGAAAGGTAGCACGGTCAACAATTGGAGGAGTACAAATAGCTAGCATGAAAAGCAATTCACCAACAAGGAAAAGGAGTAGACTATGGTAAGAAGTTCACACCCTAAGGTAGGAGCACCCATAAACGTCAAACTAAGGGTTTTGAACATGATGACTATTAATAAATAACTAGTAAATTATATGATCCTATTAGGATTAGAAAAAAAATTAGTTTGCACTTTTGAATGTATTATTTGGATACTGTGAGAATAAGTTGTGAATTTTTAAAGAGCAAACTGCCATTGCACCCATAACCACTTTTAAGAATTCATGTTCACATGTTGTACATCCTTGTCATTACATTTATTAATTTCCACAAATTTTCTAAGATTTCAGAGATGACGGTTATGGGGACATCGACGCTTATGGGTGTTCTTACCTTAAGTCATTCTCCACTCCATTCTTCACCTTCGGAAGAGAAGAATGGGAGGTTGGGAAATTTCACATGCTAATCCTAACCAAAACTCTTGCAGACACTAGCAACGCGCTACCACTAAGTTCTCATTCTCCAAACCAGCACAAGAAAATGCCGTGACTACCCCTACTACGGGTGCTGCAAGGTCTTGCTGAAGGGTTACGTTGTTCTAGCTGCATCTCTACAACAGAAATACTGGGCCAGTCAGCGTGAGCTCAGGCAATCCTGCAGTCACCGGTAGTTCTGGGGGCGGGTACAACGGCCACGTGGGCATTCCTCCGGTACGAGTCTCGACCGAAGCGTTGCCTCGCAGGCAGCAAAGCAGCCACGGAGGTGCTTGCTTTGCTCCCGTGCCCGCTTGCGGTGTTGTCCACACTTGCAGCACATCATTCACAGCTCGACGCAGCTTGTTGTGGTGGGCAACTCGACGTGCCGCTCCCGGAGACACGCTTGTGCCGCTTGCCAACTCGTGAGATTCCCCCGAGGATTGTGTTCAAGAGATGCTGCTGCTGCTCCCATCCCTTCTCTTGCCTTCCTAAAGTTTCTCTGCCCTTCGTCAAAGCGTCTTCAGCGAGCGACTCTTGATTCTGACTGACGGACTGACACCTTTGAAGGAACCAAAGTTCTTAACGGTCGAAGGCATCGTGGTTTGTTGAGGTATCGATCCTCTTATCGTGACAGCAGAATGAGTTTCGCACCAAGTCGGGCGTATTCGCAGCAGCAAGGGTTGCGACAACTCGGGGTTCTGTGTCGGAATTGCCGCTGCTGCAGCTTGTTGGTAAAGGTATGAGTTCGGCATGCGTTTCGAATTGAATTTTCGACTAGGTTCCTTACGGCTGTTGGGGTTATCCTTGTTTGGGGTTTCGAGGATTTCGCTGGTACAGATTCGTGATTGAATTTGGCGGATGCGATCTTAGAAGAAGAATTGTGCGATGGGGCCGTGTGGGTTGGTTTCGGCTTCGTTAGGGTCTAGGATTTTTCATTGCTGGCATAACGTGACAATACTCTCTTTGACGAATATGCAGGAAGTGTCGTAACGCCAGTGATCATGTTCGTGTGACGGTCGCCGCGAACGTGAACTAACCCTACGTCGTCTTCTGCCTCGGGGAGATCATTTCCTCTCTCGGGGCTACATCTCGCGTTGCAGATCTCTTATTTTCCTGGATTGGATTAGCTCATCGATTACGTTAATTTTTATTACTTCTAACCCTAAGTAAGCCACCGGCGCTATCCTTGCAATTGGTGTGCTGGAGGCCAAGTAGTCATTCTCCTCTTGTTGGCGTGTTTTGCGAGAGGGTTTGATGTCCTGAGGACCGGTTGTTTGTTTGTATCGCGAGCAGGAGCCGTTAGACTCGTGTAACTTTAGGTTCGAGCTCTGTAGGTTGGGAGCAATTCAGTAGTGTTTTTGCCAATGGAGGGGAAAGTGGAGCCACCTCCGGTAGCAGGGGAGCCAGCGAGAGAGAGAATGGAAGGGAATGTGAAGGTGACGACAGGCGGGGGAGCGCTTCAGAAGAAGACGAGCATGGTGCGAGCGGATCTCGTCAACCTCGCAGACATCGACACCGCCCTGGAGAGACATTTGAACCGCGGGCAGAGTCGACCGGCGCCGTCCACGGAGCCGCCGCTAATCGAGTCGCCGGGACCAGTGGAGGAGTGGGAGATCAACCCTCGCGACATAACCCTAAGCACCATGATCGCGAGCGGCACATTCGGGACCGTGCACAAGGGCACCTACAAAGGCCAGGACGTGGCGGTGAAGCTGCTGGAATGGGGCGAGGAGAACACCATGAAGAAATCCGAGGTGCAGTACTACCGCAACCAGTTCCGCCAGGAGGTGGCGGTCTGGCACAAGCTCAACCACCCGAACGTGACCATGTTCATCGGCGCGTCCATGGGCAACTCCGACCTGCGCATTCCGTCGCAGGCCGACGGCGACGACGGCTTCCACCACGTCCCCAACAACGCCTGCTGCGTCGTCGTCGAGTATCTCGCCGGCGGCACCTTGAAAGACTACCTCATCCGCAACCGGCGCCGCAAGCTCACCTACAAGGTGGTCGTGGAGCTCGCGCTCGACGTCTCCCGCGGCCTGGCGTACCTCCACTCGCAGAAGATCGCCCACCGCGACGTCAAAACCGAAAACATGCTGCTCGACAAGCAACGCCGCGTCAAGATCGCCGACTTCGGCGTCGCGCGCGTCGAAGCCTCGAATCCCAAGGACATGACCGGGGATACCGGCACTCCGGGCTACATGGCTCCCGAGATTCTCGACGGCAAGCCTTACAACAAAAAGTGCGACGTCTACAGTTTTGGCATCTGCTTGTGGGAGGTTTACTGCTGCGACATGCCGTACGTGACCTTGTCGTTTGCAGACATGACCTCGGCTGTCGTGCACCAGAATCTGCGGCCTGAAATGCCCAAGTGCTGCCCCACCGGCCTGGCCGACATCATGCGCAGGTGCTGGGATGCCAACCCCGAGAAGCGCCCTTCCATGGCCGAGGTGGTGAGCATGCTGGAGGTCCTCGACACCTCCAAAGGCGGAGGCATGATCCCCGACGACGCTCGACCCCATGGCTGCTTCGCTTGCTTTGGCAAGCACAAGGGCCCATAGACAAATCACCACTTTTCCTTGCCGTTTTGCATGTGGACAAGTGCTGACACTTGATTGACGACGTTTCTACATAAATTTTCTTTAGGCAAATGCTTTGTTTCTCTGACATGTTCCATGATTTAACGATTTCTATTCTGCCTCCCAATTTTTCTCTGATCCTTCGTACATAGTCTGTTGTAGGCTCTGTGTATGTGGTCAGTTTTCTTTTTCATGTCTCGTTTGCTCTTGACAAGGTTTACAAGAGCTCAGTAAGAAAAGTGTTTGTTTCTCTCAAGTGTTCTATGGTGTAACTAAGTCTATCACGTCTATCAACTTTGTTGGATCCTTCTTACTAATTTAATTTTGAAAGTCGATGATGCTTTAGGGGGTTACTACAAGAGCGTGTTGGGAGGGTGATAGGTACTTGTTGTGTTGATACTTAAGGTTTATGCATTTGGAAGTACCGGTTTTTAGTTTCTCCATCCTTGTTTCTCCAGTTGTTGATATTTTGATAAGTTTTATCTTGACTAAGTAGGGTTAATGGGTTCTATTATTGTCACAGTAGTTAATTGACTAACTAACTGTCTTTAGCTTTCTCGGATTGGGGGTACTAATCAGTTGTGAAAGTTGATGTCTTTGGAAGTCCTTTTTGGCCTAGGTGGCCACTTTTTGGTCCCTTTCACCTTGATAACTGGATTTATTTGAAGTCGAGTACTTGATTTCTGACTCTTTTTGGAAATTATAGGATCTAGGAGGTTTTGCACTAATGCATGACACTTGTACCCAACAACTATTGGAAATCTCGAATTTTTGATAGCCTTTTTTAGCAGTGAAATTGGGTAGGAACACCCGTAAGCATTAATTTAAGGGTTTTGAACATAATGACTATTAATAAACATCTAGCATATTATAGGATCAAGAAAAATAATAAGTTTGTACTTTTGAATGTATTATTTAGATACTGTGAGAATAAGTTGTGAAGTTTTAAAGAAGAAACTATTATTGTACCCATAACCAACACTAAGGTTTCATGTTCACATGTTGTATATCCTTGTAATTACAACTATTTACTTCTACAGATTTTCTAAGATTTTAAAGGTGACGGTTATGGAGACACTAACGCTTATGGGTGTTTCTACCTTTGGCTTCTTGAAATTTGGAGTAGTTGGTTACAAGTGTCATGAACTGATAGAAGTGTGTAAAATACAAGTGAAAAGCACAGTTTTTTTTTTCATTTTTTAACCCCTAAGCACCCGGGCGACAGTATATTGTTGCTCAAAAAGCTGGGTCAACTCAATTTTGACCATTATAAGCTCATTGCACGTCGGGTGAAACGACTTCCAATCAAGCCTAGCATGATGGAGACTCTTTCCACTAACAATTCATATGGTCAGATCTTGTGGATCATATTTTTCAATCCTCAAGGGCACTTTGATTGCACATAAGTCAGACTTCTTTCGTTTCAACTTTGGGCTCTCAAGGGTTAAGAAGTGCCAAAATGACAATTTAAAATGTTATAGTGATGCTTCATATTTCAACACTCATCCACATATTGGATAGAAAATATCACATTCCCACATATAATTTGGTTTTCATCCATAATTTGGCAATTTCATCCAAGCTTTTATTAAAGTTTGAAGCTTTTTTGACGATTTCATCCAAGTAATTGTGTTTTTTTTTCTATATAGTTGGTGTTAGTAAGAAAAATTGGTGCAATTTTGCCCCAAATCACCAGAAAAAGAAACTGTGGTGAAAAGGGAAGTTGCTACAAGAATATTTGTGTCAGGATAATAACACATAACTTTGCTTTCAACCTGAATAACAGAGATTGCATTCAAAATAAAAGAGATTGCATTCAAAATGGGCTGTTGGACATTGTTAATTTAGGTGACGTTATTAGCAATATGTTCATCATCTACACATCATATTATGTTGAGCTAATTTTGGACTATAAAGAGGTTGGTCATGGTGATTGGTCATTGTTTGGTAGTTATGTACGTTGTCTTTAATAAACTTGCATTTATTGTCTCTTTTATTGCGGGATCTCCTACTTGCGGCTTAACAAAGTGTTGTCAAAATTTCCATTTTCTTCTTGCCTCTAGGAGAGGTTTTCATTTTTGAAATTGGGGTTGTCTTGACTTGGTTTTTTGGAGTTCCTTGTTTTGTCATTTTTACTTCAATTTGCAACTAAACAACAAATTGGATTTAACAATAACATTCATAAAATCAACTATTGGAGCTAAAACAATTAAAGTATGTGTTTTTTTTAAAAGTTGAATTATATACAGTATAGTGAAAGGTATGGTTGCTATCATTGAAACCATTTGTTTATCTAAATTGGAACACCTAAAGTTTTATATTTGTGATTATCCCTTGTTCCTAAATCAATAAATATGATTTATGCACT
This sequence comes from Ulota crispa, assembly GCA_963920765.1. Taxonomy (NCBI): domain Eukaryota; kingdom Viridiplantae; phylum Streptophyta; class Bryopsida; order Orthotrichales; family Orthotrichaceae; genus Ulota; species Ulota crispa. The sequence goes on along the minus strand of OY987249.1, from coordinate 19,703,687 downwards.
TATTGGTACATCAAAGAGGTGTTGAATAAATTAATGAATATATCATTTGATTGTTGTATGCAAGTATCTATTGTTTAGACTTGTAAAATGGTAATTTCCAACTAGAAGTTGTTTAAAGTGTTGTTACTTTTTACCACCCTACTTTTTCAACCATACACTTTAGAAATTACATGTTAAAGGAATTATGAGACTTATTTATTAAATCCTTCACTTCAAGGGGAATGTCATGAGGTAGGTAGGGAAGATATACCAATTTCTAACATTGCACTCTAGTCATACTAAATATAATGTATCTAAAGAACTATCATTGAAAAGTGTTGCAAACTTGTGCATGGTCATAAATTTTGGTTATAGGTGTTATGCATAATTGTTTTTTAAAATTTTAAAAACTCATTAAAACATTGTGTGTGTATACATGGTTGTACATGTGAAATTTTATTGCCTTCATATGCAAACACATTTAACATGTTTCTACTTATCTTAAAGAATATAAGGTATGTACACCCATAAGCATCAAACTAAGGGTTTTGAACATGATGAGTATCAATAAAAAGCTAGCAAATTATAGGATTCTATTAGGAATGGAAAAATAAAGAGTTTGCACTTTTGAATGTATTATTTGCATACTGTGAGAATAAGTTGTGAATTTTTAAAGAGCAAATTGCCATTGCACCCATAACCACTATGAAGATTTCATGTTCACGCATTGTACATCCTTGTAAGTGTATATATTCACTTCCACAAATTTTCCAAGATTTTAGATGTGACGGTTATGGTGACAGTGGTGCTTATGGGTGTACATACCTTAGTAGTTACCTTAAAATTAAAAGTTGTTGACTCCATTTTAAATTGGTAAGTCTATTCTAAGTCTATGATTGCATTGATGGTTCATGTGAAGGAATATTAGAAAGTTTAGATAGGGTCTTGTTTGCAATGCAAGCTAGTCCTAAATTGGTCTTAAGAATAATCTTTAAAAAACTATTTGTAGATAAGATTTCCAAAGATTTCTTTAGATGTTCTAATACAATAAGTTGATCAATTGAGACAAATATGCGCATTTATTGTGAATTGTCAAATTTTCATATGTTAAATTTTTTAACAATTTTCCAATTACACAAGGATGAGGACACTACCATCATGAAAACATTCAACTAATCTTTAAAAAGATAAACTCAATAAAAACTCTCAACCTTTAATATGTAACCTTGTATGACATGTAATGAAAGTACAAGTCAATTGTATGACTTGCAATGAAAGTATAAGTCAGAATCTAGGTTGTGATATGTCAAAGCTACAATACATTATTTCAAATCACAGACCACTGACAAACATATGATTTGTTTATGTAATTTGTACAATTAAATAATTCATTTATGAAAATTGTACAATTCAACAGTATGTATACATGATCTACCAAATGTGGAAAATCATATGTAAAATTACAAAATAATTTTACACCAACAAACTATGATGAGGTGAAAAAACACACCTTTTAAAGCCGTAAATTGCATATAATCACGGGGTTAAAATCGTGTGACAAAAAGCTTGAATTTAAACACTTCACTAAACAGTATGGGATTACCGGTCGGTACTCACGGGTAATAATCTCAAATTTTTGTAATAATTTCAAAAATGTTCAAATAATATAATTTAAAGTAATGCTAATCTAACATTGATTCGTCCTTTTATAAATAAATTAATGATCTTATAAAAAAAATCCATATCAAAACTGCCAAAGCGGTTTCATAGTAGAGTGTACACAATGAACAGAGTCCAGGATGATTTGGAACCCAAGGAGGTTACCGTTCTATTTTTGAGACCGCCCCCCATGCCTTGAAATGAAGGAGAACTAAGTCCAAATTGTTAAATAGATTCTTCACCTATTTAACCTAGCCTCCACTCCAAGAATGCAGTCCTCAATCTTCATTGAAAAAGGTCTTGGGGCTCCTTTCAAGTGCAATTTTGCTAGGCTTGTTTTGATAAAAGATGTTTTATTGAATAATATCCACTGTACGATGGAACTGAAAACTCAACAACTCTGGCAACTGTCAACAGCTTTATCCTCAGTGCATTCAGACATCGCCCTTAGAAAGTACCCACATCTGACAATACCACGTGCTTGAGACCATACAGCTAAAATTTTGATTCAAACTGTTCCTAAAGTTGATCCTGACTGCCACTGCATGTCGGCCCTACGAATCATTGTGGCCAAATAGTCGTAAAATCTTCTGACCTGTCAATTGAACGTGAGATGTCAACGAAGCACTTTGGAAAATTGCAAATCTTTTCCCATGCGCAGTGCTTGCAAGCCACAAAAACAGCAACGTGTTCATACTTCAACAATAAGCACCTTTGATATAATTCCACCATTCGTTTCCAGCTTTCCGAAGGAAGCACTCATCAGGCCCTTCACCATAAATGACTGCTGCCCATCAACATCTAACCAGTTGCCATTGCTGCATACAACTCTGTTCAGCCACCTTTTCCCAGCAAGGACCAACCCTTCGGTTTGTATGAATAACCTTAAATATTATCCAGTTGGTGAATACTCTTGAAACTCACCTCGATAGATGTACAAAAATCTGATTAAAGCAGATATACATCAAATGATAAGCAGTTTTTTCAGGTTAAATTGATGAATATCACGTATCAGTGTATACTGATACACCACGCTTCATTGTATGGAGCTCTATTTTCATAAAAATCCTGAACCGAATACTCTCCTAGGTCAAGCAACATTTCACTTGACCACAACAGGAATACTGCATGATAAGCAGCCGTGATCTAGAGCATTAAACCTAGACAAAATTGTTACTGATGATCAGTGATAAGTGGTACTTCTAAGTTGTTATCACATCTGCCTCGCTGCAATGGCAGACGTCGAAACTCCTACGTATTACTCTCCTATTAGCCAGGGCCGAAGATTAATATAGTTCGAATACAATTGAACCATCCTGCAACTAAATCCTTGCAGCACAACCTCCCAGTTGTCCAGCTTTGCGAGCCTCCGCATGTTTCCACGGCTCCTATCACCGTGTTGTAAGATTCGGAGGGAAATAGACTATGTTTACAGCTCCTGCTACTAATACAATGCTCCACGATTGTGTCAGTGGATACATCAGTAAATAAATTACAGCTGAAAGCGCCAGGGCATTTCTCTAGCGCCGTAATGTATGGAAGTCCAATCAATGAGGACGAAAGTTCACAAAAGATCGTCATAAGCTACAATTGCTCTTCCTCTGAAGTCGCTCATTGGTTCCATAGTTGCGGACTTGTCCATCGATGCGAGCACCGCATTGGCCTTAGCGGCAGCAGCAGCGGTGGCGGCTGCCAAGACTGACGGCTTCACTACACCTTTACGTGATCTGTGACCGTGTAATAAGTCCTTCCCAGGAGATACAACAAATCCTCCAATTCCCTTCTTCCATTCTGGAAGAGAACCAAGCGCCCATGACACGTAAACCTGCACAGATATCAACACGTTTAAAATTTCGTATCGGAAGATATTACAGAAACTCGTACAAAGAAACAAAATAAAACCAGATGAGACAATAAAGAGCATGTCTGAGAAGTTACTATCAGATGACATCCAGTAAAAAAGATGCTGTCAGCGAAACTTCCATGTCAATATCGGCCTCCCATGAATCAGACTAGCATTGTTGTGCAAGGCTGGGATTAAGAAGGTCATTAAGTAGATACAAATAAGAATTAGCTCGTGAAAGAATTTGTTCAATGCCAGGCGTCATGACCAAACCCTAAACCCTCACAAACGTCAAGGCAACCAACTGCCAACGATAAAATTTCTCACCTGCTTCCCGTTGAGCAACTCAATGCCGTCACGAGTTTGCCCCGCAGCGATGGCAACCTCCGCAGACTCACGCTTTTCGAAAGTCACAAACCCGTAGCAGTGATTTTCCTTGATTTTCGAGCTCATGACACTCCCAAACTTGGTGAACAACCCCGTGAGCTGCTCCGCCGTGGTGTCGGGATCCAAGTCACCGACGAAAACCGTACTCATCTGTTGCTCCTTCTCCTCTATCCGCTTCTTCTTCTTGTTCATGCTATTCAGGCTGTCGTTCGTCGAAATCGGATTGTTTCCACGCTCCCTCGACTCCCGATTTCGACTCCCTCCACGATGATGTTGATGCCCTCGCCGGCGCTCCCTGTCTCGCCTGCTCTCCCCTTCGCCGCCATTCCTCCGAGGCCTCTCCGACTCGTCCCTGTCCCGCCGCTTCCTCTCTCCGTTCCCTGGCGGCTCTCGCTCCTCCACGGCTCCCTCTTGCCTTTCGTGGCCCTCCATCGTCACAATATCGACAAGAAGCCTTCGAAGACCAAAACCCTTTGCAAACTAGAGGAGCTGACAAGAGCTGAGCAGAGTTCTAAGCGCTGCAACTGTGCTAGGGCTTGCAGGTAAGCTTAGATACTGAGAAGAGGAGAGGAGTTATAAGTAGAAAATGCTGTGGGTTGGTCTCGATGGTGGCGAAGGGCGACGGCGATGGCGGCGAGGTGAGCAAGGCGGCCAGGGCTCCGCTGTCACAGTCGCCCCGACACGGTGACCGTTGGCGAAGGTTTTGAGGACGGACGATCGTCCGAAACGCCCCTTCCCATGCTGTTCAAAGTCTTGACCTAATCTTGCCCTGTTCGTCGACCAAATTTTTCACTCCAATCTTTTGGGCTTATGTAATAAAATAGGAACTGTGTAAGGTAAGGGCCTCACGCAAGGGCACTTACATTTGAGCCATTATGTGGGTAAAGCTTAACTCCTAAATGCTTGAGGTTTTTTTTGAGCTTCTAGGAATTTGTTTCAAATTGAATAAAGAGGTAACATTTTAATAAGTTGTATCAAGTTTTTTTAATTGTAATTGTACAAATTTTTACTATAAGAAATTTGTGTTTTTTCTAATGTCTGGTCACTGACATTGGTGTTTTTTGGGACATATTCTGCTCAATACACTGTTCACATATAAACACTTATTTTCTGTTGATTTAATAGAACGTCGGAAAGAGCATACATAATCAATGCTAATACATGTCAACATTGGACTAAACATTAACATTTTTTAAAACATAGACACCAGCATTTCGAGACCTGGGACTGCCACGGTGGAATGCTATTATAGTTTCACTTGTAGTAAGTCCAAAGAATTTCCAATTCTGCAAAGGCAAAAGCCCTGCCCTTTCTAAAAATGATTGTAACACGAGCAACGTCTCTACTGCCATGAAAAAAATTGTGTGACTCATCCATCAAACTCTCTTGCCATTCCTTTGGCATATCTCTTGTCTTGATTTTTATTGGCCTGTCATATTACAGCTTGGTGTACTCAATATGGATAAGGAATTTTGAAATCAGGAGAATTATGGGTTGTGTCCTCACTTGGGTTTCATTTTTGTTGCACGTACCAAGTGAGTAAGTTATGCGTATGTATTAGCATGAAAACAGTAGATGACAAAGAATTTCATGTCTTCTCAAAGATGATGTGATGTTGTGGCAAGAGTTGGTGGGTTTTAGTGGTATTAATTGCCATATATAGTGTTTATGTTTGGGTATTACATAGTTTTGGATCCCAGATGACATGTGTTTGTGTGAGTGGTGAGCGTGAAGTGTTGTGCACACTTATTAGCACATATTATTCAAAATAAATGCCTGGACCAAATGCATAGTTCAATGCAAAATATGTTGAAGAAGAGGAAATACCTGTGACCGACAAGAATGGCACTTTAGTGTTATGTTTTTCAAATATATAGTTGTTTTTAAAGATGTTATGATGTATTGTGTCCTTAGTATTAGTGGAGGACTTTCAAGATGTTTGGGAAGAAATTTGAGGGCCAAAGTCATTGTTGCAAATGCTGTTTAATGAGGAAAATGTGTTGATATGAACATCAAGTACAATAGTTTCTATGATAGACAAAAATGTCATCACATAACAATGGAAGGATGCATTTGAATGTGTCAATTGCATCTAAAAACAAAGACCAGTTTTCTAATACAGCTAGGCGGACAATAATATGAAAGGGAGATTATATTGTAGAATGTCGAAGTGTACATTGCAAATCTGCTATTTCAAACGGCGAAGTGTCACTTTGATGTTGTATTGGATGCTTGCTTTGTACATTGTGTGCTGTTGAGAACACGGTGTATTGTAATGAACGTCTACTACAAGCCATGGTGAATAGCATAGATATTTACGTGAATGTGAATGGCAACCGCTACTACATCTACTTTGAAAGTAATTCTATGTATACACTTACCAAATGAATGAATTGTTGTGTTAGTTGTCATTGGCAATGTTATGGCATGTTTTCAGGACGTTTGAAACTACAATAGTATAAACGTTAGCAAGTGGGACGATGAATTATCCGTATGTATGCATTGATGGCGTGTACGTCCGTGACGAGGTAATTATGGTCAAAACAAATGTTGGTAATGACTTGACGTGGGTAGAAAAAAAGTGGTCTCCATAGAAACCTTGAGTAAGACGTCCATACTAGCCTTGCTAGTAATATGCAAACGTCTACTACAACTGAGCATGTCATTTCACACGTGTTTAGTAACAAACTTCAAATGTTTGGAGTATGTGTTGTATAGTACTCACAAGGCACCAGATGTGGTTAACATGAATTGCAATGACTCACGGAACATGGAATTAATACTTGCAAACATTGTAGTTTCTAGAGACGTGTGAACATATGCGTTCCATCTTAGATAAACATGCATTGTGACTTCAGGGGAATCAACTACAATGTTCTCACTAGAGACCAATGTTAACAATGGCATGTAGTTATATGTTAATAATCGCTGCTACTATCCAAATAAAAATGTCTATATTTGGAGTGACATCTTACGAAACAACAAATTCTGACTGAAAACGACTGATGCTAATTTGTATTTGTCTGCTAGGTCAGCATTTCCCGTGTCCATGTCATATTTCTAAGAGGTCCATGTCACGTGCCACATCCGCCTTTGACCATATGTACAAATTGTTGACTGGATGAAAAATTTGCAGACGTGGCACTGCTCGGAACTCCACGTGGAGTATTTTTTCACTCCAAATTAGCAAATTTTATTCAACATTTTTCAAAAATGGGGTACTGTTAATCCAAATTTGGGGACATTTTGTCACTATCAATCTTAACACATTTTTTTGGATATCCGCTTTTATAGAGAGGACATCTTGAGAAACATGTCCACACGTTTAAATTGGCATTACTAAAAACGCGTGCTCCTCCTAGTGTTAAACTAGATATTTTAGAGGTCACATAGGAAAATAAAACACAACAATATCACTTATGGATTGAAAGATTATAATATTTGATTGTGACGGTGTTAAAACCACAAAAATGACTTGAAGCCTTTGAATCCTCTTTTCACATGTTGGATCTAAAAAAATGGTCACCAAAAAAATATAAGGTTAAAGGAAATAACATACATAACACCAATCACTTTATAGCCTTTCAAAATCTCTTCTACAATTTTTTCAAATGAATTTTAGTGTGATTTTTTCTCCAAAATCTAGTGTATTTGAGGCTCATTTCCAAGAACTCTCAACACTAAAGAAAGTCAAGACCTTTGCACAAAAGCTTGAATAGAAAACTCATAATCAATCATTTTCCAAATCAGATTTTTGATCCTAATATTAAACTTCACAAAGAATAAATCCAAAATACAAACTATTAAAAATAATAGCTTAGTTAGGTTTATTGAACTTCAGAATATTGTTGACACCAAAATTTGGTGCCGCAGGCATTTAAAGATTAAGTAAGCTTAACCAATGGCACAACGTAAGATTGCTTGTATGTGAGACCTTGAGCTTGTGTAAACGTTTATTGAACAATATATTGCCACATGTGGCAAGAGTGATGTTATGTACAGTGACACCATTTTGCAATTTATGGTCACATTCTATTGTATACTATTCACCTATTTGGGGAGGTAGTTAAGGTTCACAAGTACAAAGCAATTGAAAATGCAAAGGATTTTGTTTCAAGCAATATTTATGTATGTGTAAAAATGTCAAAAATAGATTGGGAACATTTTAAGGGCTTTGTGTACTGCATACTTAGTGTTTTAGGGCAAAAGCTCAAGTTTTTTACCACGCGGAAAATGGAAGAGCTTAGAAATTTACAATTATGAGATGGAATTTGCAAATCTTGTACTCGTATTTGTAAAGCCATGGGAAGAGATAATGTTGAGCAATAATAAGGGTAGATTCTTACTTTAACCTTTATTTGTAGAAAAAATGAGCTTTCTACTTTTGCACCACAAACATATATGCATACATTATACCTAGCCTAGTTTAGAAGGGCTTAATCTGAAGTTACTTTTGAAATTGGTGTTTTTTGTAAATTTTCTTTAATTATTGTTTGATTTTGGTATAAAAAATCAAATGTGTTTAGGAATCAAAATTTCATATCTGTTTTGTGTGTTTTTATCTGTTTTGTGTGTTTTTCTCCAATTTATTAAATTCACAATTTTTTAAATAGTGAAGTTCATAGGAATGAAATTGGGAGAAGGGAGAAGTGAACTCCTAAGTGAATTGGAAGCAGGATGAAGTAAGCTTTCTAAAATTTGTACACCTATTATTCTACGAGAAAGCGTGCTAGTTCTTTTATATGTAGTTACAATTTGCCAAGTTAGAGTTTCTCCATCCCTTCTATTGTAATATGTCATATTCCATAATATTACAATGAGGCCTCTACACCAATGCTTTTCAATTCATTCATTATGATTCGAATGCACCAACATATTTAATAAAATCCCTTCCCATGACTTCTTGCTAATAATTTGAATTATACTGTAAATACATAAGACCATACAAGGGTTGATGAAACCTTCTAGAAACACATAGAAAATTGCTAGTAGAGATACATGGTTGTCATTGCATATAGAAATCAATTTTGGTTATGCATTTAAAGAAAATTGAAATTGTAGTTTATAGTTAGCTAATCCTAGAGTTATAATTCATCTTTGGTTATTTGTATCCATCTATGTGTTTCTTTGAATGTTGATCCACCTTCTACAATTTGCACTTGTCTCAAAATAATGTTTCATTTCCAAGCCTTGCTCTTTTTTACTTAATAATAATACAATATTAGTTCACTTATGTTTCATATAATTTCAACTATCTTTTTTTTTTCTAATTCCATAAAAAATTTGTTTGCATTAAGCATGTCTACAACCATAAATATAGTTGATAAATGGTGTAAGTATATGCATTCATTTAAATGTGTGGGTTTGAAAGATATAGTAAACACATGACTCATCATAGTATCAATTACCTTGAATAAAATGAAGTTATTTATTTTGCAAAATTTGAAATGATTTTGGAGTAAGCCAAAAAAAATTTGAAATATTCTCAAAAGACATTGTTGTCAAACCTTAAAAAACAAGATGAAATCTCATAAATTTTGCATTGACATTTCCAAAAAAATAATCTTCAATTGCTGCTTTTCATTTTCATTTTGGTTGCCTTTTGAATATATTTTCAAAATGTTCATTTTTTGAAACATAGATATGCAACAAAAAGTCTATAATAAATACGTAGAAAGGGTCTAACTATTCCGTTAAATGAATTGTAGAATAAAAAAATGTTATAAATATTCATGTCTTGCGCGTGATTGATTTTAAATTAGACAATTGATTAGCTCCTTTTTGCACAAAGGAAACAAAATGCTAATTACAAAACTGAAAAACTCATTATAAACATGTAACTTAGCTTGGTCATTCCACTTAGGAACTACTTCCAACATTATCTTCAATAATATAAATGGTTTTCATTGATTGCATTACTTTCTCCATTCCCTATCAATATTTCAATCTTCAAACCCATAGTAAATAGGAATACTAACAAAAATTCTCTTATAACATACTTGCATAATGCTAGCACTTTACTTTTATATCTATATATAAAACTTCATAGTAGAAAAAGATATATGATATTACTTGAAACGCCAAAGAACCTTATATATACCAAAGAAAAATTATGCTATATTGCTACAAGTGCTACTAACACTACTGTTATTTGATATGGGTTGCTATTTATTTTAGTTCATCATGGTCATTCATTATTGTTAAATACCAATTGGGTTTAGACATGTCTTTAATGAACATTATATAACACTAGTCTATCTATCTATATCTATAATAAGCTTAGTTCTATTAGTTGGGTAGTTGGGTGTTGCTCCAAGAAGATTAAGCGGCGGTTATGTGGCGGTTATTCTTATTCTGATCGTTATGTGGCAGTTATGGTCGTCCTTGGGGATGGGGTATACATGGGAATAGGGGGTGATTGCTTGGAGAAGGAGGCAAAGTGTGTAGGTAGGCATAGTACTGTACATGTAAGCTCATTGTAACAGAAAGGAGAAGATTTTTGAAAAAGGTGATTATGAGGAAGGTCATGTTAATATTTTTGCAAGGACCCCTTCCCGTGATGGCCCTTTGCTGGAACGATGGGTACAAGGGTCCACTAGTAAATAGATATCTCCAAAAGGCATTTACATCCGAGTTTATATCCAAGTTTCATCTCCAATCATTTCAATAAAAATAACCTAGTAAAGTAAAATATGATTGTTTTCTTGCTTAACCCCTAAAGGACCACTTGTCCCTATGAGGGACAAATGGGATTTCGGACATGTACTTATGGCCAAACTACTTTGTGTAATTTTTTGAAACTTTTATGGAAGATGGGGAATTCAAAGATATGTGTGGTCATCTAATTTGTTCCTCATTCCAACATTTATTGAAGAAGTAAAAAATGAATTTATGTAAATTTTAGTTCGGCGGGCAGCCCAAAAACTTTTTAAAATTTTGAATTTTTTAAAATAAAAATGTGAGGTTAGTTCTTTAGACTTATGTATATGTGGGAAGCTTTGAACCATTCAATTTTGATTGATAAAATGAAAGTTATGATAAGTTTTAGTTTGCGGGTAGGTGTGGAAAATCTCAAAACTATGCCTACACACAAACCAAAACTTCTCATAACTTTCATCTCATCAATTAGAATTGAATGATTCAAAGCTTCTCACATATACGTAAGTTTAAAGAATATATTATCAAATTTTTATTTAAAAAAAATTCAAAAGTTAAAAGAAGTCTTTGGATTGCCCGCCAAACCAAAATTCTCATAAATTCATTTTTTACTTCTTCAATAAAGGTTGGAATGAAGTAAAAATTAGATGCCCACACAAATCTTTGAATTCCCATCTTCCATAAAAGTTTCAAAAAATTACACAAAGTAGTTTAGCCATAAGTACATGCCCAAAATCCCATTTGTCCCTTGTACAGACAAGTGATCCTTTAGGGGTTAAAGGACTACTTATATACCAACTTCCTTTCAATTTATTTCTTACAATAGTCACAATTTCCTAAAAAAAATCTTGTCATACCATACATTAGCACAATGTATTGTAATGTCTTTAAGGTCTGATATGAACTAGCTAGAACTATCTAAAATAACCATCTAGCGGCTTTACAAATTTGAACTAAATTTCTTGAAACTACTGAAGCATCCAAATGAATTTATTTTTAGCTTAGTTTGGATGGTTGAATCCTTAATTGCCTTTTTTTTGTTATCTTCAAGTGTCCCACGTGTTGGTTGTCAATGAAAACGACCTTGAGGATTTGATGGAAATGTTTTTTTTAAATCAACAATTTTTGATGTCAACGTAAAAGTAACACAATAATTTAATTTGATCACATGTGGAATTTTTTTTATTTTATTTAAAAAAAATCCAGTTATTGTATTTTTATCTTATAGATGACCAAAGGACTCAATTTTTAGTGTTAAATATCATTTGAAGAATCAAAATAGTGCTAAAAACCACCAAAATTCTATAAGTAGATATTTAAGAGAGGTCATTTACATAAATTAAATTATTATTAAAATTTTGAAGAAATTGCATAAGGTGTAGAGTGCTTTTTACGCCCTTTTTTAAGTATGCTAAGTGTAATAAAGGTAAGACAAAAAATTGTGTTTTCCAAACCAAACATTTAATACCTACAAATGAAACATAGAGTAAGTATTTCTTTTAAACATCCATGGCCTAAAAAAACCAAAATTAAATCGTATGTATTATCCCATTTAATGAACAAACAATTTTTTGTTTGATGTACTTATGATTTTATGAGTTTAAGTATTGCATTTCATACTTGAAAAAACGTCTTGTGATTAGCATATTAAGGAGTATGATTTATCAACTAGAATTTCAAATCATAGAGAAGGGTAAAAGTTTTAACAAAAATTGAACACTATTAAGAATTTCAACAACTTACAATTTAAAATGAAATATTGAAGATAATGCAAGACACGTCTTGTGCTTTAGGAATGCATAAACCTATTAGTCTATTAATGTTCATTCACTCTATGTAAGGATCAATTGTCTAATCTATAAGTATTTTGAAACCAATCATTTATCAACCACAAACTCTATAATCATGTAGCCAAGGCAACTACATCTCTTCACAAAATAAGCCTATCACTTTTCCATATAAAGCTTCAAAGTTGTATTTAATATATGAATATTTGATTAATAATTAAATTATAGTACCTATATTGTTGTTGATATATAATACAAATTTAGAAAAGCAAAATTTTCCCACCGACCAAGTAAAGTAAGCAAAAAATAAGACCTTTGGCATTAGCCACAAGTTTATTCACTTAGTGCTACTATCTTTTTTTAATCTTGCTTGGCTTGTATACTATTGTTAGTGATTTTAAAAGCTTGTGTCAAATTTAGACTTAATTGTAAATGAGGCCTTTCCAAGGATATCATGAGTGTAATTTTTTTAGATGTTACAACCAAATAGATATAACATTTTAAAAAAAGTAACTACTTTTTTTTGCGTCACATTGAACCCATTTTGTCATGGATTTGTTTTGCACGTAAAGAGGGGATTCCTCAAATACATTTGAAAAAATTAGAGATTTCTATGTATAGGAAGGCATTTTTTTTCAAATTGCTAGCTCTTTGCTATCCACATTCCATTGGGAAATTATTTGGAGGGACTAGCCCACATTGGTTTAAATTTATTAAACTAGAAAAAAAAATGACTTCTTTTAGTTAGAAAAAAATGCCTCAATTTAGAATTTTCTTACTCAAGATGCATATAAAAAAAACCATTTGAATTGCTGAATTTGTGTAGGAAGTTTAGAAATTTTGTAAACTTAATACTTGTTGCATTCCTTATCAGTAAGAATGCAAAATAAGTTTTAAACTAGGTGCATTCATACTTTAGAGTGTGTTCACACTTGGTGTTAGGAGGGATATTAGCAATATGAATGTAGTTTAAAAGTGTGTCCAAATGCATATAATTTTCCTTGGCTAATACTCCTAACACCAAGTGCAAACATACATTTAGGGTTTGTGATTGTGAGAGAACAGAGGGTGTGATATTAAAGAGGTCGAAGTGCATAAAGAGAAAATGTTGGTATAGTGCTCTCGTTTCGCCGTCATCTCCTTCCCGCTTTTCCATTCAAGACTCTTCTAGCGAAACGCGAGATTGAACGAAGAGAATTAGGGTTTGGGAAGCAAATCGATCAATTCACGCCATTTCTGTTGCAATCTCTGATGCTCCTAGACTCCTTGTAGACAAGTACCGGTGTTGCTAGGATCACAAAGGTCTCTTTAGAGTGTTTGAGAGTTTTTGACGCTCTCGGTTTTAGAAGCTTGTAATGCTGGAAGCCGCTTCTCTAGTATAATCGCGGCGTTCTTTTTTTCTCTTGTGAACTTGCGCTTGTGTCGCTACCTCGTGCGCGCTTGTGCTCTGAATTTTTCATCCCGGTCGCATTCGTGGCAATGATTGGCAACGACGTGAGAATCTAGTGCTTGAGTTGGCGCTCTCATGCGAGGCAATGAAATAGGTATGTGTTGAATGAGAGGTGACCAGTTAAGCTAGCCATATTGCAGACGTGGTATGTTGTGGTCTTCACAGGCGTGCAAAGAGATAACAGAGTAAATGAAGTGTCAAGAAATTAGCTTCTACATGGTTGTAAGGGGATGGAAGATTGTACACATTAGATCACGACTAGTGGATTTATTTCCATATAATTTTTCTCTAGGTCTGGATTCGTCTCTCGAAAAACTGACAGTCAGGGGCTGGAATTCCGCTTACGTTTGATTTTTGAAATGTTTATTCTTTAGTGCCAGATGATTTTCTAGCTTCTTTGGCATTTTTAAGAAATTCAGCTTCTCTTGAGCCTTCGTGCACTTGTGAATGCTGGCTTTAGTGTCGAATTCAGCTACTTGTGAAAGTTAAAATCTCCTTAGATTTAGATTTGCAGCTGCAAGTTTTTAACCACAGAATCTGAGCAGGAGAGAATGGTTACACGTTGGCCTGCAAGAATAAAATTATTTGAATAGAGGTTGGTGGTCCTCGGAGTTTAACCGCATAAGCCGTGCATAGTGAATTTTTACACCTGTTTGCTCAAAACCGGCAGGAGTTTATAGTCACGCTTGTTTACTACAGTTTACTGATAATTTGGAATTTTGTTGCACAGGTAACAGCATCCATACGGAGGTTTCTGGTGATGAAGACATAGCAATAACTGGAATATTTGCAAATAACAAAGATCTATTTGTTCATTGACGCCGCCTGTTGAATTTGAAGTTATCAAGCGTGGTAGCTGCAACTTCCTAACGCTGGTGAATTTGTCCGTCAATGAGAGGTGGACCGAGAGCCAGTGTACCGACTTCGTACTACTCATAGCAAGCCGAATTCCTCTTGGTTCTGGTGCCATAGGCTTTCAGCCTTCCAATACGGCTTGTGTCTCCAGTTTAGACTGTACGCACAGGCCTCTCAAGTTCAATAAACAAAGGATTTTGTGAGGTTTTTGCTAAGTAGAACCCGTTAGCGATGACGGGGAAGAAAGAGCCGCGAACAAGCATTCAGGTAGTTGTGCTTGGGGATGTTGGAGTTGGCAAATCTAGCATGATATTGGCAATCGCGACGGATTCGTTTGCAGAAGGCGTCCCACATGTACTCCCGCCTACACGCCTGCCCAGTGATTTTTATCCCGACTGCGTGCCCTTAAGCATCTACGACACGTCTTCGAGGTAAAAACCTCATTTCGCATTGGTGATTTGATGTCATTTGGAGGTGGTTTGTTGTAGAGTTCGCGAATTGCACGTGAGTGGCGAGTTGGACTTGCTGTGTCGATATGGTCCACCATAATAAATTGAGGAGGTTGCGTGAGAGATAGCAGAGAACGAGGATTAACGGAGAGAACGAGAATCCTCAAAGTTCATGCTGAATTCTATATTTTTTGCATATTAATTTATGTCCTCCATTTTCGTTTTCAGATCCCAAGACAAGGCAAAACTGGAGATGGAGCTCAAAAAAGCAGATGTTGTAGTGCTGACTTATGCCTGTGACCAACCAGATACACTGGCTCGTCTGTCTAGCTATTGGCTGCCGGAACTTCGGCGTTTAGAAGTGAGTCTCTTATGACGTTTTCAAATTGGTTTATTTTCTGTATTTTGATAAAGCCTCCACTTTCTGCCCTCTACTATTCATTGAATATCTTCTGCCAACTTTTCCAATGATTTGCTTGTTTTCGAATAATATTGACGGAAAGCTTTGAAAATTTGTCATTTTTTCAGTCATCCACCTTGTGATCAAGGTATCTTGCCTGGATTGACGCGGTGACTCTCGTTGTTTTACTATTGAAAATCTAGTTGACATTGATAATGGAATCGATCTTGCAGAATACTTTGCCAGTGATTGTGGTCGGATGCAAGCTAGATCTTCGAGAAGATCGGCAACCAAGTTTAGAGGAGATAATGGCTCCATTGATGCAAGAGTTTCGGGAAATAGAAACTTGTATAGAGTGTTCTGCCGCCAAACAAATACAGGTTAGCTATGAATAAAATACACACACCAATGGATTGTCTTCTTTTTTATTACACTGGAATATACGTATTGCTTTCGAAGAGGACAATGGAGTTACTCATATTCTGTAGTTCTGAACAGGTAGCCGAAGTGTTCTATTACGCGCAGAAAGCGGTACTTCATCCAACAGCTCCTCTCTTCGACCAAGAAACTCAGACTTTGAGACCACGATGTGTGCGAGCTCTCAAGAGAATTTTCATCCTCTGTGATCATGATATGGATGGAGCCTTGAGTGATTCTGAGTTGAACGACTTCCAGGTAGGTTTACCCAAGAGGATACCATATTCACTAATAGCTCTTTCTTCTCTTAGTAGTTTCGCACTCTTACTATCTGTATAGGCTTGGTATCTGCAAAATCTTCTGAGGTCCCGACCCTCAGGTTTTGTCATCCTGATTCTCATGTAAAAGCACTTCCCTTCCAGCGACCCCAAGGATGATTCTTGATATTGATAGTTCTTATAAATTGTTAATTTCCTGTTGGAACTTTTGCTAATGCATGGTGTCTATCTTTCTATTCCGGATTTCTCACCCTTTTCTCTTTTGCGGGGTCAGTTGAGATGTACTGAGTAGTATCATGGTTCTCACTTAATCCATTTCAACAGAAATAGTTAGATAATTCTGACATTTTTCTGTTATTTTTTGTGTCCATTTTTGGCCAGGTCAAATGTTTCAATGCACCCTTACAGCCCTCTGAAATAGTAGGAGTGAAGAAAGTTGTCTCTGAGAAAATACCAGACGGTGTGAATGAGAATGGGCTGACCTTGACTGGGTTCCTCTTTCTTCATGCTTTATTCATTGAAAGGGGCCGACTAGAGACAACATGGACAGTACTTAGAAAATTTGGTTATAATGACGAGATCGTGCTGCGTGATGATGTACTCTCTCGTCCTTCTTTGAAGCGAAGTCCTGACCAGGTACATAGATTTCTTGTAGCTAGAAAATCCTTGCTCACAATTCTCTTTGACCTGTTTTTTGGAGCGATTTTTTGTATTCTCACATTAGTCCTCATCGGACTCGTAAATTAATTTGAACTGCCAAACAACTACTTATTTCGTATGCTATTAAAGAAGATGCTGGTGAGTGCCTTTGAAGAACTCGTGGTTTAGGGTTCTCGTATTGAACTTGCATTTTTGTGGTTAATAATCTGATTTGCTGGGGTTGTAGTTTTAACCATGGCCTACCGATCTCAGCCAGGTTGATGTTCTTTATTGTCTATATGTGCAGAGCGTTGAACTGACAGAAAAAGTAGTAGACTACTTGAAAGGAGTCTTCACGGCATTCGATCATGACGGAGTATTAAAATTACTGACCTTACTTGCCTGTGAACAATTTCAAATTATCGCCTAAATTTTGTGACCATTACATTGTTCTATCATAAATAGACGCCTATTGGGTGATATGATTAGGCATAATACCGTGTTCTTCAGTTCGTATTAGGCCTTCTCATTTATATAGGAAACTTGTAATTTGGGCTGAGTAAGATCCTTCTTCTTTGAATCCCAGGATGGGGCATTACGACCAACCGAACTGGTGGAAATATTTTCGACGGCTCCATCAAAGTAAGTCACGAACTTAAATTGATTATGCGATAATGTACCAAAGATCATTATCAGGGACTTATCCACCGAATTTCAAGTCACTTGATACCTTGCAAGTAATTTGAGCTCGAATCGACTAGTCTTGAGTTGTCTATGCTTCATTACTTTATTGGGTTTAGAGTGGTGATCGTCCACCTACTATCGGTTCATTTTGCGTAGGTGTTCAAGTTCGTTCTCTGTTATTGACTTTTTCTGTCAATTCATGAGATGTTTGATGATAAGCACTATCTACAAATCTCTGACTTGACAATTTAAATCATGGTTTTTGTAGCCCATGGAGCAGCCAAATTTACAAGGGCATCATGGAAACCAATTCTGTAGGAGGTGTTACGTGGAATGGGTTTATTTCACAGGTTTGATATTTGCAATATCTGCACATTTTGACGCATTGTGATGTTGCAACTTCGATTTCTGTTACATCATAAGTTTGTTGGTGTGTTGTAATCAGTTTTATGAGAGCTGCGAATGTTTTTCTGTACTAAAGGTTATAATTGGAGAGCGCTTATGAAATTGTGCTTCGCCGCCCATGGTGGTCACATAATAGCAAACCCTAGATCCTTTTAGGCTGTATTAAGTCGAGCTTTTGTGGTGGTTGCAGTGGGAATTTATGACCTTGCTGGAACCTGAGAAGAGCTCGGATTCTCTGGTTTATATGGGGTATCCTATGGAAACAGCCACCGCTTTCCAAGTTACACGACGCAGAAAACATGATCGGAAAAGACAACGGTCACATCGCGGGGTTATCCAGTGCTTTGTTTTTGGCCCTAGGAAATCAGGAAAATCAGCTATTTTGGATACTCTAATTGGCAGGTGTGTAATTTTCGTTGATTATTTGATTGGTGTTTTCTTTATGGCCGTTATAAGTGCAGTGTGACCGTTGGTATTTATTACTCGTACTAGTTTTGAGCTGGCATGACCTATGAGGTTTAGGACTTTATCTAGCTTTGTTTGGAAGAGCTTTTAAAGTTTGGACTGACATGCCGAAACGGGTTTCTGTGCTGGCTTGTATGTTTTTATTATTATCAGGCCTTACAAGGAAGGAAATGAGGAAATCAAAGGTGATCGGTATGCCGTTAATAAAATTGAAGAAGCTGGGGTATATTCTGCTGGCGTATTGCATGAGATTTTGATGTTTAGTTTTCGTGGTTTGTTAACTGTGTTCTTGCCTGCTAATCTAACAAAACGAAAACGTTGATCTTATTGAGCGTTTGGGTAACCTGTCCTTTGCTTTTGGCATCTGGACAGTGAAGACATCATCGTATCATGAATCCCATTTGTTCAGGTTGCGCATTGTAATTTGTACATATGTTAGTGCTGTTGGCATTCATTTTTGAGAATCCAATTTTGAACCCTTGAGGAGGTTTTGTACGGAACACGCACTCTCTGTCTCTCGACATGTATATACAGACCAATGTGTGTATGTATGTCTGTATGTCTGTATTTCTGTATGTCTGTACATATGCACACATAGATTTATATAGACATGCAGAGGTGCATGCTTAGGGAGAATTTTTATTTGAAAACATGAAAGGCATTACTGAAAGGCGTGGATTTAGATCTTTGTAACGTTTTGCCGTATTAGTTATCATCTTTGGTGAGCGCTTTGAACTCGGTCATCAATTGGATTTTTGTCTCAAAACATATTTCCTTTTTTGCTTCTTTTCTTTATATAGTACCATCGTGTGTGTACAGTCGACCTCTGTAGCTTTCTGTTTATGCTTTGATGTAACTCTTGACAGGGAGCAAGCACGACTTTACTCATGAGGGAGATCAATGAAGAGTCGGTTTCTTCTCTGTTGGAGAATAAGGCAGCAATGGCTTCTTGTGATGTTGCTGCGTTTGTCTATGACAGGTACCTAGTAATTGTATGTTTTACTAACCCTGACAAGAGTTCTCTTGTACATTTATGCTTAATATTTAGTGGTATAAAAAGACCTCATTTTCAGCTTGGGGTGTATGAATCAGCTCCAATGAGGCGTCATTTCAGCGTGCTGCGGAAATATTGGAGCAGGTAGCGGCTCATGGAGAATGTTTTGGATACGAAGTTCCTTGCCTACTTATTGCAGCCAAGGATGATGAGGCATCCAGTCCTTCTTACATAACAAGTTCTGCTCGGGTAATTATGTTCTTTGTTTGTAGCTTTTAAGTCGTTGAAGCACCTTGGTAACCGAGGTTTGTCTTTCCGGAGTTAGTGAAGGACGATAACCGTGATGGTCACTATTTTTAATGCTCGGTTTATTTCTTAAGGGCATAGAAGATGCTTGGTGACATATGCGTGTTCCCTGTGTCTGTGATCTAACATTTTTGTCACATTGTGGTAACTGACTTTCGGAAATCTCCATGCCTGATGAGTGTGTATCCAAGTATGTAGGATAGTACATACCGATTTTTTAATCATGATATCTTCATGGATGCAGATTTGTACAACAATGGGTTTGGAAGTTCCAATATCCGTGAGTATAAAGCTAGGAGATATCAATAATCTATTCAGTAGGATTGTCAAGGCCGCTCATCGTCCCCATTTGAGCATTCCGGAGACTGAGCTAGGGAAGAGCACTAAACATCAGAAGTTGATTCAACGGTCTCTTGGTGTTGCTGTTGGTATGTCATCTCTCAAACTAGTTCTCAAATTGAGCATTCAATATTGCTACACTCAAGTAATATGCTGGAATTGGTGCTAATGCAGACACTGGTGTTATTAGTTCCGTCGTGACCATCGTTTTAAGTTGGTGGATGCGTGTCCTGTGTATATTTCGGAGTGTGTTGTAGTACCATATTGATGAGATAAAGTGTATTTTTTGAGGTTGTTGCAGTTTTTAATTGTATATTGTCCTTAGTATAGTTTGCCAGTGTGGAAGTGGTTTGTCTTTATTTTCTTTGGTCATCATGTCTTCTGCAGTGAGAGTTTTTGGATTTCCTGTTCACAGCCATACCAAGGTTTTATCTTTCTCACGTGGGCTCTAACTCGGTATTTGCAGTGGGAGCTACACTTATTATTGGAGGGATAACATTGTATCGCTTCTACTACATGAGGAAACTCCAGTCAAGTAGCTGACTGAGGATCACATCTTCAACTTTTTGATAGTCCACTTTAAGGTGATCAAATAATTTCTCACTAAGTGTGAAATTGAATGGTTTCAGTTGGCCAAGTAGGCTCATTTGAAGTGACTTGTTAGAAGGTTATTGCGTCGTCATGACCTCGCGGAAGCCTTGCTTGCGTGCGAAATCTATGCTTGATGATTTAATTCTGTACCCTTCCCATGGCGAATTTTTGCAATGTGTTTTTATGTCCATTTGTCTAAGATGACAAAATTGTATCATCTTAGCACAGCTATGAAACATATGTACCTGTATCTTATGGCATTATGTGTGTACTGCGAGTTGAATATATACTCTAATAGAATCCATCGTGATCCATTTACTTTGATGATACTGGCAAGTGACCATGAACGGTTGGCTTGTCATGACCACTAACTGTGCTGTGTTCCAGTTCTGTGTAGTTGAAGTAATGTTATCGTGATGAATACAGCGTTCTGGTTCACTTGCACGTGATAGAGATAACGGCCTACTATGTGGGTATCCTAGATTCCAGGATTATAGAATTGTCGGTTGTAGGACAGCATAATGTAGTGCTTGTAATACTGTGCATCTTATGTAATTTTATAGGTTTCGCCTCCATCGGATTTCCAGATGAACCACGGCGTGAACTCGAAGCCACTACAGGGAAAAACAATATATTGCAAGGAAGATCATCTGATACACAAGATTGGTATCTTAAATCAACAATACGAATCATTTCAGTAGATCTGCAGATGCAAGTTTAATGTTTTCTACTTCTCATGAGCTGCTCAACCGTTTTGTGACAGCGTAATGGTAAATGAGTACCAGCTCCTGACACTCTCAGTCTCAACACAGGCTTGTTTTTGAATTGACAGATGATCAGTTGGTGCTGCAACTCTCTATGTGAGAGGAATTTGCAGGAAGCGCAATATCGTTTCATTTCGAAGTTTCATTTCACACGGCGTAAGTTACATTTTCAATAATCGTTATGACACATAGACACTTCAAAAGCAGATTGGTTCCAAGACGAGGTAGCTTCAGGATGCGGAGGAACGACAGGGAGGCCAGTATAGGAGAGCTTGACGCCGTTGACAACCATGGTGAGGCCTTCTTCCGATCCATCCATGGGCTTGTCCAATTCGAAGTGCCACCAGCAGAAACAACATGGTTTGCTGTCGAAGTTGCCTCCGCTCCACTTGTTAATGGGGCCATTCATACTCACTCTGCTGTGCCCTGTTTCTTTGCTATAAAAGAAGCTTCCTTCGCCAAACAGCACGAACGTCACGGTGGCGCCTTCGCTGTTCAGACCCTTCCACGTCCCCACTGCCGCTTTGAACTCCTCTGGCGGCGGTGACTTCGAGGAGTTGCAACCCATGATATGTCCACCTACAAGACCGTTGCTACTCCTGCTCGATGTAAATCAGTCCTGCACAGTAATGCAAAATGCTCGTTACTAGAGAGTCTACATCTAAGTCGATGCAGTAATGCGTTGTAAGTTAGTCATATGACCAGAGTAACGAGCGTGGTTTGATTCAACTGCCTCACAGGCAGGTAGCTGAAGGAGGTGCTTCGGAACAACATGCCTGCGTCCAAGCTATGAGGATGGATTTGGATTTGCGTAGGACCGGCAACCAATACACAACTGAGTCAGCAATGGGCAGACTGTACGTGTGGACCTACTCGTGGGGTTGCACAAACAAGCACTACAGAGAGACCCTAAACTCTCGCTCTCTCAAGTTGCATTGATGGAAACTAGTGGCATCTTACCCTCGACACACTCAGGTTTATATGTCGGGCTCTTTCGAATAACAGCTTTGAAAAGAACCCAATTGCACTATGGGAGCACGTGCTTAGAACGACACAGTTCTCCGACATCACAATAAATCCCATGGGAATCACACGTCGTTTCAACACGTTACAACCATATGGTTCTAAAGACATTTCAATGTCGTTTTAAGTTGCTCTCCCTGAAATTGTGCTAGCAACCGACTTCGATTTCTACGAGCTAAGTGCAAACGACAGAGTGAAAGGAGTACAACCGAGGAATGTCAACAGGCAGCACAACCTCTAACACTGTAAAATAACAGCCAATCAGTATCGGAGAACTCTGAAGCATGGATGGGTAACTATAACTTATTTAGTAGTGGCGGTCACTCGATCTTTGAAGCGGTGAGTGGAGTTGCAGGAATCGACAGAGTAGTCGACATCAACATGAACCTTGGTAGCGGCTTTACCGCACATCGCGTCCCTGTATCGAATGGGGGGCGTTTGGTTGTTGGCAAGCTCGAGTTTGACTTTGCAAGTTGCAGCCCACCACCAGCTGGCATGGGGTTCCATTTTGGAAATGCAGACGAAGATGATCGGGGCATTCGGGGGCATCTTCGCCGGAACTCTACAGTAGGTATTGGTGATGATGGCTGATTTATCATTCGTTTGCATATTCCGGTGTAGTTTATCCTTAGCCCCACACCGACTCAAGCCTAATCCTCGCTGTAAAGCTAGAAGTTACACGGGCGACCAGCCTCGCCAATAAGGGCTCAGCGAGGTTGGTACCCCGCCTGCCCGGTCTGGGAGATGCCCCTGCGGGCTGCATCCATCTTTCTCTGAATCCCTTCTTTCCCCCTTTGTGTGCACCCCGGAGTGAAGTAGTTCACAGTTTTCACCTAGGTAAAACGTTGAAATGTATAAATTCACCACAATAGGCCAGATTTGAAAAGTTTGAGTTCATATTTAAATTCAAGGACCCTGAATCAACATATGAGTGTTAGATTAGTTACAATTGACCAGCTCCAAAATTAGAGCAGAATTTTTCTTTTTTCTGTTTGGTAAGTAAAACGGAGTTTTTCCATCCTGGGTTCACAATGGGCACAAAGGATTTGGACGAAGATGGAGGCGAGCCGCAGGAGCAGCTCCCAGCCCGGGCAGGCAAGCACGACCTCGACTTCGCTGAGCCCTTGCGGGACGAGGGGCGACCAGGTTTAACTTAGAGACACAGACCACTCACAAGTTCACTTCAGCAAACTTAGGGCTCTTGGAGGCGAGATGACTAGAAGTGGATGTACTAGTGCACGTGGATTCACTACATTGGTTCGCTATATCGTATGAAGTCCAGTTGTGCATCTAGAAACTGTTGGTTTGTGCAGCCCGGAGAGCTGAGCGAATCGTCCACCACGAATAAGGTTCCGTCGTGGGTTGCATGTTTTCATAGTATATGTGCAGAATTGTGAACTGAGTGACGATACCCACCGGTCTCTTTCTTTCTCTCGTGAGGGAAGAGACATAAATGGCGCACGCAGCGAGGGCAATGCAAGTGACTGCCTTGAATGGCTCGTTAGCAGGCAGCGTTGACACATCCGTGTCACTCAGACCGACGAAGAAGGTTTCGAAAGCACGTCTCCCTGCTCTTTCAGTGAGAACTTCTCTGAAGGACCAACTAGTAGTTGCGGCGCCGATTATCGTGTTGACCGATGCTGGTGCAGCGAATGCTCTTACGGCTGAAGATGTCACTGAAACTTTCTTTAAGGTGAGAATGCTCCTCAGTGAATTTGTTGCTGTCTTTCTCTTTTAAATTGTAGCTTATTGTTTTCTAAACTCCTTTTGTGAATGCCTCTTAGTAAGAAAACGGCCTAGTGTAGGGTTCCATGATTGGTGAGCAGAAATCAAGCTGCGACTTGGCGCAATCAGCGACAACTCAATTTGAGTCTTGTAATGTTAAATGTAGGAACTTAATTAGAGGCTAATCTAGCTTGAAGTAATCTCTGAGTACTCCTGATGAAATTTCCATTAGTGCATGAGCTGGAAAGACTTGTTTAGTAAATTGTATGTTTTTGTTGAGAGCTTTCATTTAGGGTTAGTGCTCACCCACAAAAGAGAGCAATGTTGTACATTGCTTGTTTGTTACATCGTGCAGAATGCTGACAATGTCCTCTTCTTTGCTCCAGGTGCAATCTGTTGCCTCCCAAATGACGCAATCAGCAGGGAGTGCCTTTGGCATTGCCAAGAACGTTTTTCAGCAAGTGTTTACTTATTTCAAACCTGCTGTGGATGTTGCAACTCCATACGCTCAAAAATCTGCAGACTACGCATACCAAACCGTGGTCCCCTTCGCAACTGATCTTGAGAGGCAGGCTGAGCAGGCTCTCCAGAGCAATGGCGTCGACACCAAACCCGTCGTGGATGCTGCCAAGGTAACACAGAGTACTCAAAAGTAACTTCCTGAAATGTCCTCACACTTGAAGCTCTATTTTACTCCCTCTGTCCCTCTAAAAACGTCCAAATGGCACAGTTCTTGTACCACTAAAAAGCTTCCTTTTGCTGATTTCAAACGCTGAGAAAGCGTTTGTCATGTTCGATGATCTCATGGGGACAAGTTAAGCGAATGCTGGAGATTTTGCATACATTTGGTAGATGTTATATTGATTCTAGTATGCATGTGTCACTAGCACAAAGACTAAAACCACAGGTAATCCTTTGCAAGGAAGCTTTTTGGACGTGTTTAGTTATTCTGCCCTCTGTTTACGTGTTTCCTGTTCTCATGACTCACGTTGTCAGCGTCGAATACTTCTATGCAAGACTGATCTATTTCAGCTAAGTTTTCTTTTGGTGACAGTCGCTTTTTTGAGAAACAATGGCATATGAAAGTGAGTTACTGACCTAATTGAAGTATTTTATGATTGCCCACAGACAGCTGTGATTGTAGCGGGTCAGGCAGCGGGACAAGCAGAGAAGTACATTGAAGGTGCTCAGCCATCAATTTCAAGCACTCTCAGTAACATCCTGTCATCGGATCCTCTCGTTCTAGCCACAGGATCCGGAGCCTTGCTGTTTCTATATTTCCTGGCTCCTCCTCTGCTTTCGACCGTGGCCTATTCGTTTCGAGGATTCAAGGGTGAGTTCATTATAGCCATCTTCGCATTAAGATCTGTGCTTTGACCACGAGCACTTTTATTTGAGAGCCGTATAGCGTGAATTTAGGTGTTCTTACGGCTCGTAGATGGAAGCGGTTATACTTTGCTGACACTTTTCTAGTAGCAATAATGTGTACACGAGGATGGTGTTGTCTTGGTCAATTGAGTACGTCCTTGACATACTAGTGTTACGTACAGGCGAACTCACAGCACTCCAGGCTCTAGACCTTCTGTCAGAGGAAGACTACACTCTCATTGACGTGCGAAGTGAAAAGGAGAAAGTCAAGTCTGGTATCCCAAGTTTGCCAAGGAATGCCAAGAACAAGTTCTCTTCAGTCCCGTGAGTTTGCTAATCCACTACTTTGAAACATTTGCAGTGAGTTAAAAAGTGTACAAGTGCTTACCCATTCTTACGTCTACTTTGTGTTCTATACGACTTCTCTTTGACTTTTGAGTTTTGGCTGGAGGCAGCATTGAGGAGGTGGCTGGAAAGCTGAAGGGGCAGTTACGCAACGTTCGCAAGGTCGAAGCTGAGATCACAGCCCTCAAAATTGCCGCTTTAAAAAGAATCAACAAGGGCTCCAGGCTCGTCATTATCGACTCGTGAGTCTCTCTGCTCCTTGTATTTTGTTCGTCAGATCTTGGGAAACAAGGAAAAGATGCAGTAGTTATCCCTGTTCTGTGAGGTTATGACTATTTTGCTTGATCATGTGCATCATTTTGTTGGCTTCTCCGAAATAAGGACATTCAAGCAGTAGAGCTTCTGCCGAATTTCTGCGGCGTCTCATTCAATAGCACTGATCTCAAATATGTGTGGTTGACTTGTCAGGACCGGAGACATCGCCAAGATCATAGCCAGGTCGCTGTCAACATTGGGATTCAACAACACTTGGGTAATCACCGACGGGTTTGATGGCGGAAGGGGCTGGATTCAAAGCAGGCTTGGCACAGAATCATCAGACTCCTCCTTTGCTGCAGGTACAACATTTCTATCAGGTGGACGATATTAGTTGACCAGTGATTCTGAATTATTTGCCGTGTATGAGGTTGTATTCTTATAGAAAATTCTTGAGTAGCGATCGCTGAAGGTGTTCAAGTCTTTTTTACTCGGACTATTGGTTAGTGTATTTATCTGTAAAGGTTAGCTTCATTAGCATTGGTAACTTTTGTAGCATGTTGTGTCTCAGCTGCACAGCTTAGTGACTGGATTGTTTGAAATTTTCAAAGAGTTCCATTACTGGTCGAAAAAGGTATTGCAAACTTGTAAAACCTATGAAGATAGCATGAAATCTAGAGGTGAGGTGTCCATGTAGTGTCTTAAGGTCGGGTCTCCTGTTTGAGGATTTTGACCCCTCGAAGCATTTCTTTCCAGTACATATTTCTTGCAAGGCAAGTGGAAGTTGCATCTAACTTAAGTACGTTGTTTCATATTTTGGACATCTGTGGAACTGGTTTTGAATTTTCAAAATCCATGGCTTGTGTGTATTTATTTCCGGTCTTGGAGGAGGGGAGCAAAAAATTATTCATTGTTTATTCTTTAGTGAATCTTGGTCAATGGCAAATGGTATACTATGACATCTGAAAATGAAAATGAATCCACATGGTTTCATGATGTATCCGTGCAACTATATATAAAAGGCTTACATATTACGAAATTGGGCTTGCTCTTATTGATGATGGATGTTTTTCATCCAAGTGTCTTTTGGAAAGTTCTTTGAGTACGTGTGTGCAACTCTTGCCAATGGAACGCCCCTCATTGAGGACCTAAGGTTGGAATACCCAATCTCGGTCATAAAACTAATGCTGTCACTATGTACACATAGTGTTCATTTTATAACTCTAGGATAGCTTATCTTATATGTTACATAAGATAAGTTATCTATAGGGTACCTAGATTTGAGTTCTAAAATGAATAATACTTGTACATACTGACATAATTAGTTTTATGATCGAGATTGGGTATACCTGCTCTAGTGAATTCTCTACAGAAGTAGACATTAAATATAAGGGTGACAAAAGATACCTTTCTAGTGTACTTTATAACTTCCATGGTCTTGTTTTAAATTTGAATTTTAGCTATGAAAACAATATTTGAATTTGAGCTCAACTAACAAAATGAAACTTCCTAAATCTAGTTCCTTTGCCAATTTGAAAATTTGAAAATCTTTAGAATTTGTATATTGTTTTGCGATTTGAACTTTGGGTTATAACCAAGGGCTGCAAAAATTTCAGATTGAAATATTACACAAGAATTCAATTTAAGCTTACATCACAATGTTCCACGTTCATTATATACTCTTGATACATCACAATGTTTTCAAAGTTTTATAGCTAATCATGAATTTGATATGAATTTTCTTCACTTCTTTGATAAGAATTCACAATAATATTAAGTTTTCACAAAATATTATGAAAGCTTTATGACCAAATCAAAGAATGCATGTAATTCCATCTTTAAAAAACAGGAATTATATATTACTTTGGCAAAATGAGCCATACATATTGAAAGATTTTAATGTTTGACCACTTGATCATTCATTGGGTATGCCTTCCAAGGATTCAGAGGAAATTTTAAATAAGAGATTTGCATTGTACTTCCTTCATGGCACTCACCTTGGAGGAACTTTTATGTATTCCGCTATGCATGTACTTGATGAAAATCCCATTCTAAGAGCCACAAGAATCATTATGACCTATTTAACCACTTATCGTGTATTCATGTAATTGTTGACTTTCTATGTCCTTGCTTATTTGGAGGTTTCTTCACGTTTTGCAAGTATTTCTCGATGTATTGCAAGTATACTTGAAATTTTTTGTACACTGAAATAGTTTAACAAGTATTCTTTATGAATTTTATGTATTCTAAAGAATAGTCATATATGGCATTATTTTTAGGGAAAATATCAAAAATGCCACTCAGTTCTTTCAAAATATCAAAATATACCCCTTGATTATATGAAATATCAAAAATACTCCTGGCTTTTTGTAATAATATCAATAATACCTCTAGTTATTTTTGAAAACATCTTATATCCTTAGTTTTCTTGTGCTTTTTTATTGTAATTTTTGTAAGTCACATTTGTACCAAAGACATTGATAAGAAAAAGTACGTTGTTCAATCAATGCAATGGTTTTGGCCACAATAAATTTAAATGCAAAAACCCTGTACAAAGCTTCAAGAGCTTGCCTCCAAGATTTGACTTACATTAACCCTTACGCGTCTTGCTAAGAAAATTTAGCATACCTCCAATATGGAACCTTCAACATATTCCCTCAATTTTTAAAAACTTGAACAAGTATTCACGCAATCCAAACCGGTCATGCTATTCCCAACTATAAATCAACCTTCTCCCCTATTCATGGGAGTGTGGGCTTCCAACCCATCCTATCCAAAATTTCTCCATCCTCAATGCAATGCACAATGCTCGAGACAATACCTATATAGTGTATACACTACACTAATAGTTTGAATATTAAAAATAGTAAATTCAAATGTTTGGGTGCAAAATCTAGAGGCCTCAAGGAACAACAAGCCGACCCAAAGGTTTTGTTGGACTTTTAGCTCCATTTGGACTTGAGTGGCAAACCAAAACTTGAGCATGCAATGCCTTTTTTGTCTACTTTTACACCTTCAGGAACCCCATTTGGCCATATTGGGCTCTTTGGTCCTTTAGGGGTTAACTTGCATCTAGTTTTTGTAAATTCCATTGTCATCTCAATATTTACAAAAAATTGCACTCAAGAGGTACAAAAATACTAAGGGTATTAGAGGTTTTCAAAGATAACTAGGAATACAATGGATATCCTTACACAAAAACAAGGGTATTTTTTATATTTCAAATAATATAGGGTTACATTTGATATTTTGAAAGAACTGAGGGACATTTTTGATATTTTCCCTTATCAATATCAATGTTAATGGTAATCTCTACAAATATTGATTCAAATTTATAAATAACTAGATAAGTATACACCAAGATTTTTTTTTGGGTTTTTTGACCAATGCTTACGTGGCATTATTGAAAATGGTTTGTAGCTTGTGGGCTTCATCCCTATTTTAGTTGGAGTCAAAGGTGCCTCTATGCATGGATTTTTGCATCACCATGGGATATTTAGTAGGCAAAAAGTGTTCATTGGCCTTTTTTTGAAAATATTCAAATTAAACCATTGACATTACTTAATTATTGCATGGAATTGGATTAGACAATACCTCATTGATAATTTTAATATGATGGCATCAAATTTTAGTTTTGTGAGAATTCTATGGAAGCCTAGGCTGCAATGTAATTTTAGTTATTGCAATTTGGCATTTTATGAAATTTTTCCCCCATTTTTTTCTATGGGCTTCAAGCTCACCATTTTTTTGAGGCAATTTAGCCTTAAATTGCCCAAAAAAAACGCTAGTAAGGTAACAACACTCATACATGAGCAGTCCCCAAAGTGTAGTTCTACTTTTGAGGTGTTCACCACTCATTGTGAACCCAAAGTGGAGCAATGAATATCCCTTGCACAAGAAAATCTTGCCACATGTCAATTGCTAAGTTGTTGTGAGATGGTTGGGATTGGGATTGTCAAGCACATGTATAGGAACACATCAAAGCAGCTTCAAGGGTAACTTAGAGCTATTGATAGGGACCTATGAGCTGCAACTTTGCCCTCTAATATAAAATAATCTACAATACTTTTTTCTACAAAAACTACGTTCCATGATAGCTTGTTGAAAGGCTAACCCTACAAAAGAAATCCTGAATTTTCCAAGACTCTGAAGTACCCTAAACCCTTAAATGCCCTTAACCCTTAAAAGACTGATCCTAAACCCGTGGCTCAAACCAGGAGAATGTGCACTGTTCATGGACAGTGAACAGCTTGTGGCATGTCTCCAAGAGAGATAATATTCTCCTTAAAAGAAGGAAAAGTCAATAGTGTATCCTGCCCTCACAAAAAGGGCAGCAAGGACCTTGTACATCTCATTACAAATTGGTGTTTTAAAAATATGAAGGTATTGAAAGCAGCTATTTGTGACATTAAAAAAAATTTGAAAAAAATATGTTTTTCACCCTTGAGGTGTGTTTTTGGCATGAAAAGGACAATTTTTGTCCTCTTGGACGGTTAGGGGTTAAACGCTCATGTATGGGTGCGGTTACCTTATACACATTATCACTTAGCACTCAAACCCGCCCTCGTTCATTACATGCATTTGTAAGCTCAAACACACACTACAGGTACATGAGGATAGCATAGTTAAATGGATGATAATGACTTCTTAAATAGATGAAAATGGCTTATTATATGGATGATAGTGGATATGTTGACCTCAAAGTGGTATGACGTAAGTTACTTTAGTGAAAGGGCTCCTGCATGACGTCAACACTGAAATCCTATCACTGCCAATGACTCAACCCCTCCACGTGGCATCCAGTGACAATGCCACGTCTACTTCTTCTCCATTCCTTTGCACTCCCTCACCATCTCCGTGACGGGAGCCTACTCGGAGCGGCTATGGCCATCCAGCAATTGTCACAGTGACTGAGAGTTAACCAGAATTTTGGATCCCATTTCCACGGATTCGGAGCTTGGGATTTCCGTTATTCCTTTTTTCCGGTTCTACACTGACAGATTGACTGAATTCAGCAGTCTGAGTTCAATTGGATGGTTTTGTTGCTGAATTGAAGCTGCTTCAAGTCGAAATGGAGCTCATCGAATTCTGAACTCGGAGACCAGTTGTCGTTGCAGCAATTGGGGAAGAATTAGGGTTTGATATCTATTTTGTTGGAATTAAAGAAAGTGAATCAGAAATGAGCCAGAAGTAGAAAGTAGGGGACGTTAGTGTGGATAAGCAAAATGCCGAAGCAACATGTGTTGGTAATGGCGCTTCAGCGATGGGGAGCTTCAGCAGGTTCTTCTGGCAATCGCACTCTGACGACATGCCGAGCTATAGTCCTACCTCGATTTGGAGGACCAGAGGTAATATACTCCGTCTAATTAGTATAAACTATGACTTCAGAGCATTCATTAATCTGCAATTGTAGTGAATTATGAAAGTATCAGTGATTTTGGTTATTCGAGTGCCTGACCTGATCATG
Source organism: Ulota crispa (assembly GCA_963920765.1). Classification (NCBI taxonomy): domain Eukaryota; kingdom Viridiplantae; phylum Streptophyta; class Bryopsida; order Orthotrichales; family Orthotrichaceae; genus Ulota; species Ulota crispa. The sequence continues at coordinate 19,672,156 of OY987249.1, read as the reverse complement.
CATATGAGATTAGGGTTTTGTAGTTCCTGATCCGGTCTCAGCGTCTCTGTTCAGTACTACGCCTTAGGTTACAAAACCCTAAAATAAGTCGACTGCAGATATTGGAGTACATGGCAATTTTTTTCTCATAGCTTTGAAGTTTTGTATTTTGAACTTACTAGCTTTGCTTTATGGATTGGTGGCAGGTACTTCAGGTGCGAGATGATTCGGTACTTCCAGAGCTGGGTGCATCTGATGTGTTGGTGCGCACACACGCGGTCGGAGTCAATCCATTGGATATACGGGTATGCTTTCAATTTACCTCTTTTTTTCCTGAACCCTAAACCCTGCATTATTGCAGATTTTAGGTTATTTTCACTTCTAGGAAGTATGAGCATTGTTTGGAGTGCTTTCCTTTATCACTGTTGAGCATCCGGATTGAAATCCACTTTCTGTGTGTTTGTTACCGTGATCCGTAGATTGATATGGAACTCCTGAGTTTAACTGCGCTGCTCAGATTGATGATTTTATACCATGTAGTGTATTGTTAGAGCACCTGCTTGTATTTGGTTTGTGATTTCATTAGCTCTCCATTGCTTGGATGTTACAGATGGGGTAGTGCTGTATAGACCTAACATTGGTAGCCTTTTGAAGTGCAGATAACTTACATGTTGTACTGAACTCAAGTTACCTGTGTTTTTTCTTGTAGATGAGGGAAGGGTACGGGCGGTCATTATTTGAGCCACTCTTGCCTCTTGTGCTGGGTCGGGATGTGAGTGGTGAAGTCACGGCAGTAGGCAGCAATGTGAGACATTTTCGTGTGGGAGATCCAGTGTTTGGAGCATTACATCCAACGGCTACTCGTGGAACTTACAGTGATTACGCCATTCTCGGAGAAGAACAACTGGCTCCAAAGCCTGCATCACTATCTCACTCTGTATGTGAAACAAACCTGTCAAATGTTATTCCAACTTTTTTCAAAATCGTGAGAGACCTGCCTCGAAATGATTTTTTTTAGGCGTTCTATTCTAATCCTCTCATGAACATGCAGGAGGCTGCTGCTATTCCTTTTGCTTCACTTACTGCCTGGAGAGCTTTGAGAAGCACAGCAAAAATTCGCAAGGGGTATTTACATATTCCTTCTAAAAAAGATCTATTGAATTTCCGTATTACTTTTCTCGCAAGAAATTTAGGCATGTGCATCTTAAGGCGTCCAAACAAGCATGTGAGCCATGGTCTCTATTGTTAGATCTTATGTTAACCATTGAAATAGGCTTGTATGACGCAAGTGTATATGTCTGTTTTGGACACTTTTCTATACAGAAACTATGAAATTCAAAGTGCTGATTGTAGGTGTTCTTGAACACAACGTGTAGGCTTTAGTGTTTGCGTTCTGTACAGTTCAGGCAAGATTCCGTAGGGTTCACTTTTGGTAATGGTTGGTGTAATTGCCTGAGAAGTTGGGAGGGCTCTCAAACTGCAGTTTGATGGGCCGAGAATATTGTGAAGCTTTACCTGTTTATTAATAAATTTTGTTGATGTCTTGGCAATGTTACTGCAGCCAGAAAGTCCTGATTATGGGAGGTGGAGGAGCAGTTGGCCTTGCTGGGATCGCTTTGGCCAAAGCTGCAGGGTGCTATGTTTCCTGCACATGTGGCAAGACGAGTATGGAGATAGTGAAGGAAGCGGGCGCTGTGGAAGCCGTTGACTACACTTGTCCCGTGAGTCACATTTTTACTCCACAATAGCACCTTTGCAGTTCTAAAAGTCATAGAGCTTAGGAGCAGATGTGAAAAACAAGTAGCTGAAGTGGTGAACTTCAATTGATATAATAAAAAAATTCACCTCTGGATGTGCGCTTATAACCATCTTTGTTTAAGCAAGAGCGCAATGTGCGACATTGTTATTCGTGCAGCTTAACCCTTAAACGACCAAGCAGCCCTTTGCAACTAGTACAATACGGGGTATTTTTCTTGTATTTGGAGAGCATCCACACCTTTATTACATTTGAGATCAACATAGAAGTTAAAATATAGATCAATACTGTTCTAGTGAGGTAGTCAAGATCCCAAATTAGAACTTTTTGTTGGTAGCAAGTGCCAGTTATACAGCAGCGTACATAGTATGTATTATAGTAGCTCAGTCCTTTAAGGGTTAAGTTCTCACATTTTTTCAAGGATCACATACATAGAAAAGAAAAGAGCAACCTCACTTGAGTATTATCGTTTTTGCTCATGGGCTATCCTAATTATGGAATGCAATTTTGCTGATCCCAGAATCTCAAGGATCAATTTCGAGAGCGTTTTGACGTGGTCTTGGACACCATTGGAATAACAGAGACAGAAGTTGCTGGCATCAACCTTCTGCGACGTGGTGGACAGTACATGACTCTGCAGGTACACATGTCATTCTGGTATTAGTTACTCAAACTTCATTGTGCTCTATGAGCTACAGAATGTTTTGGAGAAATCAGATTCCGGTTGTTTTCTGGAGTACATGCTAAAGTGTGCGGCTTAAAATTTCTTCGTATTTGTTTACAGGGGCAAACAGTTACCTTTACTGATAAGTACGGTCTCTTTGCGGGCGGTGCTGCTGCAGCAGCTGCATTGGTTCAGAAGCAGATGGAGTATGCACGATCACACGGAGTTGGTTAGTGCATCACAACCCTAGTTCAGTAGCTTTTTTATTTCATTGAACGGACAAGAGCTAATAATAATCTTTTCAATATAACTGCACATGATGTTCCCAAAGTGCTTGTGGTGCAAAAATCTTGTCTAAATGTAACTGTAAAGAAAAAGTTTGCAATAGAATCTTGAAGCCTTGCAAATGAGGGCTGTTTGCGATAGTCAACCACTTTGAAAGCTGTATAACCTTGCATTGAGAGAATTGTTGGTAATTGCTAACATTGTTGATTATTAAAAGGCTGCAAATGGATTTCTCATTGCAAGCGCACTTGTTTAGTTATAGTCATTGTCTGCTGCTCTAGTCCTTGTAATACCTGCTTTTTAATTTTTCAATGGGCTTTGTCTGCGTTGGTTACATGAAATGTTGATTTTTCAATTGTCATTGTTAACGTAGGTTTGGGTTTATTATGTACAGAATATTGGTGGCCGATCATGCGAACAGATGCAGAAGGCCTTGAAGAAATTTGCAGACTTGCAGCCGATGGGCGGCTTAAAATACCGGTAGGGCAGACGTTTCCATTAGAGATGGCGGCAGAAGCTCACCGAGCAAGGGATAGCAAGACTGCAGGTGGTAAAGTTGTTTTAGAAGTCGACGGGAAGGTCTAGGATCACAAATGGAGGGATTTTGTGGTATTTTACCATAGAAAATTTGGAGGTTTTAAGAAGTGGTTTTTCCTTTCATTGGCGATATTGTCATGACTAAGGTACTTTGTAACCCATCTGCTGCTGCTTTTGTACATGCTGAGGACCTGCACAGATCTTAGAGTTGAGCTACATAGTTTCTCATGTGAGCTGCCCAGGACTGGAATTCCCTGTGATTCAAAGGATGGTCTTGGTATGGATGGTATTCGTGGAAACACATCCTCGTTTTTGAAGATTTTGTGATTTTGTAAGATTCTTTAAAATGATTGCAATTGCAAGTTTGGTGTGTTTTGCCGTGGGTCGTGTTGTAGCTATAGATTACTTCATCAAATACTGAAACATGAGAATGATATGTTGATGTTTTGATTTAGTTGGTATCGTATATTGAGATTTTTGGAGGTTATTCTGGAGTTGATGAATGTTTATGAAAAGTAAGCGTTTCTGTGTAGTTGGGAATTGTAAGGACTGTTGAGAAGGTAGTCTAACTCAGGTCATTTACAAGATTACTTGGGTATAAAGGCTTGGAAACTGTAATACTAAGTTAATGGAAATACTGGAAGTGAAGAGAAAGTCAAGACTTGAAGTTTCAATTTTTTTTCATTCTGGGCCTCACTTGGTCACTGTCGTTGAACATTAATTGTTTTAATTTATGTTTCAAAAATGATTTTTCAATTGTTGGACTTTGCTGGAACTCACTTCTTGAGACTTTTGGTGATGGAGATTCCTTGACAACGACCTCCAATTATTGTTCTTGTACTCTAAATAACCCCTAAAGGACTGAGCCTTTTTTTCAAGTTAAGTTACTGATAACTGCCACTTCTGGGGGAATGAGTAGAAAAGTAGGAAAATTTGTTTCTTTTAAAATCTAGCTGTAGGATCTTGCTCTGGATCTTGCTCTGGACTGCTAGAGGAACTTGTGGAAAAAATTAAAGTCAAATTAGATGGAGAGGAGTGAGATATTTACATTTAAAGTGCAATTTTTTTTTTTTCCTTGGTGTCCAAAAATTTCAGAAGTCTTTGACCACTCTTATATTAAAAAAATTACTCTACGCAAAGTCGAGGTTTATTTTTCCCATGTAAGAGATCAAGTTAGTTATATGTGGGAGAATTTTCAAATCAAATGGAATTATATAACCCTTGAGAAAAAAATAGTAAGTAAAAAGAAGTAGAGAATGAGTCAAATCACTAAATTGTTAAGAATTTAATTATTAAAATGAAAAATGCAAATCCTAACAGTTATAATGTTGTAATAAACAATTTACTTCCTTAGGTTTATTTATTTTTTCCAAAAGAATGAAAATTGAGTAAAATAAAGAACTTCAAGTTTATTTTAGAGTAGAGAATCCCTAACTACCCGCAAATAAAAACTCATAACTTTCATCTCATTGATTGAAATTGAATGATTCAAAACTTCTCGTGTATAAAAAAATCTATAGAACCAATTTCAAAAAACAAAATTCAAAAAATGTAATTTTTAAAGAAATTTTTGGGCTACTTGGACGGATAGTCCTCCCCAAATTTTCATAAAATCATGCATAATTTCTTTATCAAATGTCAAAATGAAAAGAAAATTAAATGCCCACATAGATCTTTGAATTCCCCACCTACAATAAAAGTTTCAAAAAGTTGCACATAATAGTTTAACCATAGGTACATGCCTGAAATCCATTTGTCCCCCAAACGGACAAACAGTCGTTTAGGGGATAATGTGAGACTGGTTGAATATTACTTTTTGGAAATTCAATTTGTTTTGTTTTGACTTCTTCTGGTTTATGAAGAAGAAGATTGTTTTGTCTTTATGACTAGTACAACAGTAGATCATATTTTATGAATATGATCTATGGATCATGATCCAAAACCTTTGATTCAAAATCATTAACAAATTAACTCTCTAAATTCAGTCCTATTCTAATAAATTAGAAGTAAAAAGTATTTAAACCAAAGCTTTGATCAAGTACAAATCTCTTAAATTTCAAACCTACGGTGCAAGACAATATAAAGTAACCAAAGTAACCAAAGACCTAACAACCATATGAGGTGTCCATAGCACCCTCAAAATTGTGAAACTCTTTGTAACTAAGAACAAGAATGGTCTTACAATAAAAGTTACAAAAATAAGTTGGAGTTATTGTTTGCCAAAAAAAGAGTTATTGCCATTTAAAGTTGGCAACTATTTGAAACATTTTGGCCAAAAATTTAGGGAATGATTAGGGAGACACCCTCTAGTTGCTATGTGGACACCCCCTATAGTCCAACCTATTAAATTTGAGATTTTTCTTATGTTGAAACATGAATAAAATAAAATCAATATTTTTTCACACATTTGCAGATACAAGCATTGCAAAAATATAATAAATACCTCTCAGTTTTGACCTAATCAAGAGTGAAACCAATTGCTCACTTCATTCATAATTTTAAATCTTAGCCATGTCACAAATGAGAGATATTTACTATATGTATGCAATGCTTGTAGATGCATATGTGTGCTACAATACTATTTTGATTTTATTTCATGTTTCAACGTACATAATAATAATCTCAAATCTAATAGGTTGGGCTAGGGGTGTCCGCATAGCAACTGGGGTATCCTCCTTAGTCATTCCCAAAATTTATTAGTTTATGTTGTTTTGCATCTAAACCAAAAAACAAAAGCTGATGTGGAATCTTCAGTGAACAAGGAGAAAGCTGACGTGGAATCTTCCAACGTGGCAGTGAACAAGGAGAAAGCTGACGTGGAATCTTCCAACGTGGCGGTGAACAAGAGTCAAGCTCATAAATTGACAAAAGGCAAACTGGAGCGGGGCATTTGCGGCGATCAAGGAGAGCCTGCAGCTGGCCTGCAGATCCTTGTCTCTTCCGAAGCTTGCACGCATTCTCTCCCAGTTGTAGGAATCTCGAAACACTCGTGAGCTTCATGAAGCCTTGCGACTTCGACATTCGATAAACACCTTTACTGTGCTAGCTTGTACGATAAAATGGCTATTGCCGAAGACATATGCAGCCAGCCAGCCACCAATTTTGACAGACCTTGCGCGGTCTGCGAACTCCAAGAATCAGTTACGAGTTCGACGTGCACTTCGAAAGAGCTCGATCTGTGCAGTGCGAACTGTGAGCCAGCTGAATTCTCAACATTTGTCTGTTTTTGTCAATTCTGTTTCGTCCTGTCGGATGCTTGTCCTTTTGCGCTTTCCGCCTGAGTTCATTGATATGTGCACACCGGGGGTTGATATTTGCACATCCCATGGGGTAAATTAATTATAGATTTCTACTATCACAAAGCTGAATTTGAGAATTTTGAATTCAAATTTGGACTTAGAGACTATGATTCTGTTTAGAACCATAAGAAGGTTGCAATTGAACAACACTCAATGGAAAAAGCTTATTTTTTTTACAAACAAAAGTAAAAATAACACTTTTTCCCTAGCTAAACTTTTTCATTGGGTATTGTTCAATTACAACCCTTTTTATGGTTCATCAAGGGTCTCTAAGTTCAAATCTGAATTCAAAGTTCTCAAATTCAGCTTTTTGATGGTTGAAATAATTTACTCACAGGGGGTGTGCAAATATCAACCCCGGTGTGCACATATCAATTCCCTTAATTTATTCAAATGCCGGCGGGAATGAAACTGATCAGAAGCACTTGGCCATCCACTTGGCATGCTTGACAGTTGTTTGTGTGTTGTAGAGTCGTCGTACCGCCGGAGTAATACCAATTTTTATGAATAGTACCCGGCAATCGGAGATAAGTGCCGATTGCTCTTCGCCGTTCGGTCAAGAATTCTTTGAGGTTTGGTTATCATCTGTTTTCACTCTCTTTCCTTGTGAAATGCTGTGATTCGGAAGTGCTTCTGTGGTGGATAGCATGCATGCATTGGTTTTTTTTTGCAATTGTTAGTTACGACCTTGGCGTAGTTTCAAGTTGTCGGACGTCGCTAGTTCTTTCGAGTTTTATCAACATTGTAAGAGAATTTTTATTTAACTCGCGTTTTTTCAGTAGAAATGGCAACGGCTCTCACGATTGTACTAAACTTTAATCTATAGCGCACCAATCAATTTCGTTAATTCCTGAGGAGCCTGCTTTCATGAAACCGACTTGGTCATTCTTCTTAAGAAAACGTCAAAAGTTCAAAACAGAGTTTGAGGAAGATATGAACAATTGATTGCTTTTTTCACAAGTTCTGCATACGTTCCTGACGCATGAGTTTGTAAATTTTCTTTTGAAGTTGATGCTGCCTGTGAAGCGTGAAACGCGTTGCGTAAATTACCGTTGGTCGCTTTGTTTTAGTGTTGCTTGTGCATTATTTTTTTGTGCATGGACAGGCTAACACTTGGTTTGGCTAATACTTTTCCTACACAACCGTGAAGTTTTAGCAAGTAATAGAGTTTGATGATGTTGCTTTTTGTTTCGTTTTGGTTCCAGCTTAGCGCATCTTCACTTTCGGAGTAGGTCTTGATTTGTAAGCCCAGCCTTTGATTCTGTGTGTTTTTTATTGTGTTTTTTCAGGGTTTGGCATTTGAGAATCACCGTCTGAGCTGCCACCATGGGGTCGGAAGGCGGGAACCTGGCGGCGTGGATTTGTGGCGCCAATAATTTCAAAGTTCAGTCATTCATTTTACCCCGCGTCTTAGGTCTCTCCCTGGCGCCTCTCTCTCAGGCATGTGCTTGTTTTCATTATCTGTGACTATGACGATTCATGGACTTGTTACGACCATGGTGGTGACATTATGATCAAATGGCAGGTGACAGCGATGTGAAGGTGGCGATCAAAGCTGTAGGGATTTGTGGTAGCGATGTTCATTACTGCAAGGTAAAATATTCGAAAATCTAAGCTCCTGAGTTTTCTTCGCTTCCCAGTCTTTGTTTTCAAAAATCCTTCACGGTAATGATATTCCGAAGATTATAGGTGCTTCCGAGTATGTTGACTTGGAGGTTTGAACGCCATATTTATTAAATTGGGAAAACGCCATTCCCAAATTGAACTTCACCTTAAACTCAAAAAGTTACCTTAAACCAGATTTAAAGGTATCAAATTCAGTTTGAGTCACTAAGATTTTTCCAAAGCAAATTCCTCCTCCTCTTACCCAAAAAAATGTTGCTTAAACCTAGAGCTGGGTTTAAGGTGATCACCTTAAACCTTCAGAAGTCCCAAATTTGAAGTTCCCAAATTATTGACTATGGCGTTTTCGATTCGCTCAGCACTTGCGATGCGGGGACTTTGAAGTCAAAGAGCCGATGGTTATCGGCCACGAATGTGCCGGCGTCATTGAGGAAGTTGGAAAGGGAGTGAAGAGCCTGGCCGTTGGTGATCGTGTTGCTCTTGAGCAAGGCATTCCTTGTAACAAATGCAAGCTTTGTAAGTCCGGACAGTACAACTTATGCAGTGACATGAAGTTTTTCGCTACTCCTCCAGTCCACGGATCCCTCGCTAATTACGTAAGTCTCACTGCATCCTCTACCTTCAAACCTCCGTATTTTTTTGCATTATAGCTTCGATTCACCACTCTCAACTCTACTTTCTTTGTCGAACCCACTCCTGAAAGACTGCATGCTTGAAATCTGTACTCAATTAACCTCTCGAATAATTGCCGTAGATAATTTATAATATACTACTGGAAGTTGAACTCCGGGAGTCGATGGTAAAATACTAGAAGCTTCTTCCCAAATCGGTCTAGTTCGTCGTATCTTTTGGTTTAATCTAATAAACTACAAGAGCTCACCCGTTTGCCGTGTTTCCATTTTTGAACCAAAAAATGGTGAAAGGCTGCTGAAAATACCCACAATATTTGACAGGAGAAATTGAAAGCTTGAGATCTAACCGCGCCGTGAGTCGAATTATAAACAGGTGATTCATCCGGCACATATGTGTTTCAAGCTACCGCAGAATGTGTCGCTTGAGGAGGGAGCCATGTGCGAGCCTCTGAGTGTTGGTGTACACTTATGCATGCATGACGCGGTACGCGCTTGGTTGTTCGCAAATTATAATAACTTATTCGTTCACTTTATGATACAAAATCAGAGATTATTGAACTTAGCTTCAACTACAAAAATTGATGATTTTTGATTTGAGCCGGTTGTTTATCAGGATGTGGAATCGGAGGTGGACGCTTTGCAAAAAGCAATGGGAGCAGATATCGATGTTACTATAGATTGCTTGGGGATGACATAAAGCATGAGCACTGCAGTGAAGGCAACAACACCATTAAATTGGGAATTTTTGGACAATTTGGGACTTTTGAAGGTTTTAGTTGATCCCCTAAAACCGTGTTTGCAACGTTTTTTTTGGGTACACGTGACTTCACCTGAGAGGAGGAATTTGCAAGGGAAAAATCTTAGTGCGTCAAACCCAATTTGATAGCTTCGAATTTGGTTTAAGTTAACCTTTTGGGTTTAAGGTGAAGTTCAGTTTGGGAATCACAATTTAATGAATATGGGGTTTGAACCCGATCCGGAGGAAGTGTTTCCCTTGTTGGTATGGCCGGCATTGAAATGGCACTCCCCCTCGCAGCTGCTGCACAACAGTATCGGCATCTCTGTCCTAAGGGCGTTATTCATTAAATTGGGAAAAAGCTTACATATGGGGGGGACTTTTGAATTTTTCATTTCTAAGAGTTTTTAGGTGATTTTGTGTATATTATGATGATCTCTTCAAGACCTTTCATTGTTGATGAAATATCTTACATGAATTATCAAAAAAAACTCACTTCAAATCACCAAAAATTCTCACAAATGCAAATCTAGTATTCCCAAAATCCGTTTTGGAAAAGTGCCTTTTCTCAATTTGATGAATAACGCGTTCCTTCGTCATTTGTCACCTTCTTAGAATTCCTTGTATGTTGTAAATCATGTTCGAATTTTAGTTCGTTCCCAAGCTTGCTTTATTTCATTTACAGGCTTTCGTTCCATGCTTGTGTTGTGTACACTCACTGCTCACCGGGCGATGCAGCAAGGCAAGGAGCCTGGGTCCCTGAGACATCACAGCACATAAGGTAGGAGCACCTTAATTGGACATTTTTGTTACATCAATTCACAGAGAGTTTGTATGGAGATTTTGAGAATGTAGAAGGGATAGGAAACCAGTAAAAAGTGTTGGAAATTTGTTTTTGAAATTTTTTAAGATTGTATGAATAAACTACAAATTGTTGGAGGTAACTCTTTAGACACACCTATTGTAGACACTAGACCCTCATTGAATTACTTGTATTGAAATGCAAATGTGACATCAAAAAGACCCAACCACATACTACCACCTACATAATTTATGTTCCAATACTCAATTATGATGAAGAACTTTAGTTAACTTGCATATCTGATTTGGGTAACAGATAGATCATAAATGGGCTCATTTATAGGTGTCCGTAAACGAATCGTGTCTGATTTAGGTGCTTCTACCTTAATGCCCGAAGGGGAAGGGCCGAAGGGGGGGGCTGGTTGCACACACCGAGTTTGCGTGGCGTTCAAGTAGAGGGAACAAGTGGGAGCGCTTATGCGAACTCCTATGGAGTCGTGGAGTCATGTAGTCGCTCTCATCGTCGTAAGCCCTAATGCTCTGTCAGACCGAGATTCTGCAGTTTAGCGTTGTGTGTACCGTTGCTGCTGCTCGGTTTGTTTCTTTCTGCTTGCACTTCTGCTCGGATTCCACTTGCTGTCGTCGTCTTGACTTGTCTTCTTGCTTGCTTCTTTTTGTGTGTCTGATCGTCGAAGATGAGCGGGGGCACGCCGCGCGCTGTGGCACTCCTGCAAAATATCGCCCGCGCGGCCATCGCGGTGGGTGCAGGCGCCACTGTGCTCAACACCTCACTCTACACCGTCGATGGCGGTCACCGCGCGGTGCTCTTCGACCGGTTCCGCGGAGTTCTGGACGAGACATCCAGCGAAGGCACGCATTTCTTGATTCCCATCCTGCAAAAGCCCTACCTCTTTGATGTTCGCACCAGGCCCCGAAACATCACCACCGTCACGGGCACCAAGGATTTGCAGATGGTCAACCTTACGCTTCGGGTGCTGTCGAAACCCGACCCCTCCATGCTGCCCACCATTTTCAAAACCCTAGGTATCGATTATGATGATCGCGTGCTGCCATCCATTGGCAACGAGGTTCTCAAGGCTGTGGTGGCGCAATTCAACGCCGACCAACTTCTCACCGAGCGTCCCTACGTGTCCGCGCTGGTGCGGGATGCACTGATCAAGAGAGCCAAGGACTTCAATTTGCTCTTGGACGATGTAGCCATCACGCACTTGTCGTACGGAGCGGAATTCTCACGTGCCGTGGAGCAAAAGCAAGTGGCGCAGCAGGAGGCGGAGCGGTCGAAATTTGTAGTGATGAAGGCCGACCAGGAGCGGCGCGCTGCCATTGTGCGCGCTGAGGGAGAGAGCGAGGCCGCCAAGCTCATCTCCGATGCCACTGCGAATGCAGGTGGTGGCCTCATTGAGCTCCGCAGGATCGAAGCTTCTAGAGAAATCGCTGCCACTCTCGCGAAGAGCCGGAATGTGGTGTACTTGCCATCTGGGAACAACATGCTGCTTGGAATCAACCCATCCATGTCCGGCTCTTCGTAATCTCCAGGTTCGCTCTGCAAGGTCCCTTGACCTGGTTAGGGTTTTTTTATATAATCCGCCGTAGAGAAAATGGGAGGAATAGGTTGGCAGCAGGTGCTCAACGTACTGATTTTTTTTGTGGCCCGAGGTTAGCAGCCATCTTCATTGTCATAGGAGCGAATCATTTGCCCTCTAGGGTTCGAGTGCTCCCTTGACTTCTGGTGTATAGTCCATACCTGAGATCGAGTTTTGTACGCGGATTGGGAAGTGAATCCCTGGCTCTCGAGTAGTGTATCAGTGTTCTTTCTTTGAATAAGAACCAACTTTGCAGTTGTTGCTCTCGAGGCTGTCAGTCTGAAAATTCATGATAGTAGAGGAACTTTAGTCGTATTCTTCAGGCGTATGTAATGGGTTGTTGGACCGCTCTTTTATGCATTACAGTGCACCTGTCTTGCCAGTGATCTCTTTTTCATTGCCGTACATGGGATCTTAGAATGTAGTCATTGTTTCTTTAATGGATATCTAGTATTCTTAGGACAGTAAGAATTTTAGCGACCACCTCAAATTTGTTTTGACTGTCTTCTTGCTGTTGAATTAGCTTGATTGTTTGTACTTACGAATGAAAGCGTGGTTATTAATGGGAGATACCTGGATTTCCTCCATAACTTATATGGATTTTAGTACTTATTTCATACAAATATGGAGGCATACGACCTTGTACAAAACCTTGAGTAGTGCTTCCAGGTCCGTCCCCTGTTAATAGATGTTGCAAGGGATTCACTGTAACGGTTGCTTGTAGCCCAAACCCATTTCGGCGACAAATGGGATTGTTGCCCTCTCTCGTGATTACCAGTACTACATTATTACAGTAGATTTAATTTTGTCTCAGGGTTGATGATAGGGACACGAGCGTGAATAACGAAATTGATATTTGAGAGCTCCCGAAGTGTTCAAGTCTCTATTATACAATCATGCAACAGGTTGTATCTCTCAGTGCGTTTATATGATAGGGAGGTGGACATTCTCGGGGTATTTCGATACCGCAACACGTATCCGCTGTGCTTGGACTTGCTTGCCAGTGGACGCATTGACGTGAAGCCTTAAATCACACACCGGTTTGCGTTCGACCAAAAGGAAGTGGTGGATGCCGTTTGAAACTAGTGCTAAAGAAGAGGAAGTGCTATCAAGGTCATGTTCAACCTTTAATTGCGCAACAGTAGAAGTACCATATCAATCTGCGCCCGCAAACGACATGTAGATACCGAATTTTTATTGTTTTTTTCTGCAATCGACATCGTTCCATCGGTACGTTACTTTCTTTCAGAGCGTTTTCGTGTGACCGATGAATGAGTTTGATTCTTACTGCTTGTTGAATTTCACATTCTCTCCGGCTTTGTAGCCCTTTCAGGCTATATATGTATAGTTGATTATGAGTAAAAATGAGTGTAGATGTTTGTATATGAACAAGAATTTATGTGATCTATAGTGATCCTTCTGTCGAACTTTTGTTTGAGTTTTTCGAATGAGTCCAGTGGCACTCTGGTATCTCCGTTTTAAGATAGTTCTTGACAAGAGCAATCGTTTATTTAGGCGTACTAGAGATATTAACGGCTGCAGTTTATGAGCACCTTCTAATCATTGTCCAATCTTTTGATACTTCGCCATTTTAATTATTGCCACGATGCCTGCAATCGGAGCAAAATAACAGAATACAGCATTAATGAAGAAAAGGACGAGAAGAGCTCATGCTTTTCATAACCTGAAAGCAATTTCGGAGCTGGCATCAGGTTTCTCCTCTATACCATAAACCTCTATCGTTGCTGTTGCGTTGTTTACTGGACATTCTACAGTGGTCGAGCTTTGTAACGTACTATTTTGTTTGTTGTGTCTTTGACTTGGTATGTTTTTGTTATCAAATGGCAGTCTCAAAGGTTGTTGTATAAAGTTCATTGTTGTTTGGGTCTTAGAACCTGCAACGAAGTCTTGAATATCATTCAACCCTTTCTAAAATAATTTCTTAAGGAGCAAAAGAAGGCTGAAATGTATTTATCACTTAAGTTATATCATTCCTCTTATCAGAATTAGACACCTTTTGTCAATAAATAAATGCAATGAAATTACGTATGTCCATTGGAAGTAATTCTGACTTAAAATTTGGATGGATTTCTAATTTATTGCTACATTTTATACGTTAACATATGTGTTTATAAAATAAAATCTAGGACAGTTAAATCTAAAATACCATATTCGTTAAATGAGGAAAAATAGAGGTACCATTTTGTACTCCACCTTAAACCCAAAAAGTTACCTTAAGTCAGATTTGAAGTTATCAGATTCAGTTTGAGCCACTAAGATTTTTTCTCTCGCAAATTTCTCCTCTCAGGTGAGGGCACGTGTAACGTGTTCTAAACTTTGATCACCGTATTTGTTAATTTGGGAAAAACCATACATTTTGGGACTTTCAAATTTTGAGGTGAGTTTGAGGTCTCCTCAAACCTAGCTCACAACGTTTTTTTTGTACACGTGTCTTGAGAGGAGGCATTTACAAGGGAAAAATTTTTAGTGGCTCAAATTGAATATGATACCTTTGAATCTAGTTTAAGGTAACTTTTTGGATTTGAGTTGGAGTACAAAGTAGGACACTTGTTTTTCCCAAATTAACAAATATGGTGTTTTTGGGTTTCACTAGCTCCTTTTAATCTCTTGGAGGATGTCCTTGTAGTCTTTAGTGCAAACTTGTGGAATCCAAAGGTTTGTTAATTTTCAAAGGAAAGTGGTGCGGTGCCCACAAATCAATTATAGATTAAGACGATAGTGGCTATAAAACTTCAAGGAATTGCTAACGGGACACCCTAAATTGTTAATGGGACACCCCTTGTGAGCATGGAATTTGATAGTTTAGTGCTATTTTGATTTATTCAAGTGATCCATCATTCATTCAATCATGGCATTACCACCTCCTTGAAAGAAAACATGACAAATATAAATTTTTGTTGAAATATTATTGCACTTATACTATTTTTTGATGTATTTTTGCTGTAAGTAACTCAAAAGTCCTATATTTTTAATTTCAAATTTAAGCACACCTATTTTTTTTTAAATATAGTCTTAGAATGATAAAGGTAAAACAAATTTCTTGATGCAAATAAAAAATTCAGCATTAAAAATCACATTTCATGCTCACAAGAGGTGTCCCATTAACAAGTTAGGGTGTTGCGTTAGCAATTCTTAAAACTTTATATGTAGAATCATTTGCTAATATGGATCAACGTTTCATGATGAGGACTACAACAATTGCAGTCTGTGGTATGTAGTGTAACATAAGCTATAGTTGTTTATAAGTTTGTTGAGAGCTCTTATATAGAAGATTACGAGAATGAGTAATTCAAATAGAAAGAATTTTGCTTAGTTTCTTATTATATAAAATCGAAATACAGGAAAATAAACATGGTTAAGCTATATATATATTCCGAGTGATATAATTTACAAACTTATAAATTGCAAAATATCGTAGGGTGTTAACAAGTTAACCAATCTAGTATTTATTATAGCTTAGTAGTTTTTGGCCTTTTCCCAAGGCGGCTTTGAACAAAATTGCTCTGTATAGTTCTTGAAAGTGTTGAAAGTTAGGTCTTCAAGTAACATTTTGTTATTTCACAACAATGTAAAAGCAGTTTGCGAAATATGATTAGAAAGTTCTAAAGGGAAAAGCAAATTTCATTATTTTA
Source organism: Ulota crispa (assembly GCA_963920765.1). Lineage (NCBI taxonomy): Eukaryota > Viridiplantae > Streptophyta > Bryopsida > Orthotrichales > Orthotrichaceae > Ulota > Ulota crispa. The sequence continues at coordinate 19,656,587 of OY987249.1, read as the reverse complement.
AACAACCAGCCTAAAAATAGGAACTAAAAACTTATCCTTGTCGAAATATTTAAGGTATCAAAATCTCCTTTGCAGGATAGGATATTCTCATGTAATTCCATTTCATAGAGCTAAAAGGTTTTGAAAATCAAGAAATTTTCAATGAAATTAAAAATCAAGAATGGAAAAAAAAAAAAAACTATTGGTGTTTTGAAACTTTTTAATACTAAAAGCATGTAGGTAAACCAAAAATATAAGGAAAACCGTGAAGGAGTCGTCAGAACATAACATTTTCTTGGAAACCATTCTTAACCCCTCATCGCCTAATGCCGAAAGAGGGTTTGGGGTATCCTTGGTGTTTAAGTCTTGTAAATCTCAATGCTAGTGGAGTATGAAAATCTCAACCGTACAATCTTGTAGTGTGCATGTTGTAGATAATGTGGATCAAATGTGGGATCATTTGACCACATAGATTGGAAGATTATAATGTTTTAGTGCTAAAAATAAATGCTGAAACTTTTCTAAAAACACATTTGGAGGTGAAATTTGATTCCTAAACCTACTCAAATGAAAAAAAATTAAAATGTTAAGTGATTCAAACCACTATAGTGGTGCCTCGATAAGATGAAGGTATCTGAACAGCATATTCATTTCATGTAAGGAAAGCATTCATTGTAACCAAACACATCTTTTGTAGCTCCGCTACATTTCCTTCATCTTAGCTAAGCTTTTTTTCTTATAAAGGTTCATCTTAAAGAGGCACTGCTATATACAAACACATTAGTGAAAGAAAATACCAATCAGTATACTCATTTTGTTTGCAAAATTGTTTTGAAATGCCAAAAACATTGAAAAAAGTAGCAAAAAATCACATCTATGGCTAAACCTTCCTCTACTAAAATGCTTCTCATTCACTCATAACTTCTTGGATTGATATGAATTTTTATCCACAAAAACAAGACTAGCAAACGCAACTTTTCCAAAAAAAACATTGAAAAAAAGTTCCTATGAAGAAGTTATAAGCCACCAAAGTTCACTGTACTGCAAAAATGTGTGGATTTTTGAACTTTGAGTTGCTCCCAAACATCCAAGAAAACTTGGATTGACATGAAAATTCTACCACAATTACTAAACTTTAAGGGGAACAAAACCCAACAAATTTTATTGAAAACAAACATTTGATGAAAAGGATACAAGCCCCCAAAGTTGCAGCCATCACAATGTAGTATGGTGAACTCAAATTGATCATGTGAACTTTGAATGGCTTTCACAAACTCAATAACATTTAGATTGATCTGAAAATTTATCCATAGAAACTAAACTATTATGTGCAACTTTGCCAACATATTTTACTAAATTTGGACAATTAGCGCAAAAGTTACAACAATTTTAGTAGCAAAGATGGATTACTAGAGGACGGAAATTGTCCCCTTAGGCAATAAGGGGTTAAGGTAGATCCATTTGATACTTTTAGAGTTTTTTAAATTTTCATTACTTGTATAGACATTGTAATTTTGTTTTTTCTCCTTTCACTTAGAATCCTATGTCTAGGATGCATTTAGATGTTTTTGAACTGATATTGAACAAAAACCAATATAAATTTTTTTTACAATGTTTTTTTGGCCACATAGCAATTTTGGGCATCTAGTTGTGAAACTTGTTTTATTTTCATTTTCAATTCTAATATAAATTTTGTACAAAGAGTACCTTTTTGGTACATTAATTTTCAAAAATACTAGACAAAATGGTAAAGAGTTATTGTAGTAAATGTGGGGGTTTTTTTTCAAATCAAGCATGGCAAGCAAGAAAAATTACACAATGCTAAAACTTTCTTCACAAGATAAGGGTAGTAAGCGCAAGTAATGAGAAGAGAAGAAAGCTAGGTAGAGAGATGGTATCTTGAGCACAAAAGCTAGACCTAGTTTCTTTCACCATGTACTGTACATGGCTCTTAAGTGTAGTGACAGACTCTTTGCTTATACAATTTGAATGTTTCAAGCCTTAAAGAGAAAATAACCTATTTTAAAATGAATTATGACAAAGGATGTCATGACCAATTCAATTTTTGAATGCAACCTCTTGTGAGGAGATATTTCAAAGAGTTCACTTTGTAAACGATGTTGTTGCAAACCTCCATGTACAATGGCCTACCAAAAAGATTGATGCATTTTTTTATTTTTTTTATCTTCCTTTCATAGCCTTGAGGAACTTTAAGGTTAAATTGACATACACCAAACCTCCACTATAGCCATGATACTTCCCAATAAGCAACTTGTCAAGATTAAAAGGGAAGGTGCTGATAATTTTTGTTGCCAAAAATGATTATGAAAAAGGTGGAAAATTAGAGAGGCGACAATCTTTTTGGTAGAGCACTATACATTTAATTCATTTACCATATGTCCTATGTTTTCAAGAACTATGAAAACCAAAAATAAAGGTACATTCAGACTTGGGCTTACAGAGAGTGCTTAGGAGAAAAGTAATATTGAAATTCCTTGTGTTGTTCACACTTCTAGTAGTTGCTATCCACCAATCCTACATGGAAGCTGAGTTGTCCTTGCATAAGAGCGGTGAATCACTTCGTAAAACGCTGAACTAAGGGAGCCATTTCGCGATGTGCGGCAGGTTTCACATAAGTTTAGAGCAAACAAAAGTGAAGATTTTAGGGTTTTAGTATTGCTTTTACGTAATGTGACTCTGGAACCACAACTAATAAGGAGCGGTGTTGTTAAGAACAAAACTTTGGTGCTTGATTTGCAAGTCGGCTGCCGCAGCCAAGAATTGGATCAAGCAAAATTCAACATTGACTATGCAAAGGTACACCAAGCATATCTTCACGTATAAATTTGTTGAGTGGTTGTTGTGTTAAATTGGTCCATCAAATTGTTTGTTGCAACCTCCTATTGTCTGTACATTACTGTTCTTGGTGCGAGTTGATTTTGGCGCTATTGTTACAGAGCGCTATTATTAAGGAGCGTGAATCAAGTGTTGCTTCATTCAAACCTACTTTTCTTGATAAAAATTCACATCACGCCCCTAGCAAGTTGTTCTTCTTTTTGTCAATTTGGCTTCTTGTATCAACTATCGCATTTGATAAAAAGTGACTACTCTTACATTTTAGTGCTTGAAGGAGTCTTATGTCATTGTATGCAAGCTAACAATTTTAGGTGGACGGAACTTTTGTGTACAATGCAGGGATAGAAATATGAAAAATATTATGGATGTTTTAACATATGGCGCTATCTATGTAGCTTCCATGAACGGTGTGTCTTGTTCTCCAATAATCTCTCATGCATTTCCCTTTGAATTCCTTGTACCTACACACTTAGAACACACATGCTGATGATGAAGTTAAATAATGTACAAGTTTTGGTTTTCACATTGGTGCAAGGTACTGCAATTTGGTTGTAGCCCACGCTTCCTAGTGCAAGCCTTGTCTCTCCACACCGTGAGTGTTCGTATCCAATATCGTATATTATTGTGTCATGCTATATTGCACTTGCAAAACAAATAACTGCTGTGTGATGAAAAAGAAAACCAAACGCCACATTGCAAGTACAAAAAGTGAAAAGCATCTTTTGAATCTCACAACCGCCTACTACCAAGTGCTAAGAATTCAATTTCTGATCTTCAAATCTCTCACCGTGTGTTCTTGAAGGTGTAGGGTGTTGATTCGGGTTCTCTGCCAAACTCCAGGCGTGCACCTTCTCTAGAATTGGCCTTCCGCAAAGTCGTGCAGCAGATTCAATGACATTGACTATGCTAGGATGGAAAAACAGAGCACAAAGTCCATAATCCTAAATCACAATAAGAGCCATGCTACAAATAGCATGAGCAAATCACAAGAACAACTCCATAATTCAAAGATGAGAAGAAATTGAACTAGATGGAGGCTACGAGCTGAATGAGAATGACAAGATAGGGACAAGCACAAGCTCTCTCCTCACAACATCTTGTAATAGGGATGAACATGTGTGACCAACCGCTCTTAATTTGCCAGTCGTACTGTTTTAAAAATCCCAAAATAACACTGTAGCGCTTATAGTATGAACACCTTCTCATTTACTTGTGTACTTATACGCAGTAGAAGCAACGCCAACTCATTCCCTTGAATCAGGGTGTCCCCATACCAAGATGATATGTTTTAACACTACTATTGATCGGGTCTTTTGAAAGGCCAAGTGTGTATGGACCATAAGTTAACTAGTTTAGCACTCAGATTATTGGCAAGCACAAGCCATACGGCCAATTCCAAATGTGTAAAAACCTCATTTCAAGAATTAATAGCTACCCAGACTTTAGCATTTCAAAATAAAATATGCCATGACTACACAAATTTCAACCTAATGATTTCTCAAACCACAAAACACCATATTAGGTGAATTGGGAAAACGAGGGGTCCCAATTTGTATGTCACTTGGATTCAGAGAAGTCACCCTAAACCAAATTTGAAGTTATCAAATTTAGTCTGAGCCACTAAGATTTTTTCCCTTACAAATTCCTCTTCTCAGGTGACGACACGTGTACCCAAAAAAAAACTGAGCTTGGTTTTAGGTGATCACCTAAAACCTTCAAAAATCCAAAAAAACACTTTTTCCCAATTTACCTAATATGGTGTTACAACAAGTTTGGTGCTGAAGTTTCGAAGGCCGCTAATGGTTATAATTGCACCCAAGATCTTATGACTTGTGAGTACATTCCAAAAAAAGTAAAGTTTAACTCATACCATGATTTTAGCATGTGTCCTTCTCTAGACCAATTCCAAATAGTGGTTGCACAAAACTTTTAAGTATACTTTTAGGTGCTAAATTACTACCACCTGTCATTCTAAATTGGTTGGAAGTGCCGTGACAACAATAGAATTCATGGAATTTTTTTTGCAAATGGTTCTTTTGAGATTTTCTATGAAATGTAACCACCTGAATGGAATCTAAATGTTGGAATATATCAATTGATGTCAAAGGATGACTTAGGGTTTCATCCAGCCTTTATCATCCATGTCTTTGTTAGTGTTTTAGGTCACAAGGACTTAGAATAAAAGGCAGTTTATCACCGTAAGTAGTATCAGTTGTACCACTAGCACAAGATAAGAAGATACTTGGCCTTGTTTCTTACATGGTATCAGAGTGTACTAGACAATAGCTCTTTGATCTCCTTTTTGGTCCACCTCAGTTCAGTCTTGCTAGTCAAAGAGCTAGCTAGTAATTGCGTTGCTAGTCAAAGCACTAGCTTGTTTCCAATTGCTAGTCAAAGCGCTAGCTCCGTACTTCCTTCCCCATCCAACCATGGTTTTGTCTGTCAAAGACATCCCACAGTCTATGAAGCTTAAGGGCACGACAAATTATGTCATCTGGCAATACAAGATCATGATCCTCCTCATTCAAAAAGACCTCTGGCAATTTGTGGAGACCCCATCTGTTGCTATTGAGCCAAGCTCCTCCTCCCAGCTATTAACTGGATAGCTTGAACAAGGTTCTTCCTCACCGGTCCAACGCCATCTAGACAGTTTCGACGCCCCTAACGCTAGAAGAAGAGATCAGCGATCTTGTGCAACTCGTTTGATTGTCTCTTTGGTAAGTGACTCCATGTTGCTTAACATTGTGCACTTGAAAGATCCTTATCAGATCTGGAATCGTTTGGAGAGTGTATGCAATGTAAACACATCGTCCAAATGTTTAGCATTGCGGGAGCAGTTTCACTCTCTAGGTTGTGTTGAAAGTAGAAAAATTGTTGACCATCTCCAAGACATCAACTCTATTATTGCATACCTAGTTGGCTTGGGATACCAACTTCCAAACAAAGATATTGTCGCTCAGACACTTACAAGTCTGCCAAGGAGTTGGACGGTATTTTGCCAGATCCAAAAGTCAAAAGACGTTCTACCATCTTTCATGGTGCTTGAGGGCCTTCTTATACAGGAAGAGCTTACAGAATCCTTAGAATCTACGCGTGATAATATAGAAAAGGCTAATTACATTAGATCCACATTTATCCCTAGATCTAGAGGAACTATTTGAACCTTTGGTAGATTTGGTCGATCCTTCCCACCCGGTGGGAGATCTTCTCAGTTTACCAGACTAGAGAGTTTTTCCAAGCAAAATATACAATGTCACAAATGCGGGAAATGGGGACATTTTGCCTGCACTTGTGAGCAGGCTACTCTAGAAGAGCAGATAGCTCACATGCAAGCTCAACTTGTCAAGCTAAAAACTGATCAGGCTCACAACGTCAATATTGCAGAAGACCCTGAGGACGGCAACGACATTGGTGACCAGGCTAATCAAGTAGGCGGCCACCAATCCAAATAGCTAACCGACTACATCTTCGTGTTCAATGACAACACCAATTACAAGACAATCAATGCTTGTATCACATCCAACAACGTCAAAGATGATTGGTTTTTAGATTCAAGGGCATCATCATATGTAACTAGTAACCCAACTCTACTTACGAGCATCACTCCGGCACCTACTGGCCACATTAAGATTGTTGGTGGTCAACTTATGAAGGTAGCCGGAAAGGGCATTCTAAAGACCTCAGATATGCATGGTGAAATAAAAGAGGTGACTGACGTTCTGTATGTCTCGCGTGTCAAGACAAACTTATTTTTGGTGGGGAAATTTGTTGATTTGGGATACAAAATATTATTTGACTTGACATATTGCTATATTTATGACATTGACAACTCTACCCAACATTTTACTAAAAGGCTTAAGAGATTTACACAACAAACTCTATAGAGTAACAACCACAACATTGAGCCAGCCTACATCAATACATATTGCCGCTTCAATACGATCAACATCTTTGTCTCTCACACAAGCGATTCCGACTACAAATATTGTCAACACTATACCAACACAACAGGAGATTATACGGTGGCACAAGTGAATTGGACATATTAATTTTCAATCCCTCTACCATATGACTTCACGTGCGTTAGTGGCAAGTACTCCCTCGATTCCTCTCATAAAGCATGTATATAGCTCATGTATGCTAGGCAAAATGCCTCGGGACATAAAACCCAAGCAAAAGACAACAATGAACTACCAGCCACTTGAATTGATACATAGTGACATATGCAGTCCAATGCCGGTTTCCTCAAAAACCAGATCTCGATACATATTGACCTTTATTGATGATTATACTCAAAAGACTTGGTTATATTTCTTGGCAGAGAAATCACAAACTTTGACTTGCTTCAAACAGTTCAGATTACAAGTTGAAGGCCCTCATAAGATGAAAACCATACGTAGTGATAGAGGAGGAGAGTACCTCTCTCAAGATTTCATAGATTATTGTCAGCTCCACAGCATCCATAGGCAATTGATAGCTAGATATTCTCCCCACCAAAATGGGGTGGCAGAGAGAAAAAATTGAACGGTTCTGGAAGGGATTTAGACGATTGTTGCTGGCACACAAATACCTAAGCATCTATAGCAAGAGTCAGCCAAAATTGTCAATTACATCCAAAACAAGTCCCCAACAAAAGCCCTACAGGCAATTACTCCAGAAGAGGCATATACAGGGATTAAGCCTACACTTAGTCATCTATGTGTAATTGGGTGTATTGCTTATTGTCACATCCTCAACATTAAGAGGAGAAAATTTGATCAAAAATCTATCCCAACTCTTTTCATAGGCTACGATGAAAGTAGCAAAGCATATTGGTGTTATAACCCGGTGACCTAAACCATCATCATCAATAGGGACGTGCGCTTCGATGAGTCAAATTTTGACCTTAAATTGACAAAGACGACCAAACCCTTACACAATCATTTTTTACAATAGAAACAAACTCTAGTCCCACCTATCCCGGCTCCCGTACCACTATCGCCAGCTGACTTGCAACAATATCCAAATGCTTCCAACGACCTCCTTGAACCGGATTTACTCTTGCCAAACACGCCAAGCTCTCCAACAAACACGGCACCACCAATAATCCAAGAACCGACTAACTCAAACCCTCCCTTGCAACCTAGATGCTCAGAGAGATCCCGTAAACAGAACGTTAGGTTAGACGAGTACAATCTCTATGTATTGGTCGATGACTTTGACTGCTGTTTGATCACCACAGCATTGGAAAAACCTAAACCAATAACACACAACCAAGATGAACCAATAACTTTCCAACAAGCAAACAGCGACTCTGGCTAGCCTCTTGCATAGCAAGAGGAAATGGACAGTATAAAGAAGAACGACACTTGGTCTATTGATACCTTCCCTTACGGAAAAAAGACAATTACGTGCAAATGGGTGTTTAAACTTAAGCCAGGAGTTAACGGATTACCTAAGAGGAAGAAAGCACGTTTGGTCGTGAGGGGATTTGAACAAAAATTCTGAATAGATTTCATTGAGATTTTTGCTCTTGTAATAAAGTGGGCAACAATCCGTACCGCAATTGCCATTGCAGGAACAAAGGGTTGGGACATTCATTATATGGACGTTAGGACAGCTTTTTTGAATGGAATCCTAAAAGAGCAAGTCTATATGCAACAACCTCCCGGCTTTGAAATCAAACTTCAACAGCAACTGGTTTGCAAACTAAATCGGTCTCTCTAATGACTCAAGCAAAGCTTGAGGGCTTGGTATGAGAGAATTGACACAGCTCTCACAAACCTAGGGTTAGAAAGAAGCACGTTTGATGCAAATCTATATTACACGCACAAAAAAAGAGAAACGTTGATTTTAATGCTTTATGTTGATGACCTTTTTATTACTGGTAGTTCACTAGAGCTCATTATCTAGCTAAAGGCGTTTTTACACACCCAGTTTGAGATGACCAACCTGGGAAGAGTAAAACGATACCTAGGCATTTCTTTCAAGGATCTCCCAACCAGAACATTCTTGCACTAGAAACCATATACAACAGCCATTCTGCAGCAATCTGGGATGGACACCTGCAAGCCAGTTCCATTGCCACTACCGGAGGGACACGTATTGCAAACCAATATGAACTCTCCTTACGTGGACTCAACAAAATACTACAAACTGGTGGGAAAGTTAATGTTTTTGGCAGTGACTAGACCTGACATAGCATTTGCCGTGAATAAAGTCAGCAGTTACATGTCAAATCCACAACAAGCTCACCTAGAAGCCATTAAGCACATCCTAAGGTATTTACAGGGAACCCTAGATTATAAAATCCATTACAACAAAAACGCACTATTTCAAATTTTAGGGTTCACGGACACTGATTGGGATTCAAGCTCTGAAACACAAAGATCAATAGGGGCATATGTATTCACCTTAGCGGGAGGACCCGTGAGCTGCCAGACAAAAAAACAATTGACCGTTTCTAGATCTTCCACAGAGTTTGAATACCGATCCTTTAGAGATGGGACTCAAGAGGCGGTGTGGCTCTGTCGACTGCTTTTGGAACTTGAAGTATTGCTACCACAGCCAAGCAAACAAGCCTCGACTTTTGACACAAAAATGCAACACCCTGTGAAAATATTTTGTAACAACCAGGCTGCAATCAAAATGTCACACAACCCAGTATTTCATGCTCATTTGAAACATATAGAGATCCACTATCATTTTGTGAGAGAAAAAGTCTTGAAAGGAGAAATAGAATTAGATTATATCAACACAAAGTCTCAACCCGCAGATGCCTTGACAAAGCAGCTTGGCAGGTTGAAATTCAAGGAACATTGTGCAACTTTAGGTCTCCAAAGTCTAGCTCAACTGCTATCCCGCTAGCATATTAGCTTATAGTAACCAAACCCTAACTGCCGTAGGACTAACCTAAAATATCCTCAAAGAGATACCGTTTAGCCTCCTTTAACGACTGAAAGCTTTGGTGTACAGCCCCACTAAAACCGTTCACTTGTTTAGACGCGTCCAGCCACAAAAAATACAAGCCAGGTTTCCTACCCCTTTGGACTACATAAAATCTTGACTTTGGTTCTCCTAATTTGCTCCTCAACCCTAATTCCACGCTCTTGCTTTGTAACCCCAGCTCTACAACCTCTATCTACTCCTGGTCTCTCCGATTGGCAACTGTCCTATTTGAAGTGGAACACGCACCAGCCAAGACAATTTTGGGGTACACATTGTCATCAAAACCTTCGTCCGCCATAGAAGTCTTTGATTCACACCACAAATGATCAATCCAATTGGACAAGGACTCACATTGGCACCCCAAGACTAAGAAAAATATCACCAGAAGAACAGCCACCAATCGAAAGATTGAGACGCCTGCAATACGATCTTTGACCCCTTGTTGCTCACAAATTAAAGCCATCTTCAAAGCGAGATCACTCAGACAACAAGGATTAAAAAGACCAAGCCTCCCAACAAGCAAGAGCTCAGAAGATGCAACGCAGAAGCAACAACAAACAAAGGAAGAACTAAAGACTTCCACGTGTCTATCGGTTGAAGAGGGGCTATTGGAATGTATCAACTAATGTCAAAGGATGAGTTAGGGTTTCATCCAGCCTTTATCATCCATGTTTTCGTTAGTGTTTTAGGTCACAGAGACTTAGAATAAAAGGCAGTTTATCACTGTAAGTAGTATTAGTTGTAGCACTAGCATAAGACAAGAAGATACTCGGCCTTGTTTCTTACACTAAAGGAGGGCTTCTTATTTTCAGTTAAGGTCTTGTTATCAATGTTCACTTTCCATAACCTCCTAAGCCCCTACAACACTATAAGGCACAAAGCCACAAATTCAGGCTACTATTTTTTGTATCTCATCCTTTCAAAACCTTACGTAAAGAGATGAATCAAGTCATTCAAAGGTTAACAATAGAAAAATGAGAAATTCTTTTATATTTGAAAGCAAAACAAATCAATTCATGTCGCATTAAGTTTAACCTTAAAGTAAAACTAAATAAAAGGTTAAATAAAAAAAAAAAATCTATAAATCAATAAAGATCTTGTAACAAAGAAGTTAACTCAAAACTATTCTACAAAATATAAAGGGGCTTATATGAGAGGAAAATAAGTTAAAAAAGAACTGATAGCAAAGATACTTAGATCTATGTTTAGACGTACTATATCCCACATCATATTTGTGCAAGTTCTACCTCAAAGCAAGATTCTAGAACTGTTACGTATTTATTGGTAAAAAGGATTATAAACAAAAGTTATGAATATTTTAAGCAAAAAATATTGGTGGAACTTTAACTAAAAACTAAGTTGAACAAAATGATGAATTGAAATCCTAAGTAATTGAGTGAAATTTCACCATCTTGATGCCAAAACTCTCAAAAATGTAGGCAAATTGTAATGAATCAAGACGTGGAACTTGGGACATGGTGTGAGTTGCTAACTTTCTTGCAAGCAATTAGACTCTAAGAGCATCTCCACCAACCCTTGCACGTTCAAAGGTTTCCATCTATTTTTGAAGGGCCCTCAAGCTCCTTGATCTCCACCCATGCATTTGAAAAAGGTGACCTTGCACTTCAACACGTCCCATAAATAATCATTGGACCACTTACCAAGGAAAATAGAGGATAAAGTTCATGAAACTTTGAATGAATAATGATGAATAGTGTCTTGAAGGGCCCTTGCTAAAAACGGTTGGACAAAGTGCCTTGAGAAAGTTTTGAGAGGACCCTCAACATTTTTCAGCCAATTTGAACAAGTTTGAGGCACCAATAAAGATGCTCTAATGTTTTAGTGGCATGTAAGACATAGTGTAAACTGCCTCTAATACAAATATCAATAACTCAAAAGTAGATTTTAAGAAAACATCAGTGTAAGAAAAGGGAAGGACGGAGATAACATTTCACTAAAAGATAACGTTAGACCAACTCACAGTTCCATAATAGAACTTCCAATTGCAAGAGCTTTCCGTACAGTTCTAGAACAGAGAGAGAGAGAACTGGGGAATCACTGGTTGTTTTCAACAACATGCGCAATTCAGGGATTGTATTGTCATACGTCAAGATAAGCAAAAACGAATAAACTATACAAAAAAAAGAGAGAGAAACGTACAGTCAAGAAGAGTCAAGTAGATAAAAGGACTTGAGAGTTGAGAGAACTAGCCAATGAGAACGACAGCAAAAAAGGAGAACTCTGACTTGTCATTTCTGACAACGTGCAGCGCATCTGCAACTCAAGTTCTGATCGAAGACGGCAACGGTACCGCTCTTACTTACACCTTCGTTTCTGGCGCATTTCTTCACCCTCGCAAGCAGCTCTCCGAACGCAGCCGACGTCAAGCAATTGTAAGAATCTTTTTTCTTTATCTAATGTGAATTAAGCTTATAAGGCGATATTTTCGACGACGTTAGATTAATACTCGCGCTCTTCGTTTTGCAGAGCTAAATTGGCAGAGCTCTCGTTGCTAGTTCCAAGTGCGCGCAATCCGGCGGTTCGTATTCCGGTGAGTTGGGAGCTTCAATCTGCGGTTTCTTGTCTTCTTGTTATTTTGGTATGAATTTGAGGATTGCTTCATCTGCTTTCTAGTTTTAAGCTTCTTTATGGTCTAGAGTGCTTGAAGTTTTAAAGTTTAGTGCAAATTGCGACTCTGTTTGGAAGACCGAGTCGTGTAGATTGCTGCCTTATCTTTTAATAAGCATGAGAACGTGATTTCGATTTTTAGTAGAGATTAGAAAATTCGTAATTCGTTCATACGTGGTTTTCATATTAAAAATTTGTAGTGAACATGGAGTATCTTTTCCATGGTGAAATAGCTAGACTCCGCGAAAAGTAGGAGGACGTAATAACATCAACCATGCTCGGATGCTTGATCGGACGATTTCAGGTGCCTTATGACTACATATTTGGAGCTTTTGTGGCTTTATATCTCTGTTTTAGGATATGTTATTAGAATTAGATTGTTTGAACAGTAGCACTGTAGCGGTGTCCTAGATTATTCTCCTGGCATGCTAGAGAGCACCCTGTAATATTTTTTTGTTCGAGAGATATGGCGGAGGGGAGTCGCATTGCCGGCGTAGTGCTCGGCAATAGTCGAGCCATGCCGATGTAAGCTGTGGTTCTGGTATTAAAACCAGCACCGCTCTCGTAGCGACAGGGGAGATTGCGATCGTGATATCTAGTTGCGCGGCGTCGTCTTTGCAGTCTAGATTTTCCATGGAACTTTGGAGGCTTCATCACCTCTGCCCTGCGATTCGTTCCGTTTCTTGTGAAACATTTCGACTTAGGAGCGCTCTTAGTGTTAGGACTTCGAATTTGCTTTATTTTTTGTTTTCCAAGCAGCTTTCGGAGACTCCATCTGTAGTTCTAGTTATTATACCTTTGGACAGAGAGTCGCCAACACTAGAGGCTCATTAGATTGGATGTTTAGTTCTGCGGTTAAATCACGTTCTGGAATTTGCAATTAAGAAGGGAAGACACGGTGTTTTGTGTGAATCCTCCTTGAAAATTGCCACTGAGAGCCTGTGTCGATACTTCGCGGTTGAAGGAGATTGTCGTGTACTTATTACAGAATTTAGGTTTTTCTCTAGATTCGAAATTCTGCGAGTGTTTGTTGCTACGAGTCGTGCGAATTTCATCACTCTAGAGAATACGATAGAAGTCGACACCATTACGAAATGTCTCGATTTCGGTAATCTCGGTTAGACGAAATGTCAGCGTTGAATCCGGAATGAATTTAAGCATAGATGCAAGACGCAGGAAGAACATTAGGGCGTGGATATGGCGATGCACGGAGTTGCAATCTACCATTTGAGTGCACTCTCGTAAGCGAGGCAATCCCGAGCGCATAAGATTTCATCTCCTGCTTGTGGTTTCACAATTGTTTGCACTCACGATGGACCTAAAACAGAGTCGCTAGCACAGGAGAACATTAGATTCGGCCTTGTTTCAAAAAAAAATTGGCGTCAAATGCTTGGAAGTCGCAACATGCATAGGATTTCTGAGTCGCGGTGCTGTCAACAACATCTACGACGCCGCGTATCCAGCAAATCGAAGAGCAATTTACGTTATTGCTCAAGCATGCTCGTTGACAGGCTAGTTCATTCCTCAAAGAATGGATTCCTCAACCAATTGTTTGCTTTCCACGCCACGATTCCATTCTTTTTGTTAAAATTCAGAACAGAGTTGAGCAAGCGTTTCTGAAACTGCGCAAACGCTTGCAACTTCGATTACGTGCTTAGTTTTAACGAGTCGCTGGATCTTAAATTTCCTCTTATTGTTTCTTTCGGATTTCCTTCTGAGCTGCGGCGTCTCCACTTTCAGAGCCTCGACAGAGTTAGCCTCGGTTCTGTCTGTTTTTTTTTACATTTGCCGCGATTCCTCGTTTGTATCTTCGGTCTGTCGTCTTTTTCTTCTCTCTTGTTGTTTTTAGTAGTGTCTCTACAACAATTTGCTTGTATATGGACAAGCTAGTGATTGATGCAGGACTCTCTTCACTTGCCGTATAAGGTCCAGTCGCGTCATTCTCTGTTGAATTTGCTGGAACGATGCTGTGTGCATGTTTTTAAGATTTTCTTAAGAATAGTGTTGCTTTTTCCATGTATTGATTCAAGTGTATGTTTCGTTGGTTGCAGATTGCCGCCATGGCAAGAAAGAAGAGTTTCTTTGCGTTTTTACCACCTGTGCTCTTGATTTCGGGAGCATTTTTTCTGATTTTCGGAGGATTTCCTGGAGCCGAGGCTTCCTTATCGGCGGAGGAACATTCTAGCAACCGTGTACTTGGCGGCGTGCATGAGGTCGCTGCTGTGAAGGAGTATAAATTTAAGCAAGGCTTTGAAGCGACGTTGCGTTTTGTTTCTGACTCTGGAAACAAAACTTTTGGGGCGGATGTCAATCCATTGCGCCTTATTGTCAGGTATCAAATCATTCATGCTTAAACAACAAATTCCGTACTGTACTATAAACCTTGCTTGCTATGAAGTGCAGAGTAATTAGAAATGTTTGTTGATTTTTCGGTATACAGATTGCATCAAGAGACTCTTTGATCGGAAGGCTTGGTCATATTTAGAAAGTTTAGTTTTGAAGAATGTGTATGGTATTAGAATTTCCCAATTACTATGGCATTATACAATTTAGATTTTGCCTTTCATAATTTAGAATTAGTGGAGCATAGCATATAAGTGTTGAAGGCCTTTTTACTTGTTGTGTTTATTGTTTAATGTGTCAAATCACATTCATTTCATTTTAGATAATTGATGTTAAAATTCTAATGTTTTATGGTGTTTTTGTTTGTTTTAGGATTGAAGAAGAAGCAAGGTTGAGGGTTTACGTTTCAGACTTTTCAAATTCTCGATGGGAGGTGCCTCACTCTCTAATTCCTCGCCCCAAGTTGGGTTCAAAGTTGAAGCATGTTTCTTCCTATGAGTTGGCTGTTTCTTATACCAAGATGCCGTTTGGATTTGCGGTCACGCGTACATCAAATGGAGAAGTGTTGTTTAATTCAACGCCTCCACACATTGGCACTAGGGATGAGTTATTATTCAATCCACTTATATTCAAAGATCAATATTTGGAGGTTTCCACACAATTGCCACATCATGCATCTCTCTATGGATTGGGTGAGAGTACACGGCCTGATGGTTTGAAGCTTAGCAAGAACCATACTTACACTTTGTGGGCAACTGATACTGGTGCCAATAATTTGAATGTGGACTTGTATGGTTCATATCCATTTTATCTTGATATTCGTGGAGGTGGGCTCTCTCATGGTGTCTTGCTTCTTAATAGCAACGGTATGGAAATCACTTACAACAATGATTTTCTAACATACAAGGTGCTTGGAGGAGTATTGGATTTCTATTTCTTTTTAGGTCCAACTCCTTTGGATGTGGTTGATCAATACACTCAACTTGTTGGAAGGCCTGCAGCACAACCATATTGGTCATTTGGTAAATCTTTGAAGCACATTGTTTTGGTAATTTAAAATGTTTACATCACTTCTTATTATTTTAAATTATGACTTCAATTTTGTTTATTGATATAGTTTTAGTCTTTGTTATCATTTGTAATTGTTACACAATGATATTTGCAGGATTTCATCAATGCCGATGGGGTTATAGAAACTTAACTATAACCAAAAGTGTTGTGGAGAATTACAAAAAAGCTAAGATACCATTTGACACAATGTGGAATGATATTGACTATATGGAGAAATATAAGGATTTCACCAATGATCCAGCAAGATTTCCAATGGAGGAGTGGAGTTCTTTTGTTGATGAATTGCATGCCAATGGACAACATTATGTCCTCATTATTGATCCTGGTATGTATTTAAAATTTGTAAAATTTTGATTTGTTACATATATTTCAAATCTATTGTCACTTTTTTATTTCAATGCATTCTTATCATTATAATGTCCACTATAGTTCTTT
Organism: Ulota crispa; assembly: GCA_963920765.1. Lineage (NCBI taxonomy): Eukaryota > Viridiplantae > Streptophyta > Bryopsida > Orthotrichales > Orthotrichaceae > Ulota > Ulota crispa. The sequence goes on along the minus strand of OY987249.1, from coordinate 19,640,348 downwards.
CTTTTACAACATGTAATACACGTTGATGATGCTATGAATTTACATTTTCTAATCTACTTTCGATTGATTTAATTTAATTCAATTTTATGTAATGTAATTGGATGTTTCAGGCATTAGCATTGCTGACAAAGACTATGGAACGTATTTGCGTGGCTTGGAAGCTGATATTTATATGAAAAAGCAAAATGGAGAAAATTATTTAGGTCAAGTTTGGCCTGGACCCGTGTATTACCCGGACTTTCTTCATCCAAATGTAACCCTATGGTGGACAAAGGAAACTCAACTTTTTCATGACCAAATCCCTTTTGATGGGATGTGGATTGATATGAATGAGGTTTCTAACTTTTGCACTGGAACATCATGCGCATGGAATGGAACCATTATTGATGATTATACAAGCTGTTATTTACAATGCCCCGATGAGTTCAACCACACCAAGTATGATGTTCCTGGATACAAACTCAACCATAATGGGGATTACCAAGGCCTTGGATATCGCACTGCAGCCATGACAGTACAACATTATGGTGGTGTACTTGAGTATGATGCTCATAACTTGTATGGCATTGCGGAGGCTATTGCAACCAACAAAGCAATGACAAGTGTCCGCAACAAACGAGCATTTGTTCTTAGCCGGTCTACATTTATTGGTTCAGGGTCCTACGCTGCACATTGGACTGGAGATAATGGTGGAAGTTTTAATGATCTTGCATATTCAATAGTGACTATATTGAATTCTGGTATGAGTGGAATACCTATGGTTGGAGCTGATATATGTGGTTTCAATGATGAAACCACTGAGGAGATTTGTAGTCGATGGATTCAAACTGGTGCATTCTATCCCTTTTCTCGAGCGCATAACAACCTCAACAACAAGCCAAAGGAGCTTTATCTTTGGAAGTCTGTAACCATCTCAGCTCAAAAAGCTTTGGGCTTGAGGTATCAATTGCTTCCTTTCTTTTACACCTTGAATTATGAAGCGCACAAGAAAGGATACCCTATTGTGAGGCCATTGTTTTTTGCTTTTCCAATGGATGTCAATACGTTAGATGTAAATTATCAGTTCCTCATTGGTAATAGCATCTTGGTATCTCCCGTGGTGACGGCAAATGCTACAAGAGTGGAGGCGTACTACCCCAAAGGTACTTGGTATAATATGTTTGATTGGTCCAAAGTAGAGAGCACGGGCCAAAACTTCACATTGGATGCACCATGGGATTCAATCAATGTGCATGTTCACGAAGGTTCAATTATTCCACTGCAAGATAGTGCCTTGACGTCTATGGAGGTGCGGAAGACTCCTTTTACTTTGGTGGTGGCATTTCCTAGTGATGCTTTGTTGAGCATTGCAAATGGTTACATATTTTTGGATAGTGGTGATGACATTATTATGGACTTGAAAATAAACCAATCCAGTCTTGTTAGTTTTGAGGCTTCTCTTAATGGTAAGAGTGGAGCTTTAAAATCAAATGTAAAACATGGTGAATATGCTCTTCATCAAGGGTGGATTGTAGACCATGTGGTTTTATTAGGGGTGAGAGATACTCCTACTATTTATTTCAATGGAGCATTACTAGATCCTAGAATTGAGTTGTTAGGTGAATCAGGGGTGTATGTTTCTGGATTAGCTCACCTTTTAGGTGAGCCATTTGAGCTCAAATGGATTGTAGATTGATCTCATTCAAGTTGTGAATCTTAATGGTGATTATTCCATTATGATTTTGCCAATACAATGGACGTTTTTTTTTTTTTTGTAAAGATATTATCTTATAATGAATTACTTGTTATAAACATTATCTTTGAAATTTTCACTGTTTTGAAAACTTGTGCAATTCAAGTTTTTTACAATTAGCAATTATAGTAGAGCAATTGGTTTGCTTCATACTTGTTTATTTCAATTGATTTTGTTTTTTTTCTACTTAGAATTAATAAAATAAGACTCAATCTTATATTAATCGAAAATCTCAAAAAACATATAATGATGAATAAAAGAATAATGTTCAATTTTGAATTGAGTGGAACTTCATAGAACAAAATTTGATAGAGAAGCAAAAGGGAATTTGAAATGAAGCTCAATTTGAAAAAAATCCATGAGAAGCATTGAAATGTTGTGCTAGAGTTTAAATGCTTTATTACTATGATTTTTTGAATCTTTGTGTTTTTCTTTAAAAATTTATTATCATTTTTAATTTTTTAAAATTGGTCATTAACCAAAAGTAACATTTGAAAATTCAAGCATTACTTTGGATGATTAAAAAATTTGATGGATGAAACATCACTTTGATTCACTCTCTTTATTGTTCAAAACATGAACTTTGGAAGTATGTGTTTTGAAGTGCATATAGATTAAACAATTAAAATAGGTTTTTGTGTTGATGATCTTGGAGTATGTTTATAGGAGTATTTGCACTTGTTCACATAGTCATTATGTAGAACTTTTTTTTTTTGATTCTTTGGAGAACCTTTTTAAGTGCATGCCAAATTACAATTTACTTTTATGCATACCACCATTTTCTAAGGGTTCAACAAGTTCTTTTAAGATAGTTAGCATGTATGATTCAAAAGAATAAAATTAATTAGTGTAAAAGTTACAATATCCAACAAGTACTTTGGCTAGCATTGTACCAAAATTGGATGACCAATGGAATACAAATCATTAATTTATTGAAAGAGCACTATGAACATATAGTCATTGTAAGAGACAAAGCCGATGAAGATCATTCAAATCATGATGATTAGGATATTTATTTTTCAAATTTGGAGCATTTGCCAATAAAGTGTCCTTGTATGTTTTGCATAGAACCAATTTTCTTTAGAGCTTTGTTTCTTATAAATGTTGATTTACACTAGCAAACAAGGACATCAAAATTTGGAACAATTTGGATCAAAATTTTTAACCTATGGGTGTCAAAATGGCCTCAAACACTCATTGTAAAATGGAATTACTATATGTTTTTACTCTCATGTCCAAAAGCCTTGATGTCAAAAAGTTATAGTCACAACTACAAGCTATAAAAGTTTCATAAGAAAAGGAATGAAGTAGGAGACCAAATAGAATTATTGAGAATTTGATTTTAGCATAATAGCAATTGCTCAAAATGTGAGATCAATAATCAATTATAGAGAAAAAACCAAATTCACCATTGCATTTTAAAAAATCTTAAATTATTTTTAGAAAGCAACAATTTAAAAGTGAATAACTTTGTTTGTGGTAATCCATAAACTTATATGTGCTTATTAATTTGCTAATAACTATGAATTTGATTATTATTCAAGTTGAGTACAAATAATAATTGTATGTGTTATTGTAGTCTTAATAAGTTTATTTCAATAGTAAATGTTAAGATTTTGTTCACATTTTAACATAAATGTAATATACTACAAGTTATTAATACTAGGGTCCTAGTAATTAGCATTTGATTTCTAGTGCTTCTTTCAAGTGTTTTGAACATAAAAACAAAAAAGCAACTCCAAGCTTTAATTTGGGAATTTGAAAGATGGGTCCAAGCTTGGTATAAAGGCAATTTGTGTATTCATTGATTGCCCTGTTTGGATGCAATAATATTCCTCTAATAATTCTATGAGTTAGAATTCCAAAACTTATTGTGTTTAAGTCCATGTGGTAGATCCCATTATTTTGAACCATTTTATTACAAAAGTCATCTTTCATTCAAGTTCTAAATTTATAACTTAATACTAGCACTATTTACAAACTTGTATTTCAATGGCAAGATAGAAACCCACTTTATATTATAACCCTTACAAAGTAAAAAAAGTTGAGTTTCTTAAGTGGCAAGAAACATTGAAGTTAACATGCGAATTCACCAATTAGAATGGGTATTGAAAGTTCCACCCATCCTATAGGAGATCAAATTACTAGTTTGAGGTGCAAAATTGTCACATGTTGAATTTGAATGATATTACATTTTTGAAATATGTCCCATAAAGATTGCCCTCAGAGGTTTCAACATGAAAATCAAAATGTCACTTGGACTCATGGTACTTTAAAAATTGATCATTCAATAAAAGCAATGAAATGATATCTTTCACTACTGGTCCATCCATTCAAATCCAAATTAATGTAAAATCATTCACCAATGAAATAGGTGGTTTACTCATACAACTCATATTCTATCATATGCAATATCCAATTAAACGTGATTGATTCTAAAATAAACAAAAATATTCACCTAATGTAGAATGGGTTGCACATCATTTGGATTGTAGAACGTTGTAGATGTGATAAACCAGCATCCTTTTTTTTATTAGTCCCCTTTTTCTCACATTAACCACGTTGCTCATTTTAATTCCCAAATACATTTTGCAAATACACAAAGGTGTGATTTCAAATTTAGTCTAAAAAATTCTACTCAAAGTTGTCATTACTGTTGTTTGAAGTTAAATTTAAGAAATTACTACAACAACATCTTAAATTGTTAACAGGACACCTCTTGTGAGCATGAAATTTGATCATTTAGTGCTATTTTTGATTTATTCAAGTGGTTCATCATTCATTCAATCATGGTGTTTTCACTTCCTTGAAAGAAATCATGAAAAATACAAATTTTTGTTGAAGTATTATTGCACCAATACTATTTTTTGATGTATGTTTGCTTTAAGTAACTCAAAAGTCCTATATTTTTAATTTCAAATTTAAGCACACGTATTTTATTTTTTTTACTATAGCCTTAGGATCATAAAGGTGTTTGATCCAAATTAAAAAATCAGCATTAAAAATTACATTTCATGTTCACATGGGGTGTCTTATTAGCAATTTAGGGTGTTGCAATAGTGATTCCCTAATTTAAATCTTAAAATCACATCATTGGTGATAGCAACTACAAATTTGATGATATAGATGTGATTTGAAATTCAATCACAAAAATCTAATTTTGTGTATCTTCTCAACTTTGTAACTTTTTTTTTGAACTTTTATAGGAAACCTTCAATATTTAATTGTTTATGGACTATCCAAAATCCAAGAGTTTTAATCAAGAGACTCTTTTTGTTTGCAAAGCACTGTAAATATTAGTAAAACATATACAGACGCTTGTAAAATATAGAGAGATATAACCAAATCAAAAATTGAATACAAAACATTAAGAGTTCACTAGATGTTTGAGGACACAGCAAGTTCATAATTACATGAGTATGTCAAAAGTAGTTCAATACGTCATAAATTTTTAAAATAAGAAAACTATAACAACTTTAAGGAGTTGTATTTAATGAAGTTATCACGCATAAAAGGCATGAAGATATGAAAATTCAAAATAAGTTTCTCTATTACTTGGTACCTCGTTTTTGTTATCCCACAGTATGTGAGATTACTATTCTAGGAAGATGTAAATTTCTGGTTTTTCAAATTTGGTTTTTAATCTATTTTTTGTAACCAATAACTAACTAATATTGAGCTCAATGGAAAATTTCTTCATTTCAAAGCTTTTGTTTTTGTGCTAATTTTTTTAACATTTGATAAAATATAGACACTTTAAAATTTCAAAATTTGACTCAAATACTTTAGTTCAATAGTTAGAATATGTGTATGTTTTTTTGAATTTCTATGAAGCCTTCTTAACACCTAAATGCCCAATTGACCATTTTTTGGTTTTTGCCCTTTTTGCAGGCTGCTCAAAAATTAAAAAAATATTTTTTGAAAAAAATAAAATAAAATTTATATAGGAAATTAAGTCTACTTTCCAACCCAATTTGTATCATGTCAATTCAAGTTAGACTTTATGAAGGAGAATTTTTCAAAGGCAAACACTTCAATTTTTGCTAGTGTTACAAAATTTACCATTTTAAAAAACTAATGATGTTCTCTCCTTCAAGAGGATTGCATTTTTGAAGTCATGAATAGAATGTCTATTATTAACCAATCATACCACAATTCAAATACTATTAATGAAATTTGTAATTTTGATGAATATTAAATGGTAAATGATTCTAAATTCATTAAATAAGAGTCCAAATCTTTTTTGGAATATTTGACCATATTGATAATTACTAAAGATCATGATTCTTGTTTTCTCTTTTGAAGAAATCTTCATTAAAGTTACAAAAGTATCAATTATAACGCATCTATGTTTTGCCCTTACCCCCTTGGGCATTTAGGGGTTAAATCTACTTTTTGTTTTGCTTAATAAGTTCTAATAAAACTCAAAAATCAAAGGGGTTTTTTAAGAGTAAGATCTACATGTCAAAGTCAAGGGCAAATTTAATGAACTTGGATTGCTGATCACACCCAAGGATATCCAAGTAATTTCAAATTTTATTTCTGGTTACCACAATCATAACATTATTCTAAATTGAGAAATTTCAAACACTAATTTTTCTTGGTTATATACCTGGAAATTGCTAGTTTCCACTTTGAAATTTTATGTTGAATTTCTAGCTTATAATAAGATAAAGTCCCAGACAAAAAGTCATAGTCCTCTCTCAAACCCCTCTCATACACACAATTCTTCATCAAATCTAAAAATGATTACATATTTGAGAAGCTTGGTAAGGGGGACAAAATGATTCAAAATTATGAAGAGTAGATTATCCCTAATCCATGCTTTTAATCCATGTAAATGCAGTTTTGTACAGATGAGAATGCCATTTTCATCAACTTTTATCAACATCACCAACATCTTTGTGATTTTTAACCCTTTTAGAACTTGAAATTGTCTCAACTCAAGCAAGCCTATTGTACAGTACCCAAAAGAAAGAGTACATAAGTCTCTTTCATGGCATCCATAAAAGTTGGTACAACAAAGAATACAATTGGCATTTTATCCTTAGACTTTTTGTATGTGAACCTTGTGCAGTCATGATCAATCATACCAAATTTGAGTTACTAAAAATCAAAATCCTATTTTTGGTAAATTGTTTTGAGTCAAAATCATGGTTTCACAAGAAAATAGATTAAGAAACATTGGTGATGAATTTTTGAGATTTGGTTGCATGGATATGTAGGAGACATCCATTTGCACATCTTTGTTTCAAACAATCATTTCCAAAAAAAATCAAATTTTTTTCTATAGAGATTTTAATGTTAGGGTGATTATGACCAAATTTAGTTAAAATATATATTTCTTTATAGAAATTAGTTTTCATTATTTTTTGACTCATACATTGTGATTAAGTTTGTACCTTTAAACATGATGATGTGTTTATTTTGCCAAAAACTAATTTATTTATAGTACAAACTTCTTTGAATCCCAAAGGAAGGACTTGTGTACTCTTTCTTTAGGGTACTATACATTGAGGATAGATTGAGAAAAAACTGGTTGTAAATCATTGATGAACTTCTAGTGATTTCAAAAGCATTTAAATCATGACTTTATGTTTTTTTCAAATGTTTATTTTTCCTAATACTTCTCCTAATTAGATTTATGTTAAATTTTAGTACAATTTGACCTTTTTTCTAAGCTTTTCAAATATGTAAATAGTTATAAAAGTGGTAAGGTATTGATTACATGAGAGAGTTATAGGAAATGGACTACAAGTTTTTGTCTAGGACTCTAGAATACTTGATCTCTTAAATTTTAGTTTTAAGATTAGCATTTGATTGGACAAAGGTTTTTGGGTCATGCACTTCTACAAAATGAGGAGTGACCTTTATTCTTGGGTGGATCACTCTTCCCCACGTGCGGCAAGTGGGTAAATTTTAGGGGGCTATTTAGTTTTTTTGGCTGAATAAAAGGGTCTCTATAATTATATAATTTGGTCAAATGACCTATTTTAGGGCACTCTTCAATTACTTATAAGAGCTAGACAATTCTTTTTTTCCTAGGCTATTTTACTTATAAAAAAAAACATGGATTGTTAAGCAAAGTGACATTTTGGGGATTTAACCTTGAAAGGACCAAACTACTATAATATGTAGTATGAACGGTGCTGTATAATTGGCATTTACTACCAACAAAAAGTTTTAATTTGGAATCTTGACTACCTCACTAGAACAACATTGATCTATATTCTAACTTCTTTGTTGATCTCAACTGTAATAAAGATGCAAATGCATTCCAAATACAAGAAAAATACCCCATATTGTATTGGTCGCAAAGGGCTGCTTGGTGCATTAGGGGTTAATGCACCATAGTCTTATAGGTAAGATAAAAACAAAGAGCATATTCTTAAAAAACATACAAGAATATAACTTCCAAAGTGCATAAGTAACTAAATTAAAAATCAAACCAAGTGAATGATCTTCATTTACATGTATGTATTCTGTAAGAAAATTCATAATCATTCTTGCAATCATTGGTCTCATTTTTCATCCAATAACACTTGGCACCTTGTATACCACCCTGTCAGACTAAATACAACAATTGCCATAGGCTACCCATGTCTTTGGTCCCTTCATTACTTGTAATAATAATTAATATCCCATGTTTGTTTTCACCCTATATTATTTGTAATAAATGTAGCCCTTTTAATGTACCCTTTATTAGTTCTAAGTTTGTTATAATTTTTAGCTAAAAAGAATAAACCCCTCCCTATATTATGCCACATGCTAAATCTAAAATGTGGTAAGTTATTCACCCGGGCCTTTATTTATACTTTAGATTTTTTGTTATTTTTCTTGGAGATAACGTAAGAAAATATGGCTCCATATTACATTATGGCCATAGGATGGATACAACAAAAATTCTAATATCCCATAAATACTATCTTATGTAATCTAATTCCATCATCATCTTAGAAAAGCCTAGATTCAAAAATGAGAAATTTAGACGATCCTTAGGGCATCTCCACCAGGGCTCAAACACGCTCAAAGTGGATGAAAAGTATTGATGCCCCTTTCAAAAATCTTCTCAAGACACTATATCTTATTGTGTATAGCAAGGACCCTTCAAGACACTGTTCATGTTAAGATACAAGATCAAGAGTCGACATTCCTTTCCTATTTTGAGATCATAACCTAATGTAGAAACAAACATTAAGAAACGCAAAGGTGACATTGAAAATATTCCATTGTATTCAACAAAATGTCAAGTGAAGAACAAACCTCCTCACTTGGTTTAAGAAGGAAAGAGGAAGGGTAACCAACCTTTAACCAACGTAACTGTCATTACGAACTAGTTCGTAATATTATCCCCTTTTTTAGGTAGATTTTTCTTACGATTTGGTGCTGGCGCCCCAGGATGCTTCTTATGAAACTTTGCCACCGCTAGTGGTGCATTCTTTAAGATTGCCGTCGGCTCCCAAAAATTCTCTTCTGGTCCGTAGCCCTCCCAAGAGATTAGATATTGCAATCTTCTTCCCTGACCAAAAATCCGTAAATTAAGAACTTTGTGGACTTTTCATTCAACATCTCAATCAGGAGTGGTAATTGGTGGGGGTGGTAATTGGTGTCGTCCCGGAATGGAATCATGACGATATCTTTCAAGCAAGGAGACATGGAACACATCATGAATCTACAATGTTTTTGGTAATTGTAAGCGATAAACAATATTGGAGAGTTTAGCAATTAGTGTAAATGGTCTCAAAAACTTTGGGGCTAGTTTTCGATACGACTTTGTTGTTGTTATATTATTGTGCCAAAGAAGAACCTTGTCGCCTATTTGAAATGTTGGTTGTAATTGTACTTTGCGATCATAGTTGCGTTTGGCATCCTCCCCTGCAATTTTTATCATGACCTTAAGTTCTTTGTGGACTTGTTGTAAGTGTTGCACTCGGTCTTTTGCCGCAGGCACTGTAGATGCGGTTGGTGTAGAAACCAAAAATGCTGGATGATAATCATAAGTAGCATTGAAAAAAGAGAATCCTGTTGCAGAATGACTTGCGTTATTATACGCAAATTTCGCTATTGGGAGGAGATCGGCCTAATCATCTTGCCGGGTTGTAGTGAAAGTTTGAAGAAATTGCTCAAGCACTTGATTTACCCTTTTGATTTGTTTGTCCGCCTGAGGATAAAAAGCCGTGGTTGGAGATGGCCGAATCTTAAGGAGTTCGCAAAGTCTTCTCATGAACTTGGAGACAAAAACTGGCCCATGATCCAAAATTACCTCCTCTGGTATGCCACGAAGCTTCCAAATATTATGTAGATATAATGAAGCAGTTTTGTTGGAGGTAACCATTTCTTTTGTAGGAATAAAGTGGCCCAGTTTTGTGTTTTTATCGACCACCACCATGATAGAGTCATGTCCACTGCTATTTGGTAATTTTACTATGAAATCGGTAGAAATTCTTTTCCACGGTGCATGACCGGCTGGAATGGGTTACATTAGTCTATATCTAGGATGGTGAGTTTATTTCAACTGTTGACACAAGTCATATCCTTCAACGTATCGGTGAACATAACGGCGTAATGTGGGCCAATAAAAAATTCGACTAACCAAATCCAAAGTTTTAGCTTTCCCTTAGTGTCCCGCGGCTAGTGCATCATGCCAAAATTGCAACATTTGCCACTTAAGTTCTTCATTGTCTGGTACATATATCAAATCCTTAAAGCAAAAGATTCCATCATCCAACGTGTATTTTTGAAGTCGTCGGCGTATATCTCGGGGAGGTTGCTTGAAATTGTCTTTAAAAAATGACAATAGTGATTGTAGTGTAGCATCCTCTTGCAATGCTGTCTTAAATTGTTCTATAATCTGTACATCCGCCCATACCGGTTCATGAGACTCAAGCGCAGCCAATCGCAGTAAAGGTCGATTCTCTTTATTTTGTCCTTTGGTGACATCCACTTGTCTAGAAAGAGTGTCTGCCATTTTATTTAGCGATCCCGCCCAGTAGTGAATTTCAAAGTTAAAAGTAGATAGGAATTCAAACCATCAAGCTTGGCGTCGGTTTAACTATTTTGTAGTAAGAAAATACTCGAAATTTTTGTGGTCCGAGAATACCCGGGTTTGATGCGGTGATCCTTCCAAATATATCCACCAGTCTTGAAACGCCAAAATTATACTTAAGAGCTTCTTATCATAGATATTATAGTTTTGTTCTGCTGGAGACATCTTTGAACTACGGAACGCATAAGGGTGGAGATGCCCATCATCCCCGTGCTGCGAAAGAATAGCTCCTGTTGCTACATCGAATGCGTCTGCCTCTATAATGAATGGTCGTTCAAAATTAGAGTGGAGCAATACCGGTGCTTGGAAAAATCTTGATTAAAGTTCTATAAAAGCCCAGTCCACTTTTATAGTCCATTCAAATTTTTTATCTTTTTTTGTCAGCATGATAAAAGAAACGGCAATCCTAGAATAATTACATATAAAACGCCAATGAGAATTGGCAAAGCCAAGGAATGCTTGCACTTCCTTCACGATTTTTGGTGTGGGCCAATTTTTAATGGTTTGAACCTTGTCCTGGCACATTTTCAACCCTTTAGCAAACACCACCATTCTTAAAAACTCAACAGGTTGATAATGAAACTGACACTTTGATTCCTTGGCATAAAGTCCATGTTTCTCTAATCGTTAAAGAACTTCCCGTACGACTCGTATATGTTCTTCCAGATTTTAAAAAAAAAATGAGGATGTCGTCCAAATATATTACTACGGAAATGTCCAATAGATCTCCAAAGATTTCCTGCATGTAAGATTGAAATTGGGCAGGCGCATTGGTTAATCCAAAAGGCATCACTAAATACTCAAACAAGCCATACCGTGTTTTGAATGCCATTTTGAACTCATGTCCCAATGCCATCCGCATTCGGTGGTACGCATGTCTTATATCCAGCTTAGTGAAAATCTTTGCTCCCATCAACCGGTTTGTGAGCTCCGAAATAAGGGGTAACGGGTAGTAATTTCGGATTGTAATTTTATTCAAATTTTGATAATCCACGCAAACTCTTATGGAACCATCTTTCTTCTTGGCAAATACAATTGATACCGATACCGGGGATTTGGACTGTTGAATCCATCATTTCCCCAAATTTTCCTCTAAATACTTGCAAAGCTCTTCTAATTCCGCCGGTGACATAGGTCGGAGACCAGTATTTTGTGGCTCCTGGCCTTACTTGAATTCAATCCTCATGTCCGCCACGCCGTGTTTTGGCAACTCATTTGATGCCTGCTTACTAAAAGCTCTACTCAAGTTGCAGTATTTTTCTGGAATTGAAGAATTCTTTGTACTAGAAAGACTCACTTCGGAAATATCGAGTGCAAAAATCTCTACATCCTTTACCAAAAAACGAAAAGCGGCCGCTGATACAAAAGAGTGCGTTGGGGCAATTAAGTTTCTTGTAACGGGCCCGATACTTTTCATTGGCTTACCGGGCCCTGTACCTTTAAGCCCTTTACCGGCCCCTGCATCTGGTATCTCTATGCCGGGTGCCGGAGAGGGTACCAAGAAGGAGGTGTCTTCAGCCGCTAGCCCGCAGCTGGCAACTGGCATCGGTTTGCCGGATGGCGGGGCGGGGCTCACTGCCTAGGCCCGCCCGGCAGATTCCGGCAGGATCGCAGCGCCAGCGCCCGGGTTGCCTACAGGTCCCGACAGGCCCGCAGCGCCAACTTGCAGGCTGTCTGCGGACCCTGAAAAGCCTGCAGCACTTGCAAGGCCCGCGGCGCCTCCTTCTTTGCTAATTTCTTTTTTGATTCTTCCTTCGTGAACTTTGATTTGTGAATGCAGTGCACTTGCGATAATTCCACCATCTGTTGATCGTCACCAAGTATCATTCCCAAGTCCGGACTGGAGGCTCATTATTTCAGGCATTATACAATTCGCTCCACAATACGCTGAGTTGAACATTACACTTCTTTGTAATCAACAAATAGTTGGGTCGTGACGAATCAACCAAGGGATGCTCAAAATAAATGGGTATCTTCCTGAGTTGGTAATATCCGCCACCAACTTCTCACAATGACTCCTAATTACAAGTTCAATCACCGCTTCGTGTGTAATAAGCTCGGAATTAAGCATTCGGCCATCAATTACCCGGACTTCTCTTGGTGCTCCCTTGAGTTTTAGGATTGCATTGCACTCCTCCGCAAACCTAGGATGCATGAAGATTCATGTGGCTCCTGAGTCCTCTAGGGTGGAGGCCACTATAGAATTGATTGTGGCATCCAATGTTACATGGGCCTCTGGATCCAAGGTAGCCGTAAAGACAATGGAGTCAATACATTTCTCGGATCCTCGTCGATCACTAGAAGTTCCCTCCATTGCAAATATTGCTCATGATCAAGCTCATCATCCCCACGTTTTGTGCTCATGCTTTGCTTTGGAATTGTAGCCGCCGCCATCTGAACAATGTCCGGGTACTGAATCCTTCCACTCAGTCCCGGGCTTCCTCTTTTCCCGAGGCTGTTTCTTCCATCTTCATAGTAGCCAAAATTGAAAGTGGCCTAGAGGAATTTGTGGGCACTTAGCTCTGATATGTCCTAATTCGCCGCAACCCCAACATCGCCATTGGCGTTGATACTCTAGCCGTTCCGCTACAGTTTTTGCCAAAGCTTGCGTGGCTCAAGTCACGCCAAGCTCTATAGGCACTAAACCCGAATTTGCTTGAGACCTTGCACTTGGATCACAAAAAGGAATGGTTGGAACTCTAACATTTTGGGAATTGGATTGTACCCGCCAATTTTGCCGTCAACTCCAAAGCCTCTTATCAATCCGGGACACCATTGCCATCCAATCTTGAAGTCTTTGTGGTTGGGTCTCTGCAGTAGTTATGGAATCCAAGATCTCATCTTTGAGTCCTCTTTAAAACCAAGCCACCAAGCTAGCTTCATTCCATTTAACTTGAGCGGCATATTCATTAAACGTAGAAATATATGATGCCGTCAAATCGGTTTGCCTAAGACGACCTAAACGGTCTTTTGCGTTACCTTGTCTATCCAAGTTACCGTAAATCCCAATAATAGATTTCCGGAAAGCATCATAGCCCGTCAACAGCTCATGCTCACGTCTTTCATCAAGGGCTTGCAAAAGTGGCATCACCCAATTTTGTGCAGTCCCTGTCATATATGAAAGAGCATAAGCGACTTTATCGGCATCAGAATCATAAGTGCGTGGCTTACTTCGGAATACCAAACGCAATTGTGCAAGCCACTGGTACACCTCGTTATCCTTTTTTTTGGAAAACTTATCTGGTTCCGCTACTTTTGATTCTTTGATATGAAATCCATCACCTCAAGGATCTTCTATTCTTCTTGGTGCTCGCCCTTTTTCCCCGGATGTAGATGACGCTACCAGTTCTGGCCCCAACGTTGCACGCTCTGAAAGTTCTTGCACCAAGTGGAGGATCGTCGCTTGAAACACATTTTGAATTTGTTGTTGTATGAATGAGGCCAACTCCGACCCCACCCCTTCCGGCATTGTAAGCCCTCGCAGATCTCCGGCTACGTGCTCACAATCCATGATAGCTCAACCTAACTTCACAATATGACTTCTCCAACTTTCTTCATCCACCACAATCTTGCCATTGTAGACAAGCATTGTTGAAACATGCAACATGATTTACTTAATGCAAGTATTTTCTAACCCTAACCATATTTCATTTATGCCTCTACTCTTTTTTCCTTCCTAATCACTACCAATTAATTGGCCGTTATCCTACCTACCAACCACGGTGAATGCATCAAAACCTAAAATCACCTCCTCAATAGAACCAACAAACAACCCCAAGAACGCATTGAAACATTGAGTAGAACATGCCAAAATTTTAGAAAAAGAAAACCGCACAAATTGTTTGCTACTTTTACCACCGTAGAAAATTTGCAAGAACTCTCGAGCCTATTTACTTCACAATAATTTCCTGAAAGACAACATCCCACATTTGTCAAAACCAAATACATCCCTACCCGGTTGCCTCCTCATCCGAATGTGGACTCTTAAGGACTTGACATTATGTTACGATACAAGATCAAGAGTCGACATTCCTTTCCTATTTTGAAATCATAATTTAATGTAGAAACAAACACTAAGAGACGCAAAGGTGACATTGAAAGTATTCCATTGTATTAAGCAAAATGTCAAGTGAGGAACAAACTTCCTCACTTGGTTTAAGAAGGAAAGAGGAAGGATAACCAACCTCTAACCAACGTAACCGTCATTACGAACTAGTTCGTAACAATTCATCTTAGGTTTTGTAAACTTTGTC
This sequence comes from Ulota crispa, assembly GCA_963920765.1. Lineage (NCBI taxonomy): Eukaryota > Viridiplantae > Streptophyta > Bryopsida > Orthotrichales > Orthotrichaceae > Ulota > Ulota crispa. The sequence continues at coordinate 19,625,317 of OY987249.1, read as the reverse complement.
TTCTACTTTCCTTAATAAGTGGTCAATTGTGCAAGGCCACATTTTTGAAGAGCATACTGGGTGGTGATGAAGGAGCTTGCCAAAATAGATGGAAAACTTTTCAAAGTGCCAAATGGAAAACTTTGAAAGAGCTCGGACCGGTGCTCTTAGATGTACGAAAAAGACGGCTTAGGATGATCCTCGTTGCTCCGACATCCTCAAATCGAGATCCCAGACCTTCAAATCCCATCTTAGGACCTGGGCCCAGCAACAAAGGCAGACCTTAAACCCTAATTGTAGTCTTTCCGTTGCGAGGGAGGCGCGGGTTCGCCTCTGTCACACCTCGCCACTCACAGGCCCTCAGGGTTTTGGAGAGATTTCAAGTACAAGCATCACCATCTCCGTGTAACTTAGTTCGGGAAAATCAGTTGCTTTCCAGCGATATTTAGAAGTGCGAAGCAATGAGATTGGAGAAGTGCTGGTTCTGTTCTTCTACCATATACCCCGGCCATGGCATCCAATTCGTCAGAAACGACGCTAAGGTCTGATTTCTCGTCAATTGTTTTCCCCCGTGGCGTGTTGAACGGTCGAAATTAGAGGCTTACGAAAACTTGTGGCGGTTTTTTAGGATTTATTGGTCTATTGTGGTCAATGGCACCGATCATATTACATGTGTTTATATGCAGATATTTAGGTTTTGCCGGTCGAAGTGTCACAAGAACTTTAAGATGAAACGAAATCCTCGTAAGGTGAAGTGGACCAAGGCGTACAGAAAACTTCATGGCAAGGAGCTCACGCAGGATGCTACTTTTGAGTTTGAGCGGAGACGGAATAGGCCTGAAAGATACAACAGAGAAACGGTTGAGCAGACACTGAAGGCCATGAAGAAGATCGATGAAGTGCGGGTACAACGCGAGTCCAAGTTCTGGGAGAGCAGGTGCGTTTCGTCCCTATCGCATGTTTTATACAGAATTTTCGAAATTGCGTACCATTCTTTTGAGTGCTAAATTATTCGTATTGACAACATGAGACCAAGCTTTTCGTAGCCTTTTAGGGCTTCAATTCGAGTGCTCGGTTAGGGTGACGTTGCAACGTCAAACCTTTCCATATCATTGTACGGATTTCCGTATACGACACACACCGTGTTCTTTGTGTCACAGTCCCTCTGTCCCTCCAATTGCTAGAATATTTGTATTGTCAACATGAGGCTAAGCTTTTCGTAGCCTTTTAGGGTTTCAATCTGAATGCTCCGTTTAAGGTTACGTTGCAACGTCAAACTTTCCATATCATTGTACGGATTTCCGTATACAACACACCGTGCTCCTTGTATCATAGTTAATATCAGAAACGAGAGAAACGTGTAGTTTTCATATTTAGTGTGGTGTTTTTGACCTCTTTGGAAGCTACAAAAAGAATTGCAACTTTTTTAGACGTAATGGTCGTGGCTGACACTTAATTGTCACCCCTCTGCAATTGAACACTCACAGAATATGGTGTACTGAGTGTAGTTTGTCAAGGAGAATTGCCTGAGTTGCAATTTTACCTGTAGTTGAACCTGACTTTGTGTCTTGCTTATGGATAACCTTTGTTGCTTCTATATTCACGAGAATTGAAACGAATGACTTAAGAAATTTTGAAGAAAGCTTTGGCAAACTATATCAGTAGAGAAACCCTATCCTGTTCGTTTTTTATTGAGTTAATTAGAGTTTGGAGTTTACTATACTTTATTAGAAGCTTCTGAAATGGACTTTGTTGTTGAGCTTTTTCTGGGGTGAATGTTCAGTTGTGAATGCTCGAGGTTGGCTGACAGTGAATGTGTGGTTAACAGGATGAAGGGTAACAAGGCCAAGAGTAGGACTGAAGCAGCAAAGGAGCTGGAACAGAGCATCCACTTGGTCAAGGCCCCAGGAGTTATGCAATCAGAGCCGGGACTTACGCTGCCCAAGCTTGCTGAAAAGACAAAGGTCAAGGTTTCCACGTCTAGCAAAGTGGAGATGCAAGAATAGAAGCCGGTGTTTTTTAGGGTGACATTTTTCTACACTTTTGTCATTTTCAAACTTAAAGAATGCGAAGAGCATAGAAAGGATTGGACTTACTTGGTGACAGCGGAGACTTGCCCAATTATCACAAAGTATGCAAATTAAACCGTCCTTTGGGATTGTGGCTGTTGAGCTTGATGGGAACCTGCAATTCTGTGATGGCCATACCTTTCAAAATTGTTATAGGTTTTTTCTGTGTAGATTATAATTCAAATATTTCTTTTTTCGACGCCTTTGATTTCTACGTAGTGTGGGCCACATTATTTGGAATGAATCTGCAGTTTTCGAGAGCACCTTAATTAACATGGGCCAGTTCAAGGAATAAAACCACTCCGTTTAAGCTGCTTCGTGTAAACATACTATTTGACATCTTATAAGTCGCCACGCATTAGAGTCAATCTGGAGTTGAGGTTCCCCGTCCTCCTTTCCCACTAAAAATCTGCCTCAATTCCAATTTTGCAGTCCGGTCAATTTCATCTCCTCTCACAATTTTCAAAATTTTCAAATTTGGTCTAAAATGATAAATCCTCACCTTCTCCTAGTTGAGTTGTTTGAGCCTTTTCACCCTTGGTCCACATCTGGGGAAGAAGTAGGGTTTCTAAAAGATTGGAAGCTCAAATACTACTTGACTCTAATGCACAATACAGAATTTACGAGTGTACCAACACTAAATGGAAGAATATGAACCCAATACAATTTGAATAACCTTTATTCTTTTAAATCATCTTCTAATTGGAAGATCCATTTTCTTTTAAGCTTTAGGTTAATTGAAAGTTTTAGGTTAATTGAAAAACAAGTATTGTTTTAGACTTTAGGAGTAATCATTATGATTTTGCAAATCATTATAATTTTGCTTAATTCAGCATCAAATGTGATAATTATTGACATACATGGAGATAACCTTTCGAAGTTAATTCCAAGTTTTTCAATCTAATTGAATTATGACCTAAGAATTTTTTAGAAATTATGACCAGTACAATATGGGGTATTTTTCTTGTATTTAGAATGGATCCATACCTCTACTACATGTGAGACCAACAAAGCTTGTAGAATAGATCAATGCGGTTCTAGTGAGTTACTTGAGATCCCAACTTAAAATTTCTTATTAGTAGCAAATGACAATTATATGTTAGCGTATATACTATTCCCTATGGTTGTTTAAGGGTTAAAGTCTTGTGCAAAAATTGTGAAGCATCCAATGGTCAAACTAATCACATAGTTGAAAAATTAAACAACAGCTTTGTGCTAATACTTGAATATCCTTCATTAATTTCATTTGGATTTAATGGTTAGCGTTTGAAAGCATTATTCTTTGTAGATGCTTGCACTCTTAGGGATTAACTATTGTTCAAGGAAGATTACAAATGAAGAAGTCCATTGGGACTCCATCCGATGTCAACATATTAAAAATAGTTCAAAAATGTTTTTTGTATTGCAATTGTTTTATAGTGCATGACACTTATAACCAACAACTATTGGTCAAACAAGAAATACTAATGCACAACACATATACTCATTAGCTCAAAAGTAATTCCACCACCAAGCGGCACAAACCCTAAGCTTCATCTTGGTGAACTTGATTTTTTGATAACTTTTTTTTGATAAAGCCTTAGGCTAACCACTTGAATTGGGAGTTGTTGGTTATAAGTGTCATGCACTATATTACAAAAAAGACTTATGATAAAAGTTTTAAATTAAATTTAAATGGTGAAGAGCACCAGATTTTTTTTTTATTGATTTAAACGGCTTCTAACATACAATTAATAAAAACCATATATATAGTTTATTTTTGGTCCCTATTTAGTATTCTCATTGGATGGATGTATTCCAGCTTTTTTTTAGGAATATAAAATTACCCAAATATTCTTCTAGTTTGGAACTTAACCCCTAAAGGACCATGGCCTTTATTTTGTTAAAAGACACTCAAAACTGCCACCTCTATGGCAAAGAGTAAAAAAGTTTGAAAATCAAGCATTTTGCATATGTGACCGTAGAATCTTGTGCTAGACTACTCAAGAACTTTGACCGCATAGATTGGAAGATATATGCATTTAAAGTGTAAAAATAGCTTTTTTGCACCTTGCTTGATTATATTTTTTAACTTTGAACATTTTTAACTTAAAATTTTTGCACCACGGAGTTTGGAATTCTATTTTTGCATGGTGGGAAGTTGAGTTGGGAATCTTGGGAAAAAAAAAAAAAAAAAAAAAAAAAAACTTAATTTTAATTCTTTAAAAATCATTTGGTAGAAGAAGGTATGAGATTGAACAAAAACTTAAATTGCTCATAACCTTGCAATGGAATTGAAATGCAATAACCTAGCGGTAAGATTGTTCTAGAAAGCAAACTTCACCCTCTCCAACAATTTTTTTTGAAAAATTGTTAAAATTGCAGTCAAAAATGAAGTTTATAAGTTATTTTTTCAAGAAGATGCTTGAGTTGCCCAAAAAACAAGATTGTCCATAACTTTCTCATAACTAGTCCAAATGGAATGAATCAAAGCTTCAGATGTAGACAAAGTTATAATCTATAAGAAAAAAAAATTAAGTTTTTTTTTCAAGTTTTTTCCAGAATTTTTTTTGCTGCCCCTAGTCCCCAAATTTGTGCTTATTTGGGCATAACTTTTGCTCCCTGGCATCAGTTGGAATAAAAATTATACTCCCCAAAAGCTAATGTGTTTTTCTATCTTCAAAAAAAGTTTCAAAAAATCAGGACAAAAATTGAGGCTGTAGGTACGTGCCCGAAATCCCATCTGTCCCCCAAAGGGACAACGGTCCTTTAGGGGTTAAAAAGCTTCGTTGGAAGGTTTGCTATGAGTTAGAGTAGGCATTCACCTAACAATAATGCCATCTTGTAGCAATTGTGTAGAAGAAAATTAGAGCAAGCTGCAATGAAACAATTAGAAATTTCTGTACTAGGTCTTCAATACAATGAGCATGATTCAGTTTTTAAGATGTGAATAATTTTGTTCAAGATTTCAAATTTTTAATTTTGATTTTCAAATGGTGGAGATAGGCACCAATAGTTAGAGAAAGCAGGTGTAATTCAAAATTCAAAATTCACAAATTGTGTTAAAATCATTTCTCTAAAGTTTTTGTTAAAAGGGCACTTCACATCATGTCATGCAGCTTGCATCCCTCTAAAACTTCACAATGAAATCTCAAAAATTGTTTGGTCAAGAGCCAAAAGTCGGAACTCAACAATTTGCTTTTGTCCCAAGTCCTACATCCTTGTCCACCACATTCTATCTACATGGACATAACTTTTAAAAATATTAACACCAAGGAGGTAAGACTTTGCTCAAAGTTTGAGTTACCTATTTTGCTTAACCTAGCTTTTGATCTTAACCGAACTTTTGACCCAAATTCCACAAAAATTAGTGCATAAAATATTTGTAGTTATTATTATTATTGTTTTCCCTCAATAACCAAACAAAACTAAGATCTGGCATTAACCCCTGGACACCCAGTGTTTTCAAAAATACACTGAATCAAGGACGCTTTTAGTCCTCTGGGGCGTTCAGCGGTTAAGGCGGGACTTGCACAGATGGGACGTCTCCAACTCGTATACAAAACCCTAAAAATCAAGAATTAAGGCCAGGCGTTTGCAGGTTAACGAATACGACCTTTATTGCAAATGAATGGGACGTAAGTTATACACAAGGCGAGAGTCCTACGCAGGAGGTGCAGGGAGGGCGGTGAAACCAAGACGCCATTTCGTACACAAATTGTACAAGCTCAGGAACGTGGCAGGTTTCTTCAAAATATACAAAAACTGGATCCACTATCCAGTGTCTAAAATTACATCAATTGCCGCGGAAGGAGCCCAAAAATAAGATGTTCCAAAATCGGAGACACTACACTAGCACATATGCGCAATGCTTTTGCAAATGCGGCTGTCTGTTACGAAGAGAGAGAGCGCAGCAGCACGGGAATGACCACACTGGGGTCGCTCAAGTGCGGCAGATGGCCCTCGGTGGAGAGCACGTCCATGGTGGTCCACCCTCCCAAGTGGCGGAGCAAGTAGTTGGCCACGTCGAACGGGACTGCCATGTCCTTCATGGTCTGCAGCAGGTGCACCGGCACCGTCACCAGCGGCAATGTGGCGCGCAGATCGCTTTGGAAGACGGTTTTGGAGACGCTGAGGGCGATGTCGGGGCGCATGGAGTAGAAGGTTCTGCTGAACTCCTGCACGGCGCCGCTCTCGAGGTCCGCGCCCACCGCCAACGGGCCGAACCCCGTCACCCACGACTTGAAGTTGGACTTCATGTCGCCGTAGAGCTGGTCCAAGTCCGTCTGCTCGAACCCTCCGTAGTAGCCCTCGTCGTTCAAGTACCTCGGGGACGACGCCAGCAGAACCAGCTTTCTGAAGACCTATCACAGCAAACTTTTGTTAATTTCCCTCTGTCAGTTCCAGGAATTCTTTCACATTTTTCCTGTGAGCAGTTAAACATTTCTGATTATTTCTTCTGTGATTTTTCCCTCTGTCACATTTCCAGTTAAGTACACAGGGAATTCATATGCAAATCCTTACAAGAAAATTGACAAGAGTTTGTTGTGTTAAGATGTTTTCCATTCAATTGGTAGATGTTCAGCACTTTGCTTTAAGGTAGGAGCAACCCTCTCAGTGAGTGTACCCATCCCAGATCATCTCCAATATCTACTTGAGTCAGTGATGTCAGTGACTAACAATTAAAAGAAAATAGTTTTGGGTGACAAAGTCATGGTTTTGGCCTTTGGGTGGTTGGCATGACGGTTTTGAGTGCCCCACCTCATTATTTAAGAACTCCTCAAGTTAGTATTATGAGCGTATGAGCACTTTATACAAGACTTCACCAAGTGTCTTCTTTTTAGCATCTCCTACACACAACTATGCATTTTTTAGTGATTTGGACTTTGAAAAATCTTTGTGAACAAGTACTTGCAATAACCCCTAAAAACATTCTTTATTTCCTCTTGCTTACTTAACACTATTTTTTTCAAAGTTCATTAACTGGTTTTCCTACTCCAAAATCCTTAGTTTCACGCTTAAGGGTGTTCCCACCTTAACTCAAAATCTCAAATTGTTGGAAATATTATTGCACATCACATATTTGACAATCGAAAAAGAGAAATTGGTATTAATGCGTTGTTCATTAAATTGAGAAAAACACTTTCTCAAAACATATTTTAGGAATACTAAATTTTACATTTGTGAGAATATTTGGTGATTTGAAGTAAATTTTCTTCACAATTCCTATAAGGTATTTCATCAATGTCTTGAAGAAATCATCATAATATTCACTCTAAACCACCTAAAAACTCTTAAAAATGAAAAATTCAAAAGTCCCACATAAGCTCTTTCCCAATTTAATGTAAAACAGCAGTTGATTTAGTTTAGCTTACCTCTGGGCGCTCGATGGATGCCAGGCAGCCGATCATGCCGGAGACGGAGGCGCCCACGTAGACGCAGCTCTCGATCTGGAGCTCGTCGAGAATGGCCAGCAGGTCGTCCGCGTACGCGTGCAGGGACGAGTAACGGCTGAAACTAAAATCCTCCGGGTTGGTGCTCCCGGCGCCCATCAAATCGTAAGTGACCACTTTGTAGTCGTTCAGGAGGTATGGCAGGATGTACTTCCATACGCTTTGGTCCGACCCGAACCCGTGGCTCAGCACCACGTAGCGGTCACCCGTTCCCTCTGTGCGTACATTGTGTGCCGCTAGCAAGCCTGAGCTTGCTGAAATCATTACAGTCTCCAAAACACCTTGGTACGTAGCTCAATTTACCAACTGAAGCGGATTCGATCACAACTATCAAGCCCCTCGACTGATTTTCTAGCAGCTTGACCTAGCTAGAAAATCGTACTGTAATCGCTTTACTGTCCATCAAGTGAATACTCTTGTTAGCATTCGGAAGTTCGGATAGACTCACTCACTCGCTTTAGGACTTCGAGCAGATCTGGACACATCAGATCTCGAAGACTCTGCACGCGAGGCCAAACCAGTCAGATTGTCTGGCAATGCAGACGTTTGAACCATTTCGAATCAATCAGTCAATCCGCAGCTAGTTTGGCAGTCCAACTCTCAGCGGATCTTCGATGATCGAATCGTGCTCATATTAATCGTCCGACTACGAAAACCCTTAGTGTTCGTCACGAAATTGATAATCTTCCATTCGCGCACGTGGAATTCACCTCATTTATACACTCATACATGCATCAGTTCTAGTATGAGAGCTCTGTGCGCTTACACGTCACAAATGTGTGCGACGCTCTGAAACACGCCGGTCACGACCAAAACGGCGGAATCCACATTCGGACAAGCTACGGAAACGATCACGATTCTCGCAGAGCACACTACGTACCGACGACAACAGTCAGCCGAAGGAGTGAGGTGTGGCATGGAATGCAAGAGGCAGGAGGCAGACAGGCGATCACCTACAAGCAGTTCTTAAGAAAACTAGCTAGCAACGGACGAGCAAAATCTTAGACCCGCGCCTAGTCACAACCCAATCATGAATCAAAATGTGCAGCGGGGGGGAGTGACCCGAAGCTAGAGAAAGTGTAGAGTGAGTGAGGATATGAGAGCTACGATGGAGGTGTCGGAGATGAACAGGATGAGGCGAGGAGGGGAAGAGGACAAGTGAGGGAGAGATGAATGAAACGGGGAGTCCATACTCCATATAGGGCGGGCCAGGTGGGAGGGAGGGAGGCAGCACTGCGACAACGCAGGCACCGACGAGAGCCGCGAGGCGGAGGCGCGGAGCGGGCGTGACTCGTGAGAGAGGGCGGGGCGGGGCCGGGGCCGAGGGGGGGTGGGGCCGGGGGGCTAGTGGCATGCGCACATGAAGGGCGCAAGTGGGGTTTGTGCCGTCACGAGCACTGGCCAATGGGGATGTGGCGAAGGCAAATGCAGCGCTTCTGTTCTATCCGCCTCAACAGTAGCCGGCTAGCCGCAATGCCACCCTCGCTTTGTCCCACTCCCACTCGGGGGCCGGGGCGCATGCAGCCCTCTCACCTGATCATCGTCGCCAAGTTTGCTCTCTCTGCTGCAGAGTAAGGTAGAAGCACCCAAATGCGACACTTACCTCAGATGTGGTGATTGGGAGGGTCTTCTGAGAATTTGATGGCATGGGCTGTTGAATGAATATACCAAGAACGTAAACAAGGACAGCAAGTTGTACAACTGAGATTGTATTTTAGAGGGAGAATTACAAGCTCTAGAGAGAGTTTAAATGTGTATTGTGGTTCCTAAACTAAGTGGATGAATGAAAAGCAGAGCAACTATAACTGAATGGATGAAGGCAAATGACTAAGTCTGACTGTACATTAGATGGGAGTGTGTGTTTTCCAACAACCCCTCTCACATGCGACCTCTTTTGTCATTTTTTTGTAGTTTGAATACAGAATGGAGAGTGACACCAAAGACTTGGATGGGGAGACGTTGGCGTCGATCTTAGAGCGAGTAGAGCCGTTTTTTGTGGTACGTTGTGTGATTGTCATTATTTGAAGTTGCGTGTCGTGGCTTAGAATAGCTAGGGTTTGATGCTGTGGCAAATGTATGTACACTGTGCAGGGGAAATTGACATTGTTGGTGCTTTGTTTTATCATGTTGATTTGTTGTAAGAGTTGTGGCTGGCTGCTGGAGTGCTTAGCTGGATCCGGAACGAGATCACGTCTACTGATGGCTGAGCGGCCTAAGCCTCCCAATGTGTCCAAGATAGCTGAAATTGAAGAGGTGAGTATACAGCCAAGTGTTACAATTTGTTCTTACAAGGAGTGGTGGTGGAAGTATTTTGCAAATCCGTCAGAGTGGTGGGATAATAGGTCTTCAAAGAAGACCTTAAACACGCCTGATTTTAAGCATCGAAGGTTGGGGAAGGCTTTATGGATTGATGGCAAGCAAACCCCTGCATGAGTTAAGTCTAGACTTGAGGCAGAGTTATAATGATTTCTAGTGTGTTTGAAGTGTAAGGGAGCTTAGAAGTGGCTTTATTCTTGTTCTATATCTGTGTAAGGCAAAGGCTAGATAGGCTAAGGGTTTTGTCAAGAAATCTGCTTCTTGCCGTGTAGTTGGAATATAGAACAACTCAATTGTATTGTCTTTCACTTTCTCCCTAATTAAATGATGTTGCATTTCTATATGTTTTGTGCGGGAATGAAGTACCGGATTGTTGACAAGACGAATACTTGATTAATTGTCTGTTGATATTCTAGTGGCTATATTGGATAGTTGGCCCAATTCTTGCAATAGTATGCGTAAGTACGTTATGTCTTTTGTTGCTTCAGTAAGAACTCTGTATTCTACTTTTGTGGTAGATAGCGATACTATTGGTTGCAAATTGCTAGACCATGATATGCATGAATTCCCTAGCTTATGCAATATCCCTGAAGTTGATTGTTTGGTGTCTATGTCCCCATCCCCAATCAGCGTTGGTGAATGTTTGTAAATTTCCAAAATTGTTTGAAGAGAAGTGAATACCCCAGTGCATCATTCCACTAAGGTAACGTAATATCCGTTTAGCTGCCAGCAAGTGAGTTTCTTCAGGACTATTCAAGAACCTGCTGACACAATTTACAACATGACAAATGTCGGAACGGGTGTTGGTCAAATATCGTGAGCTTCCTACCATCGATCTGAACAGGTATGGATCAATTTTCTCGATTTTGGTTTCTCTCGTTAACTGTAGCTTGGGATCCATTGGTAATTGGGTTGGGTTGCAGTTTGTAAGGCCAAAACGGTCAAGGATCTTAGTAATGTAGCTTTGTTGATGAATCAAAATGCCTGATGTGTGATACTCCAATTCCGTTCCCAGGTAGTTCACCGCAATACCAAGATCTGTCAGTTTATGTTGTTTTTGTAGTGCTATTTTCATACATTGTATTCATGGAAGGTCATCTCCTGTGATAAGTATATCATCGATATATACTAGGATTATCACTATTTTGTCGTTGCTATGAGAGTAGTACAAGTTAGAGTCAGCCTGGCTACGGGTAAGACCTTGCAATGTAAGCCATTTATCTAGAAGCAAATACCACGCTCGCGGAGACTGCTTTAGTCCATACAAGGCATGATTAACTTTGCAGACTTCGGTAGGGTCACTTGCTCCTGTAAAACCCTCAGGTATTTCCATGATGACATTTTCGTCAATATGACTGTTTAAGAATGCTATAATGACGTTTATCTGGGTGAGCTTCCATCTAAATTTAGTTGCAAGTGCAAAAATGACTTTTATGGAGAACCACCTAACAATTAGGGCAAAAATGTCATCATAGTCTATTCCTGGCTTCTGTTGGAACCCGCGAGCCACAATTCTTGTTTTATATCTCGTGGGTTGGCCCAATGAGTTCGTCTTGACTTTAAATACCTACTTAGCAGTTATCAGCTTCATATCCGGCTGGCTTTCCACTACTTCCCATGTGTTGTTGCTATTGATGGACTGAATCTCCTTTTCTATAGCTAGTTTCCAATTGTTGTATTTGCATGCATCCGAGTAGTGCAATGGCTCCTCTAGAATTTTGGCCAATAAAGTCCAATAATCTCGGAGCCTAGTTGAAGGAGCTCTAGTTCGGCAAGGGTAATGTGGCTCTACATTTGGCAATTGGGGTGGTTTGTCTTGATAAGCACCTTGCATATTATTATCAGGTTTGCCTATATATAGATATTGTACATCGTGCTGTTGTGGCTCATTAATATCGATCTGATTTTCATGCTGCCTGCTAGTTTCATTGTCATGAATGACTGGCATTTTAGGAAAAGAAAAGTTGTTTGTTTGTACGCTTCCTAAAGGAAAAAGATCTTGATAAGCTGGAAGTGATGAGTTTAGATGCTGAAGACCTATGCAAGGTTTCATCAAATATGACATCGCGGCTAAGTACAATTTTTCTACGATTGGGATCATATAGCCGGTAAACCTAGCTTGCATCATCATAGATCATAAAAATACACTTGATGGATTTACTATCTAGCTTTTATTTGTTTTCTTTTGGGATATGGCAAAAAGATAGACATCCAAAAATACGGAGGTGTTTAACATATGGTTTCTTACCAAAAAATTTCTCCTCAAGCGTCACTCCTCCGTTCACTCATGTGGGACTTTTATTCACCAAGTAATTGGCAATCAAAATAGCCTCACTCTAGAGATAGATCGGCAAGTTACTGTTTGAAGTTAGACTCCTGGCATGTTCAAGAATAGTCCTGTTCCTTCTTTCCTCTATCCCGTTTTGTTGGTGTATTGAGGCTTGGGTCAATTCCTGCTTGATGCCATGAGACTTACAAAAATTCTGAAATTCCAAAGACAAGAATTTGCCCCCTCTATCTGTTCAAGTAGTAATTCTATTTCCTGTAGAATTTTTGACCTTGGCTTTGAATAGTTTAAAATGTTCAAATGTCTAACTTTTACTCTGAAGGAAATAAACCCAACTTTTGTGCAAGAAATTATCTGTGAAGACTAGCACATACCTTGAGCTTGCAAGTGTGCAAGATGGCATTGGTCCTACTAGGTCGGAGTGTATAGTTTCAATAAGCCTCGATGCTCTTTTTATTGAAGGGCCAGGAAAACTTTTTTTGCTCTGACACCCGGCTAGACAGTGTTCGCATACTGTATGACTAAGGTTAATACGAGGTAGTCCCAGTACCCTATTGTTCTGCTGCAAGTGATGAAGTTCAAGATAACTCAAATGGCCAAAGCGTTTGTGCCATAATTTTGCAGCCTTGTTCATAGGAATATTATTGATAGAAGAAAAACTTGTAGTAAGTGCCTCGTGACTTTTCCCAAAATAGTAGAGGCCGTTTGTAACATCTTGAGTCTCTATTGCAATAATGCTATTATAATTTTCATTGTTGATAACCCAACAATATGAATCTGAGAACACTACAACTTTTCCAGTATCGGTGACTGAGGTGACTGATATCAAGTTTTGCTTCATATTTGGAACATAATGAACATTGCTCAATTTTATTTCTCCTGCAGAGGTCTGAACGGTGGAGGTGCCGCTGCCTTTTATGACATGGGGCTCTCTTCCACCTGTCCGTACTTCCTGAAATCTTATAGTGGATGAGCTGGGGTGGCTCTGATCTATGTTTTGCGGATCCGCAGCTATATGGCCTGTAGCCCCACTATCCATGCACCAAGGCTGATAAGGATAGTTTCCCCAATAATCTGCTACTGCTGCATCAAAAAACTCTGCAGAATTGGCATAAGAATGACCTTGGCTAGATGGATAATAATTCTCTTGTTTAGGTGACTTGCAGTCACAAGCTATGTGGCCAGGCTTACCACAACCATAACAAATCTAAAGAGGCCTTTGAAATTGAGTTGAAAACAGTTTCGGGAAAGCTGGATAGTAACCGCAACCAAGATAATTGCCTCTGTAACCTTGATAGTAACCACGTCCTCCTCGTCCACGTTGTTGAAGTTGACTTTCCCGAAGTGAGGTCTTTTAATTGAAAGTTGCCGCAAGAGCTTCTTGATCTCCTAGCTGAGTTGCTCAATGTTCCCTGCGGTGTGCTTCAATAAGTAGACTTGATGATACCTATTCAAAGGTCATAGAAATATTCATGTGAGTCAGTGTTTGAATAGTGGCCTCATAACTTTGCGGTAATCCGTTGAGGACAATTTGGATCAGAGTCCTATCTAAGACAAATTCACCCATACTACTAAGACGGTTCTTCAGTTCTCTGGCATTTTTCAGGTACTCTTTGACAGATCCTCCCTCTATAAGCTTCAAGGATTGTAATCGACTCATCAAAGTTAATACTTGAGATTGATCTCCTAAGTGGTAAACAACACACAACGCTTCCCAAACAAGTGCTGAGTCAGTATAAACTGCAACGGTGTCAACCAAATCATTGTTCATATACAATATTATAGCTAATAAAGCACTCGCTTTCATAGACTCTAATTGAGTGGACGAGAGTTTTCTTCCTCTAACGTTGGCCGAAAACTCTTCTAGCTATATTCTCCGCTCGGTGATGACCCACTAGTTCTCTCTCCTTAGAATTGCTTGCATTTTAAGACTCTAGACTTAATAGTTTTGGAACCCAATGAGCTTGTTAGCATCACCAACCAAAACATTTTGACTCTCTGCTATCTTGGCCTAAGTTCTTCTGCTACCACAAAACTCAAGTCACTAGTAACTCTCATCTGATTCTATGACACGTTCTAGTTGTGTCTACGTAACCTGCATTGATACCATGTTGAATGAATATACCAAGAACGTAAACAAGGACAACAAGTTGTACAACTAAGATTGTATTTTAGAGAGAGAATTACAAGCTCTAGAGAGAGCTTAAATGTATATTGTGGTTCCTACTAAGTGGATGAATGAAAAGTAGAGCAACTATAACTGAATGGATGAAGGTGGATGACTAAGTCTAACTGTACATTAGATGGGAGCATGTGTTTTCTAACATGGGCTTGTTAGGAAATGTATATAAGGTAGCAGCATCCATAAGCATTGCGTCCCCATGCCCGTCACCTGACAGTGGCAGGGCTAATCAATAAAAAAAAAATTGGTTGTGGGTGAATGAGTGATGGTTATGGGTGATGAAGTGATGGTTGTGGGTGACTAGCATGAGGTTTTGAGTACCCATCTCACTATTTAAGACCAACAAGCCTTGTGATTAGCATCTCTTACACATGGTTCCTACAATTTCAGTGATTTTGGACTTTGAAAAATCTTTGTGAACAAATGGTTGCAGTTGGAACCTTGAAATTGATGCCAATATTTTTGGTTTCCATTTCCTAATTTACAATATTTTTTTCAAAGTTAGTCAATTGTTTTACCTACTCCAAAACACTTATTTCCACGCTTATGGGTGCGCCTACCTTAGATGCAAGGAAAATTGTTTTTGGAATTTTTTGAGATCATACAAATAAATTATGAATTGTTGAAGACACACTTACCTATTGTAAACACTAGACCTCTTAAAAAGCGACAACAACAAGACCATGTCATGGGCATGTCACACCCAATCAAAAACTGCCATCTACACAATTTCTATTCCCTTATGTCAACTTGCGTGTCTGATTTGGGTGCATTTGTGTCTTGTTTGGGTGCATTTGTATCTTGATTGGGTGCAAATCTGTCTACTTTAAGTTTAATTTTAGATATCAAAAAACGACTGGTGTTACAATTGGGTGCTCCTACCTTGGTCTTTGGCCCGGGGATAGAAGTTCAAGGCTTCAAGGCTTTGGGGCTTCAGAGTTCAGAGTTCGATCGGGCTCCCCGACTTCACTTGCGCCACGGCTGTTTCTTTGGACCAGCCATAAACCTCCTTTTTTTTTGGTCTACCCTTGGCCTTATCTGTCTTTGACACTAACTCCTTTTGTTGCTCTTGGGCCTTGGACAAAACTGTTTCCACACCCTGACACCCCATCGGTTCTTTCTACCCTTAGTTGACGTTGTTTTCGGTTGACAATTTTTACTACACTGAAATCTAAATATTGCGTTGACTTCACCACATACTAATTTCTTGACATTTTGCACTATATAAATATAATTACAGCAATAAAACAAAATTCAAGGGCCCGGCAATAACAACTAAGCTGCAGAATAACAAACGAGTAACTAGCCTTTAATCCCTGAAGTCCCTGAGAGGGGACAACAGCAATTTTGGGCAAGTACCTATAGTCTCAAATTTTGTCTTGATTTTTTGAAACCTTTTTTGAAGATATAAAAACATATCTTTTGGGGAATATGATTTTTATTCCAATCTATGTCTAGGAGAAAAAGTTATGCTCAAATAAGCAAAAATTAATGGAAATTGGGCAACAAATTTTTTTTTACAAAAATTTGGGTTTTTTTCTTCTTCTCAAAGGTTATAGTTTTGTCTATATCTAAAGCATTGATTCACTTCATTTGGACTATTTATGAGAAAATTATGGACAATCTTGTTTTTGGGGCAATTCAAGCATCTTTTTGAAAAAATAACTTATGAAATTCATTTATGAATGCAAGTTTAACATTTTTTCAAAAAAAGTTGTTGGGAAGGGTGAGGTTTGCTTTCTAGAATAATCTCACCATTGGGATTATTGCATTTCAATTCTATTGCAAAGTTATTAACAATTTAAGTTTTTGTTCAATCTCATACCTTCTTCTACCTTATGTTTTTTTTAAATGAAAATTAAGTATTTTTTGTTTTGATTTTTTTGAAAGATTTTCAACTTGATTTTCCACAATAAAAAAATAAACCTCAAAACTCAGTGGTTCAAAAAATTTAATTTTAAAAAAGTTCAAAGTCAAATAATTTGGTCATGCAAGGTGCAAAATAGTTTAATTTTTACACTTTAAACTCAAATATCTTGCAATCTATGGGGTCAAAGTTTGTGAATTTTTTTTTCCACATTATTATACTAGTCCGAGTACAAGATCTTATAGATAGATATGCAAAAAAACCAACTTTCATACTTTTTTACTCTTTGCAATAGACATGGTAGTTTTGAGTGTCATTTAACAAAATAAAGGCCCCAAGGCTTTAGGCGTTAAAGTTGGTTTTTTTTATGGTCAGGCAACAAGCACCCATCAATGCAAGCATGTAAGGAAATTTTGGATAGAAATGAAAAATCAACTAAATATGCATGTTTATCCATAAAATATACTTATATTGGTACTACTCATCCAAGTTCTAGCAAAGTTGGTGTTAGTTTGGGAGGGACTTGACAATTTCATCCATTTTTTCACTTGATTTTTCTAGTGGAACGATCTCCAATTACAATTTGAGATAAGATTTTGACAAAAATTCACCAACTTTTTCAATGCTACTAACGTCCAAGTCGTAAACTATGTGAAATCTTAATATCTAGATAGTTGTGTGTGCCCATAAGCAGCCACCCAATGAGTCATGAAATAAAGATAAATTTGTAAGGAAGGCAACCTAACTGTTGAGGCAATCTAAATGCACTATTCAATATACACAATTTCAGCTTTGAATATTGTATTTGTGAACATGTCACATTTGACCTTGAAAAGGTTTTATTTTTAAAAGACCGGCAAACTTGACCATGTAGTTGATGAGTTTCGTTTGTTCCTCTCCTACCAGAATTTAAATTTTTATTGTTTGTGTCAACGGATACTTTCAATGCTAGACATGGTATTGTACAAACCATACTGCCCTTCCTAATTGTCACAAATCATTTACTCATTCTTTCTTCACCCCTAAAGCCCGACGGGTGTTGTAAAGAAAAAGAAGATAAAAACTGTCATTTTTTAATGATTTATTTGGAATTGAAAATAAAAACTATTTTTTGAGTTTTACCAATACACAAGTGTAATTTACAAGTAAGGCAATGTATGGAAAAAATTCAGCCCATTTTACTGCGTAGATTGTAAGATTATAATGTTTGAAGTGAGAAAATAAACTTTTTTTCATTCTTGCAAAAATAGGTTATCAGTCTTTGAGCCCTCCTAAAGTAAATTAATTTCTCTTCACAAAAAAATATTCTTGATCATTCACAAGTATATGATGTTAGGTTAACTCGTGAAAAAGTTCAGAAGCAAACATAGAATCTAGCTAATTCTAAATCACCCTGTAATGTAAGGAGGTTCAGTGAATTGGCAGTACACTAGTCATTTTTTCATGATTTTTTATTCAATAAGGAAGTTTTTTAATTGAAATTTGAATAGGGAAAAGTTTGAGACAAACATCTAGAATATGCAAAAAAAATAGGGAGCTTTGGATTTATAAATTGAAAGATAATAGGGCTTGAAGTTGGAAGGAAATATATTCTCTTGAAATTGCCCAAAGATAGTTAACAAAGTTTGACTCCTCTTAGAATGAAATGTGCAAGCTCAATTTTTTTTGTTTTTGACAGTTGAACATGATATTTTATTAGTTACATACATGCCAAGTTTCAAAAGTTAATGAGAATTTTAGCATAAGATTCTTCAAAAATGCCCAAATTGCCTAAGGTGCCCAATTTCTTTTTGGTAGCATAAGTATCTACTCAAGTATTTGTTTGGAGTTTTTTTTCACACAAAGGCGTTCATTGTGTGCATCTAGCCTCCAAATTTTAGAAACATCTACCAAAAATTGACTTCATAGAAACCTACCCAAACTTTCAATCAACTATTGAATGAACTTTTGTGGTTAGGGGTTAAGCTTACACAAATATCACTTACAAGTAGCCATCTTTAAACCTGCTAAATTTCCTAGGATGCTACTAAAATATTATGCAGCTAAAAACTCTTGAACTTTACAATGTTAAGTTTGAAAATTTTAACATTTTAGCAGTTTTCTTAGCCACTTGAGGTAAAAGTAAAAATCATATTTGGGATCACTGCTGATGACTTATGACATAGTTTGAATGTCGTAAGACGTCACTTTTGTTAATTACAAACTTCATGCCAAAATGGGCTTCTTACAAGATCATATCCCCTACATTTGGCATAATAAAAAGCGGTAAACTATGTTCTAGCTGTTACTAGTACTAGCTGGTGGATAATTGACATGAACAACATTCAGAAATAGGAAAAATAAACAGTTGGAAGAGTTCGGAGGAAAGCGGATGAAAATATGAAACAGGAGATAGTTGGAGAAAAGGAGTTCATTCCGGTGAACGGCGGAAAACTACCGGGAGAGCTTCAAAGATGCCCTATCGCTGACCGGGATGACCGGGACTCGCTTTCTTCCGTGCTTGTCACACGTGGAATTTGTGGCCCCAGTACTTTACAACTTTTGAAGACTTAAGGGACATCGTGTCGCACGCGGATTGGGCAGGAGTACGTGAATAAGCAGTTACTGTAGAGTATCGGAACTGAGTTGGGTTTGTTGTTGTCTGTAGCGGTATCTTTTCTACTCAAAAACAGAAAAGAATCTGTGAAAAGTCGATATTTTTCACCTCCCCTACAACGTCAAAAACATTTTCTGAGTGATTATTTTGTTAAGGTACCTTCGCCATGTCTTTCGGGGTAAGGTAGCAGGCTCAAATTCAAAGCAGGCTCAAATTTGGAGCACCTTCTCAAATGTGCTCCTTATGTACATCTTGTTTTTCACAGCCCTTCAACAATGTACAGCTCATGTATACTTGAGGAGGTGCTCCATTTTAGAGTTCTATGACCTTTTCATTTTAAATATTCATAATTAATTCCATAAAATTTCAAAAAATATGAAACAACTTGGGTTAGATGCGGATTCTTCTTGTTTTTCAAGAAAAATTTACTGAAAATCATTTCAAGGAGTGACACCTACCCAAAATTCAGTTTCAGCCCTTAGATGCTCCATTTATGAGCCTCCTACCTTAATGCAAAAAGGTTTAGGGGCTCGGTTTAGGCCGGAATGAACCCCCTTGATGCTTCCCACCTGGATGAATGTGCCTTTGGGCTCTGTGTAAGGTAGCACCACCCATTCCCGACCGTGTAGCAAATCCAATCCCCATGTTCCCAGGATTTTCATTTCAGAACTGAAATAAAAACCATGAGTACAAGGGGGCCCGGTTTCTTAAATGTTTGAGTATGGATGGTGCTACCTTACTCCACATTCATGCATTTAGGCATGCATCTCTCTAAAGGATACCTTTCCATGGAGGCTGGAGGAGTCCGGCCCAAGGTCCAGAAAATATTTCAAAGGTTTAGAGCATCTCCACCAATTCAAACTCGCTCTAAGTTTTCCATTTGATTTGGTGAGGCCTGAAGGCTCCCAATCTCCACCCTTGCTCTTTGAAAAGGTGGCCTAACACTCCAAGACACCCCATAAATAAGCATTTGACCACTTATCTAGAGAAGTAGAGGATTTAGCTCACCAAACTTACGGTGAATAGTGCATGAATAGTGGCTTGAAGAGTGGCTTGCTAGACTTGCCAAATAAGACAGTTTGAGAGGGTTTTGAAAGGGGCCTTGCTACTTTTCATCCACTTTGAGCGAGCCAAAGCCACCAATGGAGATGCTTTTAGGCTAAAAGCTTGTTACTCAAGAATATGTTTGGCTGAACATTATTTGAGATTGTTTTTTGCCTGTTTGCACTTAGGGAAAGTGGCTAATTTCCTTTGGTATCAAATTTTAAGTGGCTAATTTTCCTTTTGTCTTGTGTATGAACCGGATGATTTTCCTTTCATAAGGGATGAATCAATTGAGTTTCCTTTAGCCAAAACCCTCAAAACGATTCTAGAAATAACAAAGACATATACATGTAAAAAATCAATTAAGAATGAAATGTTTATGGAAAAAGTTGAACTTGGAAACTCCTCACTAATTGAGGAACAGAGACTTACCCTTACTAAAATACAAAACTCACATTTGCAACTTAAAGAAATCCTACTTTCCAGAAGAGAGGGATAGAGAGATTACTTGGTGGCACTTATTTGCAAATAGTATCATGAAATGGCTAAAATGGAGTTGTCTAGTGGTTTAAATGCGGGAATAGGTCATGAGCCTTTGCAACTCTAGGCTCTAGTAGGGGTTGGCCTTGAAATCTTGAACTTATCCTACCATTGATGATTGGCTATCCTTGACTTTGTCAGCTAAAATCCAGAGATATCCTTCGGAGATCCTCTGATGTCCGGTTTCTTGTTTTATCTTCCAGTCAATTTCCAACTTATCTTGAAAATGAGTAGATAATTTTCCTTCATGTTTTTTTATTACCCGGTTAGTTTCCGTCTTCTTTTCATTGCCTTTGGTTTTACAGCCTAATGATTTAATTTGAAGTGGCCAAATCTCAATTTTAATTGGCTAATTTTACACCAGCAGTCAGTTCTCACCGAACGTTGGTTTGGCCTGGACGTCCAACCTCTGATTCTGTAAAAGTCAAACTACATCCTTTGAGGGATTGGACCCAAAATTGGAATGTGCTTTCTAAGCTCTATGTGTTGTGAAAATTTTAGAATTTTTTTCTCAATTTTGCCCGTGGTCAACCTGAATGGACCTCTAGTTCCAATTTCCCATGGAAAGGTATCCTAAATATTACGATTTTACTTGGTTTAGAGCATTTCCTCCAACCCTCTAAATGTCAAAGCCTCTCTAACATCTGGATGAAAAGTAACTAGTTATAGCATGTTAGCCTCTACATTTACCTTCCTCCTTTAACCCCTAAAGCATTGAGCACCCTTTTTTTTGGCAATATAGGAATTTTGGGTAGCTCACTACCAATGGGATTTTTTTTTTTTCTTTGAAATTTGCACACATGATGTGTCCAAGAAGTAGCTTTAAGGCCTTACAATTTTTAGAACTTTTGACTTCATGGTTCAAAAGTTGTTGCATGATATGTAGTTTTCTTTGCTTAGCGAATAGCCAAATTACTTTTTTAAAATTTAAATTTTTTGAATTTTATTTATTGAAATTGGTTCTTTAGATTTATATATACTTAAAAAGCTTTAAATCATTCAAATTTGATCAATGAGATGAAAGTTATGAGGAGATTTTGTTTGCAAGTGATTATGAATTTTCTACTCTAAAATAAACATTGAAGTCCATTAATTTACTCAATTTTAAATATTTTAGAATTAAAAAAAAAAAACCAAAGACATAGACTATTTATTGAAGGGCTATAACCATTGGGATTGGAATTTTTCATTTTCATAATTAAGTTCTTAACAATTTAGTGGTTTGAAATTGTTCTCTACTTCTTTTTACTTATTGTTGTTTTTCCATGTGTTTTAAAATTCCACATGATTTGAAAATTTTGAAGTGTGTACCCAACTTGCTTTGAAGAACAACTCCAAAAAATTACAACCATTTTGGAGTCTTTTTCATACAAATATGACCTTGTGAAGTGCAGCTGCCCATATTTTTGCAAAGGCAAAAAATGGGTTTTTGTGAATTCAAACTCAAATATCTAACAATCTACATGGTAAAACCCCTAAACTTTGTTTGACATCTTTTGATACTAGTGTAGTACAAGATCTTACAATTTTATTTGTCAAAAAAAGTTTTTTTTTTCTAAAATTTGGTACTTGTATAAAAAATGGCAGTTTTGGAGCCGCTTTGGTGAAATTTGAGCTTAGTGCTTTAGGGTTTAAATAAGACATATTTGAAGGGGTCACTGAACCCTCTGCAAGCTTTTTTTTTCTTGTTGTCAAAGTTTACTTTATTGCTTTTGAAAGTTCTTTGACTTGTGATTGGTTGGCATTATACTTAGCAAGTCGCACTATTGGGGATACAAGTGGTCATCCCTTCTTAACCTCTAAAGGATGTTGCTATTTTGTATACGGACTCCCAAGTTGTATACGGATGGGGTATTTGGATAGCACATGAACCCCATTGGAGTTGTAAGTTTCAAGCCAAGTCATAGACATACTACTTGTCAATTAGGATTTTTTGGGGAATTTTTAACATGTGCCATAGAGTCATTTCTTTAAGTACTAAATGGTTCTTGTACAAATACAAACAACACTTTCGGTAGGCAACATCTTTTAGGGGTTAACCCCTAAAGAACTGTTAGTCCTTTTGGAGGACAAATGCAATTTTGGGCACGTACTCACAACTAAAATACTTTGTATGATTTTTTGAAAATTTGATGGATGATAGGGAATTTTTAAATATATATGTGGGCGTCTAATTTTTTCTTCATTTTGACATTTATTAAGTTTAAAAAATATATATAGAAAAAGGGCAAAATTGGATAGTCCAAAAACTTCTTCAAAATTTGTATTGTTTAAAAATAAAAATATGAAATAGGTTCTTTAAACTTATATATAGGTGAGAGCTTTAAATCATTCAATTTTGATTAATGAAATGAAAGTTATGAGAAATTTTTGTTTACAAGTAGGTGTGGTTTTGAGAGAAACCATACCTACCTGCAAACAAAAACTTCTCATAACTTTCAATTCATTAATCAAAATTGAATGATTTAAAGCTCCTCACCTATATATAAGTTTAAAGAACCTATTTCATATTTTTATTTTTTGTAAATGCAATTTTGGAAGAAGTTTTTGGATTGCTTGATCTTGCCCATTTTTTTTCTAGAAATTCATTATTAACTTCTTCAATAAATGTCAAAATGAAGAAAAAATTAGATACCCACATAAATCTTTGAATTCCTCATCATATTTTATAAGTTTCAAAAAATCACGCAAAGTAGTTTAGTCATAGGTACATGCTTGAAATCCCATTTGTCCTCCAAAAAAACAATGATCCTTTAGGGATTAAATAGACAAAGAGGAATTGAAGGGACCTCAATAACTGTAGGGTTGCAAGAGATGCTCTTACAACCTTGACATTGCTAGTTTATTTTTTTGCAACTTCCTTATTGTTGCTAGGTCTTTTAAATTTTATTTATTGATTGATGAAATTACAATAGTGTTAGTAAGTATTCATATAGAATAAAATGTGACGAAATTAGAATGGGGTAACATAAGAGCACCTCCACCGGTTGACTCCAGCCCCTGAAATAGCTAGTCGTTTTGTTACTGTTCATATATTCAACCCCCACCGGTGACACGCCGAAGCTTTCTTTTCCCGCAAGCTTGCTAAACAGACGTCTGAGGACAGCGACCTGCCAGGGTTGTTGATATATGTAGCGTGCTGGTATTCCGTGATTTTTTGCAAATCGCTGGTTTGTCGGGAGGGAGCCACGGTTTGCGTGACTTGGCCAAAGCTCTACTACATGCGTGGTGCAATCTGATTCTTGTTTCTTCCAGCTAGACTAGGTGTTGCACTGCAGAGATTTCTTGACAACTTCATTCCACTCCAAACCGGTGGGGATCAATACCCTTGCCCGCCCAAAACCGCAGCTCTGGGCCCTTGCAAACGCGCTTGGCGAGTCAGAGTTCTTCCGGACAAGTGGAGGTGCTCTAAGAGCATCTCCACCGGTCCGGCCAACACAGACTCACCAAAGCAGTTTTACAAGGGCCCTTTGAAGCAAATTTGCCCGAGCATGTGGTTCAATCTCCACCTGTTGGTTGTATAATGAATGCACGATCCAACTTTTGGATAAGCATCGAGTTAATTATGGCGCTCTTTGTGTAGAGGACATGCCACATGGAGCTATGGGGCCCATTTAATATGGCGTTCTCACAAAGAGAAGGTGCCACAGGCACAGACTCGAGGGATGGAGCCCAGATACATGAGCTTCTGCGCGAAAATCCAGCATGCTATATACAACCAATGCCCCGGCAAGTCCTAGTCCCCGGAGCAACATTTTGTGAGGCCGCTCTTGAACTTGGCCGGCCTGGGTCACCGGGTGGTGATCGAAGTCCATAAAAGTGAACTCCATACTCGCCATTTGGCCGGCTGGAGGCAGCCGGTGGAGATGCTCTAAAAGCAATATTTAATAATGTAGATTGTGAATGGAGCCAACTCAAAATTGGACCACCTTGGAATTGGACTTGTCCCATAAATTAAAAGTAGCCGTAAAGTACCTACTCAAACTTTGTCAAGGGTAACTTCTCTGCATGCGAAGCCCCACGTGATCTAGAGCCAATGAGAACTGGAAACATTGAAAATGGAAGGTCTTCCTTGTCTATTTGTGTAGAAGTTTTATCTCCAGACTGGAATCTGTTCTCCGCTCCAACAAAATACTGTAGCAAGTTTGAAGAAGACTCTTCTACAATAGTACAATCTACACTCTCGAATTTAATTAGGGATAACTTACAACGTCGGGCTTTTTCACTTGAACTCCATTATAACGCCGCCAGCATGACCAAGCCAAGTGGGACCCTGCAATCATTCCCTGGTTTTGTGCCCACACCAGCCCTTCCAGCATGATCCAGACGGTATCCATAAGCATATAAGGGCATCTCCATCGGTCCAGATTCGCTCTAAGTTTTTCATTTGGTTTGGCGAGGCCTGAAGGCTCTCAATCTCCACCCTTGCTTTTTGAAAAGGTGGCCTTACACTCTAATATACCCCATAAATAAGCAGTTGACCACTTATTTAGGGAAGTAGAGGATTTAGCTCACTAAACTTAGGGTGAATAGTGCATGAATAGTGGCTTGAAGAGTGGCTTACTAGACTTGCCAAATAAGAGAGTTTGAGAGGGTTTTGAGAGGGGCCTAGCTACTTTTCATTCACTTTGAGCGAGCCCAAGCCACCGGTGGAGATGCCTTGATGTAAGACCACCTATTCCTGACCCTTAATGTACTCATTTTGTACATTTCAATACTGAAATGTACTCCTTGGATACATAAGGTCAGAATTGGGGATATGTTAAAGGATCAAGATTGGGTGGTCTTACCTTAGGCGCATATCATACACAAGATCACAAAATCATAAAGCAACTATAAATATGGGTACAATTTGAAAGTAATTAATCCCTAAAAAGCCAAAGAACCCACTTTGGGCTTTTTGGGCTTTTAGGATATTTGGGCAAATACTTTTTGTGTAAATACTTGAGATAAGATTATGAAAATAAGTGTGTATGTGCTCATATTTAAAAGTTTGCATTTCTTCCAAATTTTTTGAAATTGAGTAACTTTTGAGTGAGAGATGGTACCATATGGGATTTAGGTGTCAACAAGGGCATTCCTGAAAAAATTAAAAAACAAAGAGATTGGGAAGGGTGTTGCCCATAAAGTGTTCAAAAACACTTTAAAATGGCTTGGTCAATGGGAAAATTTTGAAGTCATATCTCCTTGACTATGTAATAACTTCTACTTTATTCTTATTTTTAGAAAGAAAAAGAAAAAACCTTTGGCAAGTACTCTACTTGATGTTCTAGATTTACATCATATTGATTTTGTGATTGAGATTTATTACTACAAGAATATCTTCAATGAATTATTCTTAGTATAAAGACAATTTCAACAAAGTAGTTCCAGCTTCCAATTTTTTTCCACTATGTTTTAAGCATTGGATGATCATGGAATTTGTGAGACATATAGCCAATTTCATGCTCTACAAGAAATTCAAATTGCACAAGAAATTCATAAAGTGGAATATCACTTTGGATGACCAAAATAAAATGGGTATTTTAGAGAAGCTTTGAAAAAAGTTTTGATCCTACTTTGAGTGTTATTATCTAATGAAATTTGCCCTTACAAAGTTTGAAATTTTGAGAGGGTTTATATAAGTAAGCAAAAAAAAAAAGGTCTTACAGTTGAATCATTGAAAAAAAATCAAAAATTAGATTTGCTAATTGTTTTAACGAGAGAGGTCAGTTTCAAGCCATTTGAGCATGTAGACATAAAGGAATTTTAGGGGTTAATAATAGGGCATAATCACAATATTTTGGAGCATGTCTTACCACCCACTTCCCCGCGGCCCACGCCACGGCAAACTAGTTTTTGAGGGGCTGTTGTGCAAACTTGCATGAAGTGACGGGGTAGGGCCAAAAGTTCTCCTACAACCTAGAAAGAAATGAGTAGCAAAATCGTGTCTCCTCCTTTGTCACATAATTTTTGCACTTTGATGTTTGCATTACAACACCTATTTTGCCTAAAGAGACTTCCACATTGGTGCAAAGGGCCTTGAAGGGGTTTTGTACAAAGCTGAAATTTGCCGTGAATTTGGCTCAATTTAAAAGCCTTGCACTTGCACATTGGCTAATATAGTAATGTTGGAGACTTGACATTGGGAGGGTGTTACAGGTTGGTCACATTTAAGCTAGTAAGGTAGGAGGTTCTAAAAGCGTTTGGGTTCTAAAAGCATTTGGCTCTAGGAACCTTGTACATTTTGCAGAAAACGTGTACAATTGTCATTGATGAGTAGGATAAGCATATTTGCTTATTCAACCTAGCTCATCAATGACAATTGTACATATTTTCTGCAAAATGTAAGAGGTTCCTAGAGCCAAACGCTTTTAGAACCCCCTACCTTAGGGGCTTATTTCATTGGTGGCAAGAGATGCTCTTAGTGAACTCTTACTTTATAAGAAACAAGATCAAAATGATTGCCTCCAAAGCTACAAGTCAATTAAGCCCAATCAAGAGGGACAAGAGCAAATGATTAGGGTGGTTCAAATGTGAAATTTGACCTACAAGTTTCTCACCTCACATGATCCCTGCTCACTGGTGAATTATTTTGTTTCACTCCTACGCCAAAAGTCTGACACACCCATGAATTTGCATTTAGGGTTTTGTGCGCAAGTGGGGGGTTTGAGCGTCTGAGACATACATGAGGATGGGACACGCAAAAATGAGTTTTTGAAGTTCACTCCTCACGTGAATCATGTTAGGAGTGAATTCCGAAGGTAAGTCACCTTGTTGTTTACTAGGGGTGCTAAAGTGTGAGCGGGGAGCAATGAGCATTAAGCGGTGAGCAAAAATTCTTGAGAATTTGGAAGTTGAAAATGATAATTTAATGAACTTCATACAATTGTAAATATGCAAAAATGGTCACTACATGAATTTTTTTTTTGATGTTGTATGAAAATCATCCATTAAAAAGAACAAATGAAAAATTATATTGAATGAATGAAAAATGAAATGGATGAATGTAGATGAAAGGAGGACAACAAATATGATGCTAATATGTTTAGAATGATACATTATGATAAATAATCAAGGCAAAGTACTTGAAAACTAGAGAATACAAAATTTCATAGATATCCACTTTTTCAAAGAAGGAAGATCAAATACAAGAATGTTCTAGATTGTCATGTTCTAAATAGGGTAGCACAATCCACATTGCAATTTATAATATTTCAAAAGATTGCATCAAATGCTTTAATATTGAATTTGAATATTTTTACATGTGCCTTTTTTACATTCCGAGCTTCTAAATAAAACATCTCAAGCCCATATTGCAATTTGTAGTATTACAAAGGGCATTATCAAATGCTTTAAAAT
Source organism: Ulota crispa (assembly GCA_963920765.1). Lineage (NCBI taxonomy): Eukaryota > Viridiplantae > Streptophyta > Bryopsida > Orthotrichales > Orthotrichaceae > Ulota > Ulota crispa. Next base: position 19,597,664 of record OY987249.1, on the reverse strand, counting down.
AGAGTTTACATTTCTTCTATAGTGCATTTTCTACCTTTCCAAGTTCCAAATAAGGCAACTCAAGCCCACATTGCACTTGTAATATTGCAAAGGGCATTGTCAAGTGCTTTAAAATAAGAGTTACATTTCTTTGATTGTGCATGTTCTACCTTCCTAGGTTCCAAATAGAGTAGCTAAAGCCCACATCTTAATTTGTGGTATCTAGAAGAACATTGTCAAATGCTTTAAAATAAGATTTACATTTCTTCAATTGTGAATGCTCTACCATCCCAAGTCTCGAATAGGGTAGCTCAAGCTCACATTGCAACTTGTAATATTGCAAATAACTGTCAAGTATTTTCAAATAAGATTCACATATTTTGACACGTGCAAGGTCTACCTTTTCAATTTCCAAATAAAATAACATAAACACAACAAATTATTTAAGGCAAATTTGTGTTCACTAGATTTGAATTGCTTAACTCAACATTATTCTCAAATCAACTTAGTAGCAAAATGGTAATTTTGGCAATTTTCTCTATGAAGTGTCATTTTAATTGATTTTTAGCAAAAAATAACTAAGTTTTTAATTTCAAACCTTAAATATTGTTGAGATTTCTTATATTGTGCAATTTTAACAAATTTTGTGTCTCTTTTACAAGACAAACTAAGAGTACAACAGTGCTTCCTAGGTTCCAAGGAAAGTCCTAAGACAAAAAGAGGTAACTTGCAAAGAAAAAAAATTGAAAAAAAAAATTGAAAAAACAAAAAATTGAATTTTGTTCTTTTTCTTTTTCATTTTTCCAGATTTCTCGGCTAATGTTAATTTTTGATTCTTAGCCCATAGAATCAGAGATACAAGCTTTACAAATGTAGCTAATTCATTCACCTTCTCTATAAGGTCAATGAATAATTAAACACCTCCTTGATTTGTACCCATCTTGCCTAAATCTTGATGATGCAAGACCATAGATCCTAAAGACTAGACACCCTAAACTCCAATACTTCTATGACATGACATTACGTGTTACACTATTAGAACCATGCAACTAATAGATACCCCGTAGTTGTGAGCTATAAGCTACAATAGTGACACGTGATTGGATAAAGTATTCTTAGATACTTTTTCTATAAACAAAACATGGCACATGGCTTACACAAATCCCAAAATTAGCAACTTTGCTTCTAGATATTCCTTTCTTAGAATTTGATGCTTATATGCGTGAGAGATTTTGTGATGCTTTTAGAAAAGGCATACCCTTCCTAAAGATGCTACTATAAGTTATACCTTTCTAATGATTAACTTTTTAATGATTAGCTCTCTAATGAGTAGCTTTTTAAAAAGGGTTATATATATATATATATATATATATATATATATATATATATATATATAAAATTGATGGAAAGGCACAAAGTACAATACTTACACTTTCATTCAAAGACTACTTGAATTTCCATACACTTGTACAAATCAAACCCTGGATACAGCTCTTGATTGATACACTACAAGGCACAAAAATATCAGCTCTAGTGCTGCAGTGTACCTAACCTTGTTCAACAAGGTCACTTATACTCAGAGATCAAAATTCAGCTGCCAATTAAAGGGCCTTTTTTTTGAAAAAAACAGCGGGACTGTGCATTCAGACTACCAATCACCCAACACCCTCCTCTCTCAATTTTCTTTCCTCTCCTTCACTGCACACTGCCCTCTAGCAACTGCAGTTTTCTAAAGTTTGCCGAATGAAGCTACTATTACATTGTTGGTAAAGTGCTACATCTACTGCCAAGCTAACCCTCTGAGGCAACTGGTCTGAGTACCGTATATCTTGCTGCACTTGCAATAGTGACGTGCTGCGACTGGAGCTGGGTGTGTCTTGCTTACACAAATCATGGAGTTTTCATTGAATGCTACACAAGTTCACAATTTACTAAGGTTTTTGAGTAGTCATGTGCTATATATTTTGTTGATTGCATTGCTTCCGTGTGAAAGCTATAACACGCGCCCAAAGCTGCTGACACCTGCTGTAACCCCTTTAACATATCATTGGCTTGATTGTGTGGATTGGGATGGGCACAAGTGAGGCTTTGGACCTCTCAGAGATGCTGCCAACTCTCGACACTTGCTACTCTTCCTCCTACAACTCAATTTTTTTCTTACAAAAATGGGTTACGTGATTGTTTAGTAATATCTCTTTGTTCCTGGAGACATTCTATATTGTCTACTTGAAAAAGTATACTCTAAATATTGCAGTTTGTTTGTTTCTTTTTTCAAAAGATGCGGCTACTCTGTATTCACAGCTCAAAACAATCTGAGGCAAAAGCCAAGTCCTATAGCACATAGCCTTTGAATGAACGGCTTGCTTTTGGCAAAATTTTGCTAGCTTGAATACCATAGGAGTTCTGAGACTACTTACCTCCTAGTTTAAAAGACTCCTGAGCTACTCAAAATCTCTTGAGCTACTTAAAACTCCTAAGCTTCCTAAAAAACTCCTGAGATACTTAAAACTCAAGAGTTTACAATTCAACACAACTAGACAGTTTTTGCCTTGTTAAAAAAACATACATGATTGCAACTATTAAACTCTATACCTTGCTTTGGAAAAAACTCGATTCTCTAAAGTTTTACTTGATCAAGCAAATATTCTTTAGTATCAGCGCTTGCAAAAAATTCAACTTTTGGGTAGTGAAATCTCAGAATAAGAAAAAGTTGCAAACAAGTGCCCAGAAATGGGTTGTACCAAAAAAGTTTTTTTGTAAGAGGGCACCTTGGATTCCAAGGAGGGTTTTGAAAATATATATATATATATATATCTATATATATATATATATATATTGTAGGAGGGCTCCTCGGATTTTGAGGAGCACTTTGCAAAATCCATAATGGGCCCAAGATGACCTCCTTGGTTCTGAGAAGGATCCTAAGATAAGAAGAGGTAAATTGTAAAAATTTAAATAAAAGAAAAAAAAAATTTTTGATTTTTGATTTTTGACTTTTTTGATTATTTTTGTAAGAAGGCACCTTGGATTCCAAAGAGCAAAAAGGGGTAACTTGCAAAACCAAAAATACAAAAAACAAAAACAAAAAACAAATTTTGAAAATAATAATAATAATAATAATAATTTGTAGGAGGGCTCCTCGGATTCTGAGGAGCACTTTGCAAAACTCACAATGGGCCCAAGATGACCTCCTTGGTTCTGAGGAGGGCCCTAAGACAAGAAGAGATAACTTGTAGAAACTTTTCTTTTTAAAATTTTAAAAAACAGCAAATATATATATATATATATATAAATAATTATATATTGTAGGAAGGCAGCTTAGATTCCGAAGAAGGTCCTAAGACAAGAAGAGGTAACTTGTAAAAACTAAAAAACTAAATTTGGAAAAAAATTGAAGAAAAAAGATGTATAAAATAATAAATTAGGAGTGCTCTTTGGATTCCAAAGAGCACTTTGCAAAACCCGTAATGGGGCCAATATGACCTCCTTGGTTCCGAGGAGGGTCCTAAGCCCCCCTCCCCCCTATTTGATCCAAAGAGGGGGTTTGTAGTGTGCAAGTGAACTTGTAAATGTTAGTATATCATAGTTTGAAGCTTCTTTGAAATGTGAGGTTTTTTTTTAATGTCCTATTTATGCACGTCTATTCATTAAATATTCAAAATTCACATCATAATCTCATTCATTGGATGATTATTGGATGGATTATGGATGAATGATTGGATGAATTTTTTTTATCATGGATGACTGATAGTCATACTTCATCCTTTTCAAATTTCCTTTCATGTGCATAAATTAGAGTTTCTACCATTTTTGCCTTTATTACCCTTATTTGGACAATGCATGAATTTATAAGAGCTCTTTTCCTCCAAGTTATTTGATGATCTTTTCATTTTTAAGAGTGGTTCTATTACTATTTTATGGGCTTACTTCATTTTTTATTATTAAAAAATGAATGATTTTTAGTAAAATGTGAACACTCACTGCTGAAATCTATCTGCTCATTGCTCACCGCTCAACACTCACTGTTCCCCGCTCACATTTTAGCTGCACTATGTTGTTCACTAGTGAACTCATAGAGGTGAATCGCGACATGAATCACCTAAAAAAGTTTAAGTTTGAAGCCCCCTATTAACCCCTAAAGGACCAATCAAAGTTTTCACCAAAAACTCTCCAAAACTGCCATTTTTGGACCTTCAATCAAATTTGAATACAAAAACATTTCTATGCATATATGACCATAGGATCTTGTAGAAGAATGGTTTTGGAAGATGTGGAAAAAATTCCAGAGTTTTCGGCCATGTGGATTGGAAGTTAGAATGGTTTGAATATTCAAAAACGTCTTTTGAAAAACCGGGCAGCTACCCTTTAGAAGGTGAAATTCCTAAGGAAAAAAGGCCATGTGGGTGGTGCTTGTCTAAATTCCTTATTCCACCTAAGTAAAGTATATGTCAAAGAAGTTTCAAATCATTTGGAGTTGTATAACATATGGAAAAAAATTAGTAAGTAAAATGAAGTAAATAATGATTCGGAACATTAAATTGTTAAGAATATTATTACGGAGATGAAAAATGCCAATTCCAATGGTCATAATGTTGTCATAAACAATATTCATCTTTTGGATTTGCTCTTTTTCCAAAATGTTGAAAATTGAGTAAAATAAAGGACTTCAAAGTTTATTTTGGAGTAGAGAATCCATAACTGCCCGTAAACAAAAAATCCTCATCACTTTCATCTTGTTGATCCAAACAGAATGGTTCAAAGCTTCCTACATTCACATGAATCTCCTAAGCCCATTTAATTTTATTTTTTTTTAAAGTAAATTTTAGAAATCTGCCCAAGCTGCCCGCCAAATGTAAAAAGCAACATATTAGGCCAAAACTTTTTACTCATAATTCCAAATGTCATGAAATTTAGTGCATATGAAAAATAAACCTCATCCCCACATTTTATTAAAATTTCAGCCTAAAATATGAAAAGCTCCAATCACAGGTACCTGCCCAAAATTGCTATGTTTCTAAAAAAGGGGTCTGGTCCTTTAGGGGTTAACAGCAAGTGATGAACAAAGGGCAATAACAAATTGTAAAAAATGAAGCAGCCTTGGTATTGTGCGTGGATCTGCCCCTATTTATAACTACTTTCAAAGTTTTCCGTTAATCATCATCAAAATGTAACTTAGTAACCTTGTTTGTTTGTTTTTTTTATTGTTTTCTGTTATCTTTTATGTTTATCGACACTAAATCAAAGGGGTGAAAGCTTTGCATATACACATGCTACATTTATACTAAATGTGACTAAGGTTTAGTAGTTCTTATAGGAAGCCAACGATACTTGGATTATGCATTTGACGATATAGTAGCTTGTTTTATACAAGATTTTTTTTTAAAATTTCAATATGAAGCACCACGATACAATGCTAGGTAAAAACCAAACACTTGTTTGTAGGAAGAAAAATAATAATAATGTGAGACAAAAACCCCAAAATGAGTTCATGAGATTAACAGTAAAAGGAATACCATCTCAAATAGCAAATCGTGGGGAAAAGGCCCACTAACTTCATAACTGATTCAAAACCCCTGCCATTTAATGATTCTTCTTAATTTGGGAGAATCCATTTTATTGCAGTGATGGTGTAAATTTATTATATTATTAGCATGTATACAAGAACAATTTCTGCTCGTCTAAAGTTTGGAAGGAAATTCATCATTGATTGTTACCACCACCTTCAGACCTCTTTGCATTGTAAAAATAAGCCTCTCTTTTGGAGGGGTCACTCAAATTTCAAGTGGTATTCTTTTGTGTATAATTAGTAATTGTTGTAATAAGTGATGATTTGTTTATTTCTAAATCCCACGATGAGACTTGTGTGACACTGTGACATATGTAACTACGTACAAACTTAGCATGCAGTCTAAAGTTTCTATATTCTTGAATGTTTGGAGATTTTCCCACGTTTAACATGTAACTTATCTCCTCTCGTTTTGCAAACAAAAGTTGTCAAATTTTGTTTCTAGAATGTTGCTTATGGAGTTAGAATAGTTCATGAATAGTTAAACACATCATTTGCGATTAGCTGGAAGTATGTACAAAGAGTTGCATGAGAGGAATAAAGAAGTGACCTACACCTTTTTCATTAAACATGTTGACAAAAACTTTTTGGGATTGATATGTCTACCACACATTTTCAGCTATTCTACCACCCTCTTGGGATAAATTTTAGATTTCTACAATCAAATAGTTGAATTTGAGAATTTGGAATTCAGATTTGGACTTAGAGACCTTGATTCAGCCTAGAATCATAAATAAAAGGTTCTAATTGAACAACACCCAATGAAAAAGCTTTTCTTTTTTATAAACAAAAGTAAAAGTAATACCTTTCTCCCAAGTCAAACTTTTTCATTGGGTGTTGTTCAATTAACTCCTTTTTTTTATGATTCTAGACTAAATCAAGGTCTCTAAGTCCAAATCTGAATTCCAAATTCTCAAATTCAACTATTTGATTGTAGAAATCTAAAATTTATCCCAAGAGGGTGGTAAAATAGTTGAAAATGTGTGGTAGACATATCAATTTCCAAACTTTTATCCAAACACATTTGTAATGTAGTCAACCTAAAACGGAACTTGCAATAATTAAGCTTCCAAGCATGCACATACCAATACATTATACAAATGTCTTCCATGACACAAGGGCAATGGCACAATCAAGGTACCCAAAAAGGATTGCTTAACTTCAATTTGGCTATACCCATGATACTTTTGCTATTTAATACAAATTACGAGATAGTGCTTTGCTATTTACTTTTTGGCAAGAAGTTGCTTATACTTGTAGATTAGTAGAAAAAAAATACATTTTTTCAAATGATGAATGTTATCATGTCCAAATGAGCAATTATGTGAGAAGTTCCAGAATTGTCTCATTTCATAAAAATGAAGTAAAAGACTCATCCAGACTACAAGTTTGGTTAGTAGGAATTAGGTTAATGCATTTATAGTTGTGCAAGCTTCAATGATCCATGAATTTGAAGTGTATTAGTCCATACATTATTAAAACTAGCTGTTATGAATTCTTTTAGGGACACTTTCATGCGAGTTTTTCCACGTCCAATAAAGAACATTAAAAATTTGTAATTTTTTTTTGAAGTGGCAAAAGCATACACATATATTTGTTTCTAGGTGCACATATGGTCAAAATTATTAAAATGTTAATAATTCATTTAGGGAGCCATTACAAATTACAAGTCAAAAAAAGTTTGGATCAGGACATTTGGGTTCTAATCACTTTTATGGAGTGAAAAAAAATCAAGAAAGTCCTTTTGATAGAAGGAACACTTTCTAAATGAATGTCTTAACGTAAGGAAAGCTTAAGAAAAATGTTTCATCCCTTGCAAGTTCAAACTTTTACTTAAACAAAAAAAATCTGGACTCCTCAAGAAAGAGTCTTGTCCGGAGATCTGGCAAGCTTTTTCAGGGGTACCTTGATCTTGCCATCACCCACAAATAGAATACATATATATATACATATATATACATATATATACATATATATATAAATATAAATATATAAATATATAAATATATATATATATATATATATATATATATATATATATATATATATATATATATATATATATATATGATTCATAGAATGCTTAGAAAAACCTTATATAGTCTCATACTGCTGGCTCTCCATCTTCTATATTTGTCGGTTGTTCTACACTCAATATTGTGTTCAGGTTGCCCCACACTAATTTCTCAACATTTCACACTATATAAATATTTACTGCTACTAAAATATCTTTCATCAAAAATTATTGCAACAAACCATTTTATATCAACAACAATGAAGCAACAAAAACACAAACTACTGGCTTCCAAGTCACAAACCATGTGAACTTTAAATATTTAGTAAGTTGCATGTGCCTCTAAGTGGCCAAGTAATGAGTCATGAGGTAACTTAGTGGGATAAGGCAACCTAAATGCAATATTCAGTGTACTAACCCTGCTATTGAGCCCAAATGCAACCTCTTGAACAGCCTTAATTCTTGAAGGTCACCAAAACCCAAAACAAGCTTGCAAATAATTTCTCTATAGCCAAAAAAATATGATAAATCACCATATTTCATCCAATATTTTGAGTACACATTATCACTATTATATCTACAACGTTGAGTTAATTCTAGTTCATTCTTGATGTTTCTTGATTGTATACACAGTATTATACCAAAATAAAGTAAAAAAACGTACTTCTGAAATTTTTCTTTATGCTTGGCTAATTTTTTATACGGACTTCTTCACTTTTTCCTCAAAAACTACCGAAACTTTCAAACCTTCCCAAAAAATTGAATTTTTTTTAATGCCTCGTAAAAGACATGCGTTTATATTTTAGAATGGTACCAACAAAATGTTCATTTATGTTTTGTGGCAAAATGAAACACACATGTTAAATGATTGTCTGGTCACAGACTCCGTCCGTAAGGGGTTCATCCATGTGCGTGGACAGTGGACCGTGGACACTCAAAATAAATCAACCCTGTGCTGGACTTACCAGCCGGGTAGTAACCAACTAATTATGCACTATATATGACCGTGGCTAATCATCCAACCGTGGTCTGCCACGAATCTTAAATGCCAAGGCAACTACCTTAAATATGAGCTTAGACACAGGTAGTCACAGGTAGTAAAGGCTGCGCATTAGAGCCGGTATAGAGCATAACATTGTTAGAGCATCTCCACTTGTTGGCTCTGGCCTGTCATTTACTGTGGTTTTGGGATTGTTTCTAATTTTAAAGTGTTTAGCGTTGACACAATGATGGTAAATTTTTGTCCAACTGCGTCAAAGAAGGCTCTGGCACTCTCAGCTGCCGTGGTAGTTTTCATTTGTAGTGCGCTTGAATTGTGGCTCTGACACTTTTATTTATTACCTTGATGGTTGGTGAGGCCCCAATTTATTTGCCATTAGTTCTCTAAAGTCTAAACTATTGACTTGCCTATGCTGTTGTGGCAAAGATGCCTAGAACATCCCATGATGCAATGGCAAAGATGCCTAGAGCATCCATAAATTGTAGCTATTTTTGGCATAGTTTTTATTCCAAACCTTGTAATGCGTCCTCTTAAACTCAATCCGGTGTACACGAGAATTATATAACAAGCCAATTCTCCATGAAGGAGCCTGGCTGAGTCAAATGGCATGTCATTCCATAGGCCAACCGGTGAAGATGCTCTTAACCTTCAATGGGGAGGTCCCTTTTGCTCCCCCAATATGAGGATCTCCTCAATGAATATGAACCGCAAGCTTTGGCCCTCACCGATTTGTAAAGCTAAACTATAACTAAATTCTCCCTCCTCCAGGTCTATAGGGAGGAATATCCCTCCACTTGGAGGGAGGAATAACAGCCAATGAACAATGTTATGAGAGTTGTGTTTTTTACTTGAGACTTTTTTAGCTTCAATAGAAACAGAAATTATTACCAAAAACTGAATCTGGAAAATTTGCTATCATTTTTAAAATTCACAGCCCTGGATGGCAGCATATGCATGAAAAAGAGGTTAACCCCCAAATACTTGCGGCACCAAATTTTGGTGTTGTCAGTACTTTGAAGTTCACCAAATCTAACTAAGTTTCTATTTTTAGTAGGTTAAATTTTTGCAATGTTCATCTTGAATCTAGTTTTAGCATCAAAAATTGGACTTTGAAAATGATTGTTTATGATTTTTCTATTCAAGATTTTGTACAAGGATCTTGACATTCTTTAGTGTTGAGAGCTCTTTGAAATGAGCCTCATTTACACTAGATCTTGGAGAAAAAATTACACTAAAAATTCATTTAAAAAAAATAGAAGAGATTTTGAAATGCCATAAAGTGGTTGGAGTTACCTTATATTTTTTTGGTGACCAACTTCATTACAAGGGATTTGGACCCAAGAATGGGCCCCTTCCCCCAAAACTATGGGAACTTTGGGAACACTTCCACATAGGCAATCTGCAGCAGTATGACATGGTATTAGGGCAACCACGTCAGACATTATTATTTAATTATTATTTTTGGAAAAAAAAACTTTTTTTTGACTTTATTTTTTTATTTTTATTTTTCTGACAACCCGCAATGCCATTGGGAACATCCAAACTCATAGCTCTTTCTTGGGTCCAAATCCCTTGTAATGTTTAGATTCAACATGTGAAAAAAGGCTTAAAAGACTATAAGTCATATTTGCAATTTTAACACCCTCATGATCAAAGGTTATAATCTTTCAATCCATAAGTGATATTGTTGTGTTTTTTTCCTATGTAATTTCTAACATATCTTGTTTAAATTTGTACGTTTATAATTTCAAAAAAATTGAGACAACTTATTAAAGTGCTGGCTTTTTGTTTAGACAAGAGCAAATTCCTAGAAGCTCAAAAAAGGCCTGAGGAATTTAGGGGTTAAAGTGACAACCACAAAATGAGAGTGAATGTTTACTTATATGCCTTTTTGCATTTTAAAATCTTTGGTTAGCTCTAAAGCTCAACATAGGAAAGGGCTCTAGAGGTATGTTGATTAATTAATATGTGTTTGAGGGCCAAGGTGGAATTACTCTTATCTGGTATAAAAATTAAAGTTCCTAACTTTACAATAGGAGTAGTCATGGCACTTTCTTGTGCGCATGTGGAGAATGAGAATGCAACAGTGTCGCTTTGGTAGTGGCTGTTGGAGTTTTGGTTATGCTTTGCATGTGACTCAGTGTCCCATTCTTCTCCTCTAGAGGTGAAGAATGGCATGGAGAATGAGTTAGCATGTGAACTTCTTACCATGGTCTACTTGATTTCCTCACTCGTGAATTGCTTTTCACCCTAGCTCTTTCTACTCCTCCAATAGCTAATCGTGCTACCTTTTTCTAAGTAAACTGTTCTCCATTCTCATTCTCTAGAACACATAGATGAGGTGTCACGACATCTTCACAAAGAACAAACTCCCATTGACTCCTCCTTTCTCTCCACAACTTCTCAATCTCCATTCTCTTTTCATTCTCTAAGAAGTTGTGACTACCCCTAATGACTAATTATAAACTTTGATCCATATTTGGATTCAGAGACTCTAATATTCTTTACAACCTTTCAAGGAGATAAAGTTGATCCACTATAAAACTGGGATAGATTTTGGATTTTATCCTTTTCTGTAGATAAAGGTATGTTCACACTTGGTGTTAAAAGGGGTAGTAGCAAGGGAAAATCAAATGTATTTGGACACATCTTTAGACTACATTCATATTGCTAATACCCCTCCTAACACCAAGTGTGAACATACAATAAGGTTGAGCTTTTCCAGCTGGGACCTACGTATACCAAGCTGGCGAGAGGGACTGGGCTTCTTGCCTGGGCCCCAGGTGAACGGACCCTCTCGATCCCTAGATGAATAAGAGCATCCTCAGTCCACCCCGGCGTAAAGGCCACTATGTCAATCTTGATTTATTAATAGCATATAGTTAATCACACAAAAATTATATGATTGAAGCTAATGAAAATTCCTATTCTAAAAGTGCAATAAAATTTTGATTTGGACATTGCATGATTTAGATGTATTACATCAAATGTTAGCTGATTTCCAAAAACATAGAAGCCTCTACAAATCAAGCCTACATAAGGAAATTTTAGTAAAGGGGTTGGTACAATTGCCGTCCACATTACTAAAATTTCTTTATTTAGGCTTGATTTGGAGAGGCTTCTACGTTTTTGGAAATTAGCTAACATTTGATGTGATATATCTAAGTCATAAAATCTCCAAACTAAAATTCTATTAAATTTTTAGAATAGAAATTTTCATGTGCTTCAAATCATATAATTTTTGTGTGATTAACTATATGCTATTAATAAATCAGGATTGACATAGTGGCCTTTACGCCGAGGTGGACTAAGGATGCTTTTATTCATCCAAGGATCAAGAGGGTTCGTTCACTTTGGGCCCAAGCAGGAAGCCCAGTCCCTCTTGCCAGCTTGGTATACGTAGGTCCTAGCTAGAAAAGCTCAACCTTATTGTATGTTCACCCTTGGTGTTAGGAGGGGTATTAGCAATATGAATGTAGTCTAAAGATGTGTCCAAATACATCTGATTTTCCCTTGCTACTACCCCTTTTAACACCAAGTGTGAACATACCTTTATCTACAGAAAAAGATAAAAGCTTGGTTTCTATTTTGATTTGAATATTTTATTTTATTTTTAAATTTGAATATTAAATTGCAATTTGAACTCTGGGCCTATAATCAAGGACTTGATTTCCTGATTATAAGAGCACACGGAATCTTATTCATGCCATGATGTTCTACATTAGTGGTAGTCATGGTTGGTGTGAGATTGATGCCGGGGACACACAGAAAAAAAACCAGTTGTTTGGACAGGCGGTTTTCAAAATCGCCAATTCCAGCAACCGGTTTTAATAATTTGGGCCACACATGCCTTTACTTTCCAACACATTTTCAGCCAAAATCTCCAGCCGTAATCTCCAGCCAAAATCCATCAACTCACTGTTCACACTTGTTTTCTGAAAATAAGAGCCAAGGTCTTTGCATAAATTGGAGCTAGGGCCAATGACTCTTCTTCTCAAAACAAGTCATGGACTCTTCCTCTCATGTTGTGAGCTCTTTATAGTAGTGAATGTACTCTTGCTGTTGTTATGAAGGAAAGTGTTATGCTCTCATGCTATTCTTTTATTTAGGAGTTGGAGGGTGTCCCTCTTCTCACAAAGCACAATTGGAGCTTTATATAATTTTGAAGGTGGAGCATTTTATTTACTTGTGGAAGTTGAAGGTGTGGCTTATCTCTTTATCATTTCAAAGGTGTGATTTTTTTATTGCTAATTAGAAGGTCACAAAGGAAATTATGGACATAGTTGAGTTACTTTTAATCTTTCCTTTGTTCCATGATGTGAATGAGGATTTTGCACAAATGCTTCTTTTATTATTTTCAATCTTTATTTCAAGTTATGTTCAAAAAAAGGCTTTGAGGGAGTGGTATGTTTTTCCCAAATCCTCCCACTATTGGGAAATTATTTACAAGAGCGTTTGGCAAGTAAATCTGGGCATTAGAGATACTATGTGGAGGTAGAATATCAAATGAATTATAATTTATTTAGTATTTTGTATGATTTGTTAAGACCACACATTGAATAACAAACCACAAATTAGAGAAAGCCAATAGAAGTTGAGAGGGCAGTTGTAGCAGTTTTAGAAAGATTAGCATATGGTTCTAGCAACAAAAATGTTGCTAATTGTTATGGCATAGGAAAGAGTACTCTTGGAAAGTATTTGGATATTATTACTTGTGCATTGTCTAGCAAAGACAAGTTATTTTCCTTATTTATTAGGAGGCTAGAGGGTGAGAGATTAACTAGTATTATTTTTGATTTTCAAAACCTAACCAACTTTAGGCAAATGTGTGGTGCTATAGATGGAACACACATTAGACTTGCTAAAAATCCTCTTTTAGCATTTGTACTAGTAGATTATTAGAATAGGCATGACCATCATAGTATCTTTCTACAAGCCGTTTGCGATTCAAATTTACTTTTTTGCGATGTCATTATTTTATGCAAATCACAATCATAATTCACAACAAATTTTGAAATCAGAAGTCTATTTTACAAACCAAACATTTCAATTAGAAATGGATTTTTTAAGATAATAAAGACATATTTTTAGTTTACTTTCCTAATTATGTAAGTTGGTAATTGCGCATGTATTTTGACAATATATGGTGTTAATATGTGGTAAATAATAATCCATTTATTTCTTAATATTATGCATTATGAGAGTTTTAATAATGCATGAAATTTAAGTCTAATTCATGTATTATTACAAACTGTTGTTTGGTTGATGTTTGCTCAATTAAACAATTTACACCAACTGCCAATATTTTTGATGAAATTATTGTGAAAATTTAATTTTTTTAGGAAATCGATATGGGCACACCTTGAAATTGATATATGCAAACTTCTAGCATAAATTTCAGATTTTTTCTATTAAAAAGTTGAATTCAAAAATTTTGAATTTAGATTTGGACTTAGAGACCTTGATTTAGTCTAAAAATGTAAAGGAAGGTACAATTGAACAACGCCCAATGAAAAAGCTTATCTTTTTTTACAAACATAAGTAAAAGTAAAAATAAACCTTCTAGCTAAGGTTTTTTAGTGGGTGTTGTTCAATGGTAACCTCCTTTATAGTTCCAGACTAAAGCAAGGTCTCTCAATCCAAATTCAAAATTTTCCATTTAAATTTTTGATGGTAAAAACATAAAATTCACCCTCAAGTGGGGGGGGGGAGGTGTATTGGGTGTGCCCATATCAATTTCCACAAATTATTGTAAAAAGAGATGTGTCGTTTTAAATATTATTTTTTAGAAATTAAAATTTATTGTGTTTAATTTAAGTTGGATAAAAATACAAGAATTATTAACTACTTAGGATATTGATATATGCACACCAGAGGTCGAATATATGCACCTAGGGGTGATATCTTTTAGATATTTACCATCTACCAAGTTACATTATGGAAATTTTGCATTCAAGTATGGATTTGGAAATCTTGAAAAAGTCTAGAACCAAAAAGAGGGTTACAATCAAACAACTCCTAGGAACACCATATTAGGTAAATTGGGGAATACGGAGGTTCCTTTTTGTACTCCACCTTAACCTTAAATACAATAAACGTAGGCATAGCTATAGCTGAAAGTTTAAAACTACTTGGAATTCTTGTAGGGAATTACTGAAACTTCAATATTGTATAAGAAATTATATAGTTTTTATGAATATGCTAAATTTTACATAATGACAGAAATCAAGAAAGTCCCAAAATGTGCTCTTTTCCCAATTTACTTAACATGATGTCTAGGGGAAAACCTTAACTAGTAAGAAAATTACTACTTTAGTACTGGTTAGAAAAACAATTAAACTTTTCCACTAGGAGTTGTTCAATTGTATCCTTCTTTGTGGTTCTAAATTAATTCAAGATTGCTAAATCCAAATTTCAATTCAAGTATTCCAAATTTAACATGTTCATAGGAAAAAGCTAAAAAAAATCTCCCTTAGTGTACATATATCCACCTTGGGTGTGCATATATCAAACTTGAGGTATGCACATATCAAATCTCAAATGTGCATACATGAAACCTCAAGTGTGCATATATCAAAGTTTCTAATTTACACAACCTTTGAATAGAAATGAATAGAAATGAAGATGTTGAATTCAAATTTTTGGAAGAAACCTTAACAATTTTATTGCTAGTTATATGTATAAAAATAAAATTTTAACATCTTGTATGTTTATTTAATTTAGAGTAGAAGTTGAGAGTTTTATGACAATGTTAAAGAACTTGTGAAATTTCTTTGTTATATTATCACTTATAACATATTTGAAAATTTTGGTGAAGCAATTCAATAAATGTAAAAATAGCTAAAACTTAAATCATTGAATGCAAAAAGGGTTGTACCTAATATGCTTTATTTTTATGTTTTTTATACATCCCTTCAAATTTGTTCTTTATATAAATTTTCAAAAACATATCATCATACAATATACATATATATAATCAATGAATATTATAGAATTAAAATGTAATAACTAAAAAATATATCTATAATATATATAAATATATGAATATATATGATAATCAATAAAACATCAATAAATCAATGACTATGGATAGAGTCATCAACAACACAAATATAAAACAAATAACAAATAAACCATAATAAACACTCATAATTCTATAAACTTCAATGGCTTTTAGTTAAACCACTAGAACCGCTGCTTCCTTCTCCACCACGTCCAAACTCAAGCTTCAAGCAAAGAAGACTCGTCTTCAAGTCTTCACTCCTTTGCAACTTTTCTTTCTCCATCTGCATAGCACCCTCGTGAAGACAAACATGTAAACTCTGCCAATTGCAATGAATCTCCGCAATCAATGCCATGTGATCACTAGCAAGTTTGATTTTTGTTTCTTCCATTGCCTTGTAGGTATCCACAAACTTCTCAAACACCTTTGCCATTGGAGCTTCAATAGAGTCATTGAGTTTCTTCCTCTTTTTCCCCTTGCTATTGACTTTTCCCACAACACCATCCAATTTGCAAACACATTCACGTGGCGAGTCTAAAGAATCCTGCAACTCTATGATAGGAGTGTTGTCCCCAACCTCACGAATTGTATCTTCAACACTTGGGGAGATCACTCCTTGTGATTTTATGGTATACATGTGAGTTAAGAGGGTATTTGATGTAGGGCTATTTACCTAGAATATGGTAATTGAAGTGACCGTCTTTTTATATAAAAAGCTACGCGGATCATATTTCTAGTACCCTGTTCTTTTTACAAATTTATTCACTTGGTTTTTAAATGGGGTTATTTTATGCATAAATTTTGTTTGTCCAATTTTATCCTATTTTTAGTACTCATCCAAAAAAAATCTTACTTTCTTTTACATATACACATATGGTATTCACCATGAAACCAATAACAAGCATATGGATTAGAGGGCTATTGTCTAAGTGAAAAATTTTAGTAACAAGTTCTTAGTATTTCTCAATTCTATGGCATGTATTTAAAACAATTTAACTTGGAGAGTAGCAAACAACACTAAAAATTTTTACAACCCCTATTTGTTAAGGCTAATTTATCAATAAAAAAATCCTACTACCTAATGTTTTTACATACCCTAATTTATATATACTAAAGTATATAGTATTTCATGAATCCTATAGTAGATCTACATATTATATAATTTTTTTATCCTTTGAATAAAATGGATCCTATCTTTTAACTCACGGGGTTCCTAAAACATTGGCTAGTGATCTCCCCAAGCTTCAACAACCTTGGAATCACCATCTAAATTTGGCGTCATCTCAATCAAACTCCTTGGAGCTTCCGAGTTAAGAGCAATAAATCTTGGGCCCTTGTAATCATCCAAATTGACAACGGTGCTGGTAAAAAGTACCTCATTGCCGCCGTCCATTGCACTAAGCAATCCAGTAGCTTTTAGTGTGGATCCCCATAAAAAATCGTAGGCATCGTACCATTGCCAAGTAGAAGGCATCCCTCCAATGACCTTCACAACCTCTGCTCTTTCTTTTTTGTACACCTTCTTGCACCAATCAATCTTGGTTTGGATGTTTGCAACTGTAAAAGTCTTCTAAGATCTCCCATTGAAAGTTGTCGCAATTTCTTACCAATGACGCGCTTTTAGGTTTTCACGGTTGATGCGCATGACATACTGCTCTTCATACAATTCCAAAAGCGTTGTCACATGTTGGTCTTCCCACCTCACTATTTCTTTTTTGGGAGCCATCATAATCTGCATTCACCTACCAAATAAAATTGTCAAAACAATACTTTATATATAAATGAATAAGAAATATAATATAATATAAACATCCAATTATAGATGAACAAGGTCATACTTACATCTATCAAAACAACTGCATCATCAATTTTCCAAAAGAAATTGCAATCAAATCTTGTATTTGTATGATAAAAAAATTAAAAATTCTAAATAGGTATTAAATAAATAAATCCTCCATCCCAAATTCCTAATAAGTTGTTAAACAATAGAAAATAAACAAAATTCTGAAAGTAAGATCAAATGCAAAAAAACAAAAACAAAAACATCAAAGGAAATTGAAACTTATTTGAAAATTGAGATGAAAGATGCTTAGTTGAGTTTAAGAAGTGTCTTATATACTTGGGGGACTCTTGTATGAGTCCCTGGAGTAACTAGAGAAAGAATGTGAACCCACCTTTGCACTGGTGGGCTCATGTGGGAGGAAGTGCCATTTGGCACTTCCACAAGAATAACTTTTATACAAAAAGGACCATGGAAGGAACTGCTAGTTTGGAGGCTCTAGAAACTACTGGTTTGAGCTAGAGGCTGGAATTGGAAAAGTGACATGAAAAGCGAGGAATTGAGTCTGAAAAGTCAAATTGCCTTCTAAATGGGTAGTTTTCTGCCCTGTGTGGCCCGGCCTTGAGATTTCCGTGAAGATTGAGAAATGGCTAAGTGATTTTAGGAGCCAATGGAAGCACTTCTTCATGGAAGGAGGTGTGACACCCCTTTTGTGGGTGGTGGAGGATGAAGAATGAAAGAATGGAGAATGTTTTACTTAGAGGAAGGCAACACGGCCATCGATTGGAGGAGCAAAAAGAGGCAAGGGTCAAAAGTTGTTCATGAGCGAGTAATTGGTAAGAGTTCTCACACACAAAAAATTCTTAGGCCATTTCTCCACGCTTGGGAGACAAGAATTTTTTTCTCAATCTTCACAGAACTGGCCTTGCGCCAGTTGTGGATGGCTCGGCACGTAGGTTTTCCGTGAAGATTGAGAAAACGGAAATTCAACCGTGACTACCACTAGTGTGTCTTGCACCTTTGGTACAATTTTTAGATTCTTTGAACTTATTTTTTATATGATTCAAAATTAAATTTTCACTTATTTTTAAGAGATTCACAAAAATCCTAAATTTTCATTAACAATTTTGGAAATTCAAACAACATGTAGAAGACATGTGATATCAACTTTGAAAAAATAATAATAATAACTCCCACTCATATTTAATGGAAAATTTGAAATTCAAGAGGCAAGATTTTTAAAATTAATTACATGGTTTTGTGATGAACCCTTTAAAATTTAAGAGCTTGTTTCCATTGGAGGGTTGTATGGGTTCAGGTCTAGGCCTCCAATGCTACAAAAGTTGAGTAAGATTCCTAGACCTTCTAGACCTAGACTGGAGCTGGCTTTCAAAACCGTATATCTCAAAGCCAAGCCACACCAAACTAAATTGGCATTTCAAGGTGTTGTTTTGTAAAAAATAGGTGACAACTTTTACTTATGTGTGGAAAAGTAGATTCTTTGATTTTTTACACCCTAGTTTTTGGTCAATTCAAACTGACAATTTTGAAAGTTTACAAACTAGCCTCTCAAACCTCTTGCTCTAGAAGGGTGGAGAGACTATCTATAGAAAAATAGTAGATGAAATCTAGAAAAATTGTTTATCTCTCAAATTTCCAAAAATAGAAGTTATTTCTCCGTTTCAAATCATCAAAATTTCAAAGTTGTTTCTTTCCCTTGCCGTGTTCAACATGAATGGGCTTCCAATTCTGGTTACCAATAGGAACTGTCCTACCAACCGGTGAGTGGAGCCCAATGTGCGGGAAAAATTGGCTGCTAGTTCATTGTTAGCCGGTGGAATTAGGAAAATAACCGATTGGATTTTGAATTTAGACAATGCAAAACCAAAAAGAAATTTAAAAGCTAGATTTCAACCGGTGCCTTCCAAAATTTGTAGGATTTTTAACCGGCTTTCATCAAAATATGACGGATTTCAGCCGGTAGGTTAAAGTATTCACTGGTTGGTACCCGGGCAAGCCCAAGGTTATACCCAGGTATCAATCCCACAACCCTTTGGGTATAGTTCCTTGAAACCTTTTGGATATTATTTCTCACTCTAATACCTTGAATCCTATGCACAATGCACAATGGTGCAACAATAAACCATTGCCAAACAAATGCCGTTTCTAGAACTGTAAACAATTGCCGGTTTGCCACTCACAATCATCACATAAGTCTTCCTGGACTTGGGGTGTTGGTTGTGAATTTACAACATTCACTAAAGTAGAGCTGCCCATTCCCAATCACTTAAGCTCCTACAAGACAGCACATTATAGCAACAATACGGTGCAAATTTTCTTTGGTGGCTTCATACAAAATATTGCGACACAATTTTTTTTTAGAAATTTTCATGCAAAATTGAATTATATACAAATTTTGAAGTGCGTAAAGTGTTTTGAACCCATACACAATCACTAGACTCTCCTGATTCCAATCATAGCCAAAATACTTCTCGCTCACTACTTCCTACTTTCTTTTTAGACACATGTCTTGACCTCACTCGTCTTAATCTTAAAAAGGAGAAAAATTATGCATTTCAAGGCTTGGACATAGGATGGTGGGAAACCAACACACCATGGTTGGAAACTAGAACACCCTAAAGGTTGGGAATAGAACCTCGGTTGGGAATGGGCGGCTCTACCTTATCAACATCTTTGCCTTCTACCTTCATTTGTGATTTTTCAATAATTGTGTTTTGTGATCCCTTTGAAATTGTCTTTTCATTTATGCATTATGAAAATTTAATAAAATTACCGGTACAAATTTCAATTTGGAGGAAATTAGCCGGTGAAAATTTGAAATTACAAGAAATCAACCGGACGCTTTTTTGATTGAGAGGATGCAACCGGTGCCCGCTGAAAAAAACCGGTTCAATTTTGTAACAGGAGGAAATCAGCTGGAGGGGCTCCAAAAATTTCTTGAATACTGGTGGGGCCTACTGTTCTTTCTGGAGTTGCACATCCACCAACACATGTCACCTTTGCTAAATATAGAGGCCCACCAAGTGGGCAGGGAGTCCTTTTTGGTTGTTTATGGATGGATTTCATCAGGGTCTCAAAAATATTTGAGATTTTTTGGTACATTTCCTTCAATTCTTGCATCAAACTGGTTTATAAAGGAGCTTTATTGGTTATTTTCTCTATTTCATACTATAAGTACATTTTTTAAAGAATTTTGACCGGTTTTAAGCCGAAGTTTATAAATTGCAATCGATTTTTTCTCATTTTGATTGGCTTGCATTGAACTAGTGGTCGATTCTTCCTGGACCTTCCATCTGATGCATTCTCCATGCATGCATGGCTCAACAACAGCCTCAAAGACTCATTGAAATATGAGCATATCAGGGGTCTTATTTTTTGTGTCTAAAGGTTTAGAGATAAAAAAGTTGAGGCCATTAGATATGAATTTTAAGTTATGAGTTTTATGTATTTTTTGTGTAAGCAAAGCAACAAAGAGGGAGGCCAAGTAGAGTTATTCCAATTTTAATTCCATCCTCTCATGTTGAAGCTACTCGATAAACAATAATATTTTACTAAAAGCAAGTGGGTCTCAATAAAATTTGACAACAAATCTAGTGCCACAAATGTGTCTTCCACTTTGGTGAACTTGATTCTTAGCCTTAGGAATTGTGCCAGTTCTTGCTGTTTGATTGTTGAAATTATGTTTCCACAATTTTGGCCTTCATTCCACATGTAAAAGGACCTAAGGTTGATTTGAGAAATTGAGCTAATGAGAAGCAAGAATTGAAATATGATGGGTTTCAAAGTGGCCGAGATTCCTAGTGTGAAATGGATCTAATACTTATTTGAACACAAGCTTTTCTTCAAATGTTGACTAGCCAAAATCTATCAATTCTACCTTTGGTTTTTTTCATTTCTTCTTTAGTTCCACTACCACCAAGGCATGTATCCATGCATTTATGACAAATCTTGTTGACTTCTCCAAATTTATTTCTCTCATCTTGATTCATATAATACAAAGATAAACCATAGAAGATAAAATGCAACAAAATTTAGCATGTCTAATATAAAATTGACACATGGCAACAAATGTTTAATGTATAGCACACAAATGTTGGTATATGGTCTAGCAACTATGTATTGAGCTCATGCAACCATTGTTGATAACAAAGTTGTTACAATCTCCTGTTTGTCAACCATGCCTACAACTTTTGTAGTCCTAAACAACTTGGAAGACGTCTACATAGGCAAGTTTCCATTCTAGTTGATATTCTCCTAGTAGGAGTTCCTTTAGGTGAAAATCCCCTAATGATTTGGACATTGGATGTTTCCACAATTTTTGTTAAAACACCTCTTGTACTTCCTCTATTTAATCAAGCTAAACCAAATTTTCATAGCAAAAAATAACTAGCAACCATTTCATGAAAATCTAAAATCTCCAAAACATTACACAAGATTATAGAAGTAAGAATATTATTTTATAATACAAATGTCAAATTTTTTTGCCTTGATGAATAATACACAGATAGTTGCATCCATTCAGTAAGTCAAATTCAAACAACAAAATTATGATATAACTCATTGACTTTTAGAATAGAATCTAACATAGTGTGAGAGAAAAGAGTCATCAACATGTGCAAAAGCAAATGTAATAATTGTACGCAAGCATGACACTTGTATAGGTAATGTTTTGCTTGAAACAATTTTGGGATGTGGGAATTTTGCTTCCTCTAAACACTTTTAGAAATTAGCCAATGCCATGTTCATCCAAATTCGAAATTTGAAAAGTTTATGATCAATGCAATCTTGTGAGGCAAAGAGAAATTTGAAGTAGTGCTTATTTACAAGTTACAACCCCTAGCATTTTGCATGGAGGGATTCCTCAATGGAACCCCATTCAATGGTTGTACCCTAAACTCTCTTTTAATGTCATAATATCCAAAGATTTCCCAACAAAATCAAGCTTCCAACATCCATATTCATATGAATGGTCCATACTTAAATAATCAAGTATGCTACTATGCTTTGCATGTGCTTTGCGCTATGTCTCTTCTAATTTCATGTGATTTTTTTAGGTGACTTTCACCCTCTCTTGCCTTACCTTTTCCTCTCCCCCTCCTTGAATTTGAGTTTTGGGTGATGATATGACACACACAGACATTCAATACTTTATAATACAGAATTTCAAACTTATAAAAGAGAATTTAGAAAAATACCTGATCACATTTCACCCTCCATTTGATTGCCTTTTCCTCTCCCTTCCCCCTCTCTAATAAAACTTGTGATGTTAATAGAGAATTATATCATGAGACAAACAACCCACTTTTTGTAATATAGATAGACATGTCATGTTGTATGTGTGTGTTTTGTTTTGTTAGTATCAATATAAAAAAAAATAAACAAACTCCAACTATGGAGCCATTCAAACTAAGAAATATGTGAGGCTCAATTGCACAAAACCCAAAAAACTAGGTTTATTATAAAGTATAGGTTTCAAGATGCCCTCCTTTAACCCTTAAAGGACCAAGTGGCTGTTCAACAACCACTTGAGAACTTGGGTAGGGTCATATGCAATTAATTTTTATTTGATTTTCTCAAAATTGTTACACAAGGTGCAGATAAGTATTTCCTAAGTGGAAATGTAATTTTCTCCCCAATTGGATGCCCAGTTCAAAAGCTATGTTGCCCAAAAGAAATTGGGCAACTTGGGCAATTTGGGAATCTTTGGAGAATCTTATGCTAAAACTTTCATCCACTTTTGAAATTTGGCAAGTATGTTACTAAAAAAATATAATGTGCAATTGTCACAAAAAAAAAAAAAAAAAAAACTTGAGCTTTCACATCACATTTTGAAGGGAGTCAAACGTTGTTAACTATATTCAGGTAGTTTCAAGAAAAAAAGAATCCTCTAACTTCAAGCCCTGTTATCTTTCAATTTATAAATCCAAAGCTCTTGAAACTTTTTTTTGTATATTTCAAATGTTTGTCTCTAACTTTTCACCATTCAGATTTCAAATATAAGATTTCCTCATTGCACAAGAAATCATGAAAGAATGACTAGTGTATTGCCAATTCGCTTAACCTCTTTGCATGGGAGGATGATTTAGAACAAGCTAGATTGTACTTTTGCATCTGAATTTTTTTGTGAGTGAACCTAACGTCATATACTTGTGAAAGGTTAAAAAGCTCAAATTTGTGTAGATCAATAAATTTATTCTAGGAAGGGTCAAAGTCTACTAACCTTGTTTTGCAGGAATAAAAAAAGTAGATTTTCTCACTTCAAACATTATAATCTTACAATCCACTAGGTCAAATAGGCTGAATTTTTTTTGCACATATGATTTTATCTGTTTTGCACACTTTTGTACAGTTGAAGTTGAGAAAAAAGATTTTTAGTTTCAATTTTGGGCATTGCACTAAAAGTTGGCAATTTCTGAGATTTTTTCTCAAAAACACCCTTGGTCCTTTAGGGGTTGACCCTTTAAGGACCGTGGTTGATTTCAGTGCAGGGCAAGGCCTTTTTTGAGCTTTTGGGGGAATTGTAATAACTTGTGAATGGAAGTTCCTATAATATATCTAACCGTATGGATTGAATGGTCATGCTGGAAATACGTTTTTGGATCAAAATTTGAGGTTTAGGGTCGGCTTGAAGCGGTTTTTTATAGCAAATCCTCAAACTTGTATGCATATATGTATATATGGGGGCCAATTTCTACGGTCATGCCCGTATTTCCTTACCAATCCTTCTTTCAGCAGTTTGTTAGTGCCACGTTTGCCTTCTTTTGGGTCCTAATGGCCCTCCAGAGAGTTCTCAAGCTCTTGGGAACACCACCCAGAGCTCCCCATGAAGCCATTTGCCTGGATGCGAATGACAGCTTCGCCGTTCAGCTGAAGCTGAGCGATTTTTTCACGACGCAAAACAGGGTCAACGGCAATCAATGGAGGGAGTGATTTTTGATGGTTAGGGTTTATAAAAGGCAATTTCAAAAGTGCCTAATAATGCATGGAAGATGAGGACTTTCCTTGCCGGTTTATATGCAGCCACAGACAAGCGCTTCACAATATTGCCGCAAAGTGATTGAAGATCAAAATCCAAACATGGCAGGTACTTCAACACAACATTGAGGGCAAGAGCAAAGGAACCTATTCAAGAAAAGTTCCCAAGACAAAACTCTTGTAAGTTGTACAAAGAAAGAAGGACATCAAATGCAGGGTCCTTCTATGGCCTGAACCACTAGAGAAGGCAACATTGACAAACATGACATGAAGAGTAGAGTGCAGAAACATACACATCCATATTGCTACCCATAAGAGGCGGGGGAATGTGTGTATACAATAAAATTCACATACTCAAGTTTTGCCGTGGTAAAAGTGCATTGTGGCGCGCTGCAAACAAGACTGAGTTTGGTAAGTCTTCAAAAATCAAACGCAGTTGCAGCTACCATTGTGGGTGTCTAATTGAAAACAATGATGCATGTACTATCTAGCTGACATGAAATCTAAGGATAAGACAACAGCCTCCATTGCCAACTTCAAGCCTCAATCCGTTCCATGCAAGCTTTGATGTTGGCTGACCTCATCCTCCGAGTGGTCACCAAATCCCTGCAAAATGGAACAAACCACTGTGAAACAATTGCGATGTCTAGAACATGTGAGCCAGCAAAATTGTGAAAAAACACATGCACCTCCAACAGATCAAGTGCCAATACCATAAAGGAAGGAAGTTGTTACATCTCACAACATCTGAGATCAATGTTGTACCATGCTGCTTTTACAAGCGTCAATACTCCTACGGACAATTTGGCCGGTTGTGAAAAAGTGAGAAGCACTTAGAGGTGCATAAACACACCCCGTCACATTGCACACAAACACAGAAAGTACAGCGCTTGCAAATGTGGCAAACTCAACGCAAGAGGGTTTTTTCTAGAACGTGGCAAAAGCCTGTTTCACGGGGTCATGCCGGGACCTTCGGAACGGACACAGTATCGCACTCTGCACCAACAGCATGGTAAGGCCATCCCATGAGTCCATATGTGACATGGAGCTGGAACTCCTTGTGAGTCAAGGGTCTCTCCTGCAACTTCTTAGAAGTGTCCTTGTGAATTGTGTAAGCATTCGCTAATGATGAGTTAATGCAGAAAAAGTACACACAACACCACCATTTTTTGGTAGCCAACTGTGTACTATAATAGAATCTATTTTGATCAGCAACATCAACTCCACCCATTGTTTGCAAATACAGGATTTGGATGGGGGATGTAGGGACTTCAGCAATATGTTGTCTAGATACTCTACTAGCAACCACACCACCTAATACCATTGGATCATCAACTGTTGATAGGAAACAGACTCCCTTAGTATCTTGCCATAGGATTGCAGCCATCCTCATGTCTTTGTGTACCCGAATGTGAAGTATTCCACGTGGTTGGTCATGCGTGATGCCCAAGCTAGTGGGAAACCCCCTTCTGCTACTTGCGCGCTGTCCCAATAGCATAGAAACCCCGAGAGAGCAAGTCATCAAACAAGTAGGGTGAAGTGAAAAATTGTCACAAGTAACGGTGTACCAATGGCCTTTGAGACCGGATGTCAAGCGACTCACAACCTCCCCCGCCATCCCAAGATGTCCAGTAGCACTCTCATTGACGTGCTCGTTGTCCTTGCCAACATATATCTCCAATTTGTACACATAGCTAGAAGTAGAGCACGTCATTGCCCAAATCTTGATACCGTGCAAAATAGGTTTGGCTGGAAGGTACTGCTTGAATAAGCAAAATTGTCCATTGTAGGCCACCATGCACTCGTCCACGGTCACGTAAGGAGATAGATTCCAATAATGCTGAAATTTGCCTTCCACATGCTGTAGAATCCACCTACATTTCTCCATTTCCAAAACGTACAAAATTCCATAAATATCAAAAAGACAAATTGAAGGGTTGCAAATCAGATGGTACACTATTTTTTGTTGGAAAATATACCTGCATTTTCCAATTGGATCATAATGTGAGCTCTTCTTGTTGGTGACAAAGTCGGTCTTTGAGGTCATATGTATACAACATAAAATGTACTCAAATCTCCATCTAGATATAGTATGCGCCACATCTACATAGTACAAAGCCCCATTCCCTCTTTGCCAATAATCCCGGATACACGGCTGTCTCTTAACACCCATCAAACAATAGATTCCAGTGAACTGTCTGTACTCCTCAAGTGTGATGTCCTTGGTTGCAGGTTCTCCACCCTTCCGCTTCCCGGTTTCACGATCCACAAAATTTGCGTAGCTATTGCTTTCTCGGACAATTTCTATTGCAAAGTTTGATCCCAAAACAGCAAAAAACACTCCAAGGGTGACAAGAGAATGTCCGCTAGGAAATGCTCACTTGGGCCTGCTGGTTTACCTATAAATGGCTGTTGACTCTAAAGAGACCACAATTTGGCATGCCAATTTACGTCACAGTACTTATCCTTCAAGTTACACCTCTGAGGATCCAGTCCGAATGCATAAACTCACAATTCTTTGAGAAGCACCACGGGGTCGTCTTCGTGCATGTCAACCGAATTAGCCCCGCATGAGAGCGCACCATGCTCACTCTCCAAGTCCGAGAGGTCTAGATCCCAGTTGTGATTTGAGTTGTTGTTCGCCAATTCCCAGCTCGGTAAAGATATGTCTCCCAAACGCAGCTGATCAAAGCCTTGTGCCACAAACATAGAGTGATTTTTAGGTTAGTACCCACATTGATTATTTATGGCGGGCCACACAAAGGTGAACCCATCCGAGTTTGCACATTAGTTATTCCATTCCTGTCTACTTCAAACTTCGAGGTTCAACTAGGCAAGTGTTTGAACAAATGTTTCTATTGCTTCATACTTACAATACATGCCAGTATTCTTGTGAAAGGGATTATAAAGAGTTCAAGGAAAGTGAAAGGGGTTTGTGAGTACTAGCTGCAAAGAGTGATAATGTCATTGTAAGCTCCATCAAGGCCCACATGCACAACATCTCTATACTAACAACAGGAGAGGGGGGAGGGATCACATACCTCAATGACATGAGCAGGTATTGATACTTCTAGAGCAGCTGCACTTGCAGCCGACAGAAGCGCCTCCACATCTTGGTAAACCGTAGCAAGTAGCGATTGAATACCTAGGTAAGGACTGAAATCCACTTGCCTCAAACACGTGCCATCCGATCCAATCTCTTCGGCCAACATTGTGCCCACTGAAAACGGACAAGGGACCAAGATCACTTATCCACCCCACTGCAAATCGTGCAGCAAGACTTGCACGCGGTAATGCACCCAATCCAGCCCTTGTCAGTGGTTGCAGGTAAGTGCAAGAGTAGTGTAGCCCAAATGCGGACATGTTACTTTCACATGCATTATTTAGTGGACATGGTGGTGGAACACTTCTCCGACCCTCTCCTAATACTTGACCCTGGCCTTGACCGCAACCCCCTCCTCGACCGCGACCCCCTCCTCCCCGTTGGCCAGACCGTCTACCCCGACCCGACATTCTTGCCATGGCAATGGAATTGCCACACTCAAGGGAGTCAACCTCTCCCTCCGTAAGAATTCCAGCTCTTTAGTTCAGTATCACAACACTAGTTGACGCCGGAGCTCGTCTTGTATATTTCCGCTTCTGTATTGGCAGATTTGAGATTTTGACAGCACCCCTAGTTTGTACACCTCCCTGCATAGAGTAAAATTTTACGCACGTAGTTGCGCTTTTGCTTCAATGTGTGGCCGTTGCTGCTGGATGGAAGCATGACGTTTTCCTCACTGAATCTAGTAAATTCCATGGAAAGGGACTCCACTGCGTTGGGACCTTCATGATGCACCAGATCAATGGCATGAATCGCAGCCCTCCCATGCACATTGTTTGCCTCGCCACCATCAGCAACATCATTGACAAGGCCAAGCTTTGGAACCAGCCCGTCAGGGAAAAACAAGTTGTCGTAAGTCAGCATGGATCCCCGTTGGGAATCCATCTGGGCTCCCTTCATTGAGTCTAGAGCGCCAACCAAGCAAACTAGTGGACTGCCGGTAGAAAAGATATCACATCTATGCTCCAGAAAAATATCCAACCTATTGTATCCAAGTGCACCAGCAGGAATGGGATGCAGAAGGAGGTAGGTTTGATCAAATAATCCAAGCAAAGTAGCAAGCTTCTCAATAGAAAATCGTTGCTGCGCTTCCCAGTCGGCCAAGATTGTGACAATGTGCGCAAATTGCTGAGGAGGTGGCGGGGGCCGCGGCAAAATGTAACCATTGCGGAGCTGCCTTCGTGGCCTATCCATGCCTCCCATTGCCTAGATCCCACGGATGCATGCAAGGCGGACCATAAACATTCAAGACAGCTCAATGAAGAGAAGGAAAACTCACTGACAGTTGAGGGCGGCTTCCTCTGTGTGTTGGCCACGTTTGCATCGCTGCTCCTTTGTACAAAGGTTGTTGAAGGATGCACCAAATTGCCGGCACTTATGAAACGAATTGATATCGTTACTGCTAGTAAAGAGTAGCATTCCCAAACGGTAACCTTCAAATAAAAACAAGCTTTTTTTTCTATGAGTTTGTTCAGCAACCCTAAACGACTAAAGAACCAAAGCATCATCTGGCCATTGCCAATCGCAAGGGAATTCTTGATCTTCAAAACCAAGGTCAATTTGTGCGGAGCTTCTAGCCATGGCGTGCACAGGAACAGCGGAAAGAGCTTAGGGTAGAAGCCAAACAAGCAACGGATCAATCCTTCCCACACGCGCCAAGCAGAAAGGAACGACGCGCTGGCACCTCCCCACTGAGAACATTGACGTTCCCCATGGAAGTTCCCATACGCATTGGTGACACGCATCAATAGCGCAGCCCCCCTGATTGCGCACGTCCTTCCTTCTTTACTGTTCCAGACCATCTTTCTATCATATTTGCTATATTCTCAACCACTACTATTTTGGTTTTATAATGCCCCTTGCCACATGCCAGCTTGGATTGGCTTAATTTTTGGCCTAAACTCTGTAGTGCCTAATTCTCCATCCACGTTCCTTTTTCATAATCACCTAATTCCAGATCATTCTCTGCCTAGAGGGCAAAAAAGGGCCGGATCGACCATAGAGTGGTCAACTGATCCTTAATGGGTTAATGGGTTAAAGGTACCAAATTGCCAATGCCATAAATTTCAACCAACAAAACAAAGTTGACAATTGAGGTATCCATAAAAATGCCCTTTACCCTCTTCTTTTTCTTCTTTTTCCCCTTTTATTGCTAAGAATTGTGATTTTTATTTTTTATAATACAACCATATATTTATGTACATCCATGTATGTTTTGCATGAGAAACTTCACTTCATCTATCTTGTATCCTATTTTCATCAAAATTCAACAAGTTCATCCAACACTTTATCATTTTCCATGAAATTCTTTTCATTTGGCGATACTATTTTCGCTCATTTCTAACCAAATTAATATTTAGTTAGAACATCATATTCATTAAGAGAATTGATATGTGCACACTGGGGGGTTGATATTTGCACACTCCCTTGGGAGGTAAATTGTCAATTCTACCATCATAAATCTAAATTTGAGAATTTTGAATTTAAATTTGGATTTAGAGACCATGGTTTACTCTAGAACCATCAAAAAAAGTTGCAATTAAACAACACTAGTGAAAAAGCTTAGCTAGGGGAAAAAGTGTTATTTTTACTTTTGTTTGTAAAAAAAAATAAGCTTTTTCATTGGGTGCTGTTCAATTGCAAACTTTTTTATGATTCTAGAGTAAATCATGGTCTCTACTCTCTACGTCCAAATCTAAATTCAAAATTCTCAAATTCAGATTTTTAATGGTAGAAATCTACAATTCACCTCCTAGGGGTGTGTACATATCAATTCCCTTCATTAAATTGGGAATTTTGTAACATTTTGGGTTTAAGATGACCAACTTAAACCGACCATTAGGATACAACTTGGGAATCTGGTTTCCCAATTTAATGAATATGGTGTTTTAGGGCCTTGGGGGAATGTGGCAGTATATCGCCCAAAACGAAAAAACCTGCTCGTGTTTCCAGTCATAACCACTTGGTTGCGGAGAAATCAAGACGTTCAAGCGCTTTGCAGGGTTGTCAAAGGCTGTGCCCCTTCGTCCACTTCGCTTCCGACGCTGGGAAGTGTCGAGGATCACTTCTCCAACGAAGAGATTCGCAGTCAAGAATTAGAAGCTGTTCTTTCATGTCTGTCTTTTCTCAGCCTTCTTCAGGTATAAATCGCAAGAACAAACCTGCAATCCACATTTACAGAATTACATGGATTTCCATGGTTTGTGGTTTCTAAAACACAACCGATCACACACGAAATGCTCGACCAGAAATACACAATCACGTCGAAATCCTGAGTTGCAGAGAGAATGCTGGTTATCACGCATGGTGATCTCTGCAGAGTGACGCAACCAAGGTGCTGTCAGCGTTCATGGTGCGAACCAACAGGGATTGCGAATTCTAGGACAATCGCAAGAGGATGGTGATGGTCGCGTTGAAGGTTTGCTGCAATGGATGATAATACTCCGAGAGCCTTGGTGGGAGAGCCTGCTGGTTCAAGCTGCGAATCAGACATTAGCTCGGACATTAGCTCGGCCATTACCTCTCCTCCTCACGAGGGTGAAGGTCAATGCGATTCGGATCCCGATCGGTGGAGCGACCTCCCTCCGCACTTGATTGAAAAGGTACGAACATTTGCAACCGTAAATGCAAACGAGCTGAGGATGGGGATTTCGACATCTGGTTCTGATAAGAGTTTGTGTTTTTCTTAGGGTTTTTGAGTTTTTCACATGGGAAACCTTCTTCAGTACAATCTACACCCTCTGTACCTCTAAAAATGTCCAAATTAGACACATTTCTTGTAGCACTAAAAAGCTCCCTTTTGCTGGTTTCAACGCTGAGAAAGCCTTCGCCATGCTCAATGATCTCAAGGGGGCAAGTTAATCAATTAGAGAGCATTCCTCTCCTAGCAAGCTTGGCCTTGCCCATATGAGGTATCATTGTTGCTACTAATCTTTGAATCATCAATAACAAGGAGCTAGCAGCATGCACAAATATGATATTTTTTGCATGGAATTTGGGTGCCCAAATGGTGTCATCAAAGCTGGAGATTTTGCATACAAATGGTAGATGATATATTGATTCCAGAATGCATGTGTACTAGCACGAAGACTAAAAACAGAGATAATCCTTCGCAAAGAAGCCTGTGGGACCTTTGTAGAGGGACAGAGGGAGTATTTGTTAGTTTTTCGATCAGCAAGTTGCGGATTCTGGCGATATGAAAAAGCAGGTATTATAATTATGACGGTTTGAGGTTATGCAGATTTTGGCGTGGTTGCCGATCCCAAGCTTCCTTCGCTTCCGCACGGTATGCAAGAGCTGGAACAAGCTGCTGCAAACGCCGGGATTCCTGCGGGAATGTCACGAAGTGCCGGCGCAGAGGCCGTGGTTTTTGATGTTCAAGAATGACCACTACCGAGAAGCGGCGACGTATAACCCTTCCTTGGATTGCTGGCACCCCATTCCCTTGCTCATCCCCGCCGCTCCCGGCCAGATCAGCTTCCACGTGGGCGCAGCCGGGGGGCTGCTGTGCTACTACGCCGCTGAGTGCGACAGCGTGGTGGTGTGCAACCCCTTCACGCGGTGCTGGCGCAAGCTGCCGCCAACATTGAGGATTCAGTTCTTCCAGCCTGTGGGGATGGTGGTGGACAGGATGAAGCACGGGTATAAGGTCGTGGTTGCAGGCATCTGGGCTACGTATGGTGCTTGCTACCCGACGGCGGAAGTGTTTGACTCCGCTACCAACAAGTGGACCATCACTGCAAACACGCCCCCCAATTTTCCCCTCCACCCTCCTGGTATTCTGTGCGACGGGCTGCTCTTCTGGCGCTGCCACGAGCCCCATGGTCTCACCACCTACGACATGCAGGCACGGATGTCTTTCCTCACTCACACACGCCGTCTAACACACCCCCTCCCAAATCATTCTCACAAGAAATTTTTAGTCAAACGTTTGTAACACATTCCCTCTATCCCTCTAAAAAGCTCCAAAAGCTCCAAATCGGACACATTTCTTGTACCACTAAAAAGCTCCCTTTTTGTTGATTTCAAACGTTGAGGAAGCGTTTGCCATGTTCAATGATCTCATGTGGGCAAGTCAGGCAATTAGAGAGCATTCCTCTCCTAGCAAGCTTGGCCTTGCCCATATGAGGTACCATTGCTGCTACTAATCTTTAAATCATCAATAATGAGGAGCTGACAACATTCACAAATATGGTACTTTTTGCATGGAATTTGGGTGCACATCAAAGCTGGAGATTTTGCATACATTTGGTAGATGGTATATTGACTGTAGAATGCATGTGTCACTAACTAAAAACCCAGTTAATCCTTTGCAAGGAAGCGTTTTGGACGTTTTTAGAGGGACAGAGGGAGTATTTCACAATATTTCTCTATAGCAGAAATCAGTGAAGCCATTGTGTGAGCATCACCGACAGTGTTAGCGAGGAATAACATGTCGTTTGCATGCATGCATGCAGGCCCAGCGATGGAGTCAAGTGCACGCACCCTTGCCGCACGATTTCGAGAGCTATGGGCTGGTGGAGTCGCGCGGCAGTTTGTTCATGATCGGGAGCCACGACGAGCCGCCAACGGGGAAGAGGGTGAGCGTCATGAGGCTGCAGCGCGCGCGCTGGGAGGAAGTGGACCGCATGCCGGCGGCGTTGCTGGAGGAGTTCCTGAAAGACGCCGCCAACGACGCCTACCTGCGGTGCATCGGGCACAGCGAGCTGGTGTTGATCAGCATGTGCGGCCGCCGCATGCCGCAGCTGCTCTACGACGTGGCCACCAAGGCGTGGCGCCGGCTGTCGCGGTGCCCCGTCGCCGATCACCGCATGGTGGACGGCTTCTCCTTCGATCCCCGCTTGGATGCGTCGGTGTAGACGTCGATCGCGTCACTGCTGCCTCCCCACCCGGTCCTCTCAATTCCTACATCACTGCAGGTTTGTGCTGTTCTCTGAAAGTTCTTAACACAATCTAATCTTATTGCAGCAACCTTGTTAAAACATGCAAGGAGTCTCAGTTCTGATGTCATCGACTCTTGCATTGTGGCACTTAGGTCACCATTGGCTTGGTTGAGAAGGAGGCGCTTCACGCACTCCAAGTGCTAAATTCGGCCCATAATCTGGTACCCCTGTCTCCCCTACAGCAAAGCTCACAAAGACACTCTACTGATACCATCGGTACAACATCCCAACACACCACAATGCAGTTACAATCACCTCCCTAACCTTTGCATAGAGAAACCAACACCTGCTTGAGCCTCACAGCAAAAGTCAACCTGAAGTTGAATGTGTTATTTCACTTTCTACAAAGAAACCAGATTATCAAAACTTCTAAACAGCTGCAATTGGGGTCTTATATCCCTGCAACATCCGCTCTACATACTTTCCTAAAATGTCCACCTCTAGGTTCACCTTCGCACCCACCTGCACATGAACAGGCGGCCATCACCTTAGAAAAGCTAAACAAACCTGGCACCTTTGAGAAAAGGCTTGCCAAGTAAGAATTACAAAGAACAAGGTCATGCAGAACCAGAGAAATGAACCAAAACTAAAGCTAGTTACTAAAGCTGGTTTTGGTCAAATTGAGCTCCACTTTGCAAAATGAGAGGTGAGGAGAAACGAAGGGTAAGGAATGGCAGAGAGCACTTCACCTTCTTCCCGGAGAGAATGACTTTTTGTTGCGTGTACGCCACAAGCATGAAGGTGAAGGCCGATTCATTGTCAAGCACGTCCACCACAGTCAAGCTCGTGCCATCGACAGCAATGTACCCTTTCGGAACGATGTATTTCAGGATTTCCGGGCTGGTGTTGATCGTCACCCACATGGAGTCGTTCTCAGGCCGGAAAGCAGCGATGGTGCCGGTGCCGTCGACATGGCCTTGCACGAAGTGTCCACCGAGGCGAGTGCTTGGCAAGAGAGACCTCTCCAGGTTCACGGGAGATCCAGCGGCACATTCTCCGAGGGACGTCTTTCGCAGCGTTTCCGGGGCCAATCCTACCGTGAAAGAGGCTGCGTCGAACTGCGTGACGGTTAAGCAGGTTCCGTTCACAGCAATGCTGTCACCGAGACTCACGTTCTCGAGAACCACGCCGGCTTCGATGGTCATTTCAAACCCTCCGTCCTCCAGCACGCGTAGGTCCTTCACGTTGCCCATCTCCTCCACCAGGCCTGTGAACATTGACCGCGCCGCTCCCTCTCCTGCCGATCTGCGAACCCCACGCCTTGGTCTATTAGGTTTTAGGGCAGTTGAGAATTGTGTATCCCGAAACCCTAACTCCACCTCGTCTTGTTAATTTCGGTAGTCGATCTCGAGAACTTGCCATCGCGATTGACAACTCCATGAACGAGATTTCGTCAATGAAAGATTAGAGCGCACCTTGTCTGTCGCAGCGCTGCGACCCGACCGAACAATTTGCCGCGGAAGCGACCGCCCCGCAAGAAACTCCGAGTTTCGAAACTGCAAGTAGTTGTTGCTCCATTGAAAGAAGAAGCGGGCGATGATGACGCAACCACCGAAGCGCTCGCACGTTTGGAATTCGTGGTGCCCGAGCAGAGAGAAGCCGACGCTCGCAGTGCAGCCTTTGTAGAGAAGGGGCGTATGAGAGTCGCCATAGCCGGAGCTGATGAGATTATTGACGCCAGAACACAACAAACCCACAATACAAGTCACAATGGAAAATGAAAATGTGCACATTCAGCGCTTCCAAAAACGAAATTCCTAAAACATCCAGTTAAGATCTACTACAGTAGTGGTAGTGGTGAGAATCATTCAGCCCCAGCTCAAGTTCCTTCGAAATTCGAACTAAAACAAGGATAATCACTTCTGTCGCTTTTTCGGTATTTTGCCTTCGGTTTTTGGTGTTGAACAACGTTGCAAGGTCCCCTTGCGGTCATTCCTCTTGGATTTCTTTAATTTAAATTTCAGTAACAAAAGCAATGGCCCAGAGCTAATGGCCCAACGACAGGTTTGTTCGGTAATTAGTCAAAACATAATTTAGGGTTATACTTTGCAAGGAATACAGTAATGAAACTCAAGAATGTCGTGTCATTTTGAAACAACAGCAACATTTTGCTAATCAGGTCAAATTGCAAAAATAAAGTAAAACTTTTTTATTTCACTTTGGTATAGGTCTGTAATTCCGTAGAGAGACATAGTAAATATATAAGAAAAAAGAGGTAAAAACGACCCTGAAAATGAGAAAAAAGCATTTCGAAGAAAGTTTTGACTTTTAGGGTTGTGGTGGTTATCATCCACGTGCTGCGGTCTTTCTTTGGGTCTCCAGCAGTTTGGTATCCATGATGGCCATGCCTGCAGTGGGAGTTATTGCTAGAGGTCAATTCCATTTGGGTGTCTTTCTGGTTGCGGAGATTGTATATAAACCTTTAGGAATGTGTGAATGAAGCTGAAGCCTTTTCTTATGAATGAGCGTCAATTTGCAGAGCGCATTGAACAGCGTTGAGGATTCGGCTTCAGAATGTTTTCTGAAAGGAATCGAAAGGCCAGTTGAGGGTAACGATCGGGAGAGCCAGGATTTAGGGTTTAGGGTTTAGAGGATTGGAGTAAAATTTTGCGGTGATGGCGAGTGGAAGCTCAATCCGAGCACTTGCCTGGCGCACGAGGTCAGTGTGGTCCGCGCTCGACAAAAGCCCCAGCACGAAGCATGTTCTGCGATCACCAGACACGAGCAAGCAATCGGGAGCGTCGCGCTTGCATCAAGTGCGCTCGTTGGTCGGGAGTACGAGCAAGGAGGACATAGACGACGTCCCGAACATGCCTCGCCTCAGTAGCTCGGGCACCATGGGGCGTCGCTTTTACAAGAAAGCGCACGCGAAGCCGGCGGAAGACGGGTCCGGCTACGTCGTGATGCTGGACGACCGGGAGCTCAAAACCCCTGCCAGAAAACCCTTGAAGGTGCCCAATGCAGCGCTCGCGCTTGCCATTGCTGCCGAGTGGGAGTGGCAGGTAAATCCTTCGCCATTTTCCTTAGCAGATTTCTTCACACTTCAGAAGCCTAAATACCCGTGGAATCAACGAACTGAACCACGAAAAAGAACCTAATATTTTTGTTTTTGTTTTGTGCACAATCTTGAGCTCTTGCAAAGGTGAGAATTGCTTCAAAAGCGTGTCAGTTTTTCAGCATTTTAGTACTTTTCATCCAGAGCTTCATACTGCTCTAGAATGTTATGCGAGTATTCAGGTTTAACGATCAAGACTGGTGGATTATAAGTGGATTAGGGTTAGGGTTAGGGTTTAGGATTTTTGACGAAAATTGACACGACGAGTTGCGTTGGCAGCAAACCGGCATCCGGCCATACACAATGCCGATGATGAAGCTTGCAGCGACTTCGATTGACCAGATTCCGAGAGACCGAGAACGGGTGATCTTCACGCTTTTGAAGTACTTCCACACCGACTCCCTTTGCCTGCGCGCTGAAGACTCCGATCCTGTTGCAGGTACAAATTGCAGACAAGTTCGTGTTGTTGTGCCAGTTTTTGAAGCTCGTTTGTGTGCGGATTTGATTTGAGTATCTGGTGGATTGGGTGGTTTGCTTTTTTTGCAGAGAAGCAGGCGTTGGTGTGGGATCCCCTGGTGGACTGGGTGGAAGCGGAGATCGGTGAGCGGCCTTTGGTGACGTCAAGCATCTTCGGGACTTCGCAACCGCCGAAAGTGCTGGAGGCCATGGAGAAGGCTTTGATGCGAAGTAGTGACTGGCAACTGGCCGCTATTGACTGGCTCGCAGGAACAGCTCGGTCTCTGATTGTTGCGTTAGCCATCGCTCAGGGTCGACTTGGCATCGACGAAGCCATGGACGTTATTCGACTCGAAGAAAACCATCAGGTATCCATCATTCTTGTGTTGTTCCCCCTTTCCAAGGTCAGAGGTTTAGGGTTTAGGGTACTTTCAAATAAATTTATAGGAGTACGTACGGGTTCATTGAGAGATCAGTCTAGAAATCCCTTATGGGTACAAGAGCCAAATTCTCTTGAACATCAAATTTTACAGTATGTTTGTAACTTTTTATGCAAATCATTCAAAGTAGGAGTTTGTTAGATGGTTGCTTTGGTAGACAATTCCAAGCTCATTTAAGGAAGAGTGGCCATTGTTTGCGTGAAGGTGGAGGAATGGGGTTACGTGGAAGGCGGTCACGACATCGATGAAGCTGACATGCGAGTCAAAATTGCTGCTTGCTCTGTTTTCTTAAGACTTCTGTGAGTAGTTACTTTAGAGAGAGATGAAAATTGTGTAGACATTGCTTGAAGTAGGAAGAATGGGGTTCCTGTCGCCGAGTAATGCTTTTCTCGTGGTGGCATTTTGAATCTTATATCTGAATCAGGGAATAGGTCTGTCTAGTTTGGATAGAAACTGCGAAATTATTTGGTGCGTGTTCATGTTTATAGTGAATGATTGGCAAATAGGGTTTAGTGAAAATTGGTGCATGAAAATGCTCGTGGGAGATGTTAGTGTCCTCATTTTTATAATTCAAAGAATTTGATTTAAATGGCTGTTGAGTGTGCTTTACAAGGGTGACTGACATTGAAGTGACTTCTGAGAGGGAACTAGTTGTTTTTGGACTTAGTAGCAGTGAGGGTACGTACATCCCTACTCACGATATCCACCATATTCTATGCGTAAATGTACGTGTCATGTGGAGTCTGGACGTTGAAATTCCTTAATTCTGTCGTTAGGTAACTGTTCACAACTGTGGCTAAATTTAGCGAAACTCGTATCAATATTATTCATTCGCTACTAAACAGGTGAATAATATATGTTGAACTGTTGAACTTGGATTTTAGAGCAGTGTTTCTAACCACTTACGGTAACTTTGAAGATCATATCTGGGATCAGTGGACCTAACTTCCTATCTGCAGTCTAATCTATTTGCGGAGATTTCAGAAGTGTGACCTTAAACAATAAAAGCAGCCACCTAAACCCTTTTCAATAGAAAAGAATCGCTTCATAAAATAATTTGGTTTTTGCTCGCACGAATCACCGACGGCGAGCTTGCTAAGCATGAGGACAAATATACAAAAATATGAATTACACATGGTACAATGCACGTGGGCGCGATCAATAGCGCCCACATTCCATAGAAACTCTCAATAACCCAAAGACTAGAACCCCGATGTTTCCCTTTAAATCCCGAGATTTTGCAGTGGATGCAACACCGAATGGTTCTTTCGTCTGTGGCAGGCTTCTCGACGAAGAATGTCGTCCAAGCAGACCACCGCTTGAAGAATGTAAGGTCCTTTGTTCAACATCACGCACTCCGCCCTGCCAAATCCATCCCACTAAATCAGTTTCTCCACATGCACACATCCCATTCAGGACTGCATTTGAAAAATCACATTCTGCAGAACGAAACCTTGCATGGCCTACGCTGTAGGCTTGCGGACAGAAATCACGTGTAGATTTCTGTGGAACTATAAGAATAACGAAGACAATAGCAGAAAACATGGTGAGTCAAATAACTGAGAGATGAGCGCAAGCTCTCTTACGAACCAAAAAGCAAATTTGAGTGCAAAAAATATTTTTTTGGAGGACGGTTTTTAGGATACTATATTCAATTACAAACCATGAATGGTATCGTACATAAACCTTCTGAGAAACAAAATCAAAGAGAAGCCTTTGGTGATTAGAGCATCTCCACCGGTGACTCCAACACGCTCAAGGTGGATGAAAAGTACAGCGGCCCCTTTCAAAGCCCTCTCTTGACACTGTGTCCTACTGTTTCTAGCTCCTGTCTAGCAAGGGCCCTTCAAGACACTACTCACTAATTACTTATGGAGTGTGTTGGAGTGGAAGGCCACCTTTTTGATGAGCATGGGTGGAGATCAAAGAGGTCGAGGGCCGCCCAAAACAGACGGAAAGCTTTGAAAGAGCCTGGACCGGTGGAGATGCTCTTATGAGTGCTTGAGTGTGAGGCCTCTGTGAGATGCAGGGTTTAGGATTTAAGGGTTTAAGGGGTTAAAGTGAGAGGGAGTGTACCTGGAACCGGAGGCAGCGTCGGTGATTTCGGCGCGTGAAGGCAAGCCGGTCTTGGCCAAGCCCTCGAGGACCTGCGTGGCCCAGATGGAGGGCACATGAGCGGCTTCGCAGAGCAGCAGAATCTGGTCCTGGATCTCAGCCAGGCGTTGCCACCCGCACTCCACGGCCATGTCGCCGCGCGCCACCATGACGCCCACGGGGTTGCCCGTCGCCATGGCCTGCAGCAGAATGGCCGGCAGGCGCTGCAGCCCCAGCTCCGTCTCGATCTTCACCACCACGCCCACGTCCCCGGCGCCGCGTCGCGCGAGCTCGTCCTGCAGCGCGTGCACATCCGCCGGCCCGTTCACGAACGACAACGCTACCATGTCCGCATTCGCCACCACGAAGTCCAAATCCGCGGCGTCCTTGGGTGTCAAGCCATTGATCGACAGATCGCTCTCGGGAAAGTTGATCGCCTTCTCGCCGCGCAGCTTGCGCCC
The DNA here is from genome assembly GCA_963920765.1 of Ulota crispa. Classification (NCBI taxonomy): domain Eukaryota; kingdom Viridiplantae; phylum Streptophyta; class Bryopsida; order Orthotrichales; family Orthotrichaceae; genus Ulota; species Ulota crispa. The sequence goes on along the minus strand of OY987249.1, from coordinate 19,557,775 downwards.
CTTGTGCGCATCCCCCGCGTCCGTGATGGTCACGCAGATCTCCTCCGGCGAAACCGTGGCGATCACGCCCCCAATTCGGCCGTCGTCGAATTTGACAGGCTCTCCAGGGGCTGCAATTTGAAACACATTCTCGAGTGTGCATGTCACGGACGCAGGCGTGACGACGTTCCCTGCTTTGTCGAACCGCGCGGGGGTACCTAGCACGAGCTCCCGTTTTAACAAAAGCTTGTCGCCGGGTCGAAGCACGATCGCTTGCTCGACCTCCGGCAACTCTCCCACGTTGAGCTTCAGTTTCTTAACGGCGAATTCACATCCCGATTGAATATATGCAACCGTTCGGCATTCGGCGAAGACGCCTCCGATTCCCTTTTGCACCACTCGAAATTCTCGAGAGCGACCTCTTGCGTCCCTGCACTTGATCACGTCGCCGACCTCGACTTTCTTCGTCCATTTAGGGTTTGGGACAATCGGGACGGTCGCGTCTGGAATTCGCTCCTCCGAAGGCTTCACTCCCGCATCGCCAATCCAGACGCACGCCGGCGCGACGACGTCGCCGAGGCTGTTTTTGGATGGTTTGATTTTGAGCACGGAGGGGCCCGGCTGCATCGGACCCGTGCGGAGCTTCGGACCCGCCAGGTCGAAGCTGATGCGACACGGGGTTTCCAGAAGCTGCGAGAAGAAGCGAACTTTGTGAACCATCCGCTTCCAGACTTCGGGATTATCGTGTGCGCAGTTGATGCGAGCGACATTCATCCCAGCATTGAAAAGATTTTGCACGAGTGCGTCATCGTCGGCCGCTTCGGAAGGGAGCGTCACCATCACCATCGTCTTGCGCCCCGGCGGTGGTGGGCCAAAGAGAGCGTTCGCGTGACGGGACAACATGGCGTTTCCATCTTCAAATGAAACCACGCCATCGCTACACGAAGATTTCGACGTATCGTGATGAAGCGACCTGAGAATCGAGCTGATTGAGTTTACACTGGCCAATGTGTGCGCTTCACATCCCTCTAGACTTGCGAGCCCTGATGATGCCAGCCTCTCTTGAAGATCGGCGATTTCCAGCGACCGGAATGCAACGTAATGCAGCAAGTTGCGAGCACTCGCAAGATATTTCCTATCACACCATTCGGGACACAATTCCGCTGAAATTTATCAAACAAAACTCAGCATCGATCCTGACACACAAAAGAACATAAGAGGACGAATTGAGCTGGTTGCTTTGCAACCCTAAATCTTTGGTGAATCGAGTTTGCAAACCCTACCTGTGGACCTTCTTGAGCTGCGGAGCGTGCCAGCGTTCGAGAGCCAAAGCGTGCAGACGAATGCTCTCGAGCTGATCAATGAGATCCACGAGCGTGTTGTCGTAATTAGAAGGCGAGCTCGACGACAGGGACGACGCAGCAGGCGCATCAGCTTTCTTAGAGTCCAAGCTTTTGGCAGTGATGGTGAACTCGCCTTCTGCCTCCACCACTCGCCCTGCTGCAGCTGCTGCTGCTACTGTTGCTGCAGTCGCCTTTTTCTTCTTCTCCGCCGCCTTCTTCTTCGACTTCTTAATAAGTAGCTGATTCAAAGTATCCGCGAATCTGCCGTCCTCCAAGTCGTCGTCGTGGTCAGTTCCCACAATGGAAAGCGGAATCAGCAACCCGGCAGCGGACGGGCCCCCCACAGCTGCGGGAGCGGCGTTGCTGACTACCTGCAGCCTGCGCGAGGTCGTCTTCTCGTTGCCATGGCTGGGCGTCTTGGAACTGGACTTGGGATTCTTGTCCGATGCAGTCACCACAATGTGCGTGCCGTCTTTGAACCGTACATTGTTGTGCCTTTTGCTTGAGTTCGCAAACGCTTCAAATGCAATGCCCTGGCAAAATCCATTCATGAGCGATATCAGCTACTCGCCCTGCTAAGGCAGAAGCTCTTCTCCTTCTTCTTCTGAGTTCAAAGCCATGTCGGTCAAACTAAAACCCTACAGCGCATGACATTCACGTGTTGCATACAGCGCCTAGAGAAATGCAAGCGCCAAGGTTGGAGCCCAGAGCATCCAAATAAGGTACCTCTCGAACGGCTCCGTGAAGTGGCACGGTTACGACATAGCCGACAATCAGACTTTACAATTCTAGCGCACAAGCTCTAGCCATGGACAACAGTATAAACCCTAATGTCTGACCCCTCGCCTGCGAATCACTCGACAAATTTAGCTATAATTCTGTTCAGAAAAGAAAGCATCTGATGGAGCAACTAGTTTTAAGAGGGGAGAGAAGACTCACCACTTGGCCGTGACAAGAAGTGCTTGGTTGTCCCACCAGAGCCCGTGACATTGTCCACTCCTTCGCTCCTCTTCGAAGCTTGTGCCGGACGAACTTCCGATACCTTCTAGAAAGCTTTGAATAACCAGCACTTGGAGCTGCCGAACAGCTTGAGCAGTTCGAGACGACGACGACGACGATAATCCCGACTTGTTTCTCTGGTGTCGCTCAACAATCAAAGCCGATCACCTCGGAAAGCTCGAAATGCCTCAAAAGCGGAAATGTCGACAAATTGAACGATCAAGTACGTGTTGTTGAGGTTTTCGGTCGAGGTTGTGCCAATTGAGAGCAAACCTCCACCAAACAACGACAACCGCGACGAAACGGTCTCACAATCAAAGTTTGCGCTAGAAGAGTGCGATTCTGGTTGCAGTCACGAGCAATTCATGGGAGAGAACGTCGACCAGTCGCGGGCAGAATCTAATTGGAAATATCTGTAAAGAGGACCTCGGCAACAACGAAGGTCTGAGAAAATTTACCCCGGTTAATTTACATTGGCCTTCCGAACTACTGTAGGTTTTCACTCAAACTAACACATCAAGTACACAGCGACAGTCTGGTGCATACGGAGCACTTGGAAAGCTCGGAAAATCATAAATTACTGCATGAGACAGGATTTCTGTGAGGAACTGTTGCGGACTTTGAGGGGACGACGAGAACTCGGTTCGTCTGGTTTTGGCCCCGGGGATGGGAAACCGCTACAGTAGTGGCCAGGGCGATGCGAGAGGATCTTACCATGAGGTGGTGCTGGAAAGAAGAACTTTTGGTATGAATCTCTGGCCTTATCCGGTCATCCCACGATTCTTCTATGGCGAGACAAAAAGCTCGAGCGCCGTGAAGAAAGAGCGAACGATCGGTCGCGCGGCCACTTCGAGAGAGAACTCTGGAGCCGGACGTCGTGCGAGACATTTGAGTCGTGCGAGACATTTGAGTCGTGCGAGACATTTGAGTCGTGCGAGACATTTGAGTCGTGCGAGACATTTGAGTCGTGCGAGACATTTGAGTCGTGCAAGGAGCGGAGGGCGCAGATCGGAAGCAGCAGGTGCGGGATTCGGAGATTGGCAGGCGGCAGCTGCTATTCCAAGTGGCACGCCGACGACTGCAGGTTTTGGGGGCGACGGGGTCGAAGCTGCGATGGCCGCGGCCGCGGCCGCGTGGCTCCCGCGGCGGGCCCCTGGACGCTGTGTGCTAGACACACGCCCAGTGTGCGGGGAGATTTTGAGCTTTTTCGGTTAAAAGCCTACGTTTTCGGTTTGTTTAGTGGATGCATCGGCTATTCACTGAAATTTTCCAAAAATTTAGTCGGTTTTTAGCCGATTTATTTAGATTTCAATTGGTTTTTTGCATAATTCATACAATTGACTTTCTATTGTTTTTTGGCTCTCCCCATTCATTGCACATGTCTATGCTCAACTGGGGGTAGGAGCAGGGGCAGTTTTCCCAAATTGTTCTAAGTTTAACCTCCGAGCGCCCAGCCCTTGATCCTAAGATGTCTGACCTGCTTGCAATCAAAGTGCTCATGTGGATTGAAAAATGCAATCCACAAGATCGGACCATATGAATTGTTAGAGGAAAGCGTATCCATTGTGCTAGGCTCAATTGGAGGTAGTTTCATGGAAGGGACAATGAGATTATATCAGTCAAAATTGCGTTGACCTAGCTTTTTGAGAGACATTATAATGTCTCTTGGGTGCTAAGGGGTTAACCAATAACGTCCAAGAGGACAAAAATTGTCCATTGGCTCTGAAAAAAAAGATTTTGTAACCTAGGGAAAAACTATTCTTCATCTAATTTTTTTCCAAAAGTGATCATGAACATGTAATGTATTGTGAAAGGCAAAAAAAAATCATCAAATACACTCATTTTTTAGGTACCCCAAGTTGTGAGAAAATTTAAAGTCATGGTGTTAAGTCCCAAGTTGTCCTTATTGCAATTTTCATGGGATTAAATTGCAATGTTGACTTTTCCAACTTTTTGAAGCAATACTATTAGTGCCCATGTGCAAAAATACTGTAGGCTGCTATAGGCAAAGCGGACCACATTGACCCATCCATCTTTTAAGCGTTAACAAAAGAAATACCAACAACGGTTTTTCTCCACCTACCATTGATGACGGCCTCTTTGCACTACACTAATAACAATATTTCATGTTTGAAACATTAAATACATCCTAACAATATATAGCAACAACTCCACTAATGTCATATCACAAAAAATATAATGTTAACATGAACAGTGATTGTCATCAAGTGTAATTTTTGGTTGCGTTCAAATACTTTACATTTAGTTTTAGAAAACAATTAAAATAATTACTCATTCATAATCTATATATACAAAAGAATACAAGTACATCTTTTTGAGCCACTAAATTTGATTGCTTGAGAGAGTGTTGTGATGCAAATTTTAATGACCCATTTGTCCTTTTAGCAAAGGATCAACAACGGAGAGGGATACATGCCAAAAGTGGTTTAAACTAGGTCCTTTTAGCGGAGGACCACTAATGATACAATGGTATCCTAAACTTGTTGTATATAAGAGAATAGGACTACATATGTACAATATGTGAAAAAACAATAATATACTACTAGCTTACTCCAAGAGTATAATCCTTGTTGCAACTTGAATTAAACTTGCTAATTTATGCTTATCCTTCTCACCATTTGCTTAGAACTAGTTTGCAAGTTGACAATGCTATAGAAGGTGAAGGAGCAAAAGGAAAGTAGGTTAAGGTAAGGTAATGACTAGGAAGACACTCCCCAATTGCTACGAGGACAGCCCCTATAGCCCAACCTATTAAATTTGAGATTATTATTACATTGAAAGATGAAATAAAATCAAAACATTATATTAGCATACATTTGCATCTACAAGCATTGCAAATATATAATAAATATGTCTCATTTGTGACATGGTCAAGAGTTTAACTAGTCGCTCCTTGCATTTATGAGTTTAACTTTTGACCATCTCACAAATAAGACATTTTTGTGTATGTTTGCAGCGCTTGTAGAATAGATATGCGCTAAGATGTAATATTGATTTTATTTCATATTTTGATTTTAATAGGTTGGGCTATAAGGGTGTCCCCGTAGCAATTAGGGGTGTCTCCCTAGTCCTTTCCTGAAGAAACCATTCCCATACCTAACCTTTTAACTTGTAAAGGACCACTTGTCCCTACGGGGGACAAATGGGATTTTGGACATGTACTTATGGCTGCTCAACTACTTTGTGTGATTTTTTAAAACTTCTACGGAAGATAGGGAATTCAAAAATCTATGTGGGCATCTAATTTTTTCCTCATTTTGACATTTATTGACAAAGTTAGAAAATGAAGTTATGAGAAATTTTGTTTACCCAAAATCTTCTTTAAAAATTGCATTTTTTTAAATAAAATTTTGAGGTCAGTTCTTTAGACTTACTTACATGTGGGAAGCTTTGAATCATTCAATTTTAATTGATGAGATAAAAGTTATAAGAAGTTTTAGTTTGTGGATAAGTGTGGAAAATCTCAAAACTATGCCTACCCGTATACTAAAACTTCTCATAACTTTGATCTCATCAAAATAATTGAATGATTCAAAGCTTCCCACATATAAGTAAGTCTAAAGAACTGTCCTCAAATTTTTATTTTAAAAAAATACACTTTTTAAAGAAGTTTTTGGGTTGCCCGCCAAACAAAAATTCTCATAAATTCATTTTTAACTTCTTCAATAAATATCAAAATGATGAAAAATTAGATGCCCACATAGATTTTTGAATTCTCCATCTTCCATAAAAATTTCAAAAAATTACACAAAGTAGTTTAGCCATAAATACATGCCCAAAATCTCATTTGTCTGCCATAGGGACAAGTGGTCCTTTAGGGATTAAAAAGTCATATTGTTACGAACTAGTTTGTAATGACGGTTACGTTGGTTAGAGGTTGGTTACCCTTCCTCTTTCTTTCTTAAACCAAGTGAGGAGGTTTGTTCCTCACTTGACATTTTGCTTAATACAATGGAATACTTTCAATGTCACCTTTTCGTCTCTTAGCGTTTGTTTCTATATTAGGTTATGATCTCAAAATAGGAAAGGAATGTCAACTTTTGATCTTGTATCGTAACATAATGTCAAGTCCTTGAAAGTCCACATTCGAACGAGGAGGCAATCAAATAGGGATGTATTTGGTTTTAACAAATGTAGGATGTTGCCTTTTGGGGAATTATTGTGAAGTAAATAGGCTCAAGAGTTCTTGCAAATTTTCTATGGTGGTAGGAGTAGCAAACAATTTGTGCAGTTTTCTATTTTCAAAATTTTGGCATGTTCTACTCAACGTTTCAATGCGTTTTTGGGGTTGTTTGTTGGTTCTATCGAGGAGGTGATTTTAGGTTTTGATGCATTCACCGTGGTTGATAGGTAGGATAACGGCCAATTAATTGGTAGTGATTAGGAAGGAAAAAAGAGTAGAGGCATAAATGAAATATAGTTAGGGTTAGGAAATACTTGCATCAAGTAAATCATGTTGCAAATTTCAACAATGCTTGTCTACAATGGCAAGATTAGGGTAGGTGAAGAAAGTTGGAGAAGTCATGTTATGAAGTTAGGTTAAGCTACCATGGATCGTGAGCATGTAGCTGAAGATCCGCGAGGGCTTACAATGCCGGAAGGGGTGGGGTTGAAGTTGGCCTCATTCATACAACAATAAATTCAAAATGTGTTTCAAGCGGCGATCCCCCACTTGGTGCAAGAACTTTCAGAGCGTGCGACGTTGGGACTAGGACTGGTAGCGTCATCCACATCCGGAGAAAAAGGGCAAGCACCAAGAAGAATGAAAGAGCCTTGAGGTGATGGATTTCATATCAAAGAATCAAAAGTAGCGGAACCGGATAAGTTTTCCAAAAAGAAGGATAACCAGGTGTAATGGTGGCTTGCACAATTGCGTTTGGTATTCCGAGGTAAGTCACGCACTTATAATTCTAATGCCGATAAAGTCGCTTATGCTTTTTTATATATGACAGGGGCTGCACAAAATTGGGTGATGCCACTTTTGCAAGCCTTTAATGAAAGACGTAATTATGAACTGTTGACGGACAATGATGCTTTCCGGAAATCCATTATTGGGGTTTACGATGACTTGGATAGACAAGGTAACGCAAAAGACCGTTTAGGTTGGCTTAGGCAAACCGGCTCGGCGGCATCATATATTTCTACGTTTAATGAATATGCCGCTCAAGTTGAATGGAATGAAGCTAGCTTGGTGGCTCGGTTTCAGGGAGGACTCAAAGATGAGATCTTGGATTCCATAACTACCGCAGAGATCCAACCACAAAGACTTCAAGATTGGATGGCAATGGTGTCCCGGATTGATGAGAGGCTATGGAGCCAACGGCAAAATCGGCGGGTACAATCCAATTCCCAAAATGTTAGAGTTCCAACCGCTCTTTTCTGTGATCCAAGTGCAAGGTCTCAAGCAAATTTGGGCCCAGTGCCTATGGAGCTTGACGCGACTCGAACCACGCAAGCTTTGGCAAAAACAGCAGTGGAATAGCCAGAGTATCAACGCCAGGGGCGATGTTGGGGTTGCGGCAAACTAGAACATATCAGAGCTAAGTGCCCCACAAATTCTTCTAGGCCACTTTCAATTTCGGCTACCATGAAGATGAAAGAAACAGCATTGAAAAAAGAGGAAGCCCGGAACTGAGTGGGAGGATTCAGTACCCGAACATTGTCCAGATGGCGGCGGCTACAATCTTAAAGCAAAGCACGAGTACAAAACAGAGAAATGATGAGCTTGATCATGAGCAATATTTGCAATGGAAGGAACCTCTAATGATCGACGAGGATCCGAGAAATGTATTGACTCCATTGTCTCTACGGGTTACTTTGGATCTGGAAGCCCATGTAACGTTGGATGCCACAATCAACTCCATGGCGGCCTCCACCCTAATGGACTCAGGAGCCACATGAATCTTTATGCATCCTAGGTTTGCAAAGGAGTGCAATGCAATCCTAAAACTCAAAAGAGCACCAAGAGAAGTCCGGGTGATTGATGGCCGAATGCTTAATTCCGAGCTTATTACACACGAAGCGGTGATTGAACTTGTAATTGGGAGTCATCGTGAGAAGTTAGTGGCGGATATCACCAGCACAAGAAGATATCCATTTATTTTGGGCATCCCTTGGTTGTTTCGTCACGACCCAATTATTTGTTGGTTACAAAGAAGTGTAATGTTCAACTCAGCGTATTGTGGAGCGAATTGTATAATGCCTGAAATAATGAGCCTCCATTCCGGAGTTGGAAATGATGCTTGGCGACGATCAACGGATGGTGGAATACCGCGAATGCACTGCATTCATAAAACAAAGTTTACGAAGGAAGAATCATAAAAGAAATTAGCGAAAGAAAAGGCGCCGCGGGTCTTGCAGGCGTTGCGAGCTTGTCAGAGCCGGCAGACAGCCTGTGCGTCGGCGCTGCGGGCATGTCAGGGCCTGTAGGCAGCTTGGGCGCTGGCGCTACAGTCTTGCCGGGACTGCCGGGCGGACCTAGGCAATCAGCCCCGCTCCGCCCCTCCACCCGGCAATCTGATGCCGGCTGGCGGCTGCGGGCTGGCGGCTGAAAGCATCCCCGCCCTGATGTCCTCTCCGGTACCTGGCATAGAGATACCGGGTGCAGGGGCCGGTAAGATGCTTAGGGGTACAGGGTCCGGTAAGCCAATGAAAGGTACTGGACCTGTTATAAAAAACTTAATTGCCGTAACGCACTCCTTTGTGTTGGCGGCCGTTTTTTGTTTTTCGGCGAAGGATGCGGAGATTTATGCACTCGATATTTCCGAAAGGAGTCTTTCTGGTACAAAGAATTCTTCAATTCCAGAGGAATACTGCGAGTTGAGTGGAGCTTTTAGTAAGCAAGCATCAAATAAGTTGCCAAAACACAGCGTAGCGGATATGAGGATTGAATTCAAGCAAAGCCAGGAGCCACAAAATACTAGTCTCCGACCTATGTCACCGGCAGAATTAGAAAAGCTTCGTAAGTATTTAGAAGAAAATTTGGGGAAATGATGGATTCGACAGTCCAAATCTCTGGTATCGACACCAATTGTATTTGGCAAAAAGAAAGATGGTTCCATCAGAGTTTGCGTGGATTATCGAAATTTGAATAAAGTTACAATCTAAAATTGCTACCTGTTACCCCTTATTCCGGAGCTCACAAACCGGTTGGTGGGAGCAAAGATTTTCACTAAGCTGGATTTAAGACAGGCGTACCACCGAGTGCGGATGGCATTGGGATATGAGTTCAAAACGGCATTCAAAACACAATATGGATTGTTTGAGTATTTAGTGATGCCTTTTGGATTAACCAATGCGCCTGCCCAATTTCAATCTTACATGCAGGAAATCTTTGGAGATTTATTGGACATTTCCATAGTAATATATTTGGACGACATCCTCATTTTTTCAAAAAATCTAGAAGAACATGTACGAGTCGTGCGGGAAGTTCTTCAACGATTGGAAAAACATGGACTTTATGCCAAAGAATCAAAGTGTCAGTTTCATTATCAACCCGTTGAGTTTTTAGGGATGGTGGTGTCTGCTAAAGGGTTGGAAATGTGCCAGGACAAGGTTCAAACCATTAAAGATTGGCCCACACCAAAATTTGTGAAGGAAGTGCAAGCATTCCTTGACTTTGCCAATTTTTATAGGCGTTTTATATGTGATTATTCTAGGATTGCCGTTCCCCTTATCATGTTGACAAAAAAGGATAAAAAATTTGAATGGACCATAGAAGTGGACCGGGCTTTC